>OX940978.1:63620570-64347683 GCA_954871275.1 Leptopterna dolabrata
AATACTTCAACGGTTGTTCAAGTTGCAAAAGTACCTATCAACAAAATCCAGCCCTTTCTGGGTAGATGAGCCGTTGTGTAATAATTTACCGTTGTGTAATAATTTACTGTGGTGTCATAATTTACCGTTGTGTAATAATTACCCGTTGTGTAATAATTCGCCATTGCTTATTAATTTACCAATCAATAATACTTCAACGTTTGTTCAAGTTTCAGAAGTACCTACCAACAAAATCCAATAGTCCGTCACTTATCAAATGAAATAATATCGCAGAACAACCAACTCGACTTCATACAGCCAGCCTTGATTATAATCAGGTGCTCCCTAGTGATGATATCCGGGCCGGATTTATACAGTTTGATTCACGATCGTGTTGACCAAGCTTTTTGTTGCACACGAACGGCTGGACGTACAATGCTCCGGGTGGCCTCAAAAAATTGTTTAGCTCAAGACTCAAATTCAAGACTTTTAGTTACTGTTTGTCATCGAAAGAATTACTTTAGCAACATTTAACTCGTGATTTAGGTAGGTACCTAGTAACGAGTACGGGGTTAGGTACTACCCTACGGAGGGTCTGCGATCTACATAATATTTATAGACTAGTACATTATTATATTATACAGACGGGTTATCTATATACAGAAAGAAAGCTGTGATCTGTAACAGAAGGGTATTCTGTACAAAATAATAAACCGTTGTGCAGGGATTTGCAGCGTTTTTGATATCTGCGCCCATGTCAGGGACAAAAGAAGAAAGTTTAGGAATTATCATTTGCAAATATTGGAGGATGGTAAGCCGTCGTTCCTGAAACATACGAATAACACTTTCAACCCAGTTTTCTTTTTTCTAGCACGCGAACAACGGACATCGTGCGCACGAACTTCACTGATTTTGGTTTATTATTCTGTGAATAATACACCTATGTATTCGCTCAGCAAAATTTTTATAACACCCCCTCAAAATTTTTTCTTTTCCGTTTCAAGGTGCGTAGATTCCAAAACGCTGCAAAGTCCTTGTCACATGGGTTTATTATTCTACTGGACATACCTACAGAAATGATGGCTGCTCATTTATTGTTTCTTTCATGTGAAATAATTTAAATAGTCATTTCTGATGTTTTCCACCAATTTTGGCCCCTAAAACAAAAATTAGATACCTACGATTTTTTTTTTTTAAACTGTCTTTGATCATTGGTAGTGCCATTTAACCGTCTTGATCCACGTGTTGACGCTTTTTCCAGTGTTATTATACAAACTGATGGTGATTTCAGACGATTTCCCAGGTTTTTGACTCATAAAAAATCAATTTTGAGAGCTGAACATTTGGTAGGTAGAACTCAATTTTCCACTCTTTGGTCAAGATCGACTTTATATTGGGTCTTCTCGTCCCCAAAAACATGGAAAAAGATACCTCAAAAGCTCATGTTACTAACATGTTACTAAAACACAAAAACGCTGCAAAGTCCTTGTCACATGGGTTTATTATTCTATTATTTTATTGGTCTGCAGAAATGCCGGCTGTTTATTTATTGTTTCTTTCATGTAAATTAATTGAAATGGCTATTTCTGGTGGTTACCACAAATTTTGGCCCCCAGAACTTGAATTAGGTACTACGCTCCTTTTTTTTTTTCTTCAAATTACCCTTGATCATTGATCATTGATTGTACCATTTAATCGTCTTGATCCACGTGTTGACACTTTTTCTAGTGTTATTATACAAATTGATGGTGATTTCAGACGATTTCCCAGGTTTTTGACTCATAAAAAATCAATTTTGGGAGCTGAACATCTGGTACAACCTCAATTTTCCACTCCTTGGTCAAAATCGACTTCATATTCGGTCTTCTTGTCCCCAAAAACATGGAATACTATACCTCAAAAGCTCATTTTACTAACATGTTACTAAAACACAAAAAGTAGGTACCTATTTTTATACATTTTCACTCATGACTCCCCTGGATATATTCCGATCGGGCTGAAAAGTTTCGGGACACAACTAGGGCCCAAATGGAGCATGTGTGCGAAAGAACGATTTTTTTAGACCGAAAATGAAGCCTGTACACGTGATACGGCGTAGGGCGGACGGCGTACGGCGGACGGACATTGCATTTTTGGAATCTACACACCTTGAAACGGAAAAGAAAAAATTTTGAGGGGGGTGTTATAAAAATTTTTTGCTGAGCGAATACATAGGTGTATTATTCACAGAATAATAAACCAGAAGTACCTATTTTTACACACATTTTCACTCATAACACCCCTGGGTATATTCCGATCGGGCTGCAAAGTTTCGGGACACAAGTAGGGCCCAAATGGCGCATTTGTGCGAAAGAACGACTTTTTTAGACCGAAAATGAAGCCTGTACGCTGATACGGCGGACGGTGGACGGACATTGCATTTTTGGAATCTACGCACCTTGAAATGGAAAAAGAAAAAGGTTTGAGGGGGTGTTATAAAAATTTTTTGCTGAGCGAATACATAGGTGTATTATTCACAGAATAATAAAGCAAAATGCAATGTCCGTCCGCCGTGTCACGTGTACCGGCTTCATTTTTGGTCTAAAAAAGTCGTTCTTTCGTACAAATGCGCCATTTGGGCCCAAGTTGTGTCCCGAATCTTTTCAGCCCGATCGGAATATACCCAGGGGTTTTATGAGTGAAAACGTGTGTAAAAATAGGTACTTTTTGTGTTTTAGTAACATGTTAGTAACATGAGCTTCTGAGATATCGTTTTCCATGTTTTTGGGGACGAGAAGACCGAATATGAAGTCGATTTTGACCAAAGAGTGGAAAAATGGGTTCTAACGAAGTTTCAGCCTTAAATTTACGTTAAACTTTGGTCTAAAATCGTCTTTCTTCCGCACACAGTTTGGGTCCCCATTTGGGAACACATTTGGGCCCTAGTTGTGCTCCGAAACACGGCACCCCGATCGGTATACACCCAGGGGGGTTATGGGAGAAAAGTGGGTGTAAAAATAGGGGTTTTCGAGGGATTTTTGAGGTTTCAGTGAACATGAGCTTGTGAAGTATCGTATTCCATGTTTTTTAGGGCGAGAAGACCGAATATTTGGGTGATTTTGACCGAAGAGTGAAGAATTGAGATTATTCAAATTCATTTTTTATGAGTCATTAACTGTCTGAAATCACCATACGTTTTATAATAACACTAGAAGTAGTATCAACAGGTGAATCAAGACAATTTAAAGGTACGATCAATGATCAAAAATAATCTGTTGAAAGGAAAAGCCGAGCCCAACCCGTGTTTTTGGATACAAAAATTGATGGAAACCATCAGAAATAGCATGTAAATTACGGCAAATGGAAGAAACAATAAATGAACAGCCACCATTTCTGTAGGTATGTCCAATAGAATAATAAACCCATGTGAGAAGGATTTCGCAGCGTTTTTAAATTGTGTTTGGCTCACTAACTATTTTTCTTTGCCGTGAAATCTTCCGTAAATAACCAAAATTGGCACGAGCAGAGACTCGATGAAAATGTTCAGTAGTAAGGAAGACAAACTAAAACAAACAGTTCGATCCCAAAGGATTATCGACAACTTGGATTACATCAGCCGTCTAATCAAGTTAACCCTGAGGCTCGGCGGCGGTGAGAGCTCTGTTTGTTTATCCCCCAGCCACACGTCTCTTCTTACTCCACAAACACACCATAACTGATTTACCATGTTTTCTTTGCCTTGGATCAAGTTCTGATTGATTCTATCCACTACGGACCCGTCGGGGGACCTCAGCTTCATTTCCTTCCACTGCGAAACGTTATATTTTTACCGGAAACGAATGTCTTTCGCTTCCCGTAAGAGTATTCATGACGTTCTCTGAACTAAAAACGCTGCAAAGTCCTTGTCACATGGGTTTATTATTCTATTGGACATACTTACAGAAATGTTGGCTGTTCATTTATTGTTTATTTCATGCGAAATAATATTATTGAAATAGCCATTTATGATGCTTCCCACCAATTTTGGCCCCAAAACAACACGAATTAGGCTCGGCTTTTAGTTTATTATTCTGTGAATAATACACCTATGTATTCGCTCAGCAAAACATTTTTATAACACCCCCTCAAACTTTTTTCTTTTCCATTTCAAGGTGCGTAGATTCCAAAAATGCAATGTCCGTCCGCCGTACGCCGTATCACGTGTACCGGCTTCATTTTCGGTCTAAAAAAAACGTTCTTTCGCACACATGCGCCATTTGGGCCCTAGTTGTGTCCCGAAACTTTTCAGCCCGATCGGAATATACCCAGGGGTGTTGAGTGAAAATGTGTGTAAAAATTGGTACTTTTTGTGTTTTAGCAACATGTTGGTAACATGAGCTTCTGAGATATCGTTTTTCAGGTTTTTGGGGACGAGAAGACCGAATATGAAGTCGATTTTGACCAAAGAGAGGAAAATTGAGTTCTACCAAATGTTCAGCTCCCAAAATTGATTTTCTATGAGTGAAAACCCTAGGAAATCGTCTGAAATCACCATCAGTTTGTATAATAACACTGGGAAAAGTGTTAACACGTGGATCAAGACGATTAATTGACACTACCAATGATCAAAGATAGTTAAAAAAAAAGAAAAAAAAAGTAGGTACCTACCTAATTTGTGTTTTAGGGGCCAAAATTAATGGAAACCATCAGAAATAGCAATTTCAATTATTAAGCATGAAAGAAACAATAAATGAACAGCCAACATTCCTGTAGGTATGTCCAATAGAATAATAAACCCATGTGACAAGGACTTTGCAGCGTTTTTTTTTTAGCAGATTATTTTTGATCATTGATCGTACCATCTAATTGTCTTGATTCACCTGCTGATACTACCTAATGCCGTGTGAAGGAAGAACGACTCAACTCTAAATTATTGAGTCATCAGAAATCAGCTTCGAAGTTTTCCAACGAAAACTCGCTATAGGTTCACTACACCGGTGTGAAGTTAGCAACATTTTTCAGCAACATCTTAGTGCCACCTTGAAATTTGGCATAAACAATCTCTAGGGCCTCTAAATAAATAATTATAAAGTTTTTTTGCCGAGTTAAGCCTCGCAAGGGGGTGCAATGCACCCCTAAAGTCAAAATTATGTTTCCAGCAACATCTTAGTGCCACCTTGAAATTTGGCATAAACAATCTCTAGGGCCTCTAAATAAATAATATAAAGTTTTTTTGCCGAGTTAAGCCTCGCAAGGGGGTGCAATGCACCCCTAAAGTCAAAATTATATTTCCAGCAACATCTTAGTGCCACCTTGAAATTTGGCATAAACAATCTCTAGGGCCTCTGAATAAATAATATAAAGTTTTTTTGCCGAGTTAAGCCTCGCAAGGGGGTGCAATACACCCCTAAAGTCAAAATTATATTTCCAGCAACATCTTAGTGCCACCTTGAAATTTGGCATAAACAATCTCTAGGGCCTCTGAATAAATAATATAAAGTTTTTTTGCCGAGTTAAGCCTCTCAAGGGGGTGCAATGCACCCCTAAAGTCAAAATTATGTTTCCAGCAACATCTTAGTGCCACCTTGAAATTTGGCATAAACAATCTCTAGGGCCTCTAAATAAATAATATAAAGTTTTTTTGCCGAGTTAAGCCTCGCAAGGGGGTGCAATGCACCCCTAAAGTCAAAATTATATTTCCAGCAACATCTTAGTGCCACCTTGAAATTTGGCATAAACAATCTCTAGGGCCTCTGAATAAATAATATAAAGTTTTTTTGCCGAGTTAAGCCTCGCAAGGGGGTGCAATACACCCCTAAAGTCAAAATTATATTTCCAGCAACATCTTAGTGCCACCTTGAAATTTGGCATAAACAATCTCTAGGGCCTCTGAATAAATAATATAAAGTTTTTTTGCCGAGTTAAGCCTCGCAAGGGGGTGCAATGCACCCCTAAAGTCAAAATTATGTTTCCAGCAACATCTTAGTGCCACCTTGAAATTTGGCATAAACAATCTCTAGGGCCTCTAAATAAATAATATAAAGTTTTTTTGCCGAGTTAAGCGTCGCAAGGGGGTGCAATGCACCCCTAAAGTCAAAATTATATTTCCAGCAACATCTTAGTGCCACCTTGAAATTTGGCATAAACAATCTCTAGGGCCTCTGAATAAATAATATAAAGTTTTTTTGCCGAGTTAAGCCTCGCAAGGGGGTGCAATGCACCCCTAAAGTCAAAATTATGTTTCCAGCAACATCTTAGTGCCACCTTGAAATTTGGCATAAACAATCTCTAGGGCCTCTAAATAAATAATATAAAGTTTTTTTGCCGAGTTAAGCCTCGCAAGGGGGTGCAATGCACCCCTAAAGTCAAAATTACCTATATTTCCAGCAACATCTTAGTGCCACCTTGAAATTTTGCATAAACAATCTCTAGGGCCTCTAAATAAATAATATAAAGTTTTTTTGCCGAGTTAAGCCTCGCAAGGGGGTGCAATGCACCCCTAAAGTCAAAATTATATTTCCAGCAACATCTTAGTGCCACCTTGAAATTTGGCATAAACAATCTCTAGGGCCTCTGAATAAATAATATAAAGTTTTTTTGCCGAGTTAAGCCTCGCAAGGGGGTGCAATACACCCCTAAAGTCAAAATTATATTTCCAGCAACATCTTAGTGCCACCTTGAAATTTGGCATAAACAATCTCTAGGGCCTCTGAATAAATAATATAAAGTTTTTTTGCCGAGTTAAGCCTCGCAAGGGGGTGCAATGCACCCCTAAAGTCAAAATTATGTTTCCAGCAACATCTTAGTGCCACCTTGAAATTTGGCATAAACAATCTCTAGGGCCTCTAAATAAATAATATAAAGTTTTTTTGCCGAGTTAAGCCTCGCAAGGGGGTGCAATGCACCCCTAAAGTCAAAATTATATTTCCAGCAACATCTTAGTGCCACCTTGAAATTTGGCATAAACAATCTCTAGGGCCTCTGAATAAATAATATAAAGTTTTTTTGCCGAGTTAAGCCTCGCAAGGGGGTGCAATGCACCCCTAAAGTCAAAATTATGTTTCCAGCAACATCTTAGTGCCACCTTGAAATTTGGCATAAACAATCTCTAGGGCCTCTAAATAAATAATATAAAGTTTTTTTGCCGAGTTAAGCCTCGCAAGGGGGTGCAATGCACCCCTAAAGTCAAAATTACCTATATTTCCAGCAACATCTTAGTGCCACCTTGAAATTTGGCATAAACAATCTCTAGGGCCTCTAAATAAATAATATAAAGTTTTTTTGCCGAGTTAAGCCTCGCAAGGGGGTGCAATGCACCCCTAAAGTCAAAATTATATTTCCAGCAACATCTTAGTGCCACCTTGAAATTTGGCATAAACAATCTCTAGGGCCTCTGAATAAATAATATAAAGTTTTTTTGCCGAGTTAAGCCTCGCAAGGGGGTGCAATGCACCCCTAAAGTCAAAATTATGTTTCCAGCAACATCTTAGTGCCACCTTGAAATTTGGCATAAACAATCTCTAGGGCCTCTAAATAAATAATATAAAGTTTTTTTGCCGAGTTAAGCCTCGCAAGGGGGTGCAATGCACCCCTAAAGTCAAAATTACCTATATTTCCAGCAACATCTTAGTGCCACCTTGAAATTTTGCATAAACAATCTCTAGGGCCTCTAAATAAATAATATAAAGTTTTTTTGCCGAGTTAAGCCTCGCAAGGGGGTGCAATACACCCCTAAAGTCAAAATTCTATTTCCAGCAACATCTTAGTGACACCTTGAAATTTGGCATAAACAATCTCTAGGGCCCCTAAATAAATTATATAAAGTTTTTTTGCCGAGTTGAGCCTCGCGAAGGGGGTGCAATACACCCCTAAAGTCAAAATTCTATTTCCAGCAACATCTTAGTGACACCTTGAAATTTGGCATAAACAATCTCTAGGGCCCCTAAATAAATAATATAAAGTTTTTTTGCCGAGTTAAGCCTCGCGAAGGGGGTGCAATGCACCCCTAAAGACAAAATTATATTTCCAGCAACATCTTAGTGCCACCTTGAAATGTGGCATAAACAATACGGAAGTAGTGACGGATTGGGTGATATGCGATTATTGTAACCGCGAATGGCACCAAAAATGTATTTCAAAATTCAACAACAAAATGTTTCAAGTCCCTACAGGCTCATATAAATGTATATTGTGCCAAGAGGCTGAGGATCCCACAAGAACCGCCAGAAAACAAGAACAATAAAAATAAGGTTGATGTTTAAAAACTCCTTTTTTTGCCTTCAACCATCAATTCAATTTCTTTTCAATTTCCACACAACTTCAAAACCAGGTTTCGTCATAAGGTGTTATTATTCTGTTTTTTAGGTTCATGAGCTTGTGGAGATATTAGTTTCTTCTTAGGATTAAGAGGTTCTTTCGGCTGGCCCCTGAAATCGACATTTTCAGGGGATAAGCTGGATTTCAGCGATGGCTGGACTGCACAGGTTGTCGTTAATAAACTCTCTTTCTTGACTTTAAATATGAATTTTTTTTATTAACCTCTTAAACCAAGAAGAACTAGGAAGAAACGAACATCTATAGAAGCTCATGAGCCCGAAGAACAAAAAGAGACCGCATGACGAAAATTGGGTTCAAAACGTTCTGCAGAAAGTTAGAATAAGTGAAATTGATGGATGAAGGGAAAAAAGGATATTTAACTAATTGAAAAATTAGTGGAAAAGTTGGCGCCCCAACCTAGAAATGAACCCGAATATTAGCATCCGTACTGCGACGCAACACTTTGAAGTAGCCTGGATTCAATGTTAAGAGTTCCCGGAGAAAACGGTCTGGAAATAATTCATTATCAGCTTATGCCAAATTTCAAGGTGGCGCTAAGATGTTGCTGGAAATATAATTTTGACTTTAGGGGTGTATTGCACCCCCTTGCGAGGCTTAACTCGGCAAAAAAACTTTATATTATTTATTCAGAGGCCCTAGAGATTGTTTATGCCAAATTTCAAGGTGGCACTAAGATGTTGCTGGAAATATAATTTTGACTTTAGGGGTGTATTGCACCCCCTTGCGAGGCTTAACTCGGCAAAAAAACTTTATATTATTTATTTAGAGGCCTTAGAGATTGTTTATGCCAAATTTCAAGGTGGCACTAAGATGTTGCTGGAAATTGTAATGGATGAGGGGTCTAACTACGCCGCCCATACAGCGTAGTTTCCCCCTCTCCATCCTCTAGAAAGGTAGGGAGGCAGTGTGACAGCTGCCCCCGGAGACAAATGGTTAGATTATAACGCGTTGCCTCCAGGAGTTGATGATTCGTTTCCGCGAATCAACCGCCCCTTTAGCCGCGTGTCAAAAAGATCGGGAAGAGCCAGCATCCAAGATGGACGGGATTCCCATATACCGTCACACTCCTCCCCTTGAAAACATACTTCTTTGAAGAAAAAGTATGTGAAGTTAGACACGGGACTGAAAGTAGTATGGAGTTCTAATTCAGGAAGATTCATCTGAAAAACTCCAAAGCTGACAGCTTCCATCGTAATGGTACTACTGAGAATTGTTACTGGTGGAGAACTTAGCTCCTATCAATATCACTTGGCGCACTTGGACAAAAAGGAAAAAAAAAGTAGTTGTCAGAGGTTCTAGTTCAGGAAAGTTCATCTGAACAACCTCTAGGTGACTAACCCCCATCATAAGATGGAACAACTGGAATATAAATGAAAGTAGTTGTCAGAGGTCCTGGTTCAGGAAAGTTTATCTGAACAACCTCTGGGTGACTAACCCCCATCATAAGATGGAACAACTGGGAAAACAAGGGGAAAAATTACAAAAATAGGCGTTGAACGCCAGGCATAACAGCCTTAAGAATAATATCGTGAGGTTTGATATTATTAATAGTAGCAATCATGAGGCTGATTGTAATAATAATAATCATTAAAAAGAGGGTATTAAAAAGAGGATTCCTTCTGGAAAACCTCAGAGCTATTCCTTCTGGAAAAGCTCTCAAAAAGTGGAGGGGGTACCGAGGATAAAATCCAGCACATACCCACCAACCACGCTCTGCTACCATGTAATGGATGAGGGGTTTAACTACGCCGCCCGTACAGCGTAGTTTCCCCCTCTCCATCCTCTAGAAAGGTAGGGAGGCAGTGTGACAGCTGCCCCCGGAGACAATGGTTAGATTATAACGCGATGCCTCCAGGAGTTGATGATTCGTTTCCGCGAATCAACCGCCCCTTCAGCCGCGTGTCAAAAAGATCGGGATTCCCATATACCGTCACAAAATATAATTTTGACTTTAGGGGTGCATTGCACCCCCTTGCGAGGATTAACTCGGCAAAAAAACTTTATATTATTTATTTAGAGGCCCTAGAGATTGTTTATGCCAAATTTCAAGGTGGCACTAAGATGTTGCTGGAAACATAATTTTGACTTTAGGGGTGCATTGCACCCCCTTGCGAGGATTAACTCGGCAAAACAACTTTATATTATTTATTTAGAGGCCCTAGAGATTGTTTATGCCAAATTTCAAGGTGGCACTAAGATGTTGCTGGAAATATAATTTTGACTTTAGGGGTGTATTGCACCCCCTTGCGAGGATTAACTCGGCAAAAAAACTTTATATTATTTATTTAGAGGCCCTAGAGATTGTTTATGCCAAATTTCAAGGTGGCACTAAGATGTTGCTGGAAACATAATTTTGACTTTAGGGGTGCATTGCACCCCCTTGCGAGGATTAACTCGGCAAAACAACTGTATATCATTTATTTAGAGGCCCTAGAGATTGTTTATGCCAAATTTCAAGGTGGCACTAAGATGTTGCTGGAAATATAATTTTGACTTTAGGGGTGTATTGCACCCCCTTGCGAGGATTAACTCGGCAAAAAAACTTTATATTATTTATTTAGAGGCCCTAGAGATTGTTTATGCCAAATTTCAAGGTGGCACTAAGATGTTGCTGGAAACATAATTTTGACTTTAGGGGTGCATTGCACCCCCTTGCGAGGCTTAACTCGGCAAAACAACTTTATATCATTTATTTAGAGGCCCTAGAGATTGTTTATGCCAAATTTCAAGGTGGCACTAAGATGTTGCTGGAAATATAATTTTGACTTTAGGGGTGTATTGCACCCCCTTGCGAGGCTTAACTCGGCAAAAAAACTTTATATTATTTATTTAGAGGCCTTAGAGATTGTTTATGCCAAATTTCAAGGTGGCACTAAGATGTTGCTGGAAATATAATTTTGACTTTAGGGGTGCATTGCACCCCCTTGCGAGGCTTAACTCGGCAAAAAAACTTTATATTATTTATTTAGAGGCCCTAGAGATTGTTTATGCCAAATTTCAAGGTGGCACTAAGATGTTGCTGGAAACATAATTTTGACTTTAGGGGTGCATTGCACCCCCTTGCGAGGCTTAACTCGGCAAAAAAACTTTATATTATTTATTTAGAGGCCCTAGAGATTGTTTATGCCAAATTTCAAGGTGGCACTAAGATGTTGCTGAAAAATGTTGCTAACTTCACACCTGTGTTCACTACAGGGCATTCTCGCAACCCCCTTTTTTTCCAAACGTCCAATCATGTTCAACTTGATCGATAGATGTCAAAAAATCCTCCAAACACACGTTTTTTCAATCGATTTATTGCAGTTGAGTCGAATATCGATTATTCATGGTTGATTTTTGAAATGTTTGTGGAGTAAAAACACTCAAATCCCCTTTGAGTCCAACGGTTTGGACCCCGATCATGAAGCCAACGGTTTGGAGGAAAAACGACTCAACGGCATTTTCAGCTTAGTTGAGTCGTTTTTCCTCAACAAATAAAACAAAACTCGCAAGAAAGGTTGTTTCAATCGAGGCGTTGAGATGTTTTTACTAAAAAAAAACACGGAGTTGAGACGTTTTTCCTCAAAATTAAGCAATTTCCAGATTTCATCCCTAACAATTTCAACCCCTTCTGGGTCGAATTTTGGAATTTCGATTTGACCATCAAAAAGGTGGGGTTGAAATTAGGGGGGTTACGTGAAAATCCCATTTTCGACAATTTTTGAGTTGAGTCGTTCTTCCTTCACACGGCAGACTACTCCTAGTGTTATTATACAAACGTATGGTGATATCAGACAATTTCCCAATGTTTTTAACTCATAAAAAAATCAATTAAGGGAGCTTAACCTTCGTTACAACCTCAATTCTTCACTCGTCGGCCAAATCAACTTCATATTCGGTCTTTTGAGGTATCGTTTTCCATGTTTCTGGGGACGAGAAGACCGAATATGAAGTCGATTTTGACCAAAGAGTGGCACATCGAGGTTCTACCAAATGTTCAGCTCCCAAAATTGATTTTTTTGAGTCAAAAACCTGGGAAACCGTCTGAAATCACCATCAGTTTGTATAATAACACTGGGAAAAGTGTCAATACGTGGATCAAGACGATTAAATGGCACTACCAATGATCAAAGACAGTTAAAAAAAAAAAAAAGTAGGTATCTAATTTATGTTTTAGGGGCCAAAATTGGTGGAAAACATCAGAAATGACTATTTCAATTAGGTATTTAACATGAAATAAACAATAGCTGAACAGCCAACATTCCTGTAGGTATGTCCAATAGAATAATAAACCCATGTGACAAGGACTTTGCAGCGTTTTTGGAATGTAGGTGCGCACCTTGAAACGGAGAAGAAAAAATTTTGAGTGGGTGTTATACAAATTTTTTGCTGAGCGAATACGTAGGTGTATCATTCGCAGAATAATAAACCAAAACCGTCACGTATCTGGAATGGTCGTCTATTAGCGTTAGAAAATAGGAATTGCCACCAATGGATTTATTTTCCATCGGGCCACAAAGGTCTGAGTCAATCAAATCGAGATTGCTATCAGTAGGGTTTCCCCGACTTTTAAAGGGGAAACGAGTCTGTTTGCCCTTTAAACAGAGCTCACACTTGCCACTTATTCTGGTGATACCATCTATGCCAGAAGAATTCTGTTTCAGGAATTCGAGGCCTTTTGAGTTCAGATGGCCCACCCTGCGGTGCCATAGAGCACTTTTTATCAGGCGCAAAGTAAACGAAATTTTTGGGTTTTGTGACGTTGAGACAGTAAATCCCATTTTCTTCTCGTGCTGTAGCAAAAATCGAGCCTTCTTCGTCGTAAATTTGGCCACCATCTTTATTGAAAATAATGGTGTTGCCATTCATGGATTTTTGCCGGGTCTCGCGATTCTCAACGGGCCCAGTGGAAGCGTGCTGGGCCCATAACCTGTTGATCGAGCAACTTAGTGAAGTTAAATAATATTAGATGTTTTATAATCTGTAATAAGCTGGTTTATTAGGGAACAGAACATCGTGATGTGAGCGAGAGAAAAAGAATACTAGCATGGATGCTATTGCATTGTTGTTGTTCTATGGATGCTATATTCGCAACACAACAAATCTCGGTTGACAAAAGTTAAAATTTTAATTGTCTACCCCCCCCCCCCCGCCCTTTAGTATATTACAATTACTGGAGTCCAGAAATGGCATTATCCTTACAAGAAGCACAGTTTTTTGTCTATTGATCGATCCGTAACGTGTTTGTACAGGTGCGGCACTATCCTTCCGAATACCATACCCTGGGAACCCAGCGACACAATGGTAAATATTCTGTAGTTGCTGTTTTTTTTAAATATATATTTCCGAATCAGTGGCGTAGCCAGGGGGGGGGTTAGTGGGGGTCATAACCCCCCCCCCCCCCCCATTGGCTCGAAACCTTTATCACAAATTAAAATTAAATCTTAAGAATGATAAAAATCACAAAAGTAACAAACAAATACAACTATAACAGATTAAACGGTAAATCAAACATGATTAAACAGTTAAATAATATTACGTTTATTTGATTACTAATGATCTGTCCCAAAAATGTGATCCAATCTTTTTGACAAAAATGCTTATACCTAGTCCCTCACCGTCACCATCCCACACTTCAGGTGAATAATATTGATTTTAGCCCTTAATACCAATAATTGTTGACCCCCAAAACTCCTAATATTAGACCACCATTCTGTGTGAAAAACAACTGAAATGGTGTTTTTCTGTAGTCACTCATATATATCAATTTCAGCCGTTTTTACCAAGTTTTGACCCCTAAAAACTCAAATTTGACTCCGTTCGAATTTTTGAAAATTGCTCTTCCTTTTGTTTGGCAATAAGAACATTTTGGCGAAATCTGGAATTTTTATCACATACCCAAGGTCAGATATCGTCTGGAGTGACACAAATAAATATAATTATATAATATACGTATACATTTTTGTTGAAATCTACAGATACATCAGGATGCTCTGAAACGGATTTGCCTATAACATAATTTCAAAAACTTATTTTCTGAAAATTTTGGACCCATTGCAATAGCTTCATTCCTTGAAAATTCTCGAACATTGTTGCCAAACAAATTTTATATTTCATCAATTTATCTTACCTAACGTTACCTGTAACATTTAGTGCTTTGTTAAATTTAATTTAAATTCATCTTTATTTGTAATGTCGAACCTTATTAACGAATTTTTAAAGGAAATGAAGCTATTGCTATGAGTAACGTTTTCATAACATGCATTTTTGATATATTTTTACAGGCAAATCCGTTTCAGAGCATCCTCAGTTCATCCCTAGATTTTAACAAAAATGTATGTATTATGTATATATACCTATTTATGTGCCACTCCAGATGATATCCGTCCTTGGGTACATCATAAAAATTCCAAATTTCTCCAAAACGTTCGTGTTGTCAAACAAAAGGATGAGTTCGAAGATGAGCAATTTTCAAAAATTCCAAGGGGGTCAAATTGAAGTTTTTATGGGTCTAAAGTCGGTGAAAACGGCTAAAATTGCAAAAAACTGACGTAAAATCACTGGAATGGTATGGAAGGGTGAGTAAAGACAGAAAAATACCATTTCAGTTGTTTTTCACACAGAGTAGGGGTCAGATTTTGATTTTTGGGGGTAAAAATTGATTAATGGCTAAAATCTGTTTGGATGGTAAAACTATTTATCTCAAAAACAAGTGGGTAAATTTTGACTTAATGAGGGTCAAACATCGGTAAAAATGGCTAAAATCACGAAAAATTATATAATTTTAAGAAAAGTAGTATGGTTTCTCGCTATATCATCTTTTTACACGATAGCAGGAATATTTCTTTGAAAATTCGCTCTTATAGTCATGCTGCATGACAGGAACTTTTTTCGTTTTCCGATAACCCCCCCCCCCCCCCCATTCAACAATCCTGGCTACGCCACTGTTCCGAATAGAATAATTGCGAGAGTTAGAATATTTTTCCCTGACATTAATGAACACAGTTTCAAATGTGGTGGATGTGGGAACACCTTTCCATGTCTCTCTATGGATAATTTTTTGCGTGGTTTTGTCCAAAGATTAATCTGGTTTACGAATGTTTAAGAACTTGGGAGTTTTTTAAGACCACCCGGAGCATTGTATGTCCAGCCGTTCGTTCACAGTAAGACCCGGAAGTTTGCACCGACAGGCATTTTCAACAGCAGGGTGGATCAAATTGTATACATTCAGCCCAAATATCACCACTAGGGACGCGGTAGCAATCGGAAATCGGCCCGAGATAATCATTGCTAGGGAGCACCTGATTATAATCACGGATGGCTGTATGAAGTCGAGTTGGTTGTTCTGGGATATTACGAGTATTTCGTATTTCATTTGAATAATGATGGCTCTTGGAGTTTGTTAATAGGTACTTTTGAAACTTGAATACATGTTGAAGTAGTATTGATGGGTAAATTATTACACAATGGTAAATCATTACACAACGGTAATTATTACACAACGGTTCATTATACCATCTACGTAGAAGGGGCTGGAGTTTGTTGGTAGGTACTTTTGCAACTTGAACAACCGTTGAAGTACCACTGATGGGTAAATTATTACACAATGGTAAATCATTACACAACGGTAAATTATTACCCAACGCTCCATTCTACCATCTACGTAGAAGGGGCTGGAGTTTGTTGGTAGGTACTTTTGCAACTTGAACAACCGTTGAAGTAGGTATTATTGATGGGCAAATTATTACACAACGGAAAATTATTACTCAAAGGTAAATTACTGCACAACGGATTATTATTTGCCTTATGCTTCATGAATAACTACAAAATAATTAATGATTGAATTACTGAATCCCGCTCATTTGTAGGAAACTTAAATTCCGGAGCCGGCTCCAGTAGGTACTCGATTAGGGCTTTCCTGGGGGGAGCTCGAGGGTACTGACCACAGAAAACGGTGATCTACGCAGAACAGGCATCTATACAGGTAAATAATAAACCGTTGTGTAATAATTTACAGCTTTTTCACTTTTCTACTGAGAAAGTTCATTCATGAATTTTTTCTTTTTATTATTATTAGTAGTATATAATGCCTAACTGGGACAAAAAAAAAAGAATGCATCGGTCGTTTCAATTCTGAATAAATTACTTCGAAAATCTGCTCATACGGCAGCAGGGTAATTATGAGAGTTCGACCGCAGTTTTGAGATAGGACAGTTTGGCGCCAATTTTGAGGTAGGACAGAGCGCCTGCAATTTTCAGGCCCAAGGTTAGGCAATGCCCTCAACATGCCGGAGGGGGGGGGGGGGTGTCTCATTTCCACCCCAACCACCACCCCCATCCCTCACCTCACCTCACCCTAGGGCAAGAAAAATTTTTGACGTGGGGAAGATTCGGTCTCTCGATCTTCCAATAATTATGAGTCACCGATGCTATCCAGTATGCTTTGGGTCCAGTTGAGAAGAGTTGTTTAAAAACATGATTATACGGGGCTCAGCTGATGGCTCCGGAACGAGGCTGATTATCGTAGAGAGATAATAATGCGTACGTAGGATTGTTCTATAAGTATAAAGACCCCAAAACAACCCCCCAAACATTGAATTGTGCTCATCTGGGCAACCTCTAGGTGATCAACCTCCAACATTAGGATGGAACAACCACTGGGACTTGTAAACTGGGATACGGCATTAATCGCCTTCAACTGAGCTAAAATATTTTAATAATATTGGCACTGTAAAGAGGGGAAGGGGGAAGCCAATAGAAGTATGTATTATCAAAGGGACAGGATGATTGTAAAGGAATCCTTCTGGAAACCTTTGAGCTTATCCTTCTGGTAAGCCCACAAAAAGTGGATGGAGTATGGTGAATTACTCAGCGCATACTACCAAACCACGCCCTGCTACCATGTGACAGACTGTGACAGAGGACCCTCGAGAGTCCCCCAGCGATTATATTACCAGTTTAGAAGGGATTTCGATTAGGCTTCTACCAAAACGACCCCATCTTCTCTGGAACAACAAACGACAAAAGAACAGCCACTGTCACAACACTACAGCTGAAACCTCTCCCAAACATCAGCTGATAACAATCTTCTTTTTCGAATTTGTTGTCTCTAGCAGTGAAAATGGCAGAGAAGACAACTTTGCAAGTTGGTAGGCAAGATTACTTTGTTCCAAACCCTCCCCCCCCCCCCCCATCAAAATTGGGTGCTTTTACCTACCAACCTTGTTTATTTCGTCGTATGCGACATCATTCTGTGTATTCAACTTACAAAGTGGGACTGTGGTGTCGTGGTATCCTCCCAGAACCACTCCTTGTATAGATTGAGATCTCACAATAAACAGAAATGGGACGGCAGACGCAGGAGAACCGGGGAACCTGGTGGGGATCCCCACCATCCTCCACCAGTATGGCGGATGGAGGGAGATAGCCCCATGGGCTATAAAAACTCGACTTCTTCGCCTTCCAACTCATTCTACGCTTCCTTCTAGTCGCTATTCTCTAACCTCGCTCCTCCTCTCGCTCTCCTTACCCTAAAAGATCCCGGGCATGGTGGCAGCCTCCAAGCTGTAACCAAACCGGGCAAAGCTCCTCCTAGCGCCTCCCGTGGTGGATCCCTCTGGGTATTAACCTTAAGTGGTGGATACCCTTTGGCAGATTAACCAGCGGTGAATATCCTCTGGATATTAACCGGGGGTGTTAGGTCCTCCTGACGCTTCCAGTGGTGGACACCTTCTAGGTATTAACCGGGGCATCAGGGACGCACACCTACCTCGCCCCTCACCTATGCATCCACCACATGTGGTTTACATTTTCAAAGGATGTGTGGTTTACATGCACTTACTTAATTTATTGCTCAACAGGCAAAGCCATCATAGGATCTTGGGCTCTACTCATTACATCGATTTGGCTGACACTAGAGAGTTTTTGCAACACCCTCGCACCGAAACGACACTGAAAGGGAAATGGCGGATAGGGCGACCGAAGTCAGATGCTAACCCTTTTCGGTTCAGTTTTTGTTCAGCTTTGGCATCTACCGGCTGGTGAAGTCACGCTAAAGTTTTGTTAAACTGTGGTTAATACAAATCTATGTCCACACCTGGTGTCAAGTCTGCCCTAACATAGAAAGAACCCCAAGAAGCAGCTGTGAATATGACGCTCCACATTTTTATTTTCCAAGGAAAACAGAAGAAGGTAGGTAGCGTTATACAGATGTAAGGTTAAATTACATTTCGTCATCTCAACACGATGAAAGCTGATACCGTGAGATCCCGGTATTTTTCGTCGTCAAACTTTTCGGTGTCTTAAGTGCGCACGCGCAGCACTGCTTTCGTTTCGTTCGTTTCATCATGAGTGTGTTGCAAAAACTCTCTATTATCTACAAAGTAACACAGAATCTTAAAAGATCAAAACTCGTAGAGCTCAATCATGTTGTAGATCTTACTGGTATTAGTTTCAAACAAATGGATGTAATCATTGTCATGTATACTCTGTTTTTGCTCTATGATCTCCTCAACCCTTATGAACAGATGTGGTTATGTATAGGTGTTGTTCCTCTGGTACACTGTCACACCCAGAATTTTAAACCAATTTTATGGATTAATATGTGTTTGATCGGGAACTAAAACCGCAAACTAAATTCACTTGAACTGATTTAATGTGAGAACGGTAAAGAACGATCGCTTTGGATAACAATTTATACAATTCAAAACTTCTTATAACTTTCCCTTTCGGAGGTTGAACGCCATCTTGCTGTTCGAGAGGAGCTCAGGTTTGCAAAACCCAAAGAACTACATGAAAGAACGTATTTCATAACTCTGGACCGACAGACCGAAATTGCACCGCCTATGGCTGACGTGATGCTTGCTGCAATTTACTAATATAAGCGCAATTATATTCGTTCGTTCTTAGACCCAAAAAACAGCATGATCTGATCGAACCCGCTAGCCGCAGCTAGCGCTCGAGCGGACACCAGACGCACTATTCGGGCGTTTATGTACCTACGTCCGAACAATATGCTTACAGTAGGAAGGTGCCAAACATTATGTTTGAACGTGCAGAAGTAACTCAGATAAGGGTGGTCTCGGTTCACGTATCTCACGCGAGACAGCGTTTAGGAAGAAACTACCTTCCCATCATCCCTCCATCTTTGTGTTTCCAATCAGTCCTTTGCAAGTGAATTTAATAGTGCCATTAATTTCGATTTCAATTTGGGTGCTAGCATACTTGTGTGGTAATCCCACGATATATCAGCATGCAACACATGGTACCTCACATATTCAATCAGAACTTGCTGACGGTGAGCACCATAATTTTCCCTTCAGCTGGTTAAAATATTATAATACAGGACGAAAACCCATCTCTGTGAATATTTACAGACGTAGGACATTAATCCTTAAGTACATACCTATTAATTTAGCTTGATATTCAAATTATTTGTTTATTCGACTAATTTCCCACTGCAATCCTTTTGCTACTCCTCTCTTTGCCAGCTGATAGTAGTAATAATAAACCATTTAGTGAACCAAAGACAAATAATATGTCCACAGTGGGCTCACAAGAACCACCACAATGAATAATGACGTTGTGGTAAGATCACTGGTGGAATTTATGAAACGACCTTATTCAAGACGAAAGGTGAAACAATAACTGAAAAATAAAATGAAGTAGGTAGGTGATCAACAGGTAGATTAAAAGAATGAAAAACTGGGAAGTGAAACGAGCATCCGTCATAACAAAAGGGGCGGGAAGAGGGGTGCACTGAATGACAAGGTTTGTCATTGGTGAACTGTACAAAAGTACACAGGATCAACGGATCAGCATAAAGGTAAGTGATTAGAGTGTTTCAACAGAAAACGCAACAGGAAGGTAAGTAACAATTTATTGTATTAATGATAACACGAATAATGTGAAGGCAAATTTGTATGTTTTCAGATTCAAGTTAAGTTCAAGAACAAACATCGAGTTTATTGGTATAACGAAGGTGTAACACAAACAAGAAGGTATCGCAGGTGTACCAAACAGTAGAGGTGCGTGGGCTGTGAAAACGATGGGGCACCAAACCGGAACACAAAACCGAAAGATTTTTAAACAAAACCTCAAGGCAATAACGCCCTTCCCTTTATTACTGATAGAGTGATATTGAGCAAAGGCATATCTCTTCCTAAACTTTTAATCAACACTCGTCGTACGAAAACGTCGAAAATTTCGACAGCAAATTAGACACCAAGTTCATGTGGTACCTACAAAAATATAATATGAACTAATATATAACGAAACAGTGGTCAGCCGGTACCTACTTGAATGGAGAAGCTAGGTACTAGTTATCTGTGTGTTACGACGCCGATCAATCCTGAAAACAGGGAAAAGGACAAAACATGCGTAGGTACCACAAATCCAGATCTGTCACGGACCCGGACCGATCACAAACGCACAATATGGAAAACTGACAAGTGACTCAACAAAGTGAATGTGATTCACGAGACAACAAAAACAAATCAAAAGACGTAAGCATCGTATCGAGATGACAAGTTGAATCGAAGGGATCGAATCGATTGTGAACAGGAATGATTTTTGGGTGGAAATCAGATTCTGGCGACAGGGCCCAAAGTGGGTGTGGTGAACTACATTTTTACTCTACTGAGCATGCGTGGATGCCCACTTTTCCCAGTTGCAGTGGGGACACTAGGTCCCAGGGCCTGCCAGTTTCAGAAGCCTCGGTTTCGATTGTAGGACATCGATTACTGTGCCTATTTATTTCGATAACATGCTTGGTCTATAGAGCTCACACGAAGGAACCACCATGGATGCTCTACTAGAATATTGAATATCCATAGCCAAAGAAATCTAGCGGGTCACTGTTAAACTTTATGAAACTTTGGGATATTCAAATGCCAACTGAACGCATGGTTGGATTTTTAAATTTTTACTCCTAGTGTTTTTGGTTGCCGGGGCTGTGGCGCAAGTGGCCATATGGATGCAACGCTCCTGGTACAAAAGAAAATGTGTGCGCGTGAATCGTGTACAAGCTTGGTACCGGAGTCCTGGCAGAGCTGAAGGTTTTGGCCTGGTCGGCAGTACAAGAAGGTTTCGGGTCAAAAGCGTTCAGAAGGAAGGAGAATTTAACAGCACAGAAATCCCAAAGCTGACCACTCCGGTGTGGAAGTTGGGTACATTGGTACGCTTATGTTCAAATTGACAGAAAGGGACCAAGAAAGACAGAAATATAAAAGTAAGGTACCGTGGGCGGTTATGCTGTATTGCAATGGCACCTGGTGGGTCCTGCCTCCGCTCGTCTCTCCAGAGGCTGGGTCCAGACAGCAAGGGTGACTCCTTCCTGCCAACAATAGAAGATCTCTGCAGTATCGTGTTTAAACACAGCTACCAAGTGACCCGCGTAATTTCTGGCTTGGTGATAAACTGGGGTAGACTCAGGTACCTAGCCCCTCAATTCTACTCAGTATGTCCAATGTCTTTTAGGGGTTCACCGTCATCATCATTCACACATCAATGTCCAATTGTATTCCCTACCACAATGTCCACTGTTTGCCAATTTCGTGGGGTTCAAACAGGGTCACAACAGTGGGGTCTGCGCATCTTCCCCACCTGGATTCGGCTTATTTCTGGGCCGCATCAGATCAACCTTCTGTTATTAAACTAATTTGAAAAAGAACCCTTGGGTAGTTGACCTTATAACGTTATGCCTGAACCATAAACACATTTGCTCCCCACTTCAATTATTTTGAAAAGTTCATGATTAGGACTGTTTAGGTTTTAGATGAAGCCCGTGGTAGCCTCAGCTGAACCAGCCCCACACCAATCCCAGCAACTTGATGCATCCTCAGGGAAAGAAACTGACAGCGATATGACTGGATTGAGAAGATTACAGTGCCCCAGGAAAGAGCCACAGTGACTGAATCTTTAACCAAGAGAAAGCTAGGTCAACCCGAGAATTAGGAAGATGAAGAGACCTTTATTTGTTTGAAACTGGCCCGGCAAAGCTTGTCCCATATGAACTTCGTACCTTTCTGGGTCAACTTGCCTGAGTAGAGCCTTGTAGAGTCGCAAGATTTGGTACAAAGCGGGCATAGAATGTAACAAAGTGAGAAGCACTGCTTTTTATTAATCAAAAAACCTGCCCCAGAGTAACCTCTCCTTTGGTGCCAGAAGGGCCAACATAACAGAGATCCTTAGAATTCATTAGCTCCTGCTACTACTTTTTTTCACCATCAAAAGCCGGAAAGTCTCCAAAAATCAGTCCGGTAGATTGAGCCAAAAATCCATGGGGTATGGACCTGGCTAGAGATCAAAATTCAAGGAAATTTATTTTCAGACATTTAAAAACTACATATATATTACTCTATTATATGAATGATCATTTACCCTAGTAAAAGCCATTTCAGGTGCGGACTTCACGTCAGACTGTGCTGCCAGTGTTATGTTCATGACGAGTTGGTCTCTAATGAGAGGATCAGGGGTTCGCTCAACAGCTACATGGACATGCTTGGACTCGTCACGATGGTCACCCATCCAAGTTTTGGGCAACCTGCTCGAGATATCTTAACTTCAGTGATCTCACCTGTACCGGTTTGTTCCACCAGATAAGGCCGCTGGGCCTCAGTAATTTAATGACAATTACCTTTCTAGGCAGTAAAAACAAAAGCCATCCCCTTGAATGCGTGATGAGGCCCTCGTCTGCTCCCAATACTCTGTATTAGATTGAATTCATAGGAGTGAAAGATACCGAGCCACTCTTGACTACGTCAAGTTTTTGGTGGTACAAAAACGTGTATTTACCTGAAAATTTGGCTACCCTTGTTTAGTGTAGGTACTTACCCTCATAAAGTTTGTTTCTGAACCCTCTAATTTGGAAGGTCTTCTTCCTAAAATAAGAAGAACAACCAACTCACGTGAAGTGGCATTGTAGCCAGAATGCTGATGCTCCGTTTGCAGAAGTTGCGAGCACCGTCGCTTTTGTCGATCCGTCACCTCGATGGATTTAGAACAGATAATCTCAGCACTGGATGCTTGGAGCAACAAGGCTGAAAGAGCACGTTGTGAAGTACGTAAGGCGCAACATGACGCAAATGCTCTGCTACATTCGGGCAGGTATCACTTGAAACAACGGCTGATAAATTATGTGACTTGGAGGATGGAATTGTAAAAATGAAGTGAAATGTTCGAGTTGCCAAGAAGACTAATAAAAAGCCAGCGTTGATTTTCATGACGTAGAACAAATAAAAATGGCAGAAGACGCAAAGCAAACCATTTGAACTCTCCAGGTGCTAAGTCACTAGCAGATTCTGATGGCAAAGGAACAATGCACAAAATATGATAAGAAAACGCCACTGCTCAGCGAAAAGCTTATTCTCTTACTATTTACAGTCGTTGAACAGGAAAACCTGCGATGTTGTGAAGTAGGCAAAAGGCTGTATTTCCAGACACTGCTCTCTTGGAAGAATCGTCAAGTTCAAATGAAATCAGCAGCTCAGAAAATTATGGAGTCCATACCCCTCACATCACCGGCCACCTCACCCAAGCGCAATCGCAAACTAAAAAAATGAAGCTGAAGAAGAAAAACTGATGCGGAACAACAATCGGCTTTTTTATACTTATGGCTCCTTTTGGTTTATTATTCCGTGAATAATACACTTATGTATCCGCTCAGCAAAACATTTTTATAAAACCCCATCAAAATTTTTTTTTTTCGTAGATTCCAAAAATGCAATGTCCATCCGCCGTACGCCATATCACGCATAACTACTTCAGTTTCGGTCTAAAAAATTCGTTCTTTCACACACATGCTCCACTTGGGCCCTAGTTGTGTCCTGAAACTTTGAAGCCCGATCGAAATATTCCCAGGGGTGTTATGAGGGAAGAATGGGTATAAAAATAGGTTATTTTTGTGTTTTAGTAACATGAGGTTTTGAGGTATCATTTTCCATATTTTTTAGGACGAGAAGACCAAATATGAAGTCGATTTTGACCAGAGTGGAAAACTGAGGTTTTAACGAAGTTTCAGCCTTAAATTTGGTCTAAAATCGTCGATCGGAATACACCCAGGGGTGTAGTGGGAGAAAAGTGGATGTAAAAATACGGGTTTTCGAGTTTTTTTTTGAGGTTTTAGTGAACGCGAGCTTGTGATGTATCGTTTTCCATGTTTTTTAAGGCGAGAAGACCGAATATTAAGTTGATTTAGACCAGATTGAGGTTGTAACGAAGGTTAAGCTCCAGAAATTAATTTTTTACGAGTCAAAAACCTGGGAAATTGTCTGAAATCACCATAAATTTGTATAATAAGACTAGAAGAAGTATTAGCAGGTGAATCAGGACAATTAAATGACACTATCAATGTTCGAATTTGAAAAAAAAAAAAAACTCGGCGCTCCGCGCCTCGCCAGGGGGCAAGCCCCCTGGACCCCCGGTTACCTCTATTTACATACTTCGGACGAAATTATAGAAACACAGAATGTGTTTAACTCACGCGTTTCACATAAACCTTTTTCGACTGATATATTGACTGCTCATAGGTTACACCAGGTTACACGATCCTTAGTTCCGTATATCATCGGTACTTATATAAAGCTTGCAATCGTGTTCACAATATAAATTATTGAGAATGATAACCTGTGTGTAAACAATCATTATTTAAACAATCACGCTCATACCGCAGCTTGTCGGCCACGCACTCCGCATTGGTTAACGTAATATGGTTAGGTAAATCGAGAGCTATCCAACGAGTGGTGAACGATTTTTGTACGATGATAACTGGCGAAGTTAAAGTTCTGTAACAACGAATCGGTTGTACGTGAAAATCATTAGACATTTTTCATAACAGCGTCCCAGATTTCGTTACCTTTTTTGGCTAGTTAGTCCATCTCTAAAACACATTCTGTGTTAAAAAAAGGAGCCGAGATCGTGTTTTTGGGGAGCCAAAATTGGTAGAAACCATCAAAAATCACTGTTTCAATTATTGCGCATGAACGAAACAATAAATGAACAGCAACATTTCTGTAGGTATGTCCAAGAGAATAATAAACCCATGTGACAAGGACTTTGCAGCCTTTTCTATTTATTTGTTTTCTTAACATAAGAAAAAATTAGTCATACTCTGTGTATGATTAATGTAATTTCACGTTATCTCATGTACTCAACAATGTGTGAAGCTTTAATTTCCACGGCACCAGACTTTACACGAAACACTGACACAATGATAACAACATACACATGACAATGCAACACATACATGATGCAAGATGCAATACTGTATAACACTATGTATTCACTTTATCACAGCTCGTTATGTTCCCACTTACTGGAAATGTAATGTAATGACCTGACTCGGATGAACTCTACAAATAAAAATATTGGATTGGATAGTAATATATACATAACTTGGGAGTCCATTCTTCTGAACGCCTTCCTCAGACGGACAAGACATAATTAAATAAAAGAAACGAGGATCGATGAAACAACTGAAGCGAACTGTATTAAGGAAGAGAAAACTTTCCCGGGGGAGCAAGACGGTAGGTATTGACCACAGAAAACAGTGATCTACGCAGATGGGGCCCCCTAGGTGAATCGCTGTGTAATAATTTGTAGCGTGTTTCTCTTGTATCCCCTGTTTTACACTTTCGTGGTGAGGTTCTGATTTTTCGCTTGGAAACCATGAAAATCTCTGAAAGGTATTCCAAGAAGGAGAACATTTTAAAATTTTCAGCTAGCAGGTGGAGGGAAAAAACGTAGAATTTATTTTGTAGTACGGGCACCAAAACTCGTTCACGTTGACCGCGTAGAATGGGACCGAGAATTTTGGACTAATTCTATGTTACCAAAACTAAAAGCATTTCTTTGATGAGTCAATGCTGCCTAAGCACGTTGATCCCCGAAGGTGCCGTTCTATGCCTCTTAGGGACAAGTGAACGATTTTTGGAGCCTATACCACAAGATCGCAGTACTCTCTGCAATTGAAACATAACTTACCCACCTACTTCGTGCTTCTTAGTCATACTTATTTTGAGCTATTGTCATAAAATAAGTAGGTATCTACCTACAATAGATTTTATATTTTGTCCTTGACTTGGGTACCTTTTCATAACGTGTACGCGAGAAATGGATGTTACTACGTTTGCGCATGCGCAGAGGCAACCATTCACAGAAAAGCGATGGAATTCATTGGTTTTCTCCCTAATCAGAAGAGCTATTATTTATTTCCGCTAACTTTCTCCTTAAAACCCAATTTATAAGGTAGGATTAAATCACTAAGTATTAATTACTAGTAATAAATTAATACCTGAATATAGGTAGGTAGTACATAATAATAAATAATAGGTATCCAATATTTATAACTCATCCATCATACATGTAGAAACGACGAATTTTCTAACGATTTCAGGAGACCACACAAATTAGTGCAATATTTCGAATGAATTAGTTTACTAGATTTTGAGTTCTCACTACGGAAGGAATGAGAAGGGGAGCTTTGTATTCGAATGGTCTAAAAAAAATTATTATGAAAATCTGGCAACCCTATTTAAAAGGGAGCTTAGTGTATGCAGGTAGTTACGTCAACCTTCCCACCCACCCAGCCCATCGACTGCCTTCCTTCCTCCACCTTCTCTCAACTCCAAATTCAGAGCGTCATACTGGTACAACAAGATTTCGTCTTCCGCCGCTAATTTTCAATATTTGTTTATGGAACTGGTTCTGAACATTAGTGCACATAAATTTCCCATGGGACAAAAAAAAAAAAATTGGTTCAAGTATTGATAATTACCTACCTAATCCCAGATTTATCTAATCCAAAAAAGTTTCGACATTTTTTCCAATCTTCTTCTATTTATATTACGACACATGTGACGAAAAACGCATTCAAGTCGAGAGCGAGGTTAGTCCCCCTTCTTCCTCGTCATGTATCTCACGCACGAAGTCAGTTGGCGTGTTGGTCGGCAATCGCCACGGGAGGATTGGGAATGCATTTTCTGCGACATACCAGTTATATTTTAAGTAAATGTTAAGTGAAGTCACTTTTCCGAGATTTTCCCAAGAAACGGCAAAAGAGAAGAGTCTTTGGGTTGGCAATGCTAATTCTGGGTTAAAATTGCTTTCAGTTACAATTAAATTCAGTCCATTTTGTTCTTTGTTGGGGTGACCGCAGTGTTCAAAGTCCAACGGAAGCTAGCTATTCATTAGGACGATGACGAGTCGAACAGAAGCTCTACTGCTTGTGCGAGGTTGTCAACGATCAGATCAGGTTTGACCCTGGGATGATTTTCATCCTTTTTGGTGAACTTCCCCGTTCGGACCAGCGCCCCCTTCAGGCCTGCTGCCTGGGCGCCACCGACGTCAGACTCCACGTCGTCGCCAATCATCATCACCTGGAATAATGGGCATGTCTAATCAGTATGGCGATACTGGATCACAGACATAACATACCAAGAAACAGTAAAATATAGTTTTGTTGTTATTAATATTTACTTTAGACACTTCATTTTTTTACTGAAGAGTGAACACAGGAACATTGGCAAGCCGAGAGACCGAAACGGATAATGATCACACAGTTCAAAGCAAAATGAACCATTTCGGCAATTTGGCTTCTTCAAGGGGATACAGAACCTGACTGGGGAACTTGCCGCACACTTTTCATGCTTCACGTCTTAACCAGTCGCTTCCATGCTCGCTCCAGAATTGTGGTAATAATGCATTTATGAGATTAGATAACGAACTCCTTCAATTATGGCTAAGATAATTTAAACTGGGGATGAAAGGAATGTATCAGGGGAAAGAAAAACGGAGCTATTGTATATATAGTATATTTCCACTAATACAAGAAAAACGCAAAAAGCACTGTTATACCGGTTTCGGTGATCAAACCATCGTCAGTAACAAACAATAACGTTATTGTTCGTGTATTAGTGGAAATAGACTATTTTTTCAATAACTCAGTTTTTCTTTGAAATGAGTTTCCACGATTTCTTCGCGAGTGATTTAGTTTGTATCAGGGGTTCCCAACCTTTTCGACTGCACCCCCCCCCCCCCCCCACAGCACGATGAGAGCACCACTGCACCCCCTCCCTTGCTCTACGTAAGTATACGCTCCCCTTCCTCAAAATTGGTATATACGGTAGGTAGTGAACAAATTCAAACTCAAATTCAACTTCAAATTTTAAATTTTATAAGATCTTATTCTATTAATTTATTAACTATTAGTTCTGTGGGTAATGTGACACCTGACTTGTTTTTCGGTGACTAATAAATTGCTCTATGTACGGAGTGATTTTCAATAAGGCGGTGGCATCGGAAGTGACCTAAGATGCTCAGGTCACTTTCGACATTTAAACAGTTTTGGGTTTTAGGTTTCAATGCCAGAAAGTGTGAAATCCCGATTCACACAGGTAGATAGAGGAGAAGAGCACGAGAATTTTCAAAGCAACCATAGAAATATTTGTATAGGAAGGTCCAAAATTTCTCCAACTCTGCTACTTTGGATGTCATGTTCGCAGTTGGATCCCTCTGCAAATCTAAGCTTCTTCTTGAACTTCGACTGGAAGTGATTCCACCTTTAAGCTGCGGCGACACTGCCACTGGACTTGACTTGACCGGAGCCAACGGACTGGTGACCGGAGGGGGGTGCGACACTGCCACAGGTCTTGACTTGACCGGCGCCACCGGACTCCAACCAGTCCAGTTTGTTCTTAGACTTCACAAGAGTATGTCCTCCGAAATGGAAGCCATTCTTTGTGATTTAGAATCAAAATCCGATTCTGATGAAGAAATAGAACTAGTGACAAGTTTTCTTTCTTTGAATAAGTCGTGGATGTGGGCGCAGTCGATAATACTCCCAAACAAAAAGAATAATCAAAATCGGATGAAAAGTAAGGAACTTGTAGAATCATAGGAAGAACGAGGTAGTTGTACGGAAAAATTTTTCCACTTCATGGAAAAACATTGAATCATGGATATGTTTTGGGCGCTGTATTTTCGTTCACTAGGTACTTACTTTATGTAGCTGCACGTAGACGACCACTATTCGGATCTAACAAATTCCAACATCATCATCATCATTTCATTATTAGAAGGCACATTTTTAGGTGCTACCTTCCAATCGCTACCTTCCAATTCGTTCAATAAAATGGTTTGTGCTCATTCACCAAATGAAATAATATCGCAGAACAACCAACTCGATTTCATACAGCCATGCATGATTATTATCATCAACTTCAGGGCCTTACAGTGCGGTTGGTGTCGAATTCTCAGGATGGAATCTACTTTCATTTTAAAAAATAATATAACTAACTGCGCATACCCCATTGTTTAGTATAATCCGTAGATGTGGAGATAGTTTCATTATTGTTTCGCTGGGTATTGTCGGTAACTACACACGCACATCTCCAAATTGTTTATCGGTTGCAGCGTTGCATTTTTTTCGGTCGCAAATTTTAGAATGACCCCCCAGGGCAAAAACATATCCATGTTAAAAGAGAAAGTCGACCAGGTCCGAGAAAATGTTGGTCGTGGATGCTCCCGTTGTGAGTGTTATTGAGTCAAGGGTTAGTCGCCGATACTCCCGTTGTGTTATTGAGTCAAGGGTCCGTTGACTTGACTGGAATCTCTCTCCATCGCTGCGATAAGCTTCTCAGTGTGATTTTTGCAATGAATAGCGAGGGAGTGTCAATTGTGTTCGTGTCGTGTGGAGGAAATAAAGGTGGAGAAGTAATATTTCGTGATGCGTTCAAATTTGTGTTTCACAAACATTTGGCAAGTGTAGATTGTATCTGTAGATCGTATTTGAGAACTGTCGACCAGGAAGTTGTGTTTGCTGTGGAAGATCACACTCACGATGCCGAGCAGGCTGAGAAACCACTCGTTCAGCTCAGAAATGCAGTGAAAAGAGTTGCTAGTGACGACATAGGCGCACCTCCGAGAAAGGTAAGGACCTTCCACAATTGTTTATTGTTGTTTGTTTGTATAATGAGAGCTTTTCGTACGTGTTTACTTATTTTTTTTCCTTGCGAATACTTATCCGATTTACGTCACTTAATTTTTTTAACGAGGGGCGTATTGGTGTTGTAGGCAGTAAGGAAAGCTATGAGGGAACTGCCAGAAGTGGAAGTTGATGTGGACCGAGTAAGAAGGTTGAGAAAACTGTCGTGGAGGGTAAAAAAAAACCCTGCAATTTGCCAAAGTCAAGTAAAGGCAGCAAGTCTTCGAATGCCTGAATGTAATGCCGATGCTAACTGAGAAAGGCTACAGGGATACAATCCCAAATTTTTAACCACACCTACACGTGAATGTGCTGTGTAGCCAGTCCACAGTCTGGAAAAGTGGGATGGGAAATGCGGGAGTATCCGCGAACAACCTCACTTCGGGCCCGGAAGTATCGGCGACTCTGCTCTCATCACTACAGGAGTATCGATGAGCACTTTTTGGAGGCCGGGAGTATTACGGAAAACACCCGTGGATGTCACCATATGTTTCCGAACGAGCACAATTTCACACCCTATTCGCCAAATTGAACGATGTTCAATTTCAAAACAATTTTCGGATGAGAAGAGAGCAATGGGGGCTGCGGTGGATGGCTCGTTGTGGTGCGAGGGGTTGATAGTCGCGGTAGAGGGGGGACGGCAGTCAGGTCTCAACCCATGCAGACCGGATCAGAACGAGTCCGGTGGGTGGCTCAAGTCAAGTCAGATCCGGTCACAATCTCGCCGCTCCCCTTTGAAATACAAAGGACTGGTTCAGACAGGCACGCAAGTGAGGTCAAGTCAAGTCCGGTGGCAGTGTCGCCGCACCTTTACAGTAATCAGGGAGGATGGCCAGCGGTATTTATTTAAGAAAAACAGCATTGAAGTTCATCGTCCAGCCTATCGAGGTGTTCATAAATTTTTTTTCTTACATTCCATGAATTTACATTACCGTTCGGAAAGTTCATTCAGACGATGGAAAGACGAGAAATTGGGTGTGGGGCCCTCCATTCGTCGCTTCCACAAACGCATCTTCTCTGAAAAATCTGTTACGGAATCTGAAGCAGAGATTACGGTTGACTCTCCTAAATTTGACATGGATATGTCTTTAGTACTGGGGTTCATTCTAAAATCTGTGTGACGAAAAAATGCAACGTTTTTTGGAACACTTACCGGGGTGCTAGAGTATTGAAATTTTGTATGAAGGCTCCGTTTGGAATCCTCAGGATGGTTCCATGATGATCAGCTGAGTGCCCTGTACAGATAACTTTGTTGCTGGTCGACCTATCGACTTGAAATTTGAACCACAACTTCCTTAGGATGGTCTCATACGATTTTTAGAATACGCATTGTAGGTGCTCGTCACATCAGCTGAGTGCCCTGTACAGATAACTTTGTTGCTGGTCGACCTATCGACTTGAAATTTGAATCACAACTTCCTTAGGATGGTCTCATACGATTTTTAGAATACGCATTGTAGGTGCTCGTCACATCAGCTGAGTGCCCTTTACAGATAACTTTGTTGCTGGTTGACCTATTGACTTGAAATTTGAACCACAACTTCCTTAGGATGGTCTCATACGATTTTTAGAATACGAATTGTAGGTGCTCGTCACATCAGCTGAGTGCCCTGTACAGATAACTTTGTTGCTGGTCAACCTATGACTTGAAATTTGAACCACAGCTCCCTCAGGACTGTCTCATACTATGAATTATATATCATATTTTTCTTTCAATAATCTTTGCTTAGCATTACTACCAGAAGTAAATAAATGATACTGTATTTAGAAGGAGTTTTCTTTTTCATTCGAAAAGACATATCCGTGATCTGAACTTTCTCCCAGTAAGGAGAGATGTCTCCAGTTTTGACAAGTTAATGGGCCCCTCTCGGGCGTCCCCTGGAAACCCTCTGCGCCACCCCCCCCCCCCCCATGTTGGGAACCCCTGGAATAGATGGATATTAAAGCAGGGTTCATCCGCCTGTTTCTTCATACACGAAGTTAATCATCCTCAACACTTGTGGCCAAGTTCACTAACTTGAATTTCCTGGTCCCCCAAATAGTGTGTTATTACTATTAAGCCTCCATCTCTTCTACTCATTAAACTGAGTACAATAAGTTGAACAACTTGCTTGATCGCCTGTCAGATTCATATCATTGACAGCAGCCAGAAAGTAGTCTCTGCTAGGTTTTCCGACAACCCGAGGTGAAACGCCGGTGGCATATTCCAGGCATTTGGCAAAACCACCCACGTCCAACGCCATCCCGTCATCATCCATGTAATATTTCCTGAAAATTAAATCATGCATCAATGGGTCAGAAAAAGAAATGAGACAATAAAAACAGTTCAATAACGAATCACAAAGAGTGATTATTGAATACATTCTTGTTTGCACTTGACACTTCTTGCCTTTGGACTCTAAATCTCCAGTCATGCCTGTGAAAGGCAAATTCAATTTTACCCAGGAACTCTCTGATCTTCAGGATGAGTATCAAGCCTCAGAGATACGCCTGTTCCTAGTTCCACGTAACTGTTATCCTGACATGCGAGCTCTGGCACATTCGAGCACGAATAAATACAGGAGAGATTTGGCACAATTTAAGCGAGAGGCCATTGACAATTTATTTCCAACGCTCCTAATAAACAGAAGGCTTGTTGGCAGGTGGTTCATGATGAACTCAACACTAAGGCACGGCATTCACTCGGATGTTAAACTTGACTATGACAGATTCAGTGAGTCTGGCCAGAGCCCACCCCGGCCGAGGGGGTTCGGCCGTTTCAGTGTGGAATTTCGGATCGATCTATTCATCCATCCATCGTTCCCGCCCTCCGCGATCAGCGCCTATCCTTATCACTTTATCATCAGTAGGTACCTACTTATATATTAATATAACGCTGGTTAATGGGAGTTTGAAGGACGATTGAGATCCATGTGTTTTTGAAACCATTGAGAAACAAAAGCTTTCAACTGCCCTCAGACAGTAATCTTCAGGTGTACCAGAATTAAGATAAGTTTTCTCATCAGAAACAACTGAGGGCAGTTGAAAGCTTGTGTTTCCCAATGTTTAAAAAACACCTGGATCTCAATCGTCCTTCAAACTCCCATTAACCAACATTGAAAAAGAATTGTAATCTCGTAAATGAATCAAATTCATTTAAAGATACATTAAAAGGTTGATTACATGTTGTGATATTGTCGTGATATTATAATGTATAATAACATAAAAATGAAGTCATTGCCTTGGGCAATTTCGATTTTTTTTTTTTTTTTTTCACGTTCAGTACTGTAACACTAATCTAAGTAGTACCTAGTTATATCCTAAAAGAGACTAAATTGTATCAAGTATTGTGATTTGATAAGCTTTCTCTAGAATAACATTTTTAAGAGGGTGGGTACTCTGCGACTAGTGTATAATTTTGTCATTATCGTAAATTTCTCCAAGGAAAATACCTATATATTTTGTGATAATTATGGGAATAGTCAGAAGTTCCATTCTCAAGAATAAGCTGTGAATTGGAATCTCGTAAATGAATAAAATATAATTTTTTGCTTATGTTACCATTATTTTCATTTTGTTGCCCTCCCAAATTTTTTGTGTCATCAAAATGGCTTTTTAAAAATATACCATTTCCTTGCAAATTTAGTCGTCGCTAAGGTTGTGGCCCCTAAATTTTGGTCACCTATCTGGCAACAACGATTATTATTTGTGCAGCGAAAACCTGGGGCTAAACAGCTTGGTCTAGGCAGGTAGGTACCTACTCGCTTAGAAAGTAAGGAACGTAGTACTACTCCATCAATCTTTTATTAAAATAATAGTTATAGAAGCTGTTGAAATCAATAATCTGCCAAGAAAATTACGGAGTCGAAGCCGTAACGCAACAAAAACTGATCTTTCGAAAGTGCCAGGGACAAAAAGTTGTCTCCCTTCTAAGCCTCGATCCGATGACCTAACGTCTTATAGGAAGAGTCGTTACCACTGAGCTAACGATCAATCTCGATGACACCTGACTTCTGTAAAATGATCGCTAGCAGCGCCTACCGGCGGAAATGGCCGAACCCCCTCGGCCGGAGTGGGCTCTGGCCAGACTCTCCTTGACAGATTCAGTGAGTCTTTTGCCGAAGTGTTTGAACACTGAGGAACCTCCGCGGTCTCACTCGAATTCTCTGACTTACTTCAGAATGCTCCAGGTGTTCCTCGGAAATTTAATTTGCAGCCAGCATCAGTTGACGAGGTTTATGCCACCACTCTCGCTCTCAATAATACAATACCTACTGCTGACTGTTTCGGGATTAATACTCACGTTGTGAAGATGGTAGCACCTATTATCACAGAGCCTTACATTTACAATAAAAATATGTTTTCAAACTGTTGAGTTCCCTAAGTGCAGGGTGTAGAAAAAGCCGGTATCTTTTTGATTTTCCCATAACTTTATTAAAAACAGGTACACTTACATAACATTTTCGTCACTAGGTGTAGGTAAACATCTCCGATTTAGGTATGGAAGATTATATCCGGCTCTCTAGCTCTTGTCGAGTGCGGATCTGTCTCTTATCAGTGTTTACGTTTGTGAGACGTGTACGTTCGGTCACGATGCCTACCGTGTGTTTCGCTTGCTCGGATCCACTGATCCCAGCCTATACCTTAAGATGTTCCGGGCCCTGCGGGAACGTTTTTCACTATAGTTGTTGCTCAATGACTGAGTCAAACTTCAAAAAAATGAGTTCTGATTCTCGAGCCAAATGGAAGTGTATCAAGTGTAAAACTAATTCGGCGCCACCCGTCGCAGATGACGTTAGACAGATTCTGGAACAAATCAAACAAATGAATCTAAAGCTAAACAAGCTGCCCGCTCTTCAAAATGAATTGAAAGAACTTCGAGGGTCTGTCGAGTTCATCAGTGACAAATTTGATGAGTTTTCGTCTGAAATGAAGACAATGAAGTCAGATATGCAGGTCCTCCAGAATGAAAACCGCTGTCTGAAAGAGACACTAGCGAATCTCCAGTCAAATGTGGATTACTTAGAGATGGAAACGCGTAAATGTAACATTGAAATTCATGGAGTCCCTGAAACTCCGAATGAGGATGTATGTGAGGTGGCTAAGACTATCGCCCGGAAACTGGAGGTCGAGGTTGGTGTAACGGCGGCCTTTCGTGTTGGTGTAAGGAGGGCGGACACTCAGCAGCCGCGGAAGATCATCGCTAAGTTGGGGAAGGAAGAGGATCGTGATTCGGTGGTTGGTGCAGCTCGTGCAAGGAAGAACCTAACGGCGTCTCAGATTCACTCATCCTGGCCGGATTCAAGAGTCTACGTGAACGAGAACCTCTCTTCCATCAGGCGGGAAATATTGACGGCTACTAAAAAGAAGGCGAGAGAACTTAATTATAAGTATGTTTGGGTCAAGCACCTCAGGATCCATGTTAGAAGGGAAGAAGGTGGCAGGATACAGATTATTCGCAGCCTGGGCGATATTGATACTATGTAAGACTTTTATTTTTATTCAATTTTCATTTTTATTTTATCAATGTATAAGTTACTTTGTCGTTTTTGTACGGTAACGAAGGGGGAGGAAATTTTTGTGCAACAAACATTTTTGTATGGACGGGATGTTAAATAATATAGATGGATTAGATCTCATAAATGAAGCGGTATGCTCTAATGTATCAGATTTGAATAATGAATTTAAGGATAACCATAGCGACTTGATTCTCATGAATAGCAACATTAGGAGTTTGCGGCATAATTTTGATGAAATGGTAGTAAACCTAGAAACAGTGATTAAAAAACCTGACCTGATATGTCTCACGGAGACGTGGAGTGCCGCGGAAAACTCTGTGCATAATCTATTAGGCTATAATTCAACCAGCTCTACTCGATTTATCAATCAGAACAGTGGTGTCGTAGTTTTTTTCAATGAACGTTGTAAAAATATGATAATGAAGGAAATCTCCATGGCTGGTGCAACATGTTTGGTTGGTAACTTTCTGTTCGGGAAATTGTTGATTAGGGTGATATGCATTTATCGGTCACCATCAGAAGATGTCAATTTGTTTTTGGAGGAATTAGCTAGTGTTATAAAAGAAGAACCACAAATGTTGACTATACTTATGGGTGATATGAATATTGATATCTCACCGTCAGCTGCTGGATACCTAAAAACTGAGTACTTGACCACCCTCGCGGAAAATGGATTCATATCGTACATAAATGAGCCTACGCGAGTGTTCAACGGTCAAATTTCGTGTGTGGATCACATAATGTTGCGCAAATTTTCCCATCATGGGAACATCAATATTAAATCATGTGTTTGGAAATCGAATGTAACGGACCATTTTACGGTATTGATTCACTTGAAGTATGTGGGTAAGGAGACCTTTTCGTCACCTTCAAACAATAATATTATTGAAGGAAGAATTTTCTATGACCACGATAAGTTTGTGAATTTAATCAAGAATGTAAATTGGGACCCAGTGTATCTTGCTAACGATGTTGACACATGCGGTGAGAATTTTGAGGGAATCTTTTTATCGGCCCTAAAGCAATGTAGTTATACCTCTCGTAGATTTTCACATAAATGCCGTCCACTTAAACCTTGGATTACGCAGGGTGGTTTTAAGAAGTGTAAGAGTTAAGGACTCTTTATCCCAAAAACTACGTAGGGAACCATTCAATGTAAGACTCAGAAATTATTTTAAGAAATACAAGAATAAGTTGACTGTAATTTATTATAAGGAACTGTAAGGATTCATATTATAAGAAAAAGTTGGAGGAAGCTAACAATGATTGTAAAAAGGTATGGAATGTAATTAACGATGCCACTGGTCGGAAAAGATTAAATACGAAACTAGAAAGCATAATATTGGATCGTAGGGAACTTCAAGTTAGTAGGGATGCTCAAGCGATAGCTAATGCCTTCAATTTGCATTTCTCCACAATCGGAGAGAAGATTTCGTCTGAAAATAGTGCAATACCAGATAGTGCGATACTACAGGATAGAGATGATAACAGAGTTATTGGAGTTGGGTTTAAGGAGGTACTTGGTGATGACGTTGTGCAAATAATTGACTCATTGCGAGGTGGCTCTAGCCCGGGTTATGATGGGATTACTGTTGAAATACTTAAGAAAGTCAAGACCTACATCTCCGGGCCGTTGGCTTGTTTAATTAATTTGAGTTTTTCGACGGGCCAGTTTCCTGAAATTTATAAACTGGCTATTGTGACGCCACTCTTTAAAGCGGGTGATCCGCGACTCTTGGACAATTACAGACCAATTTCCTTGGTGTCCAATATTGCAAAAATTATAGAAAAAGCTGCAAAACAGTACCTAGTGAAAATCCTCGATGAAAAAAAGTTACTGAACAGTAAGCAATTTGGTTTTCGTACTGGTCTAAGTACCCAAGATGCTATAGCCACTTTAACGGACAAAATTATCTCGGAACTTGATCAAGGGAATAAGCCACTGGCTATATTTCTAGATCTCCGAAAGGCTTTTGATTGTGTCTCTCACAGTAAATTGGTTAGTAGCGTTCGTAAAATGGTCGGTGATAGTTTTGCAGATTGGGTTCAAAGCTATTTGAAGGGAAGGTGTCAAAGAGTGAGGATAAACTCTATCCTTAGCGATAGAGCGACCTTCTCTTTTGGAATTCCGCAAGGCACGGTCCTTGGCCCAATGTTGTTCATCTGTTTCATGAATAGCTTGTTCGGTCTGCAACTGAATGGTGATATAATCACGTATGCGGACGATACGGCTATTATTGTATCGCAGGAGACGTGGGAAGAATCAGTTCATGCTGCCTCAAATTGCCTGTATTTGGTGAGGAGATGGCTTGACAGTGTGGGATTGAAGCTAAACTTCACTAAATCTAATTTTATTGCTTTTTCGTTGCGCAACATCTCTGTTCCTGTCCTAAATACAATTAAATGTCATGATCTGTCTGGCTGCACCAAAATGAACTGCAATTGCCCAAGTATTGGGCAGGTGGCACGCACAAAGTATTTGGGGTTGATTGTGGATCAATGTTTGTCCTGGGAATGTCATATTAACAATATGTGTAACAGGCTCCGCAAAATCATACCAATGTGTTTAGCAGTCAGAAACTTTATGTCACCTGCTACTCTTAGAATGTTTTATAGTGCTGTGGTTCAACCCGTAATTTCATATAGCATTCTTGTTTGGGGATCTGCTTCTCAAACATATTTAGAGCCGCTGTGTCTCGTCCAAAAGCGGGTTATCAAAATCTTATTACATAAGAAGGCGGGTCTCCCGACCTCTCATGTTTTTAAATTATTTGCGGTTTTGGATGTAGGAAGTATGTATAAGAAAACTGTACTTATATATATACATCGAAACCAAAATCAATTCCAAAGAGTCTGTGGAAACACTAGATTGGCAGAAAGTTTAAATTTTAAACTTCCGTTGCGGCTTACAGCAAAGGGGCAACATTTCTTTTCCTATAACGGTATTAAATTGTTCAATAACTTACCCAATAATTTTAAGAGTATGAACAATTTGAAAAGTTATAAAAAAGATATTAAAAAATTTGTACTGAAGGAATTCTTGGGGAGTTTGTAAAGGAAAATTTATTTTAATAGAATACCTACTTATTGTTTTCGTGCATCAGTACTCGTTTCTTTACCTTTGTTAGTTTGTGTATGATTTTTCTAAGTTTGATTGATTTTTCAATAATTATTTAGTTAGCGACTCCGCTCCTCAGCACAAGTGTTTCACTTAAGGAGGGGCGTACGCTATTCATTTTGTACCTATGTATTTGCCTTTTGTATTTCTTAATAAAAGCGATTTAAAAAAAAAAAAAAAAAAAAAAAAAAATATGGCCACTCCTAGCCCGATGACACGAGTCTAATCGCTCCAAGAAATTCTGCAAGGCTCCCCCGCAGAGCAGCTGGTCGACATCGGCGATCTTTTCCCGGATTTCTTCTTTCAGTTCCTCGACGGTCCTGGGTTTATTCTCGTAGACCTTGGACTTCATGTAACCCCACAGGAAGAAACCCGAAGGAGTTCGGTCACAAGACCTGGAAGGCCAGTTCTGAGTCCCGTTTCTCGAGATGATTCGGTCTTGAAAAGTTTCCAGCAGCAAACCCATTGTCGCCCTTGAAGTGTGGCAAGTTGTCCGTCTTGCTGGAACCAAATGTCAGTGTCGATGTCAGATTGTTCCAATTCAGGGATTAAAAAATCACAGCATTTCCACTGTCACCTTCAGAGGAGTACGGCCCAATAACTCCGCCGCTCCAAAATCCACACCACACTGACACTATCTGTGGATGCAACTGGTGTTCCTGTGTCTCCTGAGGGTTCTCCAATCCCCAGGACCTACAGTTTTGCTTGTTTAAAAAACCACTTAAATAAAAGTGAGCTTCATTACTGAAAATGATTCGTCAATGAAAATCCAGATCATTGCGTTTCATGTCCCTGAACCATTCGATAAACCCTCGGTGTTTGGCGTGGTCGGTTGGTTTCAATTCTTGAACAAGTTGAATTTTGTAAGGAAGCAGGTGTAAATCCTGTTTCAGAATACCATGAACAGTCCTGGGTGAGATACCCAGATGCTGAGCACGTCTACAAACAGATTTAGTCGGACTTACCAAGACGTATCAAACACGACCTCTTTGTTAATTTCACTTCGACTTTCGCGAGGACGTCCACTGCGTTTTTGATCAAGTAACGATTCTGTGGCCTCAAATTTTCTTACGAATTTCCGCACAGCAGCTGCTGTAGGTGCTTCCCCACGACCCATCACTTCGCGAAGTTTCCGCACTGTCACATCAACAGTTTCACAAGACCGGTAATGAGTTTTGATTACCAACAAACGTTGCTCCATAGTTAAGGTTGCCATGGTCACTGAAATGTTTGGATTACAAAAATTGTCACGGATTATCAAATCAGAGTGATAAGACTACGGAAAACTGATGGCAACAATGGTGCCAACCAGCCCACAAAAAAATACTGTACAAATTAAAAAGATACCGACTTTTGCTACACCCTATATCTTAAAAAGTCACCACCAATCATCACCTACCAAAGAAGGGAAATTCGAGGGACTACGATCGCTACCGTCCAATCTCCAAGCGTCCCCTTTTTGTAAGATCATGAAGCAACTAGTCCTGGTGAGGTTGAACGCTCATCTGGATCAATTTAGTGCATTACATCCCCAGCAATTTGGCTTCCGTAAGGGAAGAAGCACTTCGACAGCTGCCTTGTCTTTGATCGTCAAGTCATTCGTGCCTTCAATCGATCACTTCAATCACTTCGAGCACTTTGAGATCTTCAATTGATCTGCACGATCTCTCCAAGGCTTTCGATGTTGTTCATCATGATCTCCTTTTGAAAAAATTCGAGTATTACAGGTTGAGTCCTGTGACTGTATCAGGAGTATTCAGAGGCTTTCTCCAGGGCTGGAAGCAGATGGTGACATTCAATTGCTCGGTTTCGGGAGAGGTCGAAACCCCTTGTGGTGTAAACAGGGAAGTGCCCTACTCGGACCCTGATGTTTCTTTATTTACATAAATGATATTGCTCATCAGTTTTCAGGAACAAATAATACATTTTTATTCACTGACGATATCATTACCCTGTCAGTGGGTCACTCACCGGGGGGAGTTGCGGGACAGTATGAGGAAGTGTGAAGATATAATTGATTGGTGGTGCTCTGCAAATGCTTTGTTACGTAAAGAAGACACAGATCCTTGACTTCGGTCAGTCAACTTTCTTGGGCTAACTGTGGACAACTGCCTGTCGTGGCAATCACATGTGGAGGCACTGATGCCAAAAATGAACTCATGTATATTCATGATTGGTCAGGATTGTTTCCGGGGAAGTCATCCTCACAGTCCATCATGCTTGTTTCGCTAGCCGTCTATGGTGTTGTGCATTGTGCATTATTACTGTGGGGCAATTCTGGCTATTCTCAACAGGTTTTCAAACTCCAAAAACGTGTGGTTAGAGTTTTGGCTGGTCCTGGCTGGAGAGACAGTTGCCGAGGGTCTTTTGCTCGCCTTGGTATCCTCACACTACCAAGTGCCTCCTACATTTTGAGCGCCCTGAACTTTATCAAGATGAATTCACCCCAACTGTCTTCGGTGTCTGATGTCCATGGCTACAGTACGAAATCCGGGGCTAATCTCATCACCCCCTACACGTGCTGCACTGTGGGGTGACCCATATCAAGTTGGTGTATGGCTCTTTAATGTTCTACCATTAAAAAACCTCGATATGAATAGCAGAATGTTCAGTAAGGCCATTAAGGCGCATTTACTTCAATCCGAGCTTTATTCTATTGACGAATTTTATTTTACTACTGGTCAGTAGGTCAATGATTTCATTTTTATACTGGTAACATTTTATAGTGACATTCCTGCCTATTTTAGTATTCACGTATTTAAACACGATCCACGTACGCAAATTGAAACTCTATTCTAAATTAGTTATACCAATGAGCTGTTTTACAGTGTAGCCTTCACATTTCTGGCAGAGGAATTATTTTATCAGTACTCTGTCTAAGAACTTGCTGTGATAGATCGGTTTTTTGTTTTGTTTTGTAAATACTTGACTGCTGTTTCGTAGTTTCTTGTACAATAATTTGTGAATGGCTAACTACTTTTAGGCCAATATTACATAGGTAGTTGATTTACATACTTATCGCCTGATGTTTGTATTGCCTATTCTAGGCCTTTGCAAATAAAAACAACTTGACTGACTGAATTATCTGCATGGAATACCTTTGATGGAAATGGAATGCTAATGGCAGAATTCAGGGCAACATGACATGACACCTTCCCACATGTATCTTACAGTTATGTTCAACGAGAAAGTCGTGTAATATGGCTGGACTGCTAAGACTTTTTACATAAGCGTGTATATAAAGCCTCACGATAGGACCTCCTCGCATAACGTTGTCACAGCATGGATTATGTAGGGGTTTACATGGAGTTCAGTAGGTACAGCTCAGAGCCAGTAACCGGAACTGCTTGTAGAAAGCGTAGCAAAAAAACGGGGGGAGAGGGCTTACTAGTGGGTTTGTACCCCTTGATCAGCACACTCATCAGAAGTGTGCAATAACCACATAGTTTACACTTGGTATGTTGTGAACCGCCCATCCCCACACCGTACCACCTACCTACATACACAATACCCTAAACGGGCCTTAAAGCATAGGTTTACATCAGTCCTCCACTCTATTTTAGATCTCAATCTCTCCAGCATTTCATGGTTGCTTACATAATTATTTTACAAAGAAAATCAACTTCTGGTGTTGGGCTGGCAAGCGATACTGAGTGGCCAAGCGATCAGGCGATGAGAGGTGACTTTGAGGAAGCAACGCCAGGCGACTGGGGTCCTCCATTAGAGGCGACTAAACACGTGCGGACTAGCAGTGCAGTTCCGTGGAAATGAAGTGCGGGGTTTTGGTGGTGGAGAAGGGGCAAGAGGGATGGGGAGCTGAGGTCACTTGGTATCGCCCGAAGTCCACTGCTCAAACACGCGTGCAATGGAGGCCCCCTAATGAACGCTACTGCAATGGGATCAACCACTTGGGTACGGACAAAATAGTAGTTGCTTGGTCCCTCGATATCGCTTCCAGTGGAGGACGGGCCTTAGGCAGCCAGTCAAGTATCAAGGGAACTAACTACCTTTTTCAATTTAATATAGATTATTAAAAATCTCACCCCATTCCAAGGGATATGAATACGGGGTTTTCCATAGCCATCAACTTCCGGAAGCTATCATTCATATTTTGGAAAGTAAAATGTTCGTAGGCGTCAGCCATCACCACACAGTTGGGATTGTTGAAGTCCACACCTTCAAATTCAGGTATCATCTGGAAAAATAATAATATTAACCTTTTACACTCTTAAGTACCTGGATAAGAGTAACGGGGGCCTCCAAAGTCCGAAACTCACCCACTGGCAACCAAGATCTCATGACTAATACCAACACATACATAATCCTCCCAGTAGCGGTGCGTGGGGTCTGAAAATGGTGGGGCACCAGACCAGAACACAAAACCAACAGAAAAATACCCCAATACTACAAAATACCCCAAGTCACCAAAACCCTTCCCTTATTTACTGATATTACTGATATTCCCTTATTTACTGACAGCAGTGATATTCAGCAAAGCTTATCTGCTTATCTCTTTTAATCAACATTCTATCGTTGTACGAAAACGTTGGCAATTTCTAATGCAAATTAGCCACCGAATTCATGTGTTACTAAAATATAGTAAACTAAAATACAGCAAAACAATGACCAGTTGGCTGGTACCTAGGTACTTGAATCTTGAATGGAGAAGCTATTGACTAGAAGGCACCAACACCCTTCCCTTATTTACTGATATTCCCTTATTTACTGACAGCAGTGATGTTCAGCAAAGCTTATCTGCTTATCTCTTTTAATCAACATTCTATCGTTGTACGAAAACGATGGCAATTTCTAATGCAAATTAGCCACCGAATTCATGTGTTACTAAAATATAGTAAACTAAAATACAGCAAAACAATGACCAGTCGGCTGGTACCTACTTGAATCTTGAATGGAGAAGCTATTGACTACAAGCTAGGTAGTTATCTGTGTGCTGACGCCGATCAATCCACAAACAGCAAACAGGACAAAACGCAAGTAGGTACCACAAATACAAATCTGTCATCGGAACACAAAACGCGCAAAATTTGACGCAAACAAATTAAAAAACTGACAGAGAAAGCGAATGTGATAACAAATCAGAAAACAGATAACCGACAGAGAAAAACAAATCAGAAGGAGCATCTCGTATCGAGATGACAAATCGAAGGGATTGAATAGATTGTGAAATGAACGATTTTGGGGTTGAAATCAGATTCTGGGACAGTGGCCCAAAGTAGGCGTGGCAAACAACATTTTTACTTGACTGAGCTTGCGCGGACAGGCCACTTTTCTCAGTTGCCATGGATACACCAGGTCCCAGGACCTGCCAGTTTCAGGAGCCTAGGTTTCTATTTCGACTGCACGACATCGATTACTGTCACTACATTCTGATAACATGCCACCAGCGGAGCTACTGGGAGCCAACATGACGGAAACACATATTGGATATCCATAGCCAAAGAACTCTGTAGAGTCGCTGTTGAACTTTGTGAGTTTTTGTACTCTTAAGTGTTTCTGGGTGCCGGGGCAGTGGCCCAAGTGGCCTTATGGACGCAACGCCCCTGATCCCTACCCACTGAGAGTAGTTGAGTGTTTTTCAAAAGTGTTATCAGGAAACTACGTTTACCCTAGGGTGAACGAGGAGATGGGGTCTCAAATTTTCACGTTTCAATATATTCACAGCCGCCGGCACAGGTGAAAACAGGATCTTCTCATCGATGTTATATCCCAACATGCTCAGCGTCGACAAGATAGTTTTTCGAGGCTTGAGGGTTTCATTAGTGACCACTCTGAATGGGAAATTGGCCTCTTGCAATCTGAAAAATAATGAAAAAATTTGTAACATTTAATGTTAGGTACTGAAGCTCTCTACAACCATTTTTACTCAGATGGATTCCAGTTTCTTGTGTCACATGTCTAAATTTACAAAATGCCTCTGCTCTTATCTCTCCAGTCGTGGGGAGCGCCACTGTGTTCCTTTTTGAGCTTTCATCAAGAAATTTCTTAGGTATTGTAGTGAATTGGTATGGCTGCGATTCACTACGGGCGGCATGAGGTTGTGCCCGGAGGGTTCCACACTAATAGATGTCACCGGTAAAAGTGCCAAACTATCAGATGTCACCACGTCAACGGGATCTTTTTGGACGCATGTGCCTGGCGGGTTCCACACTAGCAGATGTCACCACTGCGACAGGATATTTTAGGTTTTAAGGAGAGAGGAGGAGTGAGGTGAGAGAGAGAGAGAGAGTAGTCAGCAACTAGAGGAGAGCGCAGAATGGCTAGAAAGGCGAGTTTTTATAGCCCTTGAGGGCTGTCTTCCTCCATCCTCCAGCTAGCGGAGGATGGTGAGGAACCCCACTGGGTTCCTCGGTGCTCCTGCGTCTTTCGTCCCCATTTCTGTGTTTATTTGCGAGATCTTAAGTTTACAGGGAGTGGTTCTGGGAGGATACCACGACATATGAATGGACCTCGTCATCCACATTTACAAGTATGAATCATGAAATTTTGCCGATTAGCTAGTCGCTGGGCTTACGGTGCAACAAAAGAACAGGTCCTATCTAAATTTTCGACTCTGGGAGATGTAGGTGGAGAGAAAAAAATCTTCCAATCCGAGTAGGCATTATAGATTCCTCACCTCAATCACATGAACATAATTATGTATAAGAATAGTTGGGTAGTTTCGTTTTGATACGGGACGATCTGCGATCCAACCCGTGTTTACCTCAGAAGCGCTACAAATAAATGGTCAACACTTCATGTAAGCACATGCGCAGACAAAAGTTACAGTACGATTCCAATGAAATTCATATGGAACTATCGAAGTATTATTCCTGATCCATCCTCCAGATCTAAACTCATTTCAACTATTTAAGGTAGTTGTGGGCGTTTCAAGTATTTCACGTTTGCGCATGCGCAGACGAATGTTACGGTACTTTTCCAATGATTTTGGTACCCTCCAAATTTCAGCCCATTTCGACCATTATTTCGGGTAGTTATGGGCGTTACAAGGAATTACCACAGACAGACACAGAACCAAAAATGTTCCCTGATGTCTGAAATGCAAAATGGTAGTGACAATTTTCATTTTGGAGGAGATGCTTTTTTTACTCAATCACGAATCCAAGGCTTCTCTACCTTCGGTATTGAGGAGGCAAAATCATCACATACGAAAGGGATATTCTCTCTTCTCTTCATTGTTCCGTCAATACGTCGGATGACATTACTGTTGTCTAGCAGACGAATAACTTCTGGGTTCATATGTTCATGAAGCCGCTGCTTGTGTTTAGTTGCCAGGGCCTTAGCAACTTCACTAACAGTTTCTATGGAGGGATCCAGATGGAGGTCATCATTTCATATGTTCTGAAATGATTGAATGATCTTGCAGTCGGTCTTTTTTGTACAAACCCAGAGTTGGATGCTATATGTCCACACGCCAACTCAATCAACTCGGTCAAACAGTTCTTTAAATCTCCAAGGGTTAGTTGGCTTATTACCCAATTTTCGGCCATTGTGTTCAGCCTTCTACGAGAGTGTGCCATGGGCGAACCAGGGGAGGTTCGGGATCGCTTAGCTGATCCCGGAACAACTGGGGTGGGATCAGATGGGATCATTTGTATCCGATTGCCAATCACGCCGCAACATACCTGCTCGCTCAGGGAACACGAGGAGCCAAAAGTCTGGCCGCTAGTAAACGGAGTAGGTCAAAGTGAGCGAAGCCAACGACGTACCACCTCCACGTCACACGCACCGCGTCTCAGGGAACATACAATCACTTTGCGCATGCGGGTTGCCCTCACCCACAACACAAGAAACCAATGCGAACGTTACAACCGGCCGTTTGACAGCGATTATCCGAAAATCAATGAATATATTTTACTTAAAATCGCAGCACATCCAGTATCGAATCATCCAAGAATCAGCACAAGCAATCATGAAGCACCAGCGTTTCCATAGGTGTGCAATTCGCGTCACTTTGTTCACTCTTAATTTGCGAGGGGGGAGAAGCCTTGCTTGCAGATAAGGAATTTGTTGCGTACGGATAGCTCGGATTACCTGCCAAGCAACCAGTAAATTTTTTTGACCTTTGATCTTGTTTGATCGGGAACGAAAAACTCAAATGAAATTCACTTTAACGAATTTAATGTGAGAACGAAATAGAACGATCGATTTGGATAACAATTTATACAACGAATACTTCTTAATACTTTCACTTTCGGAGGTTGAACGTCATCTTGCCGTTCGAGAGGAGCTCAGGTTTGCAAAACCCAAAGAACTACATGAGAGAACGTATTTCATAACTCTGGACCGACAGACCGAAATCGCACCGCCTATGGCTGACGTGATGCTTGCTGCAATTTACTAATATAAGCGCAATTATATTCGTTCGTTCTAAGACCCAAAAAACAGCATGATCTGATCGAACCCGCTAGCCGCAGCTAGCGCTCGAGCGGACACCAGACGCACTACTTCGGGCGTTTATGTACCTACGTCCGCACATCCTCCCCCCCCCCCCCCCCCCCAATGACGCCAGTCATTCGGACTGCTACTTGGGCATGGGGCAAAGCTTGACCAATGGACGTGTCAGCTCTCCATTGGTGGACCTAACTTTGGCTACCCGAACAATACCATCAGAACCAGCGTGAAGATCGGTAATCACGCCCATGGGCCAAGAGAGCGGTGGACGATTATCGTCCATGATCAACACTACATCTGCTAAAACAGGGGGTCGGTCAGGAGTATTCCATTTGGCCCGTGCCTGCAGATCAAGCAGGTACTCCTTACTCCACTTCTTCCAGAAGCCCTGTACGGTCTGGTTCACAAACTGCCATTTGGGAATAAGGCGCGAGCTGGAGTCCAGGCAGCCTTCAGATTCCGGGAGAGCAGTAAGTGGTCTTTGAATCAAGAAGTGACCTGGTGTAAGAACGAGAATATCATCCGGCGAGGCGGATTGGAACACAAGAGGCCGACTATGAAGGATGGCCTCGACCTTAGCCACTATAGTGCTGAACGTTTGGAAATTGACCGTATGATCGTGCAAATTCACCCTAATAAGTCGCTTTGCTGACTTGACCGCAGCTTGCCATAACCCCCCAAAATGAGGAGCCCTTGGTGGTATGAACTTCCAGCTCACCCCCCTAGCAGCCAAACGTTCGGCAAGCGTGATCGATACGCCTGTCTCCAGCGCAATCCTAATGTTCCTAAGGAGGTTGGCTGCCCCCAAAAAATTGCAACCGTTGTCCGACCAAATGACGGAGGGCACCCCTCTTCGAGCGATAAATCTTTCCAGGCACTGCAGAAAACTGTCGGTGCTCAGATCCATAACTACTTCTAAGTGCACCGCCTTGGTGGCAAAGCAAACAAACACGGCCAAGTACATTTCTACTTTTCGGGCCCCACGGAGACCACTTACGGAGACCGAAAATGGGCCGGTGTAATCAATGCCGACCTGATCGAATGTGAACGTTCCCTGAACCCGCCCTGATGGGAGCTGACCCATTTCTGGTTGAAAGGCTATGGGCTTGATCGAAAAGCAGCGGGTGCACTTTGCGAGAGTTCTAGCGACCGCATTCCGACCATCTATAATCCAGAACTTCGTACGCAGGTGAGCTAGAGTCGCCCTCGGACCGACATGCAAACAGCTCTCATGAGCCTGACGAATGATAAGTTGGGTGAGCGGATCCTTGGCTGGTAAAAGTGCTGGATGCCTAGTCTCGAATGCGCTACTGCTATGCTCCAAACGGCCCCCCACTCTAATGATGCCTTCTCGTGATCGAAATATAGCGAGTTGTCTAATGAGCTTGGTACGGGGAGTGGAACGGTCTAAGGCGGAATGAATATCCTAGTGTCGACTTTGTGCGTGTCGTACTAAAACTAGATCAGCTGCCCGCAGCTCTTCAGTTGCCAATGGTTCGACCGGAACTCTCCGAACTGTTGTAAACCTAACTCTTCGACCGCGGGAGTTTCGCCCGAAACGTAAGATCCAGGCAACCACTCTTCTCAGCCGACCGAATGAGCTGAATTTTTTCTCCAGCTCGTCAGTCGTCTCCAGAGCGGTGGCATGTGACCTGACCGTTCTGATCTCCTCAGCCACACTCGTTTGACTGAGGTTGGGACTAATTCTGCGAATAGGCCACAAGGACCGGTCTGAGCGCAACCAATGAGGACCATTCCACCAAAGCTCATTCTGGATCAGTTTATTGGGCAAGGCTCCCCTAGATGCTATATCAGCGGGGTTGTCCTGCGTCTGAACGTGGAACCAAAGCTCCTGGGGCAAACAAGAGAGAGTTTTGGCTACACGGTTTCCCACAAATACTTTCCATAACGGCGCTGGGTCGGCTGTGAGCCAGGACAGAACGATCGTGCTATCAGAGCACGCAACCAATTGAGCATGAGCGAATTGTGGCCGAATCTTGTTCATGGTCTTTCCTAGCAATTCGGCAGCGAGCAGTTCTACCCTAGGTATTGAAACCTGCTTTATGGGGGTAATTCGAGCTCTAGCGGTGACTAGCCGGGTCACAAATGAACCTCCTTGTGCGCAAACATGATAAACAACAGCTGTGTATGCCTTTTCAGAGGCGTCCGCAAATCCTACTAGCCACTGAATGGGACTAGAAACCTGAACGTGACGGGGAATCTTCAGCTCTGAGAGCGTATTGACGGATCTAGCGCTGTTCGACCAATCAGCAACTAAGGAGAGGGGAAGTGGATCGTCCCAGTCAAAACGTGCATGGCACACCTCACGCTGGATCATTCGCGCGAAGACCGAAACCGGCATGACCCAGCCCGCGGGGTCATAAATTCTACCGACCTCACTAGCCAGCTCCCTCTTGGTTCGAACTACAGGCGTAGTTGGTACTTTGAAGAAGAACGTATCAGTACGAGGGTCCCAGGCCACTCCTAACATTCTAAGGGGCGTGCCTACTGTGGGATCCAAGTCCACTGTTTCGCCCGATATCAGGCAATGATCTTGGGGAATACCCTGAAGCAGATCGGGGTGATTAGCTGCCCACTTCCGCATCTCAAAACCTGCGGAGCCTACCAGAGCAATAAGTTCGTCCCTAACCTCACGTGCCTCTTTGATCGAGGCACCTCCTCCATGAACGTCATCCACATAGGTTTGCAAGAGTAGAACTAGGGAGGCCCTGGGGTAGTCTTTGGCCTGAGTCTCTGCCAAATGTTTCAAGGTCCGGTTCGCCAGGAACGGAGCTGGAGCTGTACCATAAGTGACTGTACAGAGCGCAAAATCCTGAACAGGGTCATCCGGTGAATCTCTCCAAACAATACGGAGAAGATCTTGATCCTCTCTAGGATGTAAGATTTGGCGGAACATTTGTTTAAGATCGCCAATGAACACATAGGGGAACGAGCGGAATCGGAGGAGAATATCGCAAATGTCCGGTTGTAACTTCGGACCCACGTGTAAAATTTCGTTCAGTGATCGACCATTTGCTGTCCGCTGGGACGCATTAAAAACTACACGGATCTTATCAGCTGGATCCCCTAGACGACGAACCGCATGATGAGGCATACAGTAATGAGCGAGACCTGGCACCGGGGGCTCGACAGGTCTCATGTGACCCTGAGCGGCATACTCATGCATGAACCTTTTATACGGTGGAACAAGATCAGGATTTCGCCTAAATTTACTTTCCAATCGATAAAGTTGCCGTAGGGCTATTGATCGAGAATGACCTAGCGAATTTCGCTCCTGTGCAAGGAGCAATAGAACGGTGTACCTACCTGAACCGTCCCTGCGTAAGAAAATATTCTCAGCCTCCCGCTCAGCAGGTGTCCAAGGCTCCACCTCCTCAACTGACTCAATCTCGAACATTCGCTTCAGAAGAACGTCCGTTTCGTGAACGGAACTCTGAACCTGTATGGGTGCAGAACTCAGGGATCCAAAATTCACTTTATCAGGTACTACCCCCCTTGAAACCAAGCTGAACAATGGTGGAATAACTGATGAGAACTCCACTGGGGGCACTACAGAGAATAAATTACATACCGGCTCTAACAGAGCACCCTTGGAGTGAAAAAGTGGATCTCCTGAACGAGGGGGAGGAGAACGACGTTCCTTAGGTGGAGCAGGAGCCCCCCCTGAACGTTCTCCCTTTCGTGCACTGCCACCAACGAAGGTTTGTCGGAATGATCTAATAATGTCCTGAATGGCCCACTTACGATATTCAGCTGACCGAACGTCCTTCCATGCCGGCTGCGCTGTACCTACTAGAGCGGGACTAGAACGAGCGTTAACTTCGGACTTGAAGGGATGGCATCGGTTGGAATGAACCACTGAAGGTGATTCTTATCCCCGAACTTCACTATCTGCCCCTTCCGTGTTTCAATTCGACCTAGCACCAACCAGCCTACTTCAGAACGTAATAACCATGGTGAGTTGCCCACCGGAGGTACGCGTTCCCCTTCTATGAGTTGTATGACTAGATCGGCACTTAGTAAAATGTCAACTTCACCCCTAGTGTAAAAAGTCGGATCAGCCAGCTCAGACCCTAACTCCCAGATATGGGGCCACTGATCGATGGAGAAAATGCTTGACGGGATAGGAGCTCTCACCTCGTCCAAGACGAAGGCGGTGACTGGAATGTGCCTATCTGAACGTGTGAACAGTCCGAATGAGGTGAATCCCGGAACAGAGTGCGAATTTCCCCCTACTCCCACTATGCGTCGTCCTGAGGGGAAGACCTCCAATTTGAGTGCTCGACAAAATTTAGAAGTGATTATATTAACCTCAGACACAGTGTCCAGGAGAGCGCGCCCCACAAGGCCCCTAGTTTTTTCCCTTTATGACACGTGCACCAGTGCAGTAGGTATTAAGCCTCCTGATCGTGGACGCCTAATGCATGATCTAGATAATGAACCTAGCGCCGGAAGAGAACTTCCCGCCACTAGCTGGGCGCCTGAACTAACTTGGTCCCGGAAACTAATTTCCTACTACTGAACCCATGAGACTCCGGAAGGTGTCTCGCTACGTTCGACGGTCGAGGCTCGTCTTGTGCGCCTGACCTAACGCCTACTGGGGAAGGCTGCACCAAGTAAGAGGGACTTCTATGAACTAACTTAGAACTAACCAGCTGAGTAGTGCAATGGGAAGCTCCACTCTTGGGTATATCACCGCAAGGTTTCAACGGAGTGGGGCCCCCTTCCTCAGTGGTCCTAGGTACGAACATGCGCCTACCTAAAGCGGCAGCCGAGCTACTGCCTGGGAACTTACGGTCGAACATCCTACCTGTGGGACCCGATCGGTTATTATGATCAATGCAATGGGCCCTATTGGAACGAACGAATATTTTAGTGCGACTTGAACAAGGATCGATTATTATAGCATCTTTCCCCCTGGAGGGATTAGACCAATCACTCCGGACAGAACGGGTCGGAGGATCGGCCCGATCCCATCCAGTGGGGCAGCCTCATTCGCAATCGGTAAAAGATCTAGCCGAACGGAACAGAGGGTCAGCCACCTCTGAGCCCCCGACCTCCTCCGAGGCCCACTTACACAAGTTGATCTCAGAGAGGGCCGGTGTGCTCGTAACCGGTGGTGACTGTGCCAAGACAGGCAAATTGCGCCTCTGGCACGATCCCCCCCTTTGAACTATCAGATTGGAGAGGAAGACCCTGACCCTGAGCACCCCTCGACATTACCTCCCTTTTTGAACGATGAAGCCAGGCATGATGTCTTCGTCCACAGCCGCAACGTCGTCGAGAAGGACAGTCTTGAACGTTGTCATGTCGGTAGGAGAAGCAGTTCTCGCAGAGCTTGTGAAGACGAACGAATTCCCATTTCTTTTCCACAGGAACATTGAAAAACTTGGAGCATCGATAAAGGTAGTGATGATCCTTGCAATAATGGCATTGGAGCCAAAGGGAATCCTTCTGAGTTTTCAAGGAACGAAGAGGTGGGGATGATCGATGGGCCTGCCCTTGAGTCGAATTTGGGTTTTTATCACGATCAAATGAACCCTGAAAGGTCGAAGGGATCATTTGAGCGATCTTGAGCTCCTTGTCTAGGAACTCCAGCAGTTTATGATGAGTTGGAACAACATCCTCGACCTCCATTTCTTCACGATTAAATTTATCGCCCAGCGAGGTGTCGATGCGCGCGAAGATAGCTTCAAAGAGCAGGAACGAAGCAAGATTGTGTGTCTCAACCTCTTCCATAGAACGGATCCAAGCCCTGGCCGCACTCAGGAACGCTTCCAACTGGTGCACGTCAGCTTTCTTGATAGTAGGTACGAATTTCTGATTCGAAAAGGATCGACGCGCGAGACGATACCGACCGGAATTATCCGCGATCAAGGCGTTATAAAGAGCCTGATAGTCCGATCCATCAGAACGGTAACTAGTAAGGGGCGAACGAGCCGGACCAGCTAGCTTCTCAACGAGCGCCTGATATTTAATCTCGTCTGGTAGGTACGGTACATTGTGAACCGCTCGATCGTACAAACCACGAAATAAGGCGAAATTCGTAATGTCCCCATCGTACAATGGAACTGTAGGCAACATAACATTCATGTATTTTACTGCATCGAACGTGAGTTTGCTCCGATCGTTAGAACTTTCCGAAAAACATCCTGAAGGCTTCAAAGTCGGTGAGGGTAGTCCTATCTCTAACGCCACTTGCAGATCGGCTACTTGGGATAAAAGCGATTCACTTACGTCCCCATCGAAATCGGCGGATTCGATCAGCGAAAACAGGTTGTCAGCAGCTTTCGCTAAATCGCCCGCACGTGATCGGGCCTCCTTGGAACATTGTAACATCTTCAACGACGACTGGGCTTTAGTCGCCCATGAACAGAGTGTTTTATAAAGCGCCTTTTGATTGGCCTTAAAACTCTTGATGACTTCAGCTGAGATCTCCAGTCCACAAACGGAGATGACCGCGTTGGAACTCATCGTCGAATGAACGAAAGAAACAAACGCGAAATACTGGAATGTACTCAGCTATTCCGCAAAAGATCCCGGGTTTCGTCACCACGAATGTTTGATCGGGAACGAAAAACTCAAATAAAATTCACTTTAACGAATTTAATGTGAGAACGAAATAGAACGATCGATTTGGATAACAATTTATACAACGAATACTTCTTAATACTTTCACTTTCGGAGGTTGAACGCCATCTTGCGTTCGAGAGGAGCTCAGGTTTGCAAAACCCAAAGAACTACATGAGAGAACGTATTTCATAACTCTGGACCGACAGACCGAAATTGCACCGCCTATGGCTGACGTGATGCTTGCTGCAATTTACTAATATAAGCGCAATTATATTCGTTCGTTCTAAGACCCAAAAAACAGCATGATCTGATCGAACCCGCTAGCCGCAGCTAGCGCTCGAGCGGACACCAGACGCACTACTTCGGGCGTTTATGTACCTACGTCCGAACAGATCTCTCTTTTTAATGACATAATCCTTCGACCCGTTCCGTACCCAGTCATCCCTTGATACTTTGCAGTATTGGCGTAAGGAATCTTTTACCCGTACAACATGACAGGTATCTTAGTTGTGTTTTTGTATGCTAAGTTAATATAAGTAGATTTCTGTTCAAACCCTTTGGACCCTCCAGGCGAAATACTCGCCCAAGCGAATCCGCACTCAGGGCCTCTGGGCGGACGCTTGACAGTCCGTGACGCCTCCGGGCGGGTGTATCGTCCAGTGCTCGTAGTAAATCTAACTGCGAAGCTCCAGTGCTCTCGGTGCAAACCTTCACCTCCTTCGTTTCATTGTGATCCATTGATGAGCGCTGATATTGATTTATAGCCCACAGACTTCGCTACGGCTTATCAATGTTGGTGGCCATTATTCACAGTTTAGTGTAACATGCAACTTGACGTGTCGTTGGAAGTATGTTTTGTCGTAGCTATTGAATAAGTTATGGCTAGAACCTGTCCTGGCCAACAACATCGTAACACTGCATCACAACATAATGACGAACAAAATTTTGATGGAGGACTCGGATTGCGATTCATTTGAAACGGATGAAGATGAGTAGTAGGTATTCAGTTTGTTTCTATGCTGTCAATAAGGTGACGTGATGTGATCAAAATAGGTACAACATAGGCACCTACAACCTGCCAACACACTGTAGGTAGATATGAGGTAGGTATACCTGATATGAGGTGCGTAGATTCCAAAAACGCTGCAGTCCTTGTCACATGGGTTTATTATTCTACTGGACATACCTACAGAAATGTTGGCTGTTTATTTATTGTTTCTTTCATGTGAAATAATTGAAATAGCTATTTCTGATGGTTTCCACCAATTTCGCCCTCAAAACACGAATTATCCTTTCTTTTTTTTTAATCGTCTTGATCCACGTGTTGAAACTTTTTCTAGCGTTATTATACAAACTGATTGTGATTTCAGACGATTTCTCAGGTTTTTGACTCACGAAAAATCAATTATGGGAGCTGAACATTTGATAGAACCTCAATTTTCCACTCTTTGGTCAAAATCGACTTCATGTTCGGTCTTCTCGTCCCAAAACCATAGAAAACAATACCTCAACAGCTCATGTTACTAACATACTACTAAAACACAACATGTACATACCTATTTTTACACATATTTTCACTCATAACACCCCTGGATATATTCCGATCGGACATTTTGTGTTTTTTTCCATGTTTATGGGATGAGAAGACCAAACATGAAGTCAATTTTGGCCTGAGTGGAAAATTGAGGTTCTAACAAAGTTTCAGCCTTAAATTTATGTTAAATTTTGGTCTAAAATCGTCGCTCTTCCGCACACAGTTTGGGTCCCCATTTGGGAACACATTTGGGTCCTAGTTGTGCTCCAAAGCTCGGCAGCCCGATCTGCATACACCCAGGGGTGTTATGGGAGAAAAATGGGGATTTTCGAGGTTTCAGTGAACATGAGCTTGTGTTTTCCATGTTTTTAAAGACGAGAAGACTGAATATTAAGTTGATTTTGACCGAAGAGTGAAGAACATAAGTTGTAACGAAGGTTAAGCTCCCAAATTTTTTTTTTTTCAAGTCAAAAACCTGGGAAATTGTCTGAAATCACCATACATTTGTATAATAACAGTAGAATTAGTATTAGCAGGTGAATCAAGACAATTAAATGGTACTATCAATGATCAAAAATTATCTGTAAAAAAAAAGCCGAGCCTAATTCGTGTTTTTGGTGGCCAAAATTAATGGAAACCATCAAAAATAGCCATTTCTACAATTGCACATGAAAGAAACAATAAATCAACAGCCAACATTTCTGTAGGTATGTCCAGTAGAATAATGAACCCATGTGACAAGGTCTTTGCTACGTACTTGCCTACTCTTGGACTTGAAGGGCTGGGTACTCTTTATACTAATGCATAAGGAGTTTGGCATTGTGTGACTTTACCTTTCAATTGCAGCCACTGAACCGTCGATTACCACATCCCCGTTCTTCAGAACTCCGCTTATGTCGACAAGGAGGCCCCTCACATCACTCATGCTATTGCCAGCCATTGATTTCAACTGTTTCTTCGGGATCCTGAAATGAATTAAACGAAATCAACTACACAATGTATTACTTATAGGTAACTATAGGATCTCTTACTATGTGCAATAGGATATCTATGTGAAGGGTCTGGGATGCGAGGCCAGCAGCGGGTTCATGCAAATTAGCAACGTACAGCTTTAAATGAACAAGTTATTACAGCGAGATGAAATCTGATGTGCTACGCAGCAAGGAGGTGCCGAAACAGATGGACAAGTCCTTCAACAGCATCTGTAGTGATAATTTAATTAATTAACAGTCTAAGAATCACTTCACGCTCGACAGCCAATGGGGAAAATATCACCTTCGAGCGAAGGACTGTTTGTTATAGGCCATTAGGTATTTATAATCGTTATCACTTGTCAACTAAGAAGTCCTAAAGTACATTTATCAATATGCGCCACAAACTACCTGGATAAATTATTAAAAAATATTTATCGCACCCGAAGAATCTGTTGGCCTGCAACCAACCTCACACCACAGAACAGGAGACTATACGCTTAACCCTTGAACTTCTTATCTCCGTTTGCTTTTTGATAACAGAGATTCTTCTTCTTCGTTTATCTGACCGAGTCACAGAGATATGTCACATGTAGTCACAGATTGTTGTTAGATGGTCAATGGGGTTTGTATCGTAATGTTGTTTTCTAAGATGAACATCAATATTCATCTCGTATGTCTTGTTTTTGGAATGACCTCTTATGTCGCAGCCCTCAAGGAGTTGATGAGGCGATGTCTCTGGCTTGTGACCCTCAGTATTTTAAAAAACGCTGCAGTCCTTGTCACATGGGTTTATTATTCTACTGGACATACCTACAGAAATTTTGGCTGTTCATTTATTGTTTCTTAATGTGCAATATTATTAACCTTCATCCGCTCGCGTGGGCGGCAGATTGGCCGCCTTTTCGAATTTTCCCGTGTATGCTCGCTCAAAGTATCGTGATAGCCCCAAGAGTGCCATGTATTCTCTAGTTAATATCTTTCCTGCTAGACTACGTTGACTTCCGATCGTGGTGGACACGTCAGCCCAGTCAGTACTGCTCCAAAGTTGGGGACATCAGGTTCGAGCCAATTTGCCGCCTACGCGAGCGGTAACGTGGCAGTTTCCGCATCGCACGATTTTGAAAATGTAAGTAAATATTAATTTTCCTTTCGCATGTATTTTCAACTGTACTAGTTTCACAGTATTCTAGAATATGTGTAGGGCTTCTCATCGATATTTCTTGTCGTACTCTGCTGTATTTTGAACTGAAACATGAATGTTTTGCATCTCGATTTGGAAAGTTCTAATGTTTTGAACTATGGATATTCTAGTTTTGATCTAGCCAGCTTTCCAATTTGATAAGTATTTTGAGTTTTAACTCATCTTCCTGAGTATAATTTTTGTAGTTTTTTTTTTTTTTTACTAAAGTTCTAATGTTTTGAACTATGGATATTCTAGTTTTGTTCTAGCCATTTTTCGTTTTATTTTATTGTCACGTTAGTTAGGTATTTGTCGAAATGAGGTAGGTATTATTATGATTATATTCAAACTTTTGTTACCTCCTTTCAATAGAAAAAGTTGCGAACTGCAGAATATTATTTTAGTGCAGAAAACCTTCAAAGACTGAAAATGTGATTTTGATATAATATCTACGTTCTTATTGTGATTGCCATTATCTGAATAAAGAATTTATGATAAAAATGTGCTTGTAATGTTGTGCTGGAGTTCCCTGGTCAAAACTAATTTGAAACAAACGAAGAAAAGTAGTGAAAATTATGAAAAATCAAGGGCGGCCAATTTGCCGCCCACGCGATCGGAAGTGTGACTTCAGGAGAGGCGAGCGGGTGAAGGTTAAAATGGCTATTTTTGACGGTTTCCACCAGTTTTGGCCCCCAAAAACACGAATTAGGCTAGGCTTTTCCTTTCAACAGATTATTTTTAATCATTGATAGAACCATTTATTTGTCTTGGTTCACATGCTGATGCTACTTCTAGTGTTATTATACAAATTGATGGTAATTTCAGACAATTTCCCATGTTTTTGACTCATAAAAAATTAATTTCGGGAGCTTAACCTTCGTTACAACCTCAATATTCTCCACTCTTCGGTCAAAATCAACCAAATATTCGGTCTTCTCGCCCTAAAAAAAAAACATGGAAAACGATATTATCACAAGCTCATGCTCAGTAGGACCTCAAAAATCCCTATTTTTACACTCGTTTTTCTCCCATATCACCCCTGGGTGTATGCCGATCGGGCGACCGTGTTTCGGAGCACAACTAGGATCCAAATTTGTTTCCAAATGGGGACCCGAACTGTGTGCTGAAAAACGACGATTTTAGACCAAACGTAACCGAAAATTTAAGACTAAGGCCCACTTTCACCAGAAAATTATTTAACGGAGTTTAGCCAAACTCCGTTAAAGTTAACGTCGAGGTTTAAAGCTGGAAAGGCAGCTGGCGTCTTTCACCAGCCCAAATGTCGGTTAAACCCAGTTTGAAATAATGGAGTTTTCCTGACGGAGTTTAGTTTAAAAGCAAATGTTGGACAATATGACGCGCCGGGACTATAAACTCGTCAAAACAACAACAACCACCACTCAGCTGATGTCGATTCCCGCTTCCATTGTTCCGCTGTAATAATAAACTGTAATTTGCCGAAGTGATTTCTGATTTACAACGACTCCAGTCACAAGGTAAGGTACCTATAATATCATTGTGGAACACATGGTATAGAGTAAATACCAATACAATGCCAACTCGCGTTAATTCATTTCACAGCTCTATAACAATGGAACCGAAAATCAGCTGTGAGCTAGGCGGCCATATTGGGATCTCATGGATAACGGAGATTAGCGACTTTAACTTGCCGGATTTCGGGCGTTTAAACTTGAGCCCCCTCGGTGGAAGTTTAAGCTCGCACAGAGCTCTGGTGAAAGACAGTGAGCGGTAAACTCCGTTAATTTGCAACCTCTTCCAGGTTAAACTCGTTTCAAATATTCAACCAAATATTCGGTCTTCTCGCCCTAAAAAAAAAAAAAACATGGAAAACGATATTATCACAAGCTCATGTTCACTAGGACCTCAAAAATCCCTATTTTTACACTAGTTTTTCTCCCATATCACCCCTGGGTGTATGCCGATGCGACCGTGTTTCGGAGCACAACTAGGTCCAAATGTGTTTCCAAATGGGGACCCGAACTGTGTGCTGAAAAACGACGATTTTAGACCAAACGTAACCGAAAATTTAAGACTAAGACTTCGTTAGAACCTCAATTTTCCACTCTTTGGTCAAAATTGACTTCATATTTGGTCTTCTCATCCAAAAAAAAAAACATGGAAAACGATACCTCAAAAGCTAGGTATTGTTACTAAAACACAAAAAGTACCAATTTTTATACACATTTTCACTCATAACACCCCTGGGTATATTCCGATCGGGCTGCAAAGTTTCGGGACACAACTAGGGCCCAAATGGAGCATGTGTGCGGAAGAACGAATTTTTTAGACCGAAAATGAAGCCGGTACACGTGATACGGCGGAAGGACATTGCATTTTTGGAATCTACGCACCTTGAAACGTAAAAGAAAAATTTTTGAGGGGGTGTTATAAAAATATTTTTTGCTGAGCGGTTACATAGGTGTATTATTCACAGAATACCTAATAAACCAAAACCAAATCATGCGCACAATATTCGTAGTGCACGACTCCTTGCCCAACCACCCTGCAGGTTGCATGTGGCCCGAAATTCAGTTGGCTGGTGGTGCCAGAAATTATTTAATGCCCTCGCTGAAGAGGTTCACGATCTCAGCAATACAAATTGTAAATCATATTGTAATACTTGTAAGAGAATCCTTGTAAAATCGGCACCCTATGTTTTTGATGAATATTTTCCCCCATGGTTCCTTTGTTTCACCTTTCACCCATTATAGATGACAATAACTAGACCACAAATGGTACCCACTACAAACCAGATGTCATACATTTTCGTTCATGGTTGATATCCAAGAAAAAAAATTGAAGTACGGCAACGGTCAGAATTGTTTTTATTCCATTTTCGGATTCTACTTACCGGAAACTATCAAATTTTGATGAGGGGAGCGGAGATTTTTTCCCTCTCCACGCTGGACTCCAATTTCAGTTGGGGCATGTGGGGAACAGTTCACAGATTTCATGCTGTAACTGTACCAGTGCTGCCATCTCGGGGATTCCAAGTCAAGTACAGCAGCTTCCACGCTACAGCCTCTTGGGCGTGTCAGAATGTAACCAACCAAAGAACTGTAACCAAGTGGGAAGGTTGAAAAATGTGGTGTTTTCAATAAGCATGCAGAGTTAGCTGACTCTAATTTCATCTTTATTCATCTAATGTTCCTTGCGGTTTTCTGGATACTAAAAAAAACTTAAAAAAAAAAAACTACAGGATAAAAATAGAAATAGTCTATTTAAACTTCAAACGAACAAACTGTAGACCGGTTTTGGTTGTTACACCACCATCAGTACACGATAGAAACCGGTCTACAGTTTGTCAGTTTGACGTGGAAATAGACTATTTCTATTTTTATCCTGTAGTTTTTTTGCTATGGATTTCCACTACTCCGCCGCAAGTGATTTAAGTTGTATTTCTGGATACTTTTTGTTAGAATATTTATGCTTCAGTTAACACAAATAAGTCTGCATTGATTAGTCTTTTAATACTAAATAAATACACTGCCAAGGTGATGGCACAGGAGCTTCCTCGTCACAATCAGAGTGACCCATTATAAAAAACTCGGCGCTCCGCGCCTCGCCAGGGGGCAAGCCCCCTGGACCCCCGGTTACCTCTATTTACATACTTCGGACGAAATTATAGAAACACAGAATGTGTTTTAGCTTACCCGTTTCACATAAACCGCAACTCAGCTGATCCAAGGCCTGGGCAGCGTCAAGTTAAAGTCCCAAGGTGCCCACATACCACTCTGTATGCGGGCTCGCTGTATTATATAAGCTTTAGCCACGCTTATACACATCGAAACAACCAAGTGACAACCAAACAAGTGTCATTGTTTACTATCGATTTATAATATCCATTTACATAGTTATATTATGAAACTAGGAAATAAATACCAAGAACAAATACGAAATAAATGCGTGATAAATCAAGAGCTTTCCAACGAATAGAAATCGATTTTTGTCCGATGAAAATGAAAGAAGTTTCATTTCCCTAGCAACTACTCGGTTGTACGTGAAAATCATAAGAAAATTTCACGCTACTTTTATCTCAACTATCATAAGATAATTTCGCGCTACTTTTATCTGAAGCTGGGTTCACATGGTGGCGTAAACGCTCAAAAGCTCAAAAGCGTAATTGACGTAGGCGGCGAGGGTGGGAGGCGCGTAAAAGCTGAAAACGCGAGTGTTGGTTCACATGGAGGCGTAACGCCAATGCGCAATGCGCCTCGGGAGAACTGTCCAGCTGTTGTTTTCCCGCGTTGTTTTGTCTTTCGAGTCTTTCGTCTACCGGAAGATGTGGGAGATCAGCTGTGACGGATCCGCCATTTTGGATGGGCCCTGCGCGGGGGGGTCTACTGCGCACGCTTTACGGCGCATAAACGCTCAAAATATCTACATTTCCAATACGCTACAGTCACCTCCAAAAGTGAACTCGGCGTTGGCGCTTCCCCCCCCATCAACTAGTCGGTAGCCAATCAGGAGGCTTTACGCTTTACGCTTTTGAGCGTTTACGCGACCATGTGAACCCAGCTTCACTATTTGGTCAAACAAGCGTCATTGTTTACTATCGATGTATAACATCCATTTATATAGTTATATTGTGAAACTAGGAAATAAATACCAAGAACAAATACAAAATAAATGCGTGATAAATCAAGAGCTTTCCAACGAATGGAAATCGATTTTTGTCCGATGAAAATGAAAGAAGTTTCATTTCCCTAGCAACTACTCGGTTGTACGTGAAAATCATAAGAAAATTTCGCGCTACTTTCATCTCACTATTTGGTCTCACTATTTGGTGTCACTATTTGGTCTCACTTTTTACTGTCGTTTTTCGGCGGGGGGTCCCATCGCTAAAACACATTCTGTGTTAAAATAGAACAGACTCGGAAGCAAAATAACATAGCATTACATTACATTACATAACATTACATAACGTGAAATATACATATTACTTAACATAACATTACATGAAATATACATATTACATAACATTACGTCCATTATACATTGAGCGAAATTGAATCAAAATTGTGAAAGTTATGCGTATTTGTTGAATTTAACGTTAGCGCATGCGCAGGGCGTACCGCTGGATCAATCATGTTGAAATTTGTATGGGACCTCAAGGGGCCTTATCCGCACCATCCCTCAAAATTTGAGCTGAATCAATTCAAAATCGTGGAAGTTATGGCTGTAACAAGGAAATGCGGACAGACAGACTCACAGACCCACAGACCGACAGACACGGAACCAAATTTGTTCAGTAGGCTTTGAAACGCAAAATGCAAGTGGAAATTTTGATTTCTGAAGACAAAAATTTTTTGGCTCACGAAAGTGAACACAAGGCTTCCGCTGCTTCGCAGACTCGGAAGCAAAATATCAGGTTTCCCACTTGCCCTGTTTCTGCGAAGGGGTAAGCGTATCTCTTAATTGACAGTTTTCGTACAGTGCGATTTCGCACGAAAAATTCGCACGTACACCGCTCGCATGTCGTTATTCGTACGAACAAATGTGTGTCCTCACTGGTCATGGAAACAACGTGCGAAAGGGGGGGCGCGTGACGTCATGACCGCTTCGTACGAACAGAACTTCTGTTCTGAAATGTCGAGTGTGGATGGTGCCGTGTTTTTTCTCTCAAGCAACACAATATACCTGCTGTCAATAACATTGGATTGTGGTCCACAATAAAAAATACACTGCCAAGGTGATGGCACAGGAGCTTCCTCGTCACAATCAGAGTGACCCATTATAAAATAGAACAGACTCGGAAGCAAAATAACATAACATTACATTACATTACATAACATTACATAACGTTAAATATACATATTACATAACATAACATTACATAACATAACATTACATAACATAACATTACATAACATAACATTACATTACATGAAATATACATATTATACATAACATGACTTCCATAATACATTACGTCCATTATACATAACTAGCCTGACCGCTCGCTTCGCTCGCTATCCGAGATTCGCTGTACGCAGTATCGTGGAACCAACAAACGACGGAAAAATCCCATACCCTACCGGGTATTTGTGCCCAATTTTATCAAAATCCGTCAAGCCATTCAGGAGTTGACCATGGTCGACCATATTTCCGCTATGGTCAGGGAATTAAAAATGCGCCTACGTTCAACTTGGGAGGCTACCGGATATTGGTGCCAAATTTGGTCGACATCCGTTGAGCAATTCGGGATTCGACCATGGAGGGGCACATGGATGCGCTAAGGTCGACCGCGGGGGTAGTCCGAAGGGTCGATCGTAGATAGAATTTCACGTAGATTACGAATACGCGATAAAAAATAGGGGTTACCATTTCAATTAACGAAGTTGACCATGGTCGACCATAGTTCCGCTATGGTCAGGGAATTAAAAATGCGACGTTGCACAACTTGGGAGCCTACTGGATACTCGTGCCAAATTTGGTCGATATCCGTCAAGCCATTCAGGAGTTGACCATGGTCGACCATAGTTCCGCTATGGTCAGGGAATTAAAAATGCGACGTTGCACAACTTGGGAGCCTACTGGATATTCGTGCCAAATTTGGTCGATATCCGTTGAGCAATTCGGGATTCGACCATGGAGGGGCCCATGGATGCGCTATGGTCGACCGCGGGGGTAGTCCGAAGGGTCGATCGTAGATAGAATTTCACGTAGATTACGAATACGCGATAAAAAATAGGGGTTACCATTTCAATTAACGAAGTTGACCATGGTCGACCATAGTTCCGCTATGGTCAGGGAATTAAAAATGCGACGTTGCACAACTTGGGAGCCTACTGGATATTCGTGCCAAATTTGGTCGATATCCGTCAAGCCATTCAGGAGTTGACCATGGTCGACCATAGTTCCGCTATGGTCAGGGAATTAAAAATGCGACGTTGCACAACTTGGGAGCCTACTGGATATTCGTGCCAAATTTGGTCGATATCCGTCGAGCCGTTTGGCCGTGCATAGAAGGACAGACAGACAGATAGAGCGCATGCGCAGGGCGAACCGCTGGCTCTATCATGTTGAAATTTATATGGGACCTCAATGGGCCCTACCCGCTTAATCCCTGAGAATTACATTGAAATTGGGTGAAATTTTTGGTTACTACGGCTGTAACAAGGAAATTGAATCTATTTCACGCCAGCGCATGCGCAGAGCGCACCGAGGGTCCGATCATGCTGAAATTCATACTGGAACTCACTAGGCCTTGTCCAAACAACCCTTGAAAATTTGAGCGAAATTGAATCAAAATTGTGAAAGTTATGCGTGTTTGTTGAATTTAACGTTAGCGCATGCGCAGGGCGTACCGCTGGATCAATCATGTTGAAATTTGTATGGGACCTCAAGGGGCCTTATCCGCACCATCCCTCAAAATTTGAGCTGAAACAATTCAAAATCGTGGAAGTTATGGCTGTAACAAGGAAATGCGGACAGACTCACAGACTCACAGACCGACAGACACGGAACCAAATTTGTTCAGTAGGCTTTGAAACGCAAAATGCAAGTGGAAATTTTGATTTCTGAAGACAAAAATTTTTTGGCTCACGAAAGTGAACACAAGGCTTCCGCTGCTTCGCAGACTCGGAAGCAAAAGGTTGAGAACCACTGGATTAGACCTTGACGTGGGTAATTGTGATACAGCCATTCTCACTCTTTAATCGCTCACTAAATTATATAGGTTGTTTAGTTGAAATAAAAAACGCTGCAAATTATTACACAAAGGTTTATTATTTACCTGTATAGATGCCCTTTCTGCGTGGATAACTGTTTTCTGTGGTCAATACGCCCTCGAGCTCCCCCCAGGAAAGCCCTAAATCGAGTAGTGGAGCCGGCTGCGGAATTAAAGTTTCCTACAAATGTGCGGGATTCAATCATTCAATCATTAATTATTTTGTGGTTATTCGTGAAGCATAGTAAGGCTAATAATAAACTGTTGTGTAATAATTTACCTTTAAGTAATAATTTACCATTGTGTAAAATAAGTTGCCCATCAATAGCAACGGTTGTTCAAGTTGCAAAAGTACCTATCGACAAACTCCAGCCCCTTCTATGTAGATGGTATAATGAACCGTTGTGTAATAATCTACTGCTGTGTAATAATTTACCCATCAAAAATACTTCAACGTTTGTTCAAGTTTCACTACCTATCAACAAAATACAAAAGAGCCATCATTTTGGTTCATTATTTTCAATAATGAACCATTGGAATCGAGCATGAAAAAAAAAATTCTTACCCCCCCTCAAAATTTGATGGTTTACGTTTCAAGCGTTCAAGGTATGTAGAATCCAAAACTGCAATAAAAATATTTCTGTCTGTCCGCCGTACGCCGTACGGGCCACTTTTCTTAGTTACCATGAAAAAAAATTGATGAAATTCGGGTTATAGGTTCCGTTCGGGGTCTAGTTGGTCCTCGAAGCTCGACGTTACTGTCAGTCATCTCTAAAGCCGGGTATCCACTTGTATCAAACTTCCGTACCGTAACACCGTTCCGTAACAAAAATCAATAAAAACGTGATACGCACCTGTTCGGGGCGGATCGCTCCGTTGGCGGTTTTTCCCCGTCGCATCAAAGGAATGATACGATACGAGGTTCGGATAGTGGAGACGGGGTGGAGCGCCGCGCCGTCCCGTATCGTAACATCAGTCGAGACCCCCTCCCGTCGACTCTTTAAAAACACGCATTTTTTCGAAATGGATGAGTTTTGACGGTAACGATGTTGAATGGTGGCACCATAAATGTACTTAATACATACCTATTTCATAGCATACGAAACAGTCTGAAACCGGAGAATATTCCAAAATCCATGATCAACGATAGGTACGCAACACATTAATCCGTGTGGCGCCACTCCCTGATGTCAGTCTGGCACCACGTAGCCTGCCCGTGAGGCGTCGGGAATGTAAATGGACATTTTTGAAGTCCGTAGACGATTAACTCTGAATTTCAAGGTGAAGACCCAAAATTACCTCTGAATTTCAAGGTAGACTATTATTTATTAACTCTGACTTTCAAGGTAAAGACCCAAACTTAGATCAAGATTATGCTGTGACACGGTTTTTGACGCCACGGCACAGTTTCCTGGCGCCATTTTAATGCCGAACGGTGGCACCAAAATGTGCAAGAGAAGAATGACGTGAAAGTTGGGTAGCTATTAGTATTAGAGGTATTCTGGTCCGTAGAATTTTTTTATAGAGCCCACTGACTTGCTTAAATGCCATGTCTGCCATGAGACCAGTCCCACCATACGATTCGCGGTTCCGCCAAACATTCAGCATCCACCAGCGAGGTGGTTTGCGGGTCTTTTGTTTTTCTTTGGTTAACAAGTGGATAAAAATGTACGCAGCAGCGACTTGTTGCAACGAGGACATTTTCACGGCTGATCGGATCGCTCCGAGTTGATACGGAACACAGTGATGATACAGGTGATTTTTCTAGTTTGATACGATATGGTGTTACGGTACGGAGTTACGGAACGGTGTTACGGTACGGAAGGTTGATACAAGTGGATACCCGGCTTAAGGGGTTCAAAATAGAGGTTGAAATTTTCAAAACGCCTATACCTTTTTTTACGAGAATCTTTTTACGGTTTTAAATAGTTCTTGAACTTACGAGTTTTTTAAGACCACCTGGAGCACCGTACGTCCAGCCGTTCGTTCACAGTAAGGCCCCGAAGTTTGCACCGACAGGCATTTTCGACACAGAAAACACTACTATACTACGTATAGTAGTATAGGTAGTATAGTACTCGACTCCAGTTAGTGATGGGCAATTCGAATGAAGAATCGAATGCGGCATTCGATTATTGAATTCATTCGGATATTCGGATGTGAGATTTCAAGTATTCGAATACTTTCGCATTCGTATTGTAGCGAAACTAGCGGTATCTTCGCGAAGCTCAAGATACAGGAGGATGAAACTGCGACCAGTGAACCTGTGACCAATGCGAATGCCCAAGTCACTGTCACAGAATAACCATAGCCGAGACTTTCATCCGAACTCTATCCCATTCCATTGGTTGTTTTTCATTCGAATACTCTAGCATCTGTTCTGCCATTGGTTGTTTTGCATTCGGATCTGTTGGAGGTTTTTCCACTCCTTTTTCATGATCCAAACGAATCATTCGAATGAAACGAGCTTCATCCGTGTAACTAAGTAAGATCAATGAAAAATCAAGTTATATTTTACCTATATATTCCTGAATTTTCTATGCTAATGTCAGTATCAAATAATTAATTTTTTATTTTTATTCAATGTAAATCCTATAATATTACGTTACATACTTATTTTCCAACTAGGAAGTTTTTTTTTTAGTTTATTTTTTCCAATCGGCTACTAAATTAATAATCAGGTACCTAATCTAAATAAATCATATTTTTAACTGGCCGATAATAATAATAATCCATCCATTTGGTCATCACCTATTTGGTCATTCACATTTTGAAGGTAAATATAGGCTTATTAATAATTAACTACATGGAAAACGAAGTTCGAAAATTTGTAAACTTTATTTTGAACAAAATTAAAAACTTAATGCAATAAATTATGGCACTATATAAAAATGCTGAACATCATTATACCTAAGTTGTTTTTCAATACTTGAAACCTTCACATTTGAATGAAATCATTCGAATGATCATTCGATTATCAAAATCATTCGAATACTTGGTATTCGATTATTGAAATCATTCGTTTCGCCCATCACTGACTCCAGTGTGAATGAAATTGTATACAACAGACGAAATCTCGTCACCAGGGACGCGCCGATTTTATCGGTGGGGTACCTAAGCCACTTTTGTGTTCGTACCATGAGCCGACTCAAGGTACCTGGCTCATGGTACAAACATTTTTTGTGGAATGACCAAAATTGTTTTCTATCATTTGAATCATGACTCCTCTTCTGAAAGCGAGCTTGATTTTGACGGAGTAGCTTCGGAATGATCCTGAATGATGATGAAAGTGCAGGTGATATTGCATGGGATGAAGAGTCTCCTAACAACAATGTGGGCAAATGGGTCCTTGTTAAATTCTTGTGCTCGAATGGTCAAAAATTTTATGTAGGGCAAATCATGGGCATCTATGATAACTTCCGAGCTTCTGTTAAGTTTGCAAGAAAGAAAGGGCCATTGTTTATCTGGCCTGTTGTTGAAGACGTGTGTCAGGTAAGAATTGCCGATTTTGAAAATTGGAAGGAGAGGAGATATAATATTTAATCTCTCATTCCATGGGTTGCGTGTAATGTAATTATATTAAGTTCCTTTTTGTTCTTATTCGATTGTGGAGGGTGACAACTAGATATGTGACCTTTATTTCTATTTTTGGAAATAGATTCAAAATGAATCAACCAAGTTTTTGACTATTTCAATATTGCAAGACATATAAGTCTTTTACGACTTTAAAGACTGATAATTTAAGTCGTCGTTCATTTCTTTTGTTCATTGAAAAATGACATACCTATTTATCTGTAAGGATGTTCACAGGTGCTAGGGTTTTACTCGTAATTTCCAAGTCTTTCTAAGTCAAGTTTTTCAGGCAAACTAATTTTTTAAAACTATTTCTGGAGTTAATTTTTAGTCAAATTACAATGTAAAAAATCGTATTCTGTAATGCTTGCTTTATTTCCCTACTATTATTCGAAAACTAACTACATAACAAGGGTGGCTCAAGGTACATTCATGGGTGGCTCCAGGTACAACCTATGTCTGTACCTTGAGCTACTTTGGAAGGGTTTAGGAAAATGGATGCTGCACGTACAGGAATGATGAGGAAAATATTTTAATGACTGGGGATTGTGGCCAACTAGTTTCTCAATGGATGTGGACTAGTACCCGTGAAATCGGATCATTATTAACTTCAGGAAAAATCGTAATCCAAAAAGTGGCTCAAGGTACAGCACCTTACCCTACCTCGTAAGGAGTACGGGGTTAGGTATTAACCTACGGAGGGTGTGCGATCCAGCTGGATTTTGTTGATAGGTAGGTACCTACTTTTGCAACTTGAACAACCGTTGAAGTATTATTGATGGGCAAATTATTACACAACAGTTCATTATTCTATCTCCGTAGAAGTGGAACCTATACAGGTAAATTATTACACAACGGTTTAGGGAGGTACCTAGTATTTCAAATGAAATAATATCACAGAACAACCAACTCGACTTCATACTCCCTGTATATAATCAGGTGCTCCCTAGCAATGATTATCTCGGGCCAATTCCCGATTGTTGCCACGTCCCTAGTGATGATATCTCGGCTGAAGTTGGGTTCACATGGAGAGGCAATTCCATATAGCGATCCGGTGCAGCAAGTCATTCTTCATGCTATTGGCCAACGCAAAATGGATTATTGCAATGCAACGTCATGGATACTATATCAAAATCTCCAGATATTCGCCGCTGTTGGATCCGTTGCCGTATCTGCGCAGAGGTTACTGCGCACACCTCTCCTTGTTGTTCAGCCATATTGGAATTCGACATTCCTGGTTGATTTTGCCGGTTAGATTTCTGGTTATGATTCCACTGCCATGTGAATGCTTCCGCGGCAAAAATTCTGGCAAAAGGGTTGCCATCCGGAATCGCCCCTCCATGTGAACCTAGCTTGAATGTATACAATTTCATTCACCCTATGTACAGAAAATACCTATGCATAGTACAGAAAATACGTAGTTACCTACAATGAATTTTTAATCTTTTTTATAATATGTATTAAAGTCCTAACCTTGAGAATACTATACTAAAATACTATACTACAGGTCGTGCACGAGAATAATGCCCTCCGACCCTGCACTCTATAGGAGGATGGGAGAAGCTGAGGGCTCGGCAGCCTGAGTGGGATGCAATGTTGGGACTTTTACTCTGTTATGTTGGCAGCCGTGCTGCCATTCCAAGCCAGCTCAACAGCTCATTCCCTTCCCATATCGTGTTTTCCTTGTTTGCATCTTGCTTTTCGTTTCACCATCCTACCTATATCGTCGTATTAACCCTTCTTATTTTAACTGTGAGTATCATCACAATCCCCGTCATCCTATTTTTGAACTGAGTATCATCACAGTCCCCCGTAACCGTCAGTTTCCGTGTGTCGCCTACACAAATCTCGCGATGGAAGATCAACCTTCATCGTCAGTAAGAAACCGGAAACCTGCTATTGCAAGAGGCTCTAAGGAGTCAGGCACGAGAAATTGTGTACAATGTTTGCCAGTATTTTACGAGGAAGAAGAAAGGATGACGCGAAATACAATGTTCGCGATGAGACTAGTGCAGCGATGGGCGTCTCGGCGAGAACAGTCGACAACATTATGAAGGAAGCTGGAAACCGAACATCAGATCGGGCGAGACCTTTGTTTGTTACGCCAACCACAACCAAGTCCACACCGCACAAGAAGGTCATCGATGCTGATGAATTCACCGATGCTGCTGTTCGAAACAAGATACGTGAATTCTACATTGTTCGGAAAGAGTGCCCTTCATTGAAAACACTGTGCGGAATTGGCGAGTGACGGAGTTCTCGAATGTGGTAGAAGTTACCTTCGGAAACGACTGGTTAGTAGCGGTTTCAGGTGAAAGAAATGTCAGTCCAACCGAAAAAATTGAGGAGGACTACCGTCAAAAAGATCACTTAGTCGAATCGGAGATCGATAGTTTCATCATTAAGGCGCCCATACACTGTCCAACCGTCGGGCCCAACAAGGGGTGGGGAGAGGCGAAAACGCGCCCCCCTGCCAACCAGACGGCGCTTCACACACGATCCAACCAAACAAGCACCCAATCCGACCAAGTTTCCCGCGTTTTTTTATTTTTCCCGAATGTGAATCCTATAGTTTTCCAATAACTCCGTTGTTGCATCAACTTCGGTACAATTCATTGTTTCACCTCTCATGATAATAACAAAACAGTAACAGTAAACACCAATTATCCAAACTCCAATATCTTGAGGTACTGGCACAACTGATAACAGGAGAAACTGATAAAAATTACGTAAAACAACGTGTGTCTGCTTCAGACGAACTAAAAATTACAGGAGAAGAAGAAGAAGTTGGTCCGACAGCGCCACACACGGTACAACTTGGTCGGGAGTAATGGAGGGGGAAGGGCACAACCATGTTTGTTGGGCGGTTTTGCCATCCGACCACACCCAACCAGGTTGGTCGGATCCAACGGTTGGACGTCCTCCCACACACGATCCAACAGTAGGGAATGGGAGGCGTTTTCATCCCTCCCCACCCCTTGTTGGGTCCGACGGTTGGACAGTGTATGGGCGCCTTTAATGTTGGGGGGGCTTCTGATACTGATAGCAGTTCCGATGAGGAGTCGGATTTTTCTGATTAGAAGTTTTACGTACCACACTTGAATTACGTAAGTACTAAATAAATGAATACCTAATGATATTGTACTAAATAAATAAATAATAAAATAACATTTGTTTCCAATATTTCCTTTTATACCTACCTACCTTCAAAAAAATTTCCTTATTTACCTCATTGTACCTTTTCAAAAAAGTACTCCTAATTTTCAAGAAAACATTTCATAGAAAAATCCTACTACACACGAGTTTGTCTGTCGGATTCATTTCTATAAAGCCTGGTTTGTACATATTTTTAAGGATATTTTCAGACTTACTAACTACTTTCCTAACAATTTTTTGAAATTTATCAGTTGGGTGTGATGGCAGTGGTTTACAATTATTTTCATTCAAAAAATTAACAGTTCTGGCAACATAATCAGTTTTTGTCATAATGACTGTAGTATTACCTTTATCTGCCTTAAGGGCTACAAGCTTCTTCCTCAGTGCTGCTGCCAGTCGTTCTTCTTGTCCAGGGGGTGTCGTCGTCGCCTTCTTCAGCTCTTCAGCGCACAATGTTTTCACCACAAGTGGACCTTCAGTAGCCTCTATGGTGAATGCTAGGTCCCGTGATGAAGCAAGGCCTTAGGATGAGGTGGGGTTGTGCTTCAGCCCTTTCTCCAGAAGGGATACTTCTGCTGGTAAAAGGATATACCAGACAGGTTCTCCACTTTCTTGAAGAAGGTAGGGCACGGAGATGGTGTAGCAGATGGCATCAGAGGTCTTGGCTTCTTGGACTTCCGAAGCTGGCTGAGCTTCTGCTGAAGCTGCACCTTCTTCTTCGATCCCTTCTGCCAGGCAACATCAACAGCATGCTGCTCGATGATCTGCCACTCACGATGGTCATAACGGCCGGACAACTCCTGAAAAATAAAGTACAACTTCTCCCGAGCAGTGTCACGGACGTTAAACCATCTACTCAGTTCGCTCCTCACAAGCTTGAACTGAGCCTCCTTGACAATACGAACTGCGGCGGTGGAAGGGTAGTTACACATGATGCGGACATAATTTGGAATAAGTTTTTCTCGGATACACTGCTGATTAAACCAAATGTTCCTCTCAGATATAGATATACGTACCTTCAGCTTGACGAACCAACTCGCGATCTCTGCTCGACTTGCAGAACTGATACGAACTAAATCACTCGCGACGAAATCGTGGAAACCCATTTCAAAGAAAAACGGAGTTATTAAAAAATAGTCTATTTCCACTAATACACGAAAAACGCAAAAAATACTGTTATACCGGTTTCGGTGATCAAACCATCGTCAGTAACACACAATAACTGAAGGCATGTTGGAGAGGAGACCTTATATATAGTCACAAAGTGAAATGTGGTCGATTGGGATTGGTTGTGAAAAAGAATGGTGAAGGGAACAGAGGGAGGGTGGTCGAATCTGATTGGTTGTGAAGAAGAATGGTGAAGGGAACAAAGGAAGGGGGTCGATTCTGATTGGCCCAGGAAGAGAATGCCAAAAAGTGAAAGGAACATGAGGTGATAGGGAGGTGAAGAGTGGGGGGAAGAGGGGTGGAACCAAGCTATTACAGAAATGAATGCAATAATGGAGAAAAACTTAAAGGAACTACATCATTCAAAGATTTACCCAACCTATCACTCTTAATAATTTCGAATTTTTCAAGTACATCCAACATGCTCCCTTTTGGGCAAAAATGAAGATATTCAATGAACTGTCTGTCTGCAAGATCAAAATTGAAGCTATGACTGGATTCATTCAAGTGACGTGCAAAGGCCGAATCACCCTTATTATCCCTGAAATCTTTTTCATGTTCCTTTATTCTTTCTCTAAACTTCCTACCAGTTTGACCACAATAGTCAAGCCCACAAGAACACTTTAATTTATAAACACCACTATTAAAAAGTAGTCTTCTCGGCAAGACTTCCAATGTACAGTAGCGCTCCTATAGCATACCCGACACACTACTAATTGTGTTATTCCTCAATGAAATAGACTCTTTGTTCGATCCTCCATGAAATAGACTCTGTGTAGAGTAACAACACATATTAATCAAAATAATCCGATGTATAATTATAATCAGATAATCATATAATTATTCAGTATAATTATACTCCTTCGTGTAATATGTATAATTCCGAATATTCGAAAACAAGTAGTTCCGCATGTGATCAAGTTGGCACTTCGTCCAATTCCTTTGTTCTTGAAAGGCAGTCGCCTCACTCTGTTCTGCTCCGCCTTCTGCTATACAGCCTTTTCAGCGTAATACGTTTTCTGTGCAATCATACAAATTCATATTCCGTTTTGTCTCTCCGAAATACAAGGATTCCGTATATCAAGAACACTCGTTTGTTATTGACTTCACCAAATATGTAAGTCTATCTGATTCAGTAATATTCGTTATAAAACCTATCGAACAAAACCTCGCTCACCTCGCTTTTGAAACCGATGTTCTGGCACGATATCGTTAGACGTCATCTGAACTAAGTTTCTATAGCAAATTAATGATCGAGATGCGTATAAGCGCCCAAAAGTAATTCTTGGTCGCAGTGATAAATATGTTAACAATGATTTGGTTTCTCTCCCGGAGTATTGTCTAGGCTCCTTCTTGAGATTGGTCCTTGTCGAGAACGCCATCGTGGTTGCAATCGACGCTCCGCGAAAAATGGCGGACCTTCGCTGTGTTCATTTTTCGGTCCGATTTTGGATTGAATTTTTTTTTTTTAATATATTTCCTCCTGTGCTAGGTGTCGCTCTGAAAACTGACTGTTTTGCTCACAAAATACTGACTACGTACTTACTCGAACGTTTCCGACTGGTTTTTATGGCAAATAAAGGTTCAGAGGGATTTTCTGGTTTCATCACCAAGGTGTTGATTAGGGGGTGACTGAAACGCTCTGTTCACAGGTTCCGGTAATGTCCGGTAGAGCTCTCCTGTGAACAAAATCCTATCGATTTCATAATCGAGAGCGTAAACCGTGCGTTTTTATTTATGTTCCGTCCGATATCCGATTGGAATATGGTACCTAAATTCCTTCGGATGAAATTTATGCTTTCTGTCTCCTAGCGCCATCCGCATCCGGGCGAAGTCGTACACCATCCTTGGCCCTGAAGGTGGGTGTGCGCACGAGTTCGCGCGATAGTGGTGATGCCACTAGCCCGAGTCAGGAAAGATCGACCACGGCCTTTTAGTGCACAGGCTTCCGGTTCTGTTCCGCCTAACGATTAATGAATCATGATAAGAGAATGCATTCTTTGTGGTACATGGATACTTCGTTAGTGGTCGATTCCGGTGCACCTCCGTTCCGTCCGATATTTTTGTTACTCCTGGCGTCAAAGTCATATCTGACTAGGGTACCCGGTACGTAGCTCCCAATGGTGGAACGTTGTTAAATGTTCTGGCCCGGGAATAATCATAAAGCACGTATCCAAAAGCGGGGCCTATAAAATCAATAGGCCCCCAAGGGCCGCGACTCAATGGGAAGATCCGTTGGGCAGTTTGAACTTCCTGGAGGTAAAGAACGGTCCGTCGATATTTATGTAACCGTCGCAGAAAGGCCGCACGTATTCCGTCAGTCACCAGGGAGAGTTTTTCCGATCCGAAAAAGCCTTATCATTGTTAACTCAAAATATCTGCAAGGGCCCGAAATGTGCCTCTCCGCTGTCAGTTCCTCTGCTATAAAATTTTCGATGTCTGTATGTACCATGAGGGGTACATAACAGCCCCTTTCGAAATGAGTAATTTCTTTAAATTACCACATCCCTAACTTTGTGTTGAACTGACGATTTGCAATCTCAAATCCGTAAATTTTGTGATAAGAAAAGTCCGTAGATTTGTGAAAAAGTCCGTAGATCCCTAATAAGAAAAGTCCGTAGATTTGTGAAAAAGTCTGTAGATCCGTAATAAGAAAAGTCCGTAGATTTGTGATAACAAAATACGTAAATCCGAGATAAAATTCTTTGGAGCATATATCTGAGTAAAGGCACATTTTGGAGGACCAAGTCCGTAAAATTACCAAAGAAAGAAAACGCAAATCGGATGCTCGAACAAACTACCAATATAAATTTGGTGCACTTATCTGATATTTGCATTTAGGGGTGAGAGAGGTCCGTTTTGATCCTTGTTCCGTTATTGAGCTGTGTACTAACCGTTTGGATTCCGTTTTTCAGTATCCGTGTGACTCAGGTCCAAATAATCCGTAACAAAATCCAGCGCTGGTGTTTTTTGATATGTTGACAATGAGTGTTTTGTCAAACTTATTTGATATCCAAACAATGTCTGTGCGGTGTGTGTGTCCCGAATGTGATACTGCTTTCTGGTTACAGATTTTTTTTGCTCCCGTCCTTATATGTCAGATATTCTGTCTCCGTCATGAGTGGCGACTCCGACGACGAATTCTCCATTTCGGACGATCTTGAAGATCTGGCCCGCGAGAGGATCTCCGACCAGATGCCAGACGCAGTTCCGGGGCAACCTGGCGGTAATATTCCGCTTCCGATACCAGACTCATCCGCCCGAACCGCGAACCCTTCCGTGGAAGAGTTGCGACTCCAAGCCGCCAGGACATCCGATGAGGTCCTAGCAAGGTACCTTGAGACTTTCAAACATTCCGTGGAGGTAAGCTTTGAAAAGTTCTCTCTAAAATTATCCGAACTGGACAACAAAATCAATGCCTTAGCTGGTCATGTTCAGAATCCTCCAACCCCTGTGGCTCCCATTGAGCCTATGTTGGCAAACCCCTCTAATCCGTTGCCAACAGTTTCCGCTATTCCGATGGAAGTTGATGGAAGTGTTCCATCTACTTCCCGGGACCCTCGATTTTTAAATGTCCAGTTGTCCGGAAATGAGAGAAACCCCTATAGAGTACGTAAAATTGATTCTGTCCGCTTTACACCTGTGGCGAAGCTAAAAGATGCTGATCAATTTAAGTATCCGAGTGTGTTGACGAACCCTCCTTCCGAAAAAAAAAAAAAAGGAAAAAAAAAAAAAAAAAAAAAGGCGCCTCCCTCTGGTTTTGTTCCTAAATTTGGTCAGTCATCTGTTCCCTCTGGTTCCGTTCCGAAACGTAGGTAGGTATTCACAACTTCCGAAACCGAAACAAAGTCCCAAATATGCTGGGACTAGTCGCTCTATTCCGGGTCCACGTCTGTATAAGATGCCCGCTGGGCAAGCTAGGCTCCTTGAGCGGTTTTTCAGGCAGCATTCCGATGCTGTCTTCTCCGTGGTCCAGCCTTCCCTCGCCGTGTCCGAGGACGATTCTGATGTGTGGGTTGCCATGGGCCCTGAGGAAGCTCAACATGCGAGTTCTCTCAACCTTCTAAGTGAAAACCCCGGAAGTTCAGGTAATGCGACATTTTACTGAAACCTCTAGATGCTTAACAGCTGCTGTGGATTCTGGGTGCCCTGTATTGCCCCACAATTTACTTTCTGTATTGTGCAGGTATTTGTTTTCTGTATTTGATTTCTGTATTCTGTTTGTCCCACAGTTTGTTTTCTGTTCGGAAAATTGCACGGGCTGGCATCACTGTTCTTCTTTTTCAAAAAGATAAGGTCGATTTTATTCAGGCTGACACGGGTGTTGTCATCAAATCGGGATATTTCCGCGAGGGGCTCTGGTGGGTTGACTTTCCGGTCGCCCACCATTCCGATTCCGTTAATTTTATGCTATGTGGTATGTCCGGGGCCAAACGGCCCACACTTGGTGCTACCCTGGCTGCTTTCCATGGACAGCCTTGCACTTCCTCTCGGGTCGGTCTTCGGCTGGGAGGGAGTGATGTGGAAACGCATCCTGGTTCATCTGGGAGGGAGCCTAGGGAGCATTCCGAATCCTGTCCTCCTATGGTCTGTAACGACACACCTGTGACTAGCCAAGATTCTATTGACATTAAAAATTCAAATTTTTGATATTGAAAATACCGGCAAATTTCCGATCTGGTGATGACCCAAAACAAAACAATGAATCTAGAAATTCTGAAAATATTGTTGTTCTTCAGAAAAGTCAAGACAGGGATTCTGAACCCTCTACATACAAGGAAGCTATGGCTTCTTCCGATAAAGACTCTTCGGGAGGGAGCTATCCGGGAGGAACTTGAATCCTTGATTGACATGAACACCTGGGAACTCGTATCACAATCGAGTTTGCCTCCTAGGACTAGAGTTATCAAGTCTAGATGGGTTCATAAGAAAAAGCGAAAATCTGATGGGTCAATCCGCTACAAGAATAGGCTAGTGATAAAAGGGTTCGCAGATACCAATGAGTATCTGATTTCCGAAATGTTAGCTCTGGTCGCCAGGCTAGGTGACGTCCACTTATTTCTGTCCGTAGTCAATAAATATAAATTGCACTTATTTCAATTGGATGTAACTACTGCTTTTCTGCATGGCACTCTTTAAAAGGCAGTCTACATGGAAATTCCGGAAGGTCTTGTTGAATTAACTAAGCTGGAATAAGACCCAAATGACCCATTTGTCTGTTGTCAGAAGAGATCATTATATGGTCTCAAATTGTCACCCAACCTCTGGTATAAGAAATTTAATGAAGTCTTTAACCTGGGGTTTGAGGCCTATCCGTTTCAGTCATGCTTGTTCAAGTGACATCATGGCTCAATCTTTGTTCTAATGCTTATCTATGTTATGAAAATTCTGAAGTATCTGAAAGGTACTTCCGATTATTGTATTCTGATTTCAGGAAATTCCGAGGATCTCACTGCATATTCTGATGCGTCCCTTGGAACCAGTGAAGCCAATGGTCGTTTAACCACTGGTCACTTGATAAAATGTTTTGGGGACGTAGTTGCTTGGAGATCGAAAAAGCAGTCTCATGTTGCTCTGTCAACTTGTGAAGCTGAATATATAGCTATGTCCGATACCTGCAAAGAACTAACCAATATTCGAAGTTTGTGTGAATTTTTGACAGGTACGATGTTGATTCCGACGCTGAAATGTAATTGTGCTCCAGCAGTATCAGCTACAATGACTAATGATTCCAGAACTCTGAAGCACATCGTGAAGCTGTGCATGCACTACGTGCACGAGAATTACAAAAAGAATAAGTTACAAATTGTCTGGGTGCCGACTGAGGATCAGTTGGCAGACATCTTTACCAAGGCGCTGCCTTTGGAAAAGTTTCTCAGATTCCGTGAACAACTAACCTTTCGTAATTAAATTGTTGTTCTTTCTCTGCACTTTCAGGAGCAAAGGAGCCATGGGTGTAACTTCCCCATCGACTCACCACTCCGACTGCTCCATGACTCTCCGACTCCTCCGTGAACCTCAGACTCCCGCAACTTCTCTGAGACTCTCAGATACTTCCGATTTCTCCGACATCTCCAATATCCGACATCCGTAAAATTTCCATTATTCGAACTTATAATCCGTATTGATCGAAAACAAATTTTTTTAAATGAATCTGTATATGCTTACGCAACTTGCACTTGCTAGCTTTGGAAATTCAGTTTTTGACTAGTGAATCTAAAACCTGTAATCTAAACCTTGTTTCTCCTTGTGTGCAATTAAGAAACAATGTCAATACAATACGTCAGATACCGTTCAAGTTAAAATTGCTGTTCAATTTGGGAAATTTGTGGTATACCATTGATCAATGTTCAAATTCATAAAAATCAATGTTTGTCATATTGTCCGTTGCAAAAATTGTTGTTTCACATTTTACATTTTTGGTATCTTGACTGTCTTTCCTCGAAGAGGAGGGAGTATTAAAAAGTAGTCTTCTCGGCAAGACTTCCAATGTACAGTAGCGCTCCTATAGCATACCCGACACACTACTAATTGTGTTATTCCTCAATGAAATAGACTCTTTGTTCGATCCTCCATGAAATAGACTCTGTGTAGAGTAACAACACATATTAATCAAAATAATCCGATGTATAATTATAATCAGATAATCATATAATTATTCAGTATAATTATACTCCTTCGTGTAATATGTATAATTCCGAATATTCGAAAACAAGTAGTTCCGCATGTGATCAAGTTGGCACTTCGTCCAATTCCTTTGTTCTTGAAAGGCAGTCGCCTCACTCTGTTCTGCTCCGCCTTCTGCTATACAGCCTTTTCAGCGTAATACGTTTTCTGTGCAATCATACAAATTCATATTCCGTTTTGTCTCTCCGAAATACAAGGATTCCGTATATCAAGAACACTCGTTTGTTATTGACTTCACCAAATATGTAAGTCTATCTGATTCAGTAATATTCGTTATAAAACCTATCGAACAAAACCTCGCTCACCTCGCTTTTGAAACCGATGTTCTGGCAACCACTTTTATCTTGAACATTAATTTTATCTTTAACTGAACTTAATGAAGATTTGAGATTATGTTTAGTTTTATATCCTACTTTGAACCCTTTAGAAGTTAATATTTTACCAATTTTATCCGAAATTTTTCCGTAATACGGTATACTGATCCAAATTTTTTCCTCAGTCGTAGCTTCCCTATCTAGGTTTGAAACTCCTTCCCTACTCTTTTTTCTAAGAACCCTATTCCATATTGTATCAATGAGATCTCCCCCATAGCCATTACTCGCCGCTATACTTTTAATAGTTAACTTTTCTTTAGCTAAATTCTGTTCACTCATTGGTATAGATAAAGCTCTGTTAATCATACTATGGAAAGCAGCATGTTTGTGGACTACTGGATGATTTGAAGTGCTATGAATGGTAATATCGCTGTAAGTATCTTTCCTATATATGGAAAACTCATGTTTTCCATTATTCAACGAAATGGAAAGATCAAGAAAATTTAGGTGATTAGATCCGAATTCTAAGGTAAAGTTAATGAATGGATCTACGTTATTAATTTGTGTATGATATGAACCAAGTTGTCTTTCAGTCCCTTTCCAAAGAATGATGATATCGTCTACATATCTATACCAATAAAGGAGGCTATCTGATTTACATTTTCGGAAAATTTGTTTTTCAAGAAAATCCATGTAAATATCTGCAAGCAATGGAGACAATGGAGATCCCATTGCAACCCCTGGTTGAGTATAGTATTTCCCATCGAACAAAAAATAATTCTGATCCATACAGACAGACATTAAAGTACACAATTCATCTTTTTCAAACAAATTTAAATTAGAATCGTGAATCAACCCATTAACAACATCTTTACAACTATCAACATTAATGTTGGTAAAGAGGCTGACCACGTCAAAAGAAGCAAGTTTAGCATTTGGAGGCACTTGAATATCCTAACCAAATCGTACGAATTTAGAACAGTATGTTGTGGTCGAAATTTAATTTTGCTTCTAAACAAACTATTCAACTTTTTAGCCAACTTATAAGCAGGAGCACCAATGTATGATACAACTGGTCTCATTGGTGCTCCTACCTTATGAATTTTTGGCAGACAAGACAACCTAGGTGCATGCGGATTCATTTCTATAATCAGCCTCATTACCAAGCCTCTTTACCAACATTAATGTTGATAGATGTAAAGATATTGTTAATGGGTTGATTCACGATTCTAATTTAAATTTGTTTGAAAAAGATGAATTGTGTACTTTAATGTCTGTCTGTATGGATCAGAATTATTTTTTGTTCGATGGGAAATACTATACTCAACCAGGGGTCGCAATGGGATCTCCATTGTCTCCATTGCTTGCAGATATTTCCATGGATTTTCTTGAAAAACAAATTTTCCGAAAATGTAAATCAGATAGCCTCCTTTATTGGTATGGATATGTAGACGATATCATCATTCTTTGGAAAGGGACTGAAAGACAAATTGGTTCATATCATACACAAATTAATAGCGTAGATCCATTCATTAACTTTACCTTAGAATTCGGATCTAATCACCTAAATTTTCTTGATCTTTCCATTTCGTTGAATAATGGAAAACATGAGTTTTCCATAATATAGGAAAGATACTTACAGCGATATTACCATTCGTAGTACTTCAAATCATCCAGTAGTCCACAAACATGCTGCTTTCCATAGTATGATTAACAGAGCTTTATCTATACCAATGAGTGAACAGAATTTAGCTAAAGAAAAGTTAACTATTAAAAGTATAGCGGCGAGTAATGGCTATGGGGGAGATCTCATTGATACAATATGGAATAGGGTTCTTAGAAAAAAGAGTAGGGAAGGAGTTACAAACCTAGTTAGGGAAGCTACGACTGAGGAAAAAATTTGGATCAGTATACCGTATTACGGAAAAATTTCGGATAAAATTGGTAAAATATTAACTTCTAAAGGGTTCAAAGTAGGATATAAAACTAAACATAATCTCAAATCTTCATTAAGTTCAGTTAAAGATAAAATTAATGTTCAAGATAAAAGTGGTGTTTATAAATTAAAGTGTTCTTGTGGGCTTGACTATTGTGGTCAAACTGGTAGGAAGTTTAGAGAAAGAATAAAGGAACATGAAAAAGATTTCAGGGATAATAAGGGTGATTCGGCCTTTGCACGTCACTTGAATGAATCCAGTCATAGCTTCAATTTTGATCTTGCAGACAGACAGTTCATTGAATATCTTCATTTTTGCCCAAAAGGGAGCATGTTGGATGTACTTGAAAAATTCGAAATTATTAAGAGTGATAGGTTGGGTAAATCTTTGAATGATGTAGTTCCTTTAAGTTTTTCTCCATTATTGCATTCATTTCTGTAATAGCTTGGTTCCACCCCTCTTCCCCCCACTCTTCACCTCCCTATCACCTCATGTTCCTTTCACTTTTTGGCATTCTCTTCCTGGGCCAATCAGAATCGACCCCCTTCCTTTGTTCCCTTCACCATTCTTCTTCACAACCAATCAGATTCGACCACCCTCCCTCTGTTCCCTTCACCATTCTTTTTCACAACCAATCCCAATCGACCACATTTCACTTTGTGACTATATATAAGGTCTCCTCTCCAACATGCCTTCAGTTATTGTGTGTTACTGACGATGGTTTGATCACCGAAACCGGTATAACAGTATTTTTTGCGTTTTTCGTGTATTAGTGGAAATAGACTATTTTTTAATAACTCCGTTTTTCTTTGAAATGGGTTTCCACGATTTCGTCGCGAGTGATTTAGTTCGTATCAGTTCTGCAAGTCGAGCAGAGATCGCGAGTTGGTTCGTCAAGCTGAAGGTACGTATATCTATATCTGAGAGGAACATTTGGTTTAATCAGCAGTGTATCCGAGAAAAACTTATTCCAAATTATGTCCGCATCATGTGTAACTACCCTTCCACCGCCGCAGTTCGTATTGTCAAGGAGGCTCAGTTCAAGCTTGTGAGGAGCGAACTGAGTAGATGGTTTAACGTCCGTGACACTGCTCGGGAGAAGTTGTACTTTATTTTTCAGGAGTTGTCCGGCCGTTATGACCATCGTGAGTGGCAGATCATCGAGCAGCATGCTGTTGATGTTGCCTGGCAGAAGGGATCGAAGAAGAAGGTGCAGCTTCAGCAGAAGCTCAGCCAGCTTCGGAAGTCCAAGAAGCCAAGACCTCTGATGCCATCTGCTACACCATCTCCGTGCCCTACCTTCTTCAAGAAAGTGGAGAACCTGTCTGGTATATCCTTTTACCAGCAGAAGTATCCCTTCTGGAGAAAGGGCTGAAGCACAACCCCACCTCATCCTAAGGCCTTGCTTCATCACGGGACCTAGCATTCACCATAGAGGCTACTGAAGGTCCACTTGTGGTGAAAACATTGTGCGCTGAAGAGCTGAAGAAGGCGACGACGACACCCCCTGGACAAGAAGAACGACTGGCAGCAGCACTGAGGAAGAAGCTTGTAGCCCTTAAGGCAGATAAAGGTAATACTACAGTCATTATGACAAAAACTGATTATGTTGCCAGAACTGTTAATTTTTTGAATGAAAATAATTGTAAACCACTGCCATCACACCCAACTGATAAATTTCAAAAAATTGTTAGGAAAGTAGTTAGTAAGTCTGAAAATATCCTTAAAAATATGTACAAACCATTATAGAAATGAATCCGACAGACAAACTCGTGTGTAGTAGGATTTTTCTATGAAATGTTTTCTTGAAAATTAGGAGTACTTTTTTGAAAAGGTACAATGAGGTAAATAAGGAAATTTTTTTGAAGGTAGGTAGGTATAAAAGGAAATATTGGAAACAAATGTTATTTTATTATTTATTTATTTAGTACAATATCATTAGGTACCTCTCGTTTCTCAGGGAAAATTTTGAAGTTGTTAGAGCGAGCGTAGTCATAGTTGATAAAGCTGTCTGAACTGCCAGTGTCCACAAGAATGCAGCACGGGATGTTGCCTACACGTCCTCTGACTACAGCCTTGGACAGCACTCCTGGTGACGCAGCTAAGGTGGTACTTGCTAGAGATGAAGAAGCAGATGTTGACTTACTCAGAGGTTTTGATTGGCACACTTTCTGGTAGTGTCCTTTCTTTTGACAAGCTTTGCAGATAGCTTCTACGGCTGGGCATTCTTTCCTGGATCGATGACGTACCCCGCCGCAGAAATAACATTTTTGTGCACGAAATTTCTGGAAAGTAGAAGCTGCGTTAATAGTAGGCTCTCTATCTAGCGCGGCAGGCGATGCTTCACAGCGATTACAGTTAGATTCGGGAATGCTAGTTTTGTACGACTCAGAGTGTTTTTGGGCTGATTCTAGCGAACGCGCCGTCTCTTCTACCTGCTTGAGAGTTAGTGTGACATTTTCTAGAATTCTTTGTCTAATGCGCGAAGAGCTAAGGCCGCTTATGAAGGCGTCACGCATGTATTCATTGCAGTATGTTTGAGCATCCACAGGTTTAAAGCTACAGTTTTTGCTCAAGGCACGGAGAGCCTGCAAGTACTGGTCAACGGACTCACCAGCCTGCTGCCGTCGATTCGCTAGTAAGTGTCTTGCAAAGAGTTCATTAGGCTGAGGGGCAAATAGTCCTTTCAGAACGTCAATGGCCTCGATATACGTACTGCATTCGCTAATTAACTCATAGTTTTCGAAAGATAAGAAATTTACCAGAACATTGAGCTTCTTTTCTTCAGGTACTTTTGAATCATCAATGAAGTTGGTTAGGGTCTTGTGGAAGTATTTCCACTCCTTAGCGGCAGTCGGCGAATCAGGCGATCCATTGAACTTTTCGGGTTTTAGGATACGAACGTCCATTGTGAGTAAATTTTGACTTTAGGATACGTTTGCTGAATAAATTGTAATAGTATAAAACCTTTCTACGGGAAAACGTAAAGGCTTTATTCAGCAAAACGTTACATAGTAAAATGCTAGAAATTCAACGGGAACTGTCAAGGAAGAATTTGGTGGTCATCATGACAACGAGCGGAACATATGAGAGGAAGTATTGATAATCATCTCACCCTCCATTGTCAAAATGCCCTTGGGTCAGGCAAAATTACTGGTTCAAGAGTTCAACAAATATCCGGATTCTGTATTTGCCATCCTGGGGCCTCAAACTGGTTCCGACACTGATGAGGTTTGGGTGTCTATGGGTGGCGAAGAGGAGCAACACATTGCCACACTGAACTACATGCGGGAACGCCAAGGCTCTGGAAAAGCCTTTACCATTTCAGAAGGTAAAAATTGTTTTCTTGCTATTGTTGATACTGGTTGTACCGAACATCTTACTTCCTCCGGAGAATACTTGGTTAATTTTAGACGCCTTCCTAAAGAACGTGTCTTTAAATGCGCTAATCGGGATGAATCTGCAGACTTGAATGTGAATTTCTGTGGGGACTTAAATTTTGTAAACAATGGTCAAATCTCAACCTTGAAAGATGTTCTGTACACACCAGGTTTGTCCACTAATCTGTTTTCTGTCAGGAAAATTGCTCAGGCTGGAATTAATGCCTTCTTTACAAAGGATAAGGTTGACTTCATTCAGGCCTCCACTGGTCAAATAATCAAGTCTGGTTATTTCCATGACGGGTTATGGTGGATTGAACTGCCGATCGCTCCTGCTCAATTTGTTTCTGGGATCCCTGAGACAATTTCTGATCTCAAGCGGCGCAGACTTGATACAATCTTCACCACCTCACTTGTACAGTCTGGTAGCCCTTCAACTATGACTCCTTGTAGTGGAGCTGACTCTCAAGTTTTGGGAGGGAGGTCTGGTCACTTGTCGTCTGAAGTCTCTGCCATTCTGGGAGGGAGGGTTCCTGAGGTTGGTGAGTGTCCTAGGATGCCTGAGGTCGATTCTCTTGATCCGATACAACAAAAACTTTCCGATTTTGATAGGCAAAATTTAGATACGCCTGCTCCCCCTGGGGTAGATTTCTTGTGGCATTTGCGTCTTAATCACACCTCAAGGCAATACTTGCAGGCCGCCAAGAAGTTCCTACCAGAACTCAAACTTGTCACATTCACGGATCAGATCTTGAATTGTGAGGACTGTCATCAAGCAAATACGATTCGAAAATCGCACACTCAGGTGAGGCACAGAGCTGATAGACCTTTTGCCTTGCTTCACACAGACCTCATGGGTCCTATCAGTCCCTCAAATTTTCGAACTGGCGATTGTTATGTTGTGATCTTTGTATGTGATTTTTCCCGTTACGTTTTTGCTCACACTCTCAAAAATGAAAAAGGGGGTACACTTGGCGCTCAAACAGTGTCTGATAGAGATCGCGTCCATCACGTCCCAATCCAAGAGCGTGTTCAAGCTCCGGTCTGATTGTGGCCTCGAGTTTCAAACACAGGAGATGAAGGAGCTGATGGACCGAGAGGGCATTCTTTGGGCTCCTGGTCAGCCTCACGTCCCTTAACAAAATGGATGTGCCGAGAGAGTAAATCAAGAGTTGAAACATAAAATCAGAGTAAACTTGCTGTCGGCTAAAATGCCATACTCTTTCTGGGGGCACGCTTTAAATTACATCGTATTTGTTTATAACAGAATGCCTCACTCTTCTAATATGTTTATTAGTCCATTTGAAAAGGTGATAGGATATGCACCTTCTCTAAAATTTCTCAAACGTTTTGGTTGTCTTGTGCACTAAGTATGTAGACATAAAAAATAAACCTAAATTTGCGCCAAATGCGAAAAAGGGCTACTTGCTGGAGTGCAATGATACCGGATATGTGATTTTCTCAGAAGCACACCAAACCCTTGTTAATTGTTGTGATGCCAAATTTATTGAGTCTATAGTGTACGGCGATCGAATCAAAGATTATCCAAAGCCTCTTGCCACAATTCTTTACATCAACGACAACTTGAATCAAAATAATTCCCCTGCTGAAAACCCCACAGAAATTGTGGCCTTGCAACGAGACAGACAGGTAGACTTGTTGGAGCCTTCTTCCTACAAAGAAGCAATGGAATCCTCTGATAGGGAATTTTGGGAAGAGGCCATACGTGATGAACTTGATTCTCTGGAGGAGATGAATACTTGGGAACTTGTCCCCAGATCAGATCTTGCCCCTCGAACCAAAATTATAAAATCTCGATGGGTTCATAAGAGGAAACTTGAATCTGATGGCTCCATCAAGTACAAAAGTCGTTTGGTAATAAAAGGCTTTGCTGATACAAACGAATATCTTGTTTCAGAAATATTTGCGCCTGTAGCTAGATTGGGTGATGTTCGCGTTTTCTTGTCTATTGTGAACAAACTGGACTTACACCTCTATCAACTAGATGTAACCACTGCATTTTTGCATGGAAACTTGGAAAAACCTGTACATATGTACATTCCTGAAGGCCTAATTGAGCTAAAAGACTACTCACCGAACTTGAAGGAGTCTCATGTGTGTTGTCTTAAAAGGTCCTTGTACGGATTAAAGGTTTCTCCGAACTTGTGGTACAAAAAGTTCAGCAGTATTCTTCTTGCCATGGGTTTTGAAGTTTACCCCTTCCAAACTTGCATCTTCAAGTGGCAAGATGGTGTAAAATACGCGCTGATCATCATTTATGTCGATGACTGCCTCCTAGCTTCAAACGATGACAGGAAAGCCCTGGAAGTTATCCAACAGCTGAAGCTTGAGGTAAAAATCAAAAACCTTGGCACACCAAAGAAATTCTTGGGGTTTGAAATCAAGAGAAATAAGTCCAAAAGGCTGATGTTCCTTCATCAGAAATCCGCCATTGAAAACTTGCTGGACAAATTTCTCTCCCCAGAGGAAAAGGTTTGTTCAACTCCTATGTCCGCAACAGAGTGTACGTTAACTGCACAGTTGAAATTGACTGAGGATTCAGAACCATCTCCGGATGTCCCATATCGCGAAGTAATCGGCTCTCTCTTGTATATTCAAAATTGTACGAGACCTGATATTTCGTTTGCAGTCAATTTCATGAGCAGGAAACAAATTGGGTACACACTCTCTGACTGGAAGTGCGTTCTGCGGATACTGCGGTATCTCAAGGGAACCTTGGATTACGGAATTTTGTTTTCCGGCGAAACTGAAGACTTGGTAGCCTACTCGGATTCGTCTCTTGGTACCAGTTCCCTTAATGGCCGATCAACCACTGGGTTTTCAATTAAGTCTTTTGGGGACTTAGTGTCTTGGAAATCGAAAAAGCAAACTCATGTGGCGTTATCGGTCTGTGAAGCAGAATACATTGCCATGTCTGAAGCATGTAAGGAACTTACAAGTATCCGAAGCTTGTGTAGATTCCTCATTGGATTGGACATGCTTCCCATCTTGAAGTGCGATTGTGCCCCAGCAATTTCTGTCGCAATGACAAATGACTCTCGCACCTTGAAGCATATTGTCAAATTGTCTATGCACTTCGTACATGAAATGTTCAAAAATGGAAATGTTTCTATACTTTGGGTCTCTACCAATGAGCAGATGGCGGATACATTCACCAAGGCATTGCCTTATGATAAATTTGTTTATTTTCGGAACCTCTTGTTGACCAACTTTAACACTCTTCTGTAACTTTTCCCAGGAAATGAAGAGTCTTGGAGTTGAATACCGGAATCGTCATACTCGTCCTTCCCTTGACCCATCCGTCTGCATAATCTTGACTCTGCAAAACATCTTGCCTCCGTGAAACTTCTTTCCTCGTTCTACAACATGCGATCTCCATTTTTGACCTTCTCTTGTTTCATGTAAAATCTCTTGCGGTCAGCTACACGTTTTCTTGATTTAATTTTGTTTTCTCTCAAATTTTGCTTCAAATTGAAATTTATGATATTTCTAAATTCAAATTTTCAACTTGCTCTCAATTTAATTTTCTCACTACATGTGACCAATACATGATTCTTAAGCTACTGTTGCAGGTTATCTTGTGTCAACCTTTCTTGTTTGAATTCTGGTTTCTCTAGCCACAGTCCTGTATTTTTTTGAATAGGAGGGAGTATTGGAAATGGGTATTCAAAATAAGACCGCCATGGATCCTTACACGGATCGTAAATAATTGTCCTTATATGGATTATAATGATTTGTAGTATTGGTAACGCTGTACTTGATTCTTTTGTTTTGCGTTTTATCTGACGATTAATTCATTGCTCTCGTCATCTTGTCTTATGCTCTCGAGCCGCTTACGTTCTCTCTTGACAGCAGCTATTCGTTATACCAAACTCGAAAAGGTGGTTTACAGTTCAATATAAATCCTTCATATTGAAAGTGTTGTGCGAATTTGTTCTAGACCGATATAGGCATTTTGTTTCCAAAAGCCAGCTTGAACCGGTGAGTAATCCTCATAATATACGTAAGGTTTTCTAGCGTCACCTTCCCAGTTTCTATATCATTGAAACCTTATTCGGATACATTTATTATAACGAAAAAAGTTAAGTTTTTATGACGGTTCACACTCAGCTAGAAAAAGGATTACAGGGGGAAAGTGCTGCCACTGGACAGGGGAAAAATAAAAAAACGGGGAATTCCGTGCTGAAAATGATTTCCACGTTCTCCGCCAGAGTGCAGGGTCGGAGGGCATTATTATAGTGCACGGACTATAGGAGAGAATACTATACTAAAAATGATAGTATAATAAAGTCCTAACCTTGAGAAAACTACATGAATGACCAGAAATCATGTTTACGTTGCCAGTGAGAGTTTATCTTCTTGATTTATCGACACATTCAAACAAATGCGTGTCACTCAAGCGATATTAGTGGTAAACCATTGTAGACAGTATATCTACGATATTGTAGTGATCAGGTGTTAACTTGGTAACTGTGGACGCGAGCATCATAAAAAAAGTTGTTGTCTAGTTCTGTGTGTCAGGTAGAAAAGTTGCTGAAAAAGTTTTGTGTAAAAGTTGCTTGTGCGTTTGACTTAATAAAGCGTTCGTTCGTTCTGTAGCTTCGTGTTTTCATAACAGTGGTGTCAGAAGTGGGATAAGCATGGAACCGGAAGGACTACAGTTACGTAGTGGCCGTTTGGTCCCACGAGACCAGGAGGATCGGATCGAGGGATCGGCAGTGGAAACTGTTAGCGACGACCCCATAGCTGCTGTACGGGCGGAATTGACCCGGCTCGTGATGGATGCTCGGGACGAGTTGGGCGAACTGCGGCGACAAATGGTCGCGATGTTCAACGATTTCCAGGAAGACCTGCGGGAGGCGGCGCAGGCGGGCAGGGCGCCGGGTCGGGAGGACTTCCAGCCGGTGGCTCCGGGGGAGGGCCGCATCAGAGGAGGGGCTCCGGTGAAGCTCCACTGGTACGCCGGGGACCAACCGTGGGAGGAGTATCACGCCCACTTTGACGTTGTGGCGAAGGCCAATGGTTGGACGAGGGAGGAGAAGGGGGTCGCGTTAGCCACCGCCCTCACAGGGAAGACAATGGCGGTCCTCTTGGAGACGGGGGATGACTATCGGCTGGTCGGCTGGTGGGGGCCCTGGCGGAGCAATTTGGGTGTGGACACCAGGCGCAGGCCTTCATGCACCAGCTCCGGGCCCGGGTGCAGGCGCCAGGGGAAGAGATGCGGGCGTTCCGCCAGCTGGTTCATCGGGCGCTCCCTGGGGCGGACAGGGGGGCGGTAGAAGCGCTGGCGGTGGCGCAATTCACGGAGCGCCTATTGGATGAGCGAGTGCAGGAGCTGGTGCTCCTGGGGACCCCGGCCACTCTGCAGGAAGCCCTGGAAATCGCCGTGCGGAGCGAAGCCGCGGTGGGTCGCCTTCGCAGCCTGCGGGGAGGGAAAGTCCGCGGCGTGAACCAGCTCGAGGAGGAGGATGACGGGGCGGCTCAGCAGGCACAGGTGCGGCTTGGCCGGGCTGAGGGGGCAGCCGCCCGGCCAGGACTCAAGACGTTGGGGGACAGGAGGTGCTTCCGCTGCTCGGGAGTGTCCGAGACGGGTATGCTTCCGGTGCAACGAAGTGGGCCACATGGCAAGGGACTGCCCCAGGTGGCCGGGAAACGAACCGCAGTCGTAGGTGGGGGACGACCTGCGGCTGGAGGTAAGGGGGTGTCCCGGCGGGAAAGGAAGCCGACCGTGTACCACCTGAGTCCCAGCGCGTCGATTTTGATCGATGGGGCGGTGAACGGGAGGCCGTGCTCCTTGGTAGTGGACACGGGGGCCATGGCCACCATCGTAAGGCAAGGGCTGGTGGAGAAGGGAAACTTGGAGTTGCAGGGGACGTCGGTGGTTCTGCAGTCAGTGTCGGGGGCAGAGCTGGCGGTGGCTGGCACGGCGGAAGTGGCGTTGGGGCTCGGGAAGGCGGGGATGCGGAGACACTGGGTGATGGTGGCAGACATCAAGGAAGACTGCATCCTCGGCATGGACTTCCTGAAGGCGGCGCGGTGCAGGATCGATACGGCGTCGGGCAGTGTAACGATGGATGGCACGGTGGTGCGCGAGGTGGCGGTGGTGGAGGAAGCCTCGGCCGGCTTCGAGGAGTTAATGGCACCGGGGGAGGAGGGCCCGGCGGTGGCGGACCACGTGAAGGGGTTGGTGGACAGGGCCGTTCAGGGGCTGTCGAAGGAGCGGGCGGCAGCCGTGGCTGCACTGGTGGAAGAGTTCGCCGACGTGTTCGCCCGGACCAAGCAGGAGCTGGGGCGTATAGGGGGGGTGGAGCATGAGATCGTGGTGGAGGTCGACAAGCCGATTCGCCAGGCCCCCAGGAGGGTCCCGCCCCATAGACTGGCCGAGGTGGACAGGCTCGTCGAGGAGATGGAAATGGCGGGGGTGATTGAGCCTTCCTGCAGCCCGTGGGCGAGCCCGATCGTGCTGGTAGGGAAGAAGGACGGCTCGACCCGGTTCTGTGTCGACTACCCCCGGTTGAACGAGGTCACAAGGAGAGATGCTCACCCGCTACCCCACATTGACGACCTGGTCGCAGCCATGGAAGGGAGCAGTTGGTTCTCGTCACTGGACCTGCAATCCGGATACTGGCAAATCCCGATGAAGGAGGCTGACCGGCCGAAGACAGCGTTTTGTACACCCAGGGGGCTGTGGCAGTTCACGGTGATGCCGTTTGGCCTGACCAATGCGCCAGCAACCTTCCAGCGGGCGATGAACAGGCTCCTGCACGGGGTCATTAGATTGGGGAGGGTTCGGGTGTATTTGGACGACGTGCGGGTGGATGCAGCCAGCTTTGAAGACATGGTGCGGTGGTTGCGGGAGGTGTTCACGCTATTCCGGGAAAATGGGCTACGGCTAAACGCCAAGAAGTGCGAGCTCTTCCGACGGACGATTCCGTACCTGGGGTACATCATCTCGGGGCAGGGGGTCCACACGGATCCAGCGAAGACGGAGCGGGTCCGTCAATGGCCCACACCGACGTCGGCGAGGGAGGTACGCAGTTTCGTCGCCTTCTGCTCGTACTACCGCACCTTCGTGCCCAATTTCGCGGAGTTGGCCTGCCCATTGTACCAACTGGACAAGAAGGGGGTGGGGAAGAAATGGGAATGGACCCCGGAATGTGAGGCGGCGTTCCAGGCATTGAAGGTGGCACTGACAAGGGCCCTGGTGCTCAGCCATGCAAACCCCCACCTGCCTTTCATCCTGGACGTGGATGCCAGCGGTAGAGCTGTGGGAGCTGTCCTGGCACAGGACCAGGATGGGGTCGAGAAGGTGATCGCCTACTTCAGTCGGTGTTTGGGAAAGGCAGAGCGCAATTATTGCGTTACGCGAAGGGAACTGCTGGCGCTGAAGACTGCGTTGGACCATTTCAACCACTATGGGTTGCAGAGTGGAGTCCAGGTGGTGGTAAGGACGGACCACGCGTCGCTGCAGTGGCTGAGGAATTTCAAGCAGCCGGATGGTCAGTTGGCACGGTGGTTGGAGACGCTCAACCAATACAACCTGCAAGTCCAGTACCGGCCGGGGAAGAGTCATGCAAATGCGGACGGCTTGTCCCGTAGGCCGTGCCTCACGCAGGGGTGCGCGTACTGCCAACGGGAGGAGGACAAGGGGCGGACGGACAAGGACGTCTACCGGGTGCAGCTGGACGCGGAAATCGACTGGGCAGCGGCGCAGGCGGCGGACCCGGAGCTGACCCTGGTGGTGGACTGGGTGAAGGGGGGAAGGCGACCACGGTGGGAGGAGATATCCTGTCAGGGGAGGGGCTGAAGGCCTGGTGGGCAATGTGGAAGTCCCTGAAGATGGAGAATCGGGTGCTGGTGCTGCGATGGGAAACGGACAATGGGACTGGAACCGTGGACCAGGTGGTGGTGCCCAGGCAGTGTCGGCGGAGGGTACTACAGGCGGTGCATGATATGGGCCATTTTGGGACACGGAGGGTGTTGCACAGCCTGCGCAGCCGGTACTACTGGGTGGGAATGACCAAGGAGGTGCGGCAGTTTGGTCAGGCCTGCCGGGCCTGCAATGAGGCGGGGAAGGGCCGGAGGGGGAAGGCGCCGCTGCAGCAGTACCTGGTGGGGGCCCCGTTTGATCGTTTAGCCGTGGACATCGTCGGGCCGCTGCCGGAGACGCCATGGGGCCATCGGTACGTGGTGGTGGCCATGGATTATTTCACGAATTGGCCGGAGGCCTTCCCAGTCCCCGATCAGCAGGCCCACACGGTCGCCCGGGGCCTTGTGGTGTCCCGGTTCGGGGTGCCCCGGGAGCTACACACGGACCAGGGAAGGAACTTTGAGTCTGCGCTCTTCGAGGAGGTGCTGCGGATCCTCGGGACGCACAAGACCCGCACCACGTCGCTGCGGCCCCAGAGCAGCGGCCTGGTGGAGAGGTTCAATCGGACGCTCGAGGAGATGCTGAGGAAGGTGGTCCAGGAGGACCAGAAGGACTGGGATGAGCAGCTGCCGTGGTTGCTGTTGGCGTATAGGTCGTCCATCCATCAGGCGACGGGGTTCTCCCCGGCCATGCTGGTGATGGGGAGATCGCCCACCCTGCCGGCTGACCTCTTGACCGGGCCAGCGCCAGGGCCGGCCTCGGTGCAGGAGTACGCGGCCGCGCTGCAGAGGAAGCTGGAGGAGGTGCACGCGCGGGCCAGGCCGGCCCTGAAGACAGCGGGGGACGAGGCGAAGAGGCGATACGACGTGCGGGCCGAGGCGCCGCGGTTTGAGGTGGGGGCGCAGGTCTGGCTGTGGGCCCCCCTGCGCAGACGAGGACTGGCCCCCAAGCTGCAGCGGGCCTAGGTCGGCCCGTGCGTGGTCCGGAAGGCACTAACGGACGTTGTTTTCCGCATCCAGATGCCGGGGGGGAGGCGGCGCGTCGTGCACGCGGACCGGCTGCGGCGGTACCATGCGCAGCAGGAGGGGCCTGAGGGGGGAGTGGTGTAGTGATCAGGTGTTAACTTGGTAACTGTGGACGCGAGCATCATAAAAAAAGTTGTTGTCTAGTTCTGTGTGTCAGGTAGAAAAGTTGCTGAAAAAGTTTTGTGTAAAAGTTGCTTGTGCGTTTGACTTAATAAAGCGTTCGTTCGTTCTGTAGCTTCGTGTTTTCATAACAATATAATATTATAATGCATACCTGTAACTTCAAATCCATGGACATTCACGCCACTCCTATTTTTTACAAGTTGGCATAGTAAACACAAGATCACTACAAAATCAATTGTGTAAAAGCTACCTACCTATTGAAAGTTAAAGATTTCATCAAGTACCTATATTTATTTTGAATGTATTATAATTTAAAAAATTAGGCCTACAAGCTTGAGCTATGGCATCTGATTGTTCGAGGAAACTTGCGAAGAGAAGAGGCAGCAGGGCAGCCAGCAACCAAGCTCCAAAATCAGAAGGTATGTAGGTATGATCTGAGTTTAACAATGAGGAGTACATACTTCTGTTTATATTACTTTTCCATTTTTAAATGAACGTAGGTTCCATTCTACTTACGAATTTCAGACCAACCGCACTCTCTTGTGATGAATAGTTCTTTTTCGACGACAAGTGACGTCATTACACCCCTCCTGCCAGGGCGGGACCCCCTTGCCTAGTGTGAAGTCACTTGTCGAAACTTTGAAAGCTCATAGAAAAAGAACTATTCATCACATGAGAGTGCCGTTGGTCTCGAAATTCGTAGAATAGAACCTTATTTCAATAAAAAATATATTATACAGAATTCATGATTACCTACTCCTCACTATGACCAGAAATACTTATTAGGTACGTACCTACGGCTTAAGGTATGTTCCGACAAGCAGTTCTGAACCAGTTCGGAATCGAACCAGTTATGAATAGAACTGAAAAGGGGGGGATGAGAACCGTTCAGAACTTTGAGTTCTGTCTGTCTGAACGCTTTCGGAACTATTTCGGAACTAATAGCCAGAATATCAACTCCAGAGTCCAGGCAGCAATAAAGCAATTAAAAAATACCACACTGAAATTCATGAAAAACGTAGAGGATTTCCTTAACTGTGGCCACTGCCAGTGCTTTTACCTGAAGTAACCTATCAATATATAAGTTTTAAAAAAAAAGGTTTTTTAACAAAATTTTTGAGGGATTAGTTGCTGGTCATTTAGAGCCACCTTGAACCTTATATACCCAGATTTTTGGGAAAATTGTTGACTAGAAACGTCATAATTCTCGAAATATTGGTAGATTTTATTTATTCAAAAACATTTAATGCCAGCATCATGAACGTACAATCAACAAGTAGGTACCAACAACAGTACCTACATAAAAATATAAAACTGGAATATAGATTTATGAGTGAAAAACGAGTTCGTCATCCGAATCATTGAACCGTGGATCACTAATCTCATTTTCCTCTTCAGTGTCATTAGGTACAACTTGAAGAATACATATTTCTTGACCATGAGATCTTCAAGCAGTCCTCACGATCCAACTGAATGGTAGTTAAACAGGCAAACTTCAACTTCTAAACAACAACAATAACCATAGAATAGGTACCTATAAGTACTTTATAACTTAAATCCCTTGCGGCGGAGTAGTGGAAATCCATAGCAAAAAACTACAGGATAAAAATAGAAATAGTCTATTTCCACGTCAAACTAACAAACTGTAGACCGGTTTCGGTTGTTACACCATCATCAGTACACGATAGAATGAAAATACTGGAACTTGAGCTCCTGTTTAAACAACTCGAATGAATGGTAGTGCAATCTCATTGGCTGTTGAGGCCAAGGAAGTGAAAGGGAGGTGGAGCCCGATTGGCTGGAATACAACACTAGTGAAGGGTGGTACATTCTGATTGGAAAGGAGGTAGGACAAAAGGAAAAGGAAACAAACGCCATGAGGTGATACTAACCAAACTTACTTACTTACTTACTTACTTAGTCAGGTCCTCTTGTACCTTGCGGTGTCGAGGATTTTAAGAGAGCCCTCCATCCTTTTTTGTCCACGGCGCGGGATCGAGCCTGTATCCAGGGCACTCCGCGGTCCTCTAGCGCCTGACGAACGTTGTCCTCCCATTTGGTTCGTGGTCTCCCCTTGGATCTGTTGCCCATGTACCTAGCCTCCCATGCCTTTCGACGATATCGCGTTTCCGGCATTCGTACCACGTGGCCAAACCATCTGAGCTGAGCCTGTTCTATAGTTGTTTGAAGAGGCTGGACATTTAGGTTGCTCCTTATGGTCTGATTTCGCACTCTATCCCTCCGAGTCTTTCCTTCCACCCTCCGCAGGTAACGCATTTCAGAAGCTTGAAGGCGACTCTTGTACCTCGAGGTGAGTGCCCACGACTCCGAGCTGTGGATCATTGTTGGTGTATAGACGGTTTTAAACACCACCATTTTTGTGTTTTTACTGACCTCTCTTTTCCCTATGAAGCCCCGGTTGATCCCATGGTACAGTCGTCCAGCCGCAGCTACCCGTTCACCTATCTCCTGATCGATGGCCCCATTCTGCCTTATTGTTGCTCCGAGGTATTTAAAGCTGCTGACCTGTTCCAGTTGCTGTCCCGAGAGGTATATAGTGTGCTGGGTTGGACTGCGAGAGAGAACCATGGTTTTAGTCTTGGTGCCACTTATGACCATATTTCTCGATCTCATTTCCTCTTCCCAGAAGTTAAGATTGAACTGTAGGTTTGCAGCACTCTTGGCTATTAACGCAACGTCATCAGCAAAGGCGAGCTCCGAAATCGTAACCTGTCTCATCTTCCAGTTCCCGATAGCATACTTTTTGGTGTAAGGCTTGCACTCTTTCATTATATCATCCATCAGGATAATGAAGAGATATGGTGAGAGGATATCGCCCTGTCGCACTCCAGCTGTTGTCGCGAACTCTTCTGAAGTGGACCCAGAGGTTCGGATTTTGTTGCGACAAGTCTGATAAAAACTCTGTATTGCCTTGATGAGACTCCCTGATACCTCTCTTTTCTCAAGCACTTTCCATAATTCATTCCAGGGGACCCGGTCGAAGGCTTTCTCGAGATCCAAAAAACAGATGTGTACTGAACCATTATGCTCAATCACCTTTTCGCTAATCGGACGTAGTGTGAATATGAGGTCTTGGGTCCCCCTTCCACGCCGAAAGCCGCACTGGCTTTCCTCCAATTTGTCCTCAACCTCCTCTCTAAGACGAGTTTCCAAGATTCTGGAGAATACCTTCCCTAGTGAACTAAGCAGCGAGATCCCTCTGTGATTAGAGCATTCTCTGTTGTCACCTTTCTTATAGATCGGAACAACAATGGCAACTTCCCAGTCTGAGGGAATTCGCTTTGTATGCCAAGCCAAATTCATCACTCGTAGTAGCAGCTGCCGGCCTTCTTTTCCCATGTATCTGAGCATTTCAGGGGTAATACCATCCTCGCCTGCTGCCTTGCCAAACTTCATTTTGTCCAGGGCTTTCTGGAGCTCTTCCAATGTGATTGCAGGGCTCAAGCAGTCTCTATCATGATGGCTGGGTTCATATTCCAAGTGCAGGTGTGCCGAGCCACAGTCAAGTAGCTCCTCGAAATACTCCTTCCACCTGGCCATAACCTCTCGCTCGTTGGTCAGCAGCTTCCCAGATTTGTCCTTAATAAATTTAAGTGGACAATCCTTCTCCCTTCTCATGTTCTTCAAGACCTTGTAAAAAAGCTTCTGGTTCTTCTCAAAAGACTCCTCCATAAATTTTCCGAATTCCTCCCATGATTTTGCCTTGGCTGCCTTTACAATTAACTTCACTTCATTCCTCTTTAACTTATATTCTCTTGAGAGTCAAAGGTCTTTATTTGAAGGTACCGTTTATACAGTTTCTTCTTCTCCTTGAGGTGGGCTTGAACTATTTCCGTCCACCAACGAGTACGCTTCTTATATGGTCCACGAACTCTACAGCCGCACACCTCTTCGGCTGCTTCCAGAATGATAGACTTGAAAGTGCTCCAAGTTATCTCAAGATCATCCATTTCGGTATCCAAGAAGCGCGCTGCTTTCTCGGCAACAAGCTCCTGAAATTTTTCCTGGTTCACAAGTTCTTTCAACTTATAAGACTTTATGATCCGTTTCCTAGGGCTGCCTTTGTGGTGTTTACTAGCCAAACTTACAGAAATAAATCGATCACAGGTGAATGAAATTTATTTAATTTACAGAAGAGCCTAACTTACGAATTTTCAGTACCTATTTCCAATTGTTCCAATGCATCCAGTTTCGAACCTTTATTACAAAGATGAACTATCTCAACTGATGAATTGTTCCTATCAATACTGAAGTTAAATCCATGACGCTCCTCCCTTAAATGATTAGCAAAAGCCGAATTACCAGAACCATCCCCAAAACATCGTTGGTGTTCCCTAAAGGCTGGCCTGGCCGCACACTGCAGCAAACAATCATCCTCGAACGGAACATTTTGTTTGAGGCAGGCAGAGAAGTCGGGGAAATCGTCGAAGTAGTGGGGGGGTCCGTACACTTGGCCCGGCATCTGGTTGCCAAACATTTTGCTCCCCAGTCATTGTTTGTCCGTGTTTGCTTCCTTCTCGTTCGCCCCAACCAAATTAAGTACCTACGATTTCGTCATTTTCCCCTCTATTTTCGCTAATTAATCAATTTCACTTGTTTTATTCGGCTTATTTATCCACTGAGCAGTATTAGGTACCTACTAGTGTATTGCAACTATATTTTTTGGTTTTGATCCTAACGTAATTAATTATTCTATAGATGGAGTGTGACGCGGAAAAAAATTGATTGCTGCTTTCGAATCACGGCCAGTGTTTTTCAATTTTACCCTGAAGGAGTATAAAAATAGGAATCTCGGAAACTCGAAAGTGTTTGTGGAACTCGAAGGGCTTTCTTCCAAGAATGTTTCGTTGTGTTTGCGTGAGTGTGCGGAGAGAATGAAGGCAAACAGTAATGACTGGTTTGGTTGCAACCATTTTGTTTCGCTTGCAGACGTTTTGTTTGCTACAGTATACGGCCGGCCTTTTAATCTTTCCCTAAATTTACGTCCCGTTTGACCACAATATTTAACTCCAAAATCACATTTCAAAAGATAAACCCCACTCCTATCCTCTAACGGAATTTTATCTTTTACATTACCCAGAATTTTCTTCAGAGAATTTTGAGAATAAAACCCCACCCTAAACCCCCTCTTTTCAATTATATTTTCTAGTTTCTGTGATATCCCTCCATAAGGGGGTAATCAATAGAAAATGGGTTAGTTTGCCATATTATGGAGGGATATCACAGAAACTAGGAAATATAATTGAAAAGAGGGGATTTAGGGTGGGGTTTTATTCTCAAAATTCTCTGAAGAAAATTCTGGGTAATGTAAAAGATAAAATTCCGTTAGAGGATAGGAGTGGGGTTTATCTTTTGAAATGTGATTTCGGAGTTAAATATTGTGGTCAAACGGGACGTAAATTCAGGGAAAGATTAAGGGAACACCAACGATGTTTTGGGGATGGTTCTGGTAATTCGGCTTTTGCTAATCATTTAAGGGAGGAGCGTCATGGATTTAACTTCAGTATTGATAGGAACAATTCATCAGTTGAGATAGTTCATCTTTGTAATAAAGGTTCGAAACTGGATGCATTGGAACAATTGGAAATACTGAAAATTCATAAGTTAGGCTCTTCTGTAAATGAAATAAATTTCCAAAATCATTCACCTTTGATCGATTTATTTCTGTAAGTTTGGTTAGTATCACCTCATGGCGTTTGTTTCCTTTTCCTGTTGTCCTACGTCCTTTCCAATCAGAATGTACCACCCTTCACTAGTGCTGTATTCCAGCCAATCAGGCTCCACCTCCCTTTCACTTCCTTGGCCTCAACAGCCAATGAGATTGCACTACCATTCAATCGAGATGTATGAATAGGAGCTCAAGTTCCAGTAGTTTCATTTTATCGTGTACTGATGATGGTGTAACAACCGAAACCGGTCTACAGTTTGTTAGTTTGACGTGGAAATAGACTATTTCTATTTTTATCCTGTAGTTTTTTTTATACCTATACTCTGTAATAACAACATGAGTGATAACAAAACAAAATGATAGCAGACACCACAGGTAGAGCATAGTAAGGTTATATAATAAGGTTATATGAGTAAAACGTCTACCTACTCTGCATGTCTCGAACTACAAGTTCTGAAGAAAATCCCGAACCTCTCGAACTGGTTCTGAATGGTTACTAACTACTACATCCTAACATCGAACTTACAGTTCGGAATCTTTCAGAACTAATTCTAATGCTGTCCGAACAGCCAAAAGTGGGCGTGGTCAGTTACGAACGGTTCAGAACTGCTTGTCTAAACATACCCTTATAGATTGTTGGTGTATTTTCCTCATGTGAAATCACAGTAAGTACGTACCTAGGTATATATAAGGTTGGTATCAACTCATTTATCTCACCACAATGTTCCACGATAATGTATTATTTTAACTGTATTTATCAGCTATAGGCCGTGCGCTAGAATATTGCCTTCCGACCCTGCCATCTGAGGGAGAACGTGGAGATCATTTTCAACACGGAATTCCCCGTTTTTTTTTTGTTTTTCCCCTGTCCAGTGGCAGCACTTTCCCCCTGTAATCCTTTTTCCAGTTGAGTGTGAACCGTCATGAAAACTTAACTTTTTTCGTTATAAAAAATGATACTGTCATAAAAGCCATAGCTTACCTAACATAGTGAATGAACGTAGCATTTTCCCGATTTTTGTAAAATCGGACCCCTGAGCGTGACTGCTTTGAGCTGACAGACAAGCTCGTGTGCAATAGGATTTTTCTATGAAATGTTTTCTTGAAGATTAGGAGTACTTTTTTGAAAAGGTACATTGAGGTAAATAAGGACAATTTTTTGAAGGAAGGTAGGTATAAAAGGAAATATTGGAAACAAATGTTATTTTATTATTTATTTAGTACATATTATTATTCATTTATTTAGTACTTAGGTACGTAATTTAACTGTGGTACGTAAAACTTCTAATCAGAAAAATCCGAATCCTCGTCGGAACTGCTATCAGTATCAGAAGCCCCCCCAACATTAATGATGAAACTATCGATCTCCGATTTGACTAAGTGATCTTTTTGACGGTAGTCTTCCTCAATTTTTTCCACGTGTCCACACACATTTGCCCACTTTACTGTAGAGAACTCAGAGAAATATTTTCTCAGGTGTACTTCTTTTTGACCTAGTGGGGTGCCAACAGATTTCCGCGCGAGTTTACCCTTTATATCACCCCACACCAGTTTGATTAGGTTCAAGTAGGGATGATATGGGGGAGTTGGAGGAGATGATGGCCTGCGTCTCTGATGATTTCGTCGACCTTATAAGTCTCTTCGACAGACGAATTTTTCACCAGAAGTAAAAGCTCGGCTTTAGTTAATTTTTCGTCGAACTGCACATTATTACTCGTCAACCACGAAATTACATCTGCACTAGTCACATCGCGAACGTTGTATTTCGCGTCTTCCTCTTTCTTCTTCCTCGTAAAATACTGGCACACATTGCACACAATTTCTCGTGCCTGACTCCTTAGAGCCCTGCCTCTTGCGATAGCAGGTTTCCGGTTTCTTGCTGACGATGAAGGTTGATCTTCCATCGAGAGATTTGTGTAGGCGACACACGGAAACTGACGGATACAGGGGATTGTGATGATACTCACAGTTAAAATAAGGAGGGTTAATACGACGATATATGTAGGATGGTGAAACGAAAAGCAAGATGCAAACGAGGAAAACACGATACAGGAACGGAATGAGCATGAGCTGGCTTGGAATGGCAGCATGGCTGCCAACATAACAGAGTAAAAGTCCAAACATTGCATCTCACTCAGGCTGCCGAGCCCTCAGCTTCTCCCATCCTCCTATTGAGTGTAGGCTCGGAAGGCAATATTCTCAAGCACGGCCTATAGAAGTGATCTCTGTTTTCATGATTTTTGGTGCTTCATCGTGAAGGTGGAACGCTGCCAGCTACTCCTACTGTACTCAACACATCTACTTCAATGGCTTCAAAAACTCCCTGCTCCATAACTCTCGCAACGGGCTCCAGTTCAAGCAATATGAAGTTTGGGAAGCTAAGCGAGGAGTTAGAAGTATGTAGGTTGAGTCCGAAAGTTAAACTCGACGTAAGAAATTATAATTTGATTTCTTGTTTTGTTTTATTTATTTATTATTCAGTGAATAATACACCTATGTATTGACTCAGCAAAAAAATTCTATAACACCCCCTCAAAATTTTTTCTTTTCCGTTTCTTATTCTACTGGACATACCTACCTACAGAAATGTTGCTCTTCATTCATTGTTTCTTTCATGCGCAATAATTGAAATAGTTATTTTAGATGGTATCCACCAATTTTGGAATTTTGGCCCCCAAAATCACTTATTTTTTTACAGATAATCTTTGAACACTGACAGTGCCATTCAATTGTCTTGATTCGCCTGCTAATACTACTTCTAGTGTTATTATACAAATTTATGGTGATTTCAGACAATTTCCCAGGTTTTTGACTCATAAAAAATGAATTTCGGGAGCTTAACCTTCGTTACAACCTCAATTCTTCACTCTTCGGTCAAAATCAACTTCATATTCGGTCAACTCGCCCTAAAAAACGACTACCTCACAAGCTCATGTTCACTAAAAACCTCAAAAATCCCTAGAAAACCCATATTTTTACACCCATTTTTATCCCATAACACCCCTGGGTGTGTGCCGATCGGGCTGCCGAGCTTCGGAGCACAACTAGTAGGTACCCAAATGTGTTCCCAAATGGGGACCCAAACTGTGTGCGGAAGAACGACAATTTCATACCAAAATTTGATGTAAACTTAAGGTTGGAACTTCGTTAGAACCTCAATTTTCCACTCTTTTGTCAAAATCGACTTCATATTCGGTCTTCTCGTCCAAAAAACATGGAATACGATAGGTACCTCAAACGCTCAAGTTACTAACATGTTAGGTACCTACTAAAACACAAAAAGTAGGTACCTATTTTTATACTCATTTTCACTCATAACACCCCTGGGCACACAACTAGGGCCCAAATGGTGCATGTGTGCGAAAGACGAATTTTTTAGACTGAAAATGAAGCCGGTATGCGTGATATGGCGTAAAACGTAGAAGAAAGCGTAAAATTGTATGTAACGTAAAAGAAAAAATTTTGAGGCGGTTTTATAAAATTTTTTGCTGTTGTTTGAGGTGTATTATTCGTAGAATAATAAACCAACAGGTGTAAAAATAGGGGTTTTCGAAGGTTTTAGTGAACATGAGCTTGTGAGGTATCTTTTCCATGTTTTTTAGGGCGAGGAGACCGAATATGAAGTTGATTTTGACCAGAGTGATGAGTTGAGGTTGTAACGAAGGTTCATGACCCAAAATTCATTTTTTATGAGTCAAAAACCAAAGAAATTGTCTGAAACCACCATCGCACCGCCGTCATTTGTACAATAACACTAGAAGTAGTATCAACAGGTGAATCAAGAAACTAAATGTCACTATCAGTGACCAGAGATAATTCGTAAACAAAAAATGAGGGCCCTAATTCGTGTTTTTAGGGGCCATCTGGTGAAAACCATCAAAATTGCTATCCAATTATTGCGAATGAAAGAAACACTAAACGAACAGCCAATATTTCTGTATGTACGTCCAGTAGAATAATAAACCCATGTGACAAGGACTTTGCAGCGATTTATTTACTTACCTACCAACGTTCAAATTGGTACCTACCCATCGGTCCCTGAAAGTTGGGGGAAAATGTCAATCCATGACAAAAAATAAAAAAACAAACAATTGGGTACCTAGGTAAGTACTTGATAAAAATACCTATAATCTAATGTCCCAGTCATGCAGCATGACCATATCAGCGAATTTTTGGAGAAATAAATTGAGCGTTAGTGAGCTGAGTTCAGCGAACCCGTGGAAATGTTGAACTACCTATGTCAACAACATGCATCAGCTTGGATTGAATATAAAATATAAGATAGACCTAAAATATCCAAACAATGAGTAGGTAGGTACCTAGGTAGTAACAAATTAGGTAGGTACCGAATTGTTATAATACTTATTACTCGGAATTCTCCCTTCGAATTTGAACATCATTTTTGAAACTGTAAGACCTATATTATGGTAGGCTGGCACGACGAGGAAGTTTTAACGCCTCTTGGAAACCACTCTTTGTTTTAAACTGTGACATCTACATGCACTACCTGTGGTACAACCTCATCTATATGCAGCTGTTAGATACCTAAGGTAGGTATACTATATTTTGTGATAGCTCTTGGTGCTAATGATGCCACATAGGTACCTATGGCACCGAGTAAATTAATAAAATTCAGCTTCCTTGTGACCCCCCCTCCCCCCTTTTGCTGTGGGGTTTGCTCCATGGAATCACTACCACTGACCCCCCCCCCCCCCCCCACCATCGATGATACCGCATACACTCTAATAGGTATCTACCATGTAACAGTGTGGCTGTTCTCGAGTAGTTTTTTGGTCCGGTGGAGATGGGATCGGTGCATGGAAGCCTAATAGATATCTCTTCTAACCGGTGATAATCTCGCTGGTCTAGGAGGGGGACTCTCAGGTCCACCCCCACTGTCACATGGTAGCAGAGCGTGGTTTGGTAGTAGGTATGCGCTGAGCAATTCACCATACTCCATCCACTTTTGTGTGCTTACCAGAAGGATAAGCCCAAAGGTTTCCCAGAAGGATTCCTTTACTAACAACCTGTCCCTTTGATAATACATACATCTATTGGCTTCTCCACCCCCTTCAGAGTGACCAGTATAATTAAAATAAACTAAACTCATTTAAAGGCAATTGATGCCATCCCCCATTTTACAAGTCACAATAAGTAGTTGTTCCATCCTAACGATGGAGGTTGATCACCTAGAGGTTGCCCAGATGAGCACAATTCACTGGACAACAAACTCTGACAACATTATCCGCCAATACTCGTATGTACGAGCTTTGTTCTCCACCAGTAAATATTATTGAGGTAGTAACATTACGATGGGGGTTAGTCACTTTGAAGTTGTTCAGATGACATTTCCTGAACCAAAACTTCATACTACTTTTCATTCCGCCTTTTCCCTCTCACACTTCTGCTACCCGGAAATATCATGTGGGGAGGAGTGGAACAGTGTGGCTGTTCTCGAGTAGTTTTTTGGTCCGGTGGAGACGGGATCGGTGGGTGGAAGCCTAATCGAAATCCCTTCCTAACCGGTGATAATCTCGCTGGTCTAGGAGGGGGACTCTCGAGGGTCCACCCCCACTGTCTCAACCATCACGGCATAAATAGCCCATAACGCGTAAACAATATTCTTCTGAGGCATGTCTTGAAAAAAATGTCCACAGAAATGGGTGAAAGATCTGCTCGACTCCGAAAGGGACTTCGTCGATATGGTGGCGCAGCTGAACGCGACTGACAGGATGGTTTTCCAAAATATTTCTCGGTTCGAGAGCCTCCATCAGAGAATTAATCAACTTGGTGAATCACAGGTATCCACTTTGTCTAGAAGTGATAGGGATTTATGGTCTCCCGTGTAGAGTGCAAGTCATCTTGAAAACATTCCGTCTCCTTCTTTAAATACCTACCTACATTGCTTGAAAGTCTTGCATATGTGACCATCAACAACAACAACAATACAAACCCAGGTTAAGAATAGAGTTATGTGCAGAGGTCCAGCGTTTTTCATGCCCAGTACTTTACTGTCTACAGGCTGACGTGTGCTCGGATTTGAGCAGGATCGGTGGCGAACTGCTTCTGGTGGAAGAGGCCGTCAAGAACTTGGAAAACCTAGCTGAGACCAAACAATCGTATCAGGCTAACAAAGTAACAATACAAACACGTACAAATATAATTTGGACTGTTGTCAAATTCATAAGGACAATCCCAGCCTATATCTAAACTCCCAACTCCTGACAAAATGAATAGGAGGGACACCTGTTTCATTCAGATCGTATTAGGCAATCACCTGTAGCTGAAAATCAACCTACCTGATGGGACACGTTGATTATGATTATATTAGGTAGGGACGAGACTGGCAGCAGCTCTTTTCTGCGTTAGAGCAACCCAGTAGGAAGGTAAAAAGACGGAAATTTCCACATGTTGGCAGCCCTACCCTCGTCGGCTCGCCGACGCCATTTTTAGTCTGAAGAAAAATAACGTTTTCGCCTGCTGAGGCGTGATAACGACCTCCCGCAACGGGTGTAATAGGAAACCGGTTGGGACGTAATAAACAAATCTCATCCCTATGTAAGCCCCCTCTGTTGATACGAAACGTTACTGGCTTTTTGGTAGGGCGGATGGCCTGAAATTACGGAGGCACCAGTACGATCGTTTCGGGGGTTTATCAAAATACACAGAGACCACCTTATGTTGAAGGGAATCGGGATAACAGAGAACACGTAGGTACAGTTTAGTTACGTAATTAAGTATAATTAAAAGGAAGCAGAATGGAAACGTTACTATCAATACAACTTGAAATGGGGTTCACTGAAGGTGCTCGTTTTCGAATGCTGAAGGCCAAGCGACGTTACTAGTTACTATTCGAGGATAAACAAAGGCTGATGGCAAAGACGTTACGTTACGTTACGTTATTCGTTACTTCAAAAGATAAGGGTGCTGAAGGCCTGGGAGGGACGTTACTTCATACACATATATACAATGAGAAATAGATAATAATACTAATGAAATAGGTAATGCAAGGTAAGAGATATTGACGTAATTCACTTAGTGTTACGGTATAGTTATAGACTCGTTACGAGGTGATATGTACAAGTATGATACAAAAAGAATAATAAAAGGAAAGAATTTGCTGAGTACGGATCGAAAACATACATAAGTGAAAATGCGTTACTAAACAAAGGATTGTGACCTGTTGGCGTCGATGGCGTCTTGAATGGCGTTACTGCGCGTCACTACGTAGTTCACCAGGGGGGTTTGCGCAGAGGTCGCCCGAAGGTAAGACTTGCTAAGATTTAATAATGAGTCTCTGTCTCGGGGGGAATGGGAAACTGATATAACTGCAGTTTCGGGATAAACACACACTCCGTTACTCCAACAATTCGGAAACGCGTTACTACTATCGTTCGCACAGGGCATAGAAGCCTACAACTCTCACTCGTGACAAAAATACTTCGGTCTGAGAACAACTGAACACTTCGCTGGCAGAAAGACGACTGGCCAGGAGTAGGGGGACGGACGCCCTGAGCTGGGGTGCCTCCCCTCCACTCCGGGCCAGCGCGGAGGACTACACACCCTCGTTTGCGAGTGGGGACGACCGGGTGATAGGAAATAGTCCCTCAAAAGCCCGAGGCCGGACGGTGGCGCTGCCGCGGGAAGGCGGCGGCCTACACCCTTCCCCCTCCTGAAAGCCGTCGTCCTCGGCGGCGGGACTCCACCCGAAGAGACTGGGGATGGGGAGTGGCTTCGTCGGGTATGCCACTGTTAGATGCAACTCGTACTGTCTTCTTCGGCAATGAATGCAGGCGGGGTCGTCGTCCAGGTGAGGTCCGTTGCAGGAGGTTCTCAACTTTCCATTCTTGTACTTCTTGATCAGCCGAGCCCAAAACTCCTTGCACGAGGAACAGCGAAAGTGCTGGAGTCGCTGGGCGGGGCGTTGGCAGACCGGACAGACTTGCTGCGGCTTCGGCGGTGTGGGTTGGTCGTCTTGAGTTGTAGGAGTTCCCACGGTTTGTAACTCCAAGGTGGATTGTGTATGCATCACCTGGCGTGTCCGGGTGGTCGAGTGGTTTGCTACTATTTTCAACGGGGCCACATGGGGAGGAGGACGTGGTCGAGGAGGAGTAGGCGCGTCTTCCTCCATCTCCAGCTCTGAATCGGAGTCACTTGAGGCGTTGACGGAGATAGGCTGCGTCGGAGAGCGAGCCGGAGTCGGGACTTTGCGGCGAATCTTCTCCGGACTGACAGATTCGCTAAGGCGCACTCGCACTCGGGACTTCAACTGCTCGTCCATGCGGGCTTTCTGTAGTTCTCTGGCGAGGTACTTAAATCGCTCGCACTCCGCTTCGGTTTGGGCAATGATTTGTTGTGCCTGGTCACGCTCCTGGGCAAGTTTTTCGCATTCCAGACGGAGGCGTAACATTTCCGGCAGGAGGTCCGCCAGCTGCTCCGCCAATGTTACAGCGCCGTTACATATCAATTTTCGGCAAGGCAGGGTGGATGCTCTTTCGGCGTTGTGGAGCATCTCTGCCACACCCTCCAATAAAAAAAGTGCCTTGCGTTCGGGGTGCTTGGGGCCAACGTTCCCGGGAATAGCTGCCTGCTCCAGGAGTACGCCGGTTGCCTCTGCGTATCGCTTGCGAATTCTCGTTGACAGGTGACCGACGCATCGCCATGGCCTGTTGGTTGAAGTATAATGCTGTTAGCCAACATGTCGAATTTGGTCACAACAGGTAAAAGTGTACATTGGGTTCTACCTACCTATCGTCCGTACTCAGTCTTAGTATTTCTGGTCTACATTTGAACAAATGAACAATTTAACTAAAGTACTTTATTTACATACATGAAAACATTAACATTATATATAGATTTTTTTTTTTTTTTTTTTTTTTTTTTTTTTTTTTTTTTTTTTTTTTTTTTTTTTTTTTTTTTTTTTTTTACAGTTTCCTTTTGGACCCAACCCTGGTGCACGCACCGATCCTAGCTACAAAACCCTTGCGATGCAGCTTGCGGTAATCGCGCGGAGGACGTGGGCGTAGGCTGTACGGAGCCGTCGGAGGCGCTATTGTTTCTGTTTCACCCGGGGTTTCGGGTTCGGGTGGTGCAGGTGTTGACATGGGTTGCGTTACGGGTGGCGCCTCATCCTCGTCCGTACTCCAGCCGTCGTCGTCGTTTGGCACTGAGGGAGCGGGCGGCACGAGTCGTGTTGGTGGTGGATCCTGTTTTTGAGGTTCTGCGAAGGCGTCGTCCGGTATTCCGTTAACGGAAGCGGGTTTCAACCTATTGATATGAACCACCTGGGGTCGTCGCTGTAGGGCATCGTGAATGCGATACGTTACATCGGTCAATCGTTGGACTATCGTCCATGGCCCAGTCCAGGGGCTCCAAAACTTTTTGCAGACTCCCTCAGGGAGTTGCATGGCCCTGAGGTAGACACGTTCCCCCACCTCAAAGCTTCGGGGTGTCCGTCGCTTGTTGATGCGGTCGTGCTGTTGCTTCCATCGTTTCTCCAGCTGACGGGCGGCGAGTCGCCGGGCCCTCTCCAGCAGAGCTAAATGATGGTCCATGTCGGGTCGTTCATTTGGGGTCCATTCAATGTGGTTGGGCAGTCGAAGCTCTCTACCGAATGTCAAAAAATTAGGGGAATAACCAGTGCTTTTGTGAGGAGTTGCTCGATAAGCGGCCAGCACTATTGGGACCGCCTTCTCCCATTCTTTAGTCTTCGTAATTATTTTTGACATTATGTTTGCGAAGGTACGGTGGAATCTCTCGCAAACACCATTACTTTGTGGATGGTAGGCCGTCGTCTGCACCTTCTTAATTCCCCAATTGTCACATAGGGCACGTACCAGGGCTGACGTAAAGGCTGTTCCCCTATCGGTAACGATACGCTGGGGGACTCCGTGTGTCGGGATGTAATGTCGAACCAATTGGCGCACCACTGTGTCGGCGGTAGTATCTGGTACTACATAGGCCTCAGCGAACTTTGTGAAGTGGTCGACGATGGTGAGGAGGTGCTTCGTGCCGGTCCGGGTGGTTAATGAGCCCACGAAATCCATTCCTACTATTTCCCCTGGGCCTGTTGGGAGCAGAGGTTTCTGAAGGGGGGCAGTCTGTCGGATCGGATCATTGCGCCGTTGACAAGGTTCGCATTGGGCAATGAACTCGCGTACATCGCGTTCGATCCGGGGCCAGAATCCCAGTCGCCGCACCATATTTTCTGTCGTTTCGGCGCCAGGGTGGCCGGCCCATACACTGCCATGGCAATTGGCGAGTACCCAACTGCGCATGGTGGATGGTATCAGGGGGACGAAGGTGATCCTTCCGTCCCGAACGACTCTGGTTGTCCATAAGCCCTCCTCCATTTTACAATCCTCGGCCCTTCGTTGGGTAAAAGTTCTAACCCATTCGTCTAGTTCCTGGGCTACGACTAGGAGTTTCCGGGGTATCTCCAAGGTGACTGAAGCGATATTCATGCGACTAAGTCCGTCAGCGTGCCCCATTTTGGTGCCGGGACGATACTGAGGGACGAAGTCGTACTCTCCCAACTTTAATACCCATCTCCCTATCCGGGAGGTTGGATCGCGGAGCCTAAGGGCAGCTGTAAGTGCCATGTGGTCGGTTTCCAATACAAACTGTCTACCCAGCAGGTATTCTTGGAAATGTTTGGTCGCCCATACCACGGCGAGGAGCTCCTTTTCTGTGGTCGAGTATCTTGTTTCGGCAGGGTTCAACTTCCTGCTGGCGTAGGCGATGGGTCGCTGTTCTCCATCCACCTCCTGTGAGAGTACTGCGCCTAGTGCCAGTTGTGAGGCGTCAGTGGCGAGCACAAAGGTTTTTGACATGTTCGGGTACGCGAGTACTGGTTCAGTCAGGAGGGCCTGTTTGAGCGTGTTAAAGGCCTCCTCCTGTGCGTCGGTCCAGGTGAATTCCACCCCTTTCCGCAATAAAGAGGTTAGGGGGGCGGCGATCTCGGAGAATTTGGGCACGAACCGTCTATAAAACCCTGCTAACCCAATAAACGACTGCACTTGTTTTACGGTCGTTGGTTGCGGGAAATCTCGTACCGCCTGGGTTTTTTCCGGTTCTGTGCTAATCCCTTGTGGCGAGATGCGATGTCCCAAATATCGAGTTTCGGTGTGAACGAAATCACACTTGTCTAAATTGGCTCGCAGCCTCACATCCCTCAATCGGTCAAGGACCCTTTTTAGGCTGTCGAGGTGCTGCTCCATTGTCGGGGAAAAAATTATTATATCGTCTAGATAGACGAGACAGTGTCGGTTGATTAAGCCATCCAGGGCATTATTCATTGTTCGCTGAAAAGTAGCCGGGGCGTTTTTGAGCCCGAATGCCATTCGCGCATACTGGAAATGCCTTCCCAGCACGGAAAATGCTGTTTTTTCGGCTGACTGCGGATGTATGGGTATTTGATGGTATCCGGCTACCAGGTCGATCTTTGTAAAATAACGACACTGACCCAGCATGGCTAGGGTATCGGTCAGATTGGGTAAAGGATATGCATCCGACTTGCTGATTTTATTGAGTCCACGAAAGTCCGTGCAAAACCTCCATTTCTGGGGTTCGCCTTCGGGGGTCTTCTTTTTTACCAGCACAACCGGAGCACTCCACGGGCTCTCCGAGGGTTCAATAATTCCGTCCTCCAACATGTTGAGTAGCTGTTTCTCTACTTCTTCTCTCAGTGCATGTGGAATCGGATAGGGTCTTTGGTTTATAGGGTCTGCATCACCGGTCTCGATCTCGTGTGTCACTTCCAGGTCGCATCCTCGTTTATCCGGTGGGTTAAACACATCCGGATACGTTGCCAGGAGCTCCATAAGGCGGCGGCGCTCCGGGTGAGGGAGGTGGACCGTCTTTTCCTCCAGGGCGTCGCAGATATCGGGAGGTACCCGCGGCCATCCCTCAGAAGGAGTGAGCTCTCTGTCGTCCAGGCCGTCATCCGTCCACACGGGCAACGCGCCCGGTAGTGGAACGGTTTCATCTGATGGGGACTCTTCTTCGGTGGTGCTCCTGGGTACGGCGAGGTCGATGGTTGCGGCGACGCGATCATGCGTGTTCGTTAAGTCAGGGTTAGTCACTGTACTGTCATTTGGGAAAATTTCGAATTCATTACGGTGGAGCGTTACTGAACCGTTACTGGGGGGTATGACTCTATTATTACTGGGAGAAAATTCAACTTCGTTACGGGGGAGCGTTACTGAACCGTTACTGGGGGGTATGACTCTATTATTACTGGGGGAAAATTCAACTTCGTTACGGGGGAGCGTTACTGAACCGTTACTGGGGGGTATGACTCTATTATTACTGGGGGAAAATTCAACTTCGTTACGGGGGAGCGTTACTGAACCGTTACTGGGGGGTATGACTCTATTATTACTGGGAGAAAATTCAACTTCGTTACGGGGGAGCGTTACTGAACCGTTACTGGGGGGTATGTTGTCAGTCAGTCCGTCGTTACTGTCTGTTACGTCTGTGTTACCGCGATCACTTTTCAAGAAAGAGGGATAAAACACTTCACTTCCTTTTTCCGTTTGCGTTACTGCAGAGGTCGGAGGTTGTTGCTCGTGAGCTTCGTTGGCGTTCTCGTGTGGTTCCGTAGTGATTCGGTTGACTACGATGCATTGCTTTGTCCCTTCGAGTTGCAGTACGGCTTCGCGTTTATCCGTGCGTATGATAAGGGGTATTTTTTTCATAAGGTCGAGACCAAACAAATCGAGTCCAGTCCCTTCCCGTTCAAATACCAAGAAGGTGTGTCGTACCGCAGCTCCTGGTATCTCCAACAACACCTCTTGTTCACCACGAAATCGCAACGGATAGCCGTCCGCGCCCCATGCTTCAGCATTGGTTGTACGTAGGGGCGTGCCAGGGATAGGCGTTGTCAATACCGACACAGCTGCTCCTGTGTCTAGTATTAGATCACGCGTTACGCCGTTTAGTTTCGCTGGGATTCGCATCGGTCTCTGTAGGCGGTAATCCACTATCGGCAAGTGCCCCATTGGAGATCGCAACTCGATCTCAGTGGACTGCGTTATCATCTTGTTTTGGTTTGGGTGGGAAACCGGAGTCAACAGCTTTTTCTTGTGGCAGTCCGTTTCGAGGTGCTCTCTTACTCCGCAGTAGTCGCAGAATATTGTTTTCTGAGGGTTCTGGGGACAGTCGACTGGGAAATGTGTCGCTGCCGCGCAGAACATGCAAGGGTAACGGGGGCTTGGGCGTGAAAACACCTTAGTCGTTACGGGGGTGTTACGACCGTTCCTCCGTGGACATCTGGCTGCATAGTGTCCGGTCACCCCGCACTCGTAACATCGTCCCTCTGTTGCTGTTACGGCGGCAAGGTCCCATTTCGCTTCAGGTTCTTCGGACGTTTCGAGCGTTTCCTCGAGTTCTTCAGCTCGCTTTAGAGCGTCCTCAATCGTGTCGGGTGCGTTATTGATCAGGTGTGATCGTAGTTCTTTAGGTATGCCACCTACGAAGGCTTTCAGTACTCTTCGTTTCACCCAATTACGCTTCTGTTCTTGTGTTAGTTCTGTACCCTCCTCGTGTGCGGCAGATTGCGCTAAACGGTGAATCCGTTCCGCAAACTGGCGAAGCGTTTCGTTCGCGTTTTTCCTGACCGACCACAGGAGTGCAGCGGCCTTCGACGGGTTTTCACGTTCAAACCATGTCAACATGGCTTTTTTGACGTCATCGTAAGGCGTTTCGCTTTCGTTTAGTTGCGCGTTATCTATGAGGAATTGTTTTGCTGTTCCTCTCACTTTGGCGCGCAAAAGCCTCATTCGTTTCTGTTGAGATAACGTTCGAGCGACGTCCTCGAAAAAATGGAAGAATGCCGACACCGTTATGGCACCTGGTTCATCGGGATCCCACGACTCTACTTCCAAAAACATAGAACGCGGAACGTCCGGTTCCGTGCCCCTGTTTCGGTCCCGTTCCATGCTGAGATCGTTGAATGATCTCAACAACACCTCCAATTGCTCCATCATCCCACAAACGCCCTCCGTTTTTTCCGCCATTATGACCGTTACGGGTTACGAAAATGCGTTTCAAAATCTGGGTTGAAGACCCTTACTATGTACGTGCACCTGAGGTTTTTGTGTTGTGGGCTTACCGTAACGTTACTCTTTCGTTACCGACCCTCTTCAACTGTGGTTCCGTGCGTTATTATTTACGTGTGGATACGTGTGGGGCGAACCGCACAATAATCCCACTTGCTGCCACCAATTTTGTAAGCCCCCTCTGTTGATACGAAACGTTACTGGCTTTTTGGTAGGGCGGATGGCCTGAAATTACGGAGGCACCAGTACGATCGTTTCGGGGGTTTATCAAAATACACAGAGACCACCTTATGTTGAAGGGAATCGGGATAACAGAGAACACGTAGGTACAGTTTAGTTACGTAATTAAGTATAATTAAAAGGAAGCAGAATGGAAACGTTACTATCAATACAACTTGAAATGGGGTTCACTGAAGGTGCTCGTTTTCGAATGCTGAAGGCCAAGCGACGTTACTAGTTACTATTCGAGGATAAACAAAGGCTGATGGCAAAGACGTTACGTTACGTTACGTTATTCGTTACTTCAAAAGATAAGGGTGCTGAAGGCCTGGGAGGGACGTTACTTCATACACATATATACAATGAGAAATAGATAATAATACTAATGAAATAGGTAATGCAAGGTAAGAGATATTGACGTAATTCACTTAGTGTTACGGTATAGTTATAGACTCGTTACGAGGTGATATGTACAAGTATGATACAAAAAGAATAATAAAAGGAAAGAATTTGCTGAGTACGGATCGAAAACATACATAAGTGAAAATGCGTTACTAAACAAAGGATTGTGACCTGTTGGCGTCGATGGCGTCTTGAATGGCGTTACTGCGCGTCACTACGTAGTTCACCAGGGGGGTTTGCGCAGAGGTCGCCCGAAGGTAAGACTTGCTAAGATTTAATAATGAGTCTCTGTCTCGGGGGGAATGGGAAACTGATATAACTGCAGTTTCGGGATAAACACACACTCCGTTACTCCAACAATTCGGAAACGCGTTACTACTATCGTTCGCACAGGGCATAGAAGCCTACAACTCTCACTCGTGACAAAAATACTTCGGTCTGAGAACAACTGAACACTTCGCTGGCAGAAAGACGACTGGCCAGGAGTAGGGGGACGGACGCCCTGAGCTGGGGTGCCTCCCCTCCACTCCGGGCCAGCGCGGAGGACTACACACCCTCGTTTGCGAGTGGGGACGACCGGGTGATAGGAAATAGTCCCTCAAAAGCCCGAGGCCGGACGGTGGCGCTGCCGCGGGAAGGCGGCGGCCTACACCTAACTAATACAGGGTGATCTGCTCGTAGATGCAAACAAAATTTGCGCAACACTACATCAAAAATAGAGTAAAATGCCGCCAACCGCATATTTTTATCTCAATCCGTTCTCGAGATATATGATTTTTTGAAGGTTTTTGTCAGGAAAACCGTGTTTTTTCCTTTTAAACTCAAATTTCTCCGCTTTACCTAATTTAATTTTACTTTTTGACCTCATTTTCGGAATCAGCGTTAAATTTTCCATACGCATGGTGTACTTCAAGTCTTGAAAAGTACCATCTAGAGACCACAAACAACAGCTCAAACATTAGACGAATTTGAAAAAATAAAATTTCTGAAATTTTAAAAACGTTACTACTCCTCCGAAAAAAATCCTGGAAACTGGCAACTCTATTGAAAACTTCTTCATTTAATAAGCTTTCCAATGGTATGGTCAACTTTGCGATTATCTTGTTTCTTTGATTCAAGTTTAAATGCAAGAAAACGTTAGGCACCTCAAAAGGGGGAATTTGATCAGAGGGTAGAAAAAATGTTAAAAGGTGAGGGAGGGGTGGGGGTGGGGGTGGGGGTGGGGGAGGGGTGTTAATTGGTTTAAATGTAAGAAAACGTTATGATTTTATGTTTTTTGTCATCAGGGGGAGTAGTGACCCTGAACAATAAATTAGTTCTAAGGTTCAAAATCAACGCATTACAGTGTATCTAAATGAGTTCGTGTATCCACCTGTTTAAACAACAACGTGATGGGAAGTTATTCCCAATGCAGTTTGATGTTAGAAATGGCATGGTCCACTAACCCCGAGTACGCCGACATACATTTCGTGTAAGGGTTGTGCGATGGAAATGCGCTTGCTGCACAGCAGCAGTATCGTGCTAGATATCCTGGCCGACGGGTTCCATATTCTCGGGTATTCACGGGAACTCATCAACGGTTTATGCTACTGATGTACAAAATGTTGAAGATTCAAAGAGACGAATTCAAGAGGCATGCGTGACTGTGCAAGAACGTCTGACATTCAACGTGACAGTGGGACAAATGCGTAAGCGTGCTAGAGCATGCATAAGAAATAACGGTGGGCATTTTGAAAACGGGCTTTCCTAATTACCGAAAAACCTGATTTCGAATTGTAAATTGGCACTATTGACTCAATTTTTTCAATTAAAAACATTAAAAATTTTTTTTACATCTTTTCTACCCTCTGATCAAATTCCCCCTTTTGAGGTGCCTAACGTTTTCTTGCATTTAAGCTTGAATTTTTCATCAAAGAAACAAGATAATCGCAAAGTTGACCATACCATTGGAAAGCTTATTAAATGAAGACGTTTTCAAGAGATTTGCTAGTTTCCAGGATTTTTTTTCGGAGTAGTAACGTTTTTAAAATTTCAGAAATTTTATTTTTTCAAATTCGTCTAATGTTTGAGCTGTAGTTGTGGTCTCTAGATGGTACTTTTCAAGACTTGAAGTACACCATGCGTATGGAAAATTTAACGCTGATTCCGAAAATGAGGTCAAAAAGTACAATTAAATGAGGAAAAGCGGAGAAATTTGAGTTTAAAAGGAAAAAAACACGGTTTTCCTGAAAAAACCTTTAAAAAATCATATCACGAGAACGGATTGAGATAAAAATGTGCGGTTGGCGGCATTTTACTCTATTTTTTATGTAATTTTACGCAATTTTTTTTGCATCTACGAGCGGATCACCCTGTATAATAATAATAATTATTTATAATCAATTATATTTCTGTAGGTAGATATTTGTTAATAACTAGCAGCTATTGGAAGGATCCATCTACCAGGTCTCCGAACTCTCTGGATATGCAGGGCTGAAGGCCCCACCGGCCATAAGCACGAGGTTCCCCGCATAAGGAAAATCCGAGCAAGGGCGACTGTGCGGGGCTGAGGCCATTAGCCTCATGTTGTGGGTGCGTGCTGAGGCCACTAGCCTCATCTTGCGGGTGCGTGCTGAGGCCATTAGCCTCATCTTGTGGGTGCGTGCTGAGGCCATTGGCCTCATCTTGTGGGTGCGTGCTGAGGCCATTGGCCTCATCTTGCGGGTGTGTGCTGAGGCCATTAGCCTCATCTTGTGGGTGTGTGCTGAGGCCATTGGCCTCATCTTGTGGGTGCGTGCTGAGGCCATTGGCCTCATCTTGTAAGTGCGTGCTGAGGTCATTGGCCTCATCTTGTGGGTGCGTGCTGAGGGCATTGGCCTCATCTTGTGGGTGCGTGCTGAGGCCATTGGCCTCACCTTGTGGGTGCGTGTTGAGGCCATTGGCCTCACCTGGTGGGTGCGTGCTGAGGCCATTAGCCTCATCTTGTGGGTACGTGCTGAGGCCATTAGCCTCATCTTGTGGGTGCGTGCCGAGGCCACTAGCCCGTGCCCCTTGGGGCCGTCCCTCCAGTGATACTCCTTGCCTATAACCTCCCTCCCACAGTTGGAAGGAAACTGGGACAGACAATGAAAACCCAGCATCTAATACTGAACACACAAGGAGAAATACACCAAAGTATGTAACCATTAAGGCTGAATAGAAAACTGTCCATCTTAAAAGATTGTGAGCCGTCCCAAAACTTGTTGTAGACCCAAATCTACCATATTTCAAGCATAACTCCCACGATATTTTCACTCAGTGAACGTGACTCGAAGCCATCTGGCTGTGTAGACTATGCAAACGGACTGAACACATGTCCCAGGAAGCAAAAAGAAAATTGTAAACAGTAAATATGTTTTGTTGACAACACCCAACAAAATTTATGAACGAACTATGGGCTGTAAAAACTTATGAAGAACCACAGCCAATAGGTAGAACATCCAACAAAACTTACGAATTAACCTTGGTCCATGTAAATGACCGAACTGGGAGCCCACCAACTTCGAAGGTTGTTAAAATTGGAGAAAAAAAAAACCAAGCCAACGAGCTACCAAAATTAAAACTATCAATGATCAAAGATAATTTGAAAAAAATTTATGTTTAAGAACCAAAAATTGCAACCATGTATCATGTTTCCACGCGACTCTCCACTATGCATTGTGCGCGAAAAGAATTGACGCTCAAAATTGACTCGCAAAATCGACCCGCAAACAATACTAGTATCCCAGGGCTCGTTTCCACGCGACTCTCCACTATGCATTGTGTGCGAAAAAAGTTGACGCTCAAAATTGACGCGCAGAATCGACGCGCAAAAAATGCTAGTATCCCAGGGCTAAAACATGATACATGTTAATAAGGCCAACATAACGAAGAAATTTGCCAACTTGAAAAAAAAACAAAAAAAAAACTGAAACATTTCCTAACAAACATGATGTTAGTCAAAACCTGGATAATAACCCTCCAAAATTCGAAGCCAACAGGGCTGTTGACGGTATGTGACTGAAAAAATTGCAGCAAACAGGCTTAGATATCGAAACAAGGAAGTGAAACCAATTTGGTGAATTTGAAAATGATTGTGTAGTCAGCTGGTAGAGGTCGGCGAGGCTGCATTCCTGAGGAACAGAGCGGCCTGTTATAAGCTAGGCAAAACATTTTTAAATGAGCCGGCCACTGCGGAAAAAGAGACACGTCTCTACGCAAAATGGAACACCTGCTGTAGGGTCCACCGGTGGAAAAAAGGCAGCGATAGAAGGGGCTACGGATACCATTTTCATCCGCTGATGCATCAAAATGTTCCCCTGGGAGGATGAAAATTGAATATTCGACCTGCCAAACATTTTGTTACAACTGAAGATTCATTTCTCTCCCAATGATTTGTAGTGCACATTATTGTACAGGGTGGCGCACAGGGATGGGGTGTTTTTGGAACAGATAGTACGGCCGAACGGAGGGAGTTATAAGGTCACCGACCTCATCCCCTCAAAGGGGAGGATCGGAAGTTTTAGTCACCATGGTGACCTGGTCAGTTGAACATCGTGTTTTTGCCTTAGAGCAATTTTTGCAAAATAACGAGTTTATTGTTGCGGTCACGCGCACCTTCCGCCGTCATTTCAACATCCCTCCTTGTGGTGTTTTTCCTAAACGAGATATGATATTGGACTGGGTGCGAAAATTCCGTGCAACGGGTTCATGTGTTGCGACTTGGAACAGGAATAAACCACGAACAGCAAGAACAACAGAGAACATGGAACGTGTCAGACTTGATGTTGTTGCAAGCCCTCGTCGCTCAACCAGACGTAGAGCTCAAGCGCTTGGGATGTCTCGTCAGAGCCTGCAAAGAATTCTCAACTCAGAATTGAAATTCCACCCCAACAAAATCATGATGGTTCAGAAACTTTTGCCAACAGAATCAAAAAAGGCTTCAGTTCAGCCATCGCATGTTGGAGGTAATGGTGGATGAAGACGTGGCTTTCATGATGAGTGACGAGGCTCATTTTCACCTTGACGGCTATGTCAATAAGCAGAATTGCCGGTACTGGGCCAACGTTAATCCACGGGAATTACACCAACAACCTCTCCACAGTGACAAGGTAACCGTTTGGTGAGGGGTATCCTAGTTGGGAATCATTGGACCCAATTTTTTTGAAAATGAAATGGGGCGGGTGGTTACAGTGAATTCTGAGTGTTATGGACGAATGATTGAAGAGTTCTTGATTCCACAACTCGAACAGAACGACTACGACACTGATTCAATGTGGTTCCAGCAAGATGGGGCAACTGCCCACACGGCAAGAACATCCATGCAGGCTGTACGTGCACTCTGTTCACAGGGCATCTAATTTCACGTAATGGAGATGTGGAATGGCCCCCTCGCTCGCCAGACCTCACGTTGTGTGATTTCTTTTTATGGGGTTATTTGAAAGCGGGAGTTGAAGGCTTCAACTGAGATGGGAATTCCATCCATTCCAACCGATATGCTTGAGCGAGCTATGCGAAACGTGAAGGACCAACTCCAAGAATGCATTGCCCAAGAAGGAAGACATTTAATGGACAACCAGTGTGAAATTAGCCATAGAAATCCCAGCCATACATTTGGGGCGCAACGCATGCAACACGCAACACACCGAAGCAAGGCGTCGGTATCCCGGCCGACCCCGTTTTTGTCTACGCCCGGGCGAGTAAATATTATTTACCAACATGACTAGCTAGCGACTAATACCTACTAGTGAGTCTCCTTCAATGAAGCTATATTTCGTATATAATTTTGAACAAATATCAAATGTATCTCCAGAATTTCACGAAACTGACATTTTTGCACACCAAGTCCTTATGGTTGATTGTTTCTATGATATTTCCACTCACCAAATTCACATGAGGTATATTACTCTGACTACATCCGGAGTTTCGTGCTGATAGCTCGATAGTTTCCAGGAAATATCGATTATATCTACAAAATTTCAGAGAATTGGCATTCGGCACCAAAATTATTATTATTATTAAATTGAAAATGAACATCCAAAATCAAATGTTTTTTGAAGGAAGACATGCAATAAAGAGAGGGTTCACCTACGAATCTCTTTATCAGGTGTTTATCACACCGTATCAAAGTGGTGGTGGTTTCTGACCGCGAAAAAATTGCTTGCACCAAACCAGGGACACAGCAACACAGCATGTCCTGAAATATGACCAACTAGGTATATTATGTAAATCATTCCCTGTAGGTTGAGAAAAACGCAAAGTCCTAGTCACATGGGTTTATTATTCTATTGGACTTACCTACAGAAATGTTGGCTGTTCATTTATTGTTTCTCAATACACGAATTATGCTCCCACTATTTTAACAAATTATCTTTTGAATCATTGATAGTGCCATTTAATTGTCTTGATTCACCTGTTGATACTACTCCTAGTGTTATTATACAAATTATGGTGATTTCAAACAATTACCCAGGTTTTTGACCCATAAAAATTGGATATTGGGAGCTGAACCTTCGTTACAACCTCAATTCCTCACTTAGTCAAAATCAAATTCATATTCGGTAAAAAACTACAGGTTAAAAATAGAATAGTCTATTTCCACGTAAACTAACAAACTGTAGACCGGTACATAATAGATTCTATTTTTTGGTCTTCTTGCCCTAAAAAAAAACAAAAAAAAGCGTTGCCGTAGGGTGTGTGTAGCCGCCGTGGTTTGTGTTCATGACGGTACGTTTATTGTCGAATGAAATCTGGGGGACACCTCCAGACCCCAGGATAATAACAGTTTACATCAAGGATCGAAGCAAGGAAACATGGAACATGTTTTACGAATAGGTACATAATAACAGAGGATACATAGATATGTAGAAAAAAAGCAGACACCATTATGGCGGAAGGAAGCATCCCCTTCGCTCTGAGATGACCAAGGAGAGAGGCGGCGCACTCTTGAGAAGGGGGAATCCCACCCCTTTCGGGTGGCGCGAGACGAGGGATTGCAACAGTGGGGTTTTTCTGTGCGGATGCGAAAAAGGTGAACAGCGTTGGAAAATAGGAAGAAAGGTTTACTCTGTCTCTCCTTGGCAGTCGAGTCGATTTGGGGAAGTTTCGTAAGATTCCGCATAAATTTGCTAACTACTCTCGAAGGAAAGCAGGGTACAGTGAGGGGAAGGCACCACGTGTGGTAGGAGAGGAGGTGGGTTGGGTGGCAGGAGTAGGGTAGAGAGAGAACTGTGTGGGCGACGGGTTTACGAGGGGAGCCGAGTGTTACGCGGATGCGGACGCTCTCCAGCCCGGTTTACCCCCGTAAAACATGTTCCATGTTTAAAACCTTGCACCAAAGGTGAGCCTGATGAAATGAGATGAGACTCCTGCTCTATTGTTTGCCGAGACTGACACGTGCCTTGTTGAGCGGGGCCTGATGTATTGGTAGATCGAGGGGTGGGGGTGTCGTTAATTCTACATAATCCTTGATGAGTGATGCCACACAGAGGAAAAGCAGATGTGAGAACGTGAAGGGGGAGACAAGGTAGGGGTTCGCGAGGTGCAGATGTCTCGAGACCGCTGGAGTCAGAAAATTTTGCCCCAAAATCAGTGAGTAATTGAGTATCATAATGATCAATAATAATAATTGAACTAAATATTGAGTCCACTTAATGGATGCTATTGTTAGCCTCCTCCGTCCTGTGGCTACAAGGGGTAGAGTTACTATAGTCCGTGCACTTGAATAATGCCCTCCGACCCTGCACTCTGGCGGAGAACGTGGAAATCATTTTCAACACGGAATTCCCCGTTTTTTTTTTTTTTTTTGTTTTTTCCCCTGTCCAGTGGCAGCACTTTCCCCCTGTAATCCTTTTTCTAGCTGAGTGTGAACCGTCATAAAAACTTACCTTTTTTCGTTATGAAAAATGATACTGTCATAAAAGCCATAGTGAATGAACATAGCATTTTCCCGATTTTTGTAAAATCGGACCCCTGAGCGTGACTCCTTAGAGCTGACAGACAAACTCGTGCGTAATAGGATTTTTCTATGAAATGTTTTCTTGATAATTAGGAGTACTTTTTTGAAAAGGTACAATGAGGTAAATAAGGAAATTTTTTTGAAGGTAGGTAGGTATAAAAGGAAAGATTGGAAACAAATGTTATTTTATTATTTATTTATTTAGTACATATTATTATTCATTTATTTAGTACAACTTACGTAATTTAAGTGTGGTACGTAAAACTTCTAATCAGAAAAATCCGAATCCTCATCGGAACTGCTATCAGTATCAGAAGCCCCCCCCCCCCCCCCCCCAACATTAATGATGAAACTATCGATCTCCGATTCGACTAAGTGATCTTTTTGAAGGGTAGTCGTCCTCAATTTTTTCGGTTGGACTGACATTTCTTCCACCTGAAACCGCTACTAACCAGTCGTTTCCGAAGGTAACTTCTACCACACTCGAGAGCTCCGTCACTCGCCAATTCCGCACAGTGTTTTCAATGAAGGGCACTCTTTCCGAACAATGTAGAATTCACGCATCTTGTTTCGTACAGCAGGATCTGTGAATTCATCAGCATCGATGACCTTCTTGTGCGGTGTGGACTTGGTTGGTGTAACAAACAAAGGTCTCACCCGATCTGATGTTGCTTGGTTTCCAGCTTCCTTCATAATGTTGCCGACTGTTCTCGCAGAGACGCCCGTCGCTGCACTAGTCACATTGCGAACGTTGTATTTCGCGTCATCCTTTCTTCTTCCTCGTAAAATACTGGCACACATTGTACACAATTTCCCGTGCCTGACTCCTTAGAGCCTCTTGCGATAGCAGGTTTCCGGTTTCTTACTGACGATGAATGTTGATGTTCCATCGCGAGATCTGTGTAGGCGACACACGGAAACTGACGGGTACGGGGGATTGTGATGATACTCAGTTCAAAAATAGGATGACGGGGATTGTGATGATACCCACAGTTAAAATAAGAAGGGTTAATACGACGATATAGGTAGGATGGCGAAACGAAAAGCAAGATGCAAACAAGGAAAACACGATATGGGAACGGAATGAGCTGGCTTGGAATGGCAGCATGGCTGCCAACATAACAGAGTAAAAGTCCCAACATTGCATCCCACTCAGGCTGCCGAGCCCTCAGCTTCTCCCATCCTCCTATAGAGTGCAGGGTCGGGCATTATTCTTGTGCACGACCTATAACTTACGGGGCAGTTTAGGCAAATCCTATGTTGGTTTTTCGAATAACTTCAAAACCAAACTGGGGGACCCAAGTAGTGTCATATTTCGGCGCAGGAGGACGTAAATTGGAGATTCTCCTCAAGAATCTCACTACGATAGGATCACCCCTGGATGGACTGGTTTCGCACCACTGCGCTATTTCTGAACTGGCTCTGTTTGCCTATGGCTGTAGCAAATTGTTCCTATTTACTAACTAAAATATGATAAATAACGATAATGCTTACAATAAGTGTATATAAGTATTATGCCACATAGACGTAGCTGCAGCTGGCACTGCCTACTGCCATATTCTGACTGGAACAACCACCTGAATGTTTGTGACTGAATTGATGACAATATTCGCTGTCGAACGACTTCTAGACTGTTATATCATAATTTGAGTTGGTTATTTCTAAACCTTCAGTCACTTGAGCCACACTCTCTAGTGAGCCAATGAGGATGAAAGTTCGTCCACACCGGATAAGTAACTTCTGTCGTCAATTGGTCTCTAACAATCAGGAAGCAACAATACACAACCTGAGTTTAAAGTTGAAAATGACAACTTCGCAGTAACAATGAATGATCAAATCCCAGCATCTCTACCATGCAGTAAAATGTTCCTATTTACTAACTTGAATATGATAAATAACGATAATGCTTACAATAAGTGTACATGCAACATAGACGTAACTGTAGCTGGCACAGCCTACTGCAATATTCTGACTGAAACAACCACCTGAATGGTTGTGACTGAACTGATGACAGACTCTCTGTCGAACGACTGATGACAGACTCGCTATCGTACAACTCGAGACAGACTCACTGTCCTACAAGCACTTAGGAATTCGCTGTTTTTACTGGCTGGAATGGGGTAATCACTCCGGTGGTCTCCACATCCCCTAAAACCACCCCTTTCCTCTCGTGACGAAGAATGCATAGAATCATGTAATATGCTAGATGGGAACCAATCTGGATTTAGGCCAGGCTTTAGTACGGAAACCGCATTGATAAAAGTAATGGATGACGCTAGCTAAAACATGGACAGTGGTTTAATCACACTTCTAATCCTGTCTGACTTCTCCCGAGCATTTGAATCCATAAATGTAAACTTATTAGTGTCAATATTAAGAACTTTAAATATTTCCGATATAGCGGTATGCTGGTTTAAGTCATTGCTGACGGGGAGACGTCAGCGCGTCAAGACGCCGGAAGGGATGATGTCGGAATGGTGCGATATAGATATAGGGGTACCTCAAGGGTCGGTGATTTCAGCGCTACTTTTCATAATTTTTATTAACAGCATTAGCTCGCGCTTTGGGAAGGTGTGTAGTATATCTCATGCTGTATGCAGACGACTTGCAAGTCTATGTTCAGGCAGGGCTGCATGAAGTAGATGACACGATTGTGAAAATGAATGAAGAAATACTTTGTATATTAGACTGGTGTCACAAGCATTCATTAAACATAAATGCTGAAAAGTGTAAAGCAATAATGTTAGGCCATCGACAAGTCATTTCTAAAATAGATACAAAACGTTGTACCCAAATTCAGATTGGCGAAAAAATGATAAACTATGTAGAAGAAGTAAGAAACTTAGGTTTAATTGTGCAGCGGGATATGAACTGGGGAGCCATACTAAAAAAGTATGCGGCTCAACTTTTAAGAGCTTATATCAGCTACGTAAATTAGCTTACTGTTTCCCCCAAAACATAAAAATGCACGTAGTCCAAGCTCTTGTAATACCACTCTGCGAATATGTGATAACTGCCATGTCTGACATAAGTGAACAACACCTAAAAACTATGCAAAAGGCGCAAAATGCGGCAACGCGATTTATTTTTGACATCAGAAGCTCCGAACATATTACTCCATAATCTCCATATTACAGACGACTACAATGGCTTAAAATTCAGGACACGCTCAAACTAAAAATTGCCACAACTACCTACAATATTCTGAGAACAAATAACCCCAGTTACCTTGCAAAAGAGTACAAAATGCACACAGATATTCATGATATTAATACCTGCTAGGAGTCAGATCCCAAAGCACCGAACGGTTGTCTACAATAAATCCTTTTTAGTAAAATCAGTCAACATCTACAACGAACAATCAGATATTTTTCAACGCTGCATAAATAACGCTAAAGTCATTATTTAAGAAAGAATAAAAAAATATATTAATAAAAAAATATGAATAGAAAAGAGCTCCACGTCAACATAATAGGATTACACTTATAAAACTAAAAATAACATACCTCACCAAACTGGTCTGATTTCTGTACATGTGTACATCACTGAATCCACTCTTCTCCTTCCTCTTCCAAGTCTGAATAGTAGTTCTAACCAGAGCTACTGAAGTGCTGGCTACATTAGTGTACTGTTCAGACTGATTCCTATAACTAGCAGCACTAATTTCGTACAATGGTTTCGACTTGTGTAGGTAACTGTTTACTGTATGGTAGGTAGCTCGCCTACTTTGGCAACAATGGCGTCACCCATAATTCTGTCCATACTGGGTGGGGATAACGAGCCCAAATTGCCTGTAGCGTCGGTATTGCGTTGATAGGCTGTTTGCTCCATTCCAAATGGTGTTGGTGCCTAAAAGCAACACATTATAGGTCGTGCACAAGAATAATGCCCTCCGACCCTGCACTCTACAGGAGGATGGGAGAAGCTGAGGGCTCGGCAGCCTGAGTGGGATGCAATGTTGGGACTTTTACTCTGTTATGTTGGCAGCCATGCTGCCATTCCAAGCCAGCTCATTCCGTTCCCATATCGTGTTTTCCTTGTTTACATCTTGCTTTTCGTTTCGCCCTCCTACCTATATCGTCGTATTAACCCTTCTTATTTTAACTGTGAGTATCATCACAATCCCCCGTACCCGTCAGTTTCCGTGTGTCGCCTACACAGATCTCGCGATGGAACATCAACATTCATCGTCAGTAAGAAACCGGAAACCTGCTATCGCAAGAGGCTCTAAGGAGTCAGGCAGCGGAAATTGTGTACAATGTGTGCCAGTATTTTACGAGGAAGAAGAAAGGATGACGCGAAATACAACGTTCGTGATGTGACTAGTGCAGCGACGGGCGACCCCGCGAGAACAGTCGGCAACATTATGAAGAAAGCTGGAAACCTAACAACATCAGATCGGGCGAGACCTTTGTTTGTTACACCAACCAAGTCCACACCGCACAAGAAGGTCATTGATGCTGATGAATTCACCGATGCTGCTGTACGAAACAAGATACGTGAATTCTACATTGTTCGGAAAGAGTGCCCTTCATTGAAAACACTGTGCGGAATTGGCGAGTGACGGAGCTCTCGAGTGTGGTAGAAGTTACCTTCGGAAACGACTGGTTAGTAGCGGTTTCAGGTGGAAGAAATGTCAGTCCAACCGAAAAAATTGAGGACGACTACCCTCAAAAAGATCACTTGGTCGAATCGGAGATCGATAGTTTCATCATTAATGTTGTGGGGGGGGGCTTCTGATACTGATAGCAGTTCCGATGAGGATTCGGATTTTTCTGATTAGAAGTTTTACGTACCACACTTAAATTACGTAAGTTGTACTAAATAAATGAATAATAATATGTACTAAATAAATAAATAATAAAACAACATTTGTTTCCAATCTTTCCTTTTATACCTACCTACCTTCAAAAAAATTTCCTTATTTATACCTCATTGTACCTTTTCAAAAAAGTACCTACTCCTAATTTTCAAGAAAACATTTCATAGAAAAATCCTATTACACACGAGTTTGTCTGTCAGCTCAAAGGAGTCACGCTCAGGGGTCCGATTTTACAAAAATCGGGAAAATGCTCCGTTCATTCACTATGGCTTTTATGACAGTATCATTTTTTATAATTAAAAAAGTTAAGTTTTTATGACGGTTCACACTCAGCAAGAAAAAGGATTACAGGGGGAAAGTGCTGCCACTGGACAGGGGAAAAACAAAAAAAGGGGAATTCTGTGTTGAAAATGATTTCCACGTTCTCCGCCAGAGTGCAGGGTCGGAGGGCATTATTCTAGTGCACGGACTATAGGTAATCCCTCTGCATCTGGTGCTTTCCACAATAGCCTTTTGTGGCTCTACCGATCCTCCAGGCACCTTACACTCGGGGCAAAAACCTTCCTCTGAAGTCTCCTGTAGTCATACTGCCTCGGTGGATTGGAATATTGCAAAATCATCAAGGAAACCTAAACGGCGAGCCCGGGTGAAGGACCACAGCTAACAGCTTTCGTCCACATCTATTGAGAACACTGAATACCGCAACATGGGAAATGATGAAGTGAAGACAAAAATGAAAATGAAAATAACTGAAACCTGATGAAAAACACTGTGTGAATCGTGTGAACTAGGTTAGGCTCCAAATGATGAACAAAAATGGCGTCTGAGCGACGAGGTCAGGGCTGCCAACATAATAGACAGAAATTTCTGTCTTTTTACCTTCAAACTCCGTTGCTCTAAGTGCAGAAAAGAGCTGCTGCCAGTTATTAACAAAACTCTATCTACAAAAATATAATGGATGTGGATGTAACTTTTTTCAAATTGCATTTTTTTTTTTAAAGAAAAAATTAGACACTTGCAGTTTATGTGCCTAAACTTCCAGGCCTAAAATAAACATGTATGACAGTCTATGACCAACTTGCTCATTTGGTACATACCTCGGAACTTGGCGCCTTTGAATTATTCTTCAAATAATGCACCTAATGTAGTGGTGGTTGCATGGAATTGAATAGTTTTATACGTTTGTTTGCTGTGCCTGTGACCATCTCACGGTCAAAAGGGATTGGCTGTTCATAGTGAAGCAGGGGTCACATCCATCCGGAGCCGTCCGGAAATACGGATAGGGGAAGCTAGTGAAAAGCAGTGGAAGGGATGGAGGGGAATCGCGGAAGTTGGGAAGGCGTTCATAACCATCCGGAATTTTGGCTGACAACTCGTTTCCCGCGCTTCCTCCCACAGCTGTTTCGGTTGCCGACGCCATTCTGTATGCGCAGTAGTGAACTGCGCAGATGCGGAGCGGAAAATATCTGAAAAATCAGATGCGTACAGTTCGCTTCAAAAGTGCTTCTCCGGAAAGAATATTCCCCCCTCCCCAGCTGATGTCCAACCAATCAGCTGCTCGTACGCACTTTCCGGATGGATGTGAACCCTGCTTGATTCTCAAAATCTTTTTGGAATGTATAGTATCCATGACCAGCTGTTCATAGTGATTCTCGAGATCTTTTTGGACTGTATAGTATCCATGACCGGCTGTTCACAGCGTTTTTCTGACTATCCAAAGCCAGTTTTCTAATCGTCATTCCAGTAAACAGAAAATAGGGTGCACGAGAAACTGACCCACTGCCTTCTCGATTCCCAACATCTAACTCAAACGCTTCATGCGCTTATGAAGACTGTATTGGATCATGTTTCTTACATTAGTCAGCAAACCGTCGGGAAAAGCCTGTGCAAACAAAGACAAACTTACACTGACAATTTGTTCATTGACGTCTGCAATGCAAAATGCATTAGGAAACATTGATTTTAGGCCACAAAATTTTCTCGGTTCTTGTATGATTACAAGCCCTACCTCTGAAGTGTGGCAGTAGAAATGTGGTTCAGATGAACTGCTCCCTGCAGACAAGAACTGTTATAAAATAGCACATGCATGTGTAATTATTATATTAATTAATTTAAACTCGCCTCAGGCAAGTGACTCGTGCTTCGATGAGAATTTGAGGAGGAAGCTCTACAATTTCATGGTCCAAATTAATACGGATTTGAAATTTTCTACCGAAAGACTCTCTGATGTGATCCAAGCTGTGAACTACCCAAGCAGCACGGCCACTGGCACCACTACCAGCCCCGTTGATCAGATCGGATGTATTCTCAACTACCACTACGAGTGTGTGGTTGATATCGAGGACGCTTACTTCAAGTGTAAAGCCGCCTTGGAAAACATCCCGAAGATCCAGGGCCAAACAATGACAACTTGTTTGAATGACAAGTATTGAAATAACTTGCATTTTATGACCCCTAATTATGTAGAAATCCTTAACTACATCAATTCAATAGGTAAAGTACCCGTTGAATGAGTAGGCACTTCTTACCATATTATTGATTGAGCAAATAAAGTTCTTCATAGAGGTGGTAGGTACCATATCTATTAGAAATATATTACTTGCTTCTACGAATGTTTTGCCATCCAGTTTTCACATTCTAATCATAGGTATTTTTTCCCATTCCACTAGGACATTGTCCAATGGTTAAAGGAGAACTCAGCCCAAGGCTTAAGGTCTCCCCCCTGCTGCAAGCAGACAGGGAAGCCCTCCTAGGAGGTGACTGTAAACTCAGTCAGCGTACTTGGATATGCCCAAGTTCCTGTTATACCTACAGGTGGAGTCGAGTTTTCTAGCTCACTCTACCAATTTAGCAGGTTGGTGCCCGAGTTTTTGGTTTCCCACAAAACTCACAAGCCGGAGCCCACCCAATGAACCTCTGCAGCCTATGGGAAGGGCTCCTTCCCATCACACCCGGATCAGTTCCGGTGCTTGGGTGACAACCACGAATCCAACCTCAACTGGGGGGCAGACAGGTAGCAATTTGCCAAAGCGATGTGCCGGTTGCCTGGGGCTCCCCCTGCCCGTGGTACCGGTTTTGGTGAATGCAAGATCCCAGTTGACTGGGTTTGCGTAACACCCAGAAGCCAGACCTGTCGCAGGCCCACCATCAGAGAAGGTGACTCTGACGCTACCGCTGTATCCCCTATCTGCGCATGGCAGCCCGACAGTACGGGAGCATGGGGAAGGGAGACACTGGGACTCCTCTCAGGGCTCTTGATCCTTTAGTCATGGTCCTATGTGTACGACGGCACTCTTTCTGTAAATTATCGATTCATGAGTAAAAACGTCCAAGTAGGTACAGGCTGAGAGCCATTCAGTAAAACAGACGAACTTGGGAGACACTGGAAGAGACTGCCTCCCAAGGGAGACTATCTTTCCCAGGAGATTTTCAAAATAGATATCTATTTTCACTACCTCTTCTAGTGAATAGGTCTTATAGTTTCAAAATTTGACAATGCCAAACAGACTGAGTTGAGACAGGGAAGACAAAAGAAACAGAAGAACATCTTGAAAACAATGACAATACTTTTATTCGTAAGCTTTAGATCGAACATCCACCTAAACCACGTGTGGAGCATAAATTATTATTGTTGATAATTATACCGGTATCAAGGTTTTATTAATCCTAGGATTCTTACGTCCATTATATTCATGTTTCTTATTATTACACAACGTCGTATTTACATAAAAACACGTAACTACAGTATACTATACATATAGATTCATATACACTATTTGTGTACAGAACCTTAACAAACTTAACAACTGCGTACTTAACTGAGCACAGGTATTTTCCATTGTATCAATAAAAGTACGAAATATTTCAAATATTGTTGGTAAAATAACTTAATAGGTAGGTATTTTCAAAAAATAAATTAGCTGGAACCGGTAGAGATTACAATAGGTAGGTGTCACATTAGGTGTGTACGTAGGTATCTATCAGAAAATTTGCATCCTTCAAGGTTTCAAGACAAAACCAATCCATATAAAAGAGCAAATAGACGTTTTCGGCTCATAGAGAAGGTTGTTTAAAGCATTAGAGCAATGAAGTATAGACATATCGACAGCTGAACACAACTCCGATTTTTAATTAAGTGAACAAAACTGGGATTTAAAGCTTAACGCTGATAAACTACCATAATATTATTAAAGTAGGTACGGATACAGCTCATTCAACTTCCGAAAAGTGAAAGTAATAAAATCCTTTACTAAGTCGAGATATGAAAGCCTTTTTAAATGCATAATTTATACTATTTCATTTGCTATGCAAGGGAACTGCTAAGAATAATATTACCATACGTACCGGAGGAATCCGTCGTCACTAGCTGGTTGAATAGTTCTCAGAGGACAGACAATCCTCCCCTTCACTTCTTTTGTTCCGATAACGCCAAAACACCTTTCACTTCCCCCTTCACATAAATAGGGACAAACTGACTCGTATTTTCTCGAAGGCCTGATGATGTTGTACATAATTGAAACCGCTCGCCTCTATTAAGCTAGGTTCACACAGAGACATAATTCCGGACAGCAACGTGTTCTTCAATGCTATTGGCCAACGCAGAATGGATTATTGCAACGCAATGTCATGGATACTATATCAAAATCTCCAGATATTTTCCGCTGTTGGACCCGTTGCCGTATCTGTGCAGAGGTTACTGCGCATACCTCTCCTGTTTGGTTGTTCAGCCATATTGAAATTCGACATTCCTGGGTGATTTTGCGGGTTCGAGTCCGCTGCCATGTCAACGCCTCTGCGGCAGAAAGTCCGGCAAATGCGATTGCCGTCGGAAATTGCGCCTCCATGTGAACCCAGCTTTACTCAACCAGCTAGTGACGACGGATTCCCCCGGAAGGTACGTATTTATTTTAATATTACTTCTTAGCGGAAATAACCCTTTAGATTTAATCTTAAAAATAACAACAGTTCTTTTTAGTTCAAGAACCGATGGGGTCGGTTCTTGAAGTTCGTTCGGTGGAAACACCTTCTTTATGCCAACGTTTCGTTCAATTTATTCAACATCTTCAGTGCTTAGAGATTATGATGATGAAAAACGAAAATTGTTTTATCTAACGCCTGTTTCAAATCATTCTTAAAGCATAATATTACTGTCAGCAAACTGTTTCAATTTCATCATCACCATCAACTTCTATTATCATCATCATCTCCAAGCCCGAAGATATTGAACGAAACGTTGGCATTTATAAAGAAAGTCGTTTCACTGACCGAAACTCCAAACAGTTATTTCTGCGGTCAAGAACCTCATCATAGCCTAAAAATAACGTACGAGTGGCTCTGATATAAGTTATGATTGACTACTCAAACCGTACTATGTAGTTTAGAAAATACAATTTTCGCTCCTCCGGACTTTTTCAATTTCCTTCTTTCGATTTGCTTTCCAAGGATGGAACAAGACGATTAGCATAATACTAAATTTAAATAATCACTAGATAAATACAAGGCAGAAAAAACATAAAATTCACAACTACGTCATCAAGGAATATATTATTATAATAGTAATTTATAACTACTATCACATTTTTTTAAATATTATTAAATCCGTTGTCGTAAATTATATAGAAGTGGGATTTCTAGAATATGGACCTCAATAAAGTCTTTATGGGAACTGTCAGTGAGGTGTATGAGCTACCACTGTCGAGAATTTTTAATAATTGTACTAAGTCAATATTTTTTTGAACACAGTGATGACATAAATTAATAAATAATTGCATATATGTAATTCAAGAGACATTTCAGGTCAATCCGTCGGGTAGGTATCGCATTACAGAAATGTTTCACAAAGATTTTTTAACAAATAAGATATGGAGGTCGGTATAAATATTGTTTACTTCAATTCATGTCAAAGGGGCTCAAATATAAACAATAAGGTAGGTAGGTACGTCAGTGAGAAATTAGCGGAGACATTCCTTAATAATCAATTATTGGGTCTTTCGAAAACGAACTCGTCTTTCCAGCATCGCCCATTCTTTAAATAATATTAATTTATTTTCAAAAACATGTGCGATTTGTATTAGTTAGGTACCAACTAATAATTACGTACGGTGGGAGAAAGGGATCAACGAACATGTACCTACTGGAATATCACAGGCAATGAGAACTTGAACTGTACTCATAATTAATACATACGTAGGTACATCATAATGTAATACTTACATACATCAAACAATCAACGTAGGGTAACCTGGGGTGAAGGGCTGTAATTTCCTATTTTTGCTTCCTCACTACCGAATGTAGGTAGTGAATGCATCCTTGGGTTAGTGACTGAGTCCAAAAAAATGTATATCCTCTAGAATGAAAATTTCCACTGCCATTTTGCGTGTCAGACATCGAGGAACATTTTTGGGAAATGGGCTGAAATTTGGAGGGTAGGTGCGGGTTGGGTCACAGATGGTCCCACACAAAAATCATTGAAAAAGCACTGTAATTTTCGTCTGAGCAAACGTGAAATACTCAACTACTCTAAATATCGCTGAAATGAGTTCAAACTTGGAGGGTCGATCAGGAATGATACTTTGACAGCTCCATATACATTTAATAGGAATCGTACTGTAACTTTCGTCTGCGAGTGCGCGAACATGAAATATTGACCATTTCCTTGTAATGCTCCTAACTATGCGAAAAATAGTCGTAGAGAGCTGAAATTTTGCGGGCACACGCGGGTTGGATCGCAGATGGGACCACATCAAAAATTACTGAAATCGTAGCGCAACATTCGTCTGCGCATGTGCAAACGTGAAATGCACGCCTGTTAGGCATTACGTGAAATGCAATTACGCATGTTAGGTAATTTATAACTACTCTATTTATTGCTATTCAATCATTTTGACTCAATTTTTTTTACCAACTGATTCTACACGTCCATGTTACAAAGGTGAGGAAACTATACTGCCCACCAAAATTGACAGACGTTTTTCAAACTGTTACATTAACTGGCAGGTAAGTAACTTAACCCCATGTCTGGAAGGGCATAATCATTAATTAGGATGTAGTTACGGTTTTCCAGAGCCCTTAGTATGCAGTTATCCCTCTAAAAATGGTGTAAAAAGTGGAATGGCATATGGGGAGAAAAATCGGGCGACCATCATTTGCCTCCCACACCTTCGAGTCGAGCGAAACGGAAGATTATTACGTTTGCCCCCTGGACCCACTGTCCGTGTTGCTCAGTTGCCAATTGCACTAACATGCGGTCAATCGATTACTGTCAGTTACTATTCCTGGTTCCCATCATTGTATACCCATTAACCTTTTGCGGTCGTATGGCAGAAGAGGGCAACAGGTACAGCGGTTGTAGTGCATGTGTCACATGCAGGCAGCCATGATGCCAACCTGGGCATATCGCTGTTTGCCACGATAAGTTAGCCTGGTCGTCACTGTATTTTGTGGGACCTTTTGAGTTCTGTATCATTCCAAAAAGTTGTTCGTGGTTCCAATTTAGCAAGTTTTTATGAATTTTCCAACTGATTTTGAATCTAGAGAAATGATAATGTCAAATCTAAACATAGAAATTTGATAATTCCTTCTTCAACTTGAAGAATATCGAGTAGATGGGCCTCAGTCCACACCCATTTCGACTTGTTGAAATGCTCACAAAAATAGAAAAACCACAAAACACAAGAATATGGATGGTAGGATGCGAAATCAAGAAGTGAAAGAAACAGAAATATCCCCAAGAAATCAATGATTGTACGAAGATAGGCTAAACCGAAAAACCTCATATGATTACAGCTTCACATCTGAATACCTTTCAGTGAAACGGTAGATTACGCTTGTCCCCTGGACCCACTGTCCGTGTTGCTCAGTTGCCAATTGTACAAACATGCGGTCAATCGAATATTGTCAGTTACTAGTCCTGGTTCCCATCATTGTATACCCGCTAATATGAGTGGAATCGCAGTCATTACAAACAGCAGTAAGGGGGCCGGGTATGTTGCGCTCAAAGACGGATTCGTGTTAACTAAAGGCTTTGGCACACAGGACGCAATCCGTCACGGCGGGCAGCGATCTCTGCCGCGATCCGGTGATATGGTTGTAGGATGCAACACTGCATCGTTCCTGTCACACGCAACGCGATCTGTGACAGCGATCCAGTCTTGACCGCAGCGACAGGTGATACAGTTTCAAGATGGGGGATGATACCGAGCTTTTAATTGAAAAAGTGAGAAATTACGTGTATTTGTATGATACATCACACCACCACTACAGAAATCCCCCCTTTTCTCTCTATTGATTTATTGGGTGCACCCAAAATTGTCTTCTTGTGCTGTCACTCTACACCAATGCGAAAAGAAGCGTTCTGTGAACCTATTGTGCGGAAACCTACCACGATACTGGATCGCTCACACAGATCGTCGCATTGCGTGTGACGCAGCTGTATCGCCGATCGCCAAGGAGATAGTGGGATTGCTGCCCGCCGCAACAGATCGCGTTCTGTGTGCCAGAGCCTTTATTTAATCAAATTTCCAGGTACTTACGACACTACTCACTGAAGAAGATTTTTTAAATTTGTCTATGAATGAACTATTGCGTATTATAAATACTGGTGGAGGAGAAAACCTATAAATAAAATGCATGCTTCGCTTGATTTTCTGTCAAGCATTTTCATCCTACCTCTCTAGCTTTGGTTGGCAATCGTAATTCGAGCCTAGGTTGGTTGGTTGGTTGGCAAAAGTAATTCTCTTTCCAGTGGTCCGCTCTCAAACGGATGGCAATTGTAATGTTCTCTAGAAGTCGTGAGGCAAACGACAAGGATCTGAAAAATCAATAGCAATGATGCAAAACTACGTTCTATAGGGTTGTTCCTACTAAGCCCTTGTTCGCACAACAATAACAAATTTTTGTCAATACAAATGCCTTTCCTCAGCGATGGCTGATCTCGATGGGCTTCCTCTACACAACTGGAGGCCAACTTAGTGCCTGGCAGCACCTCGTATGTATTCCTTTTCCTTTGTACATTGCATTGCACTGATCCCAGGTTACTCTACACATAACGTTACCTTGACAGAGGACACTACAGTTCGTTCCGAAAACGGAATCTGACCTTCACTCAAAAGGCACTGCTGAATGAAAAGATATGGTATTTTCCCAGTCCAGCTGGGTTTGAAGAGCCGCGTCTTTCCATTTCGGCGTTTCAGGGTCACATGAAAACGTGCCAGAGCGGCTTAGAATAGGCAGGTAGAGCTACTTAACCTTGTACGCACTGCGAGTGAGGACGAGTGAGCCCACGTTATGACACCAGTTGAGACTGACGATGAGCCTGAACCGGTGTGGAACATCACGGCCCATGTCCTCATCCAATACGTTCCACTCCTTCGATGAAAACAACCGACGGATGCGATGCACCAGTCGATCAGTGAGTAGGTATCCTGACGTACTTTTCATTAGGGTTGACTTTTCTAAGGTAGAATATAGCTCCGATGCAAGCTGCAGCAATGGTAGTTTGGGCAATGAGTACAGTCACCAAAGGAGCCACCTGTGAAAACAATGATGAACATGAGTTCTTTTGCTTATTATAACCCACGTTACAAAAACACTGCCGACATAAATAGATAACAATATATGCATTTCATATTCGAGCAGTAGCAGTTGACAATGAAAGAGACATGCTGTTCTTTGATTGGTGAGGATTGACCTGGTACCCATGGGTAAGGTGAATTGTTTGTAGGTACTTTTGCATTATACACCTATGATACCTCCCTCCCCCACCACACAAACCATTCTATTCCTCGTCCATTCACATTATGCTTAATGTTTCTCTGTTGACACATGGTCGGAGAAAAGATACCTTGTTGTATTAATTGACCCAATGCAATTTATGTACCCCCACTTCCATTCAAATACCCTTACATTTCTTGCCTAATTATTCAATGGATTCAATTTGTTCTAGCACTATTGCTAAAAAAAAAACAAAAAAAAAAAAAGGTGTTTGTCACGTACTCTTCAACGCATACAAGTCGTGCTAGTAACAATGGAGTAGACACAATGGTTAGGTCTGTGACTCCTATTATGGGGGTTCGAATCCCACATCCAACGGGAATACCCATGGCCCTGGAATTGCTGACTTTTTCCCAAATTTGCTTTTTGTGTTGTTTGTTGAGAAAAACCGAATCGGTTCGCCAAAACAGCATATATAAGCAGGTTAGATGCACATGCAGTGTGGCAATCACGCCATTGCTGCTACGTCTTCCTCCATACTACAGCACAGCAGAATGGACACCGTGAATTCTCGGCCAGCAGTATCGATGTCACAGCCCACTTCAACGTCGTGGAGAATATAAAACAAGCTGTATCCATAGAAATCCGGCAATGATGCCATCAAAACTTCCACGTTTGATTAAAACATTAAAATGATCGTGTCTCGTCCAAACGATAAGTATGTGCTAGCATCTCTCAGAGTCATCTTTCAAATAAAAAATAAAAAGAAACGTATTCCCCATTCGATATGAAATAATGGATTGTTTTAGCTCGTCAGAGGGTATCATTCCAGATTGATGACGACTAAGAGTGAAGAGGGTCGTAAATTTATCACTTGTTATAATATAGATTAGGTATAGATTTTAGAGATTCTAGATAGCATTTTACATAGGTGATCCTATTGGTCTCATCAGCCTAAAATAATTTTTTTCTTATAGATGAACATTAGTAGTACACAATGTATAGAAGGTGCCTAATATAAAAATATAATTTGAAGTGATGGAGTTGCATTTTGGTGGCAGTTGCAAGACAATGATAGTTTCAATCGATGATAATATGAACGTGTAAATACTGTGTAATGAATGAAAAGTGTAAGTGTGTCAATATTGTGGTACCATTTCCACCAGTGCTTGGATAGGTGCTGTTCGCCCATGCCACTTGTGCCCACTGCCCAAGGCCAGTGTACTGTTTCATATTAATATTACCTAATAGGTAGAATGCCTAATATACTCAGGTTATCAAAATTCGAACTGGGCGCACTTCACCTGCAATCACACAATAATCTTTACAATAGCAGATGGATGTTGGACTGGTTCCGGTCAAATCCGAAACAAATGACTGTGCATTCAAAATAAGTAAGGAATGTTCAGGTCACGGATAAACCTTGACTATAGATGGATGTGGTGGAACTATACTATTCTCGCTACATTATTAAATGTGGAATATTGATTAGGGGTTTATAATAAATTACTATAGGCATGTACAAATTCACAACGTACAAATTAGGTTCATCATGTTGTGATTTCAAATAAATAACCTGGCTCTCACGACATAGAGGTTAGAAATCATGGGTATTTATGCTATGCGTGTTACCCTAGACTTGTACTGATAACTTGAGGAAATTCAGGAATTCTTTGTCGAAGAGAAGTGAAGGCAGTTGTCGTGGCGAATTTCGGTTTGTATATACCGCGACGCCTTAAGGCCGAAACAACGGGCCTTTCTGATTGGCCTGAATGAGCTGAGACCTCATGGCTATCCGGTCGTGGTTGCTATAGCGACACCAATCCGCGCCCGTGAGAAATCCCGCGGGCCTCGCGACTCCCCTCCTTGCTTCACTACGTAGTCAACAGTCGAGTCCTTCGTCATGTCAAGAGTCACAACTCAATATTCAATTCGATCATTTTGTTTTTCATGTACCTAAAGGTTTCAGTACAATACAAGTTTTTTCTTCAAATTAAGTTTCTCACATTCACGCATTTTATTTCAAGCTCCGACCAGCTAATTATTACAACAGCAGTACAGTTTTTCATTCTTCGATAATTCCCAGCACCGGAAAATCGAGGTAGAAGAAAGTCCACACATCTAGTTTTCTATACGGAATGTTGTAGGATTTATCATGTAGAGCGTTACTGAACAATATTGAGATTTGTTGTGTTTTTCTTAGTGGTCTTGTTGCTTAATTAACACGAAAATGCATTTAAATACGAGCATAATCTGAAGGCAGTTCTTCCACGGATATAGGCACAGTCTAATAGAGTCGGATGGGGGAGAGCGCTATGTCCCTGCCAAAGGTATGTTGGTAATAAACTATCATTTCTTATCAATGATACGAGAAGAAACGAGAGATGAATTTGCCAAAAATCCACTTTGAGTTAAGAGTTGTAGAAGAATTTAGCATTTTTGATTTCAAAATTTGGATTCAGCATGCTTGAACCCTCCTGGGGGGAAATATCTAATCGAAATTTCGTCTGCGTAAGCCAAGAAACGGATAGATACAGGAAGTCTCACGCTGGATGGGCAGACTTCAGACATGAGATCATGGAAAATCCAAATTTCGAGACCCAGTTTTGGATGTTTCTGCTTATCGAATTCTTATTGTACCTTTTCAGAAAGCTCCCATAAAGGTATTTCAATACTGAATAATTAATCGTGTAAGTTCTTAGTTATGTAGGTAGGTAACATGATTGCATCGTTCAAAATTACTGCTAGTGGAAATTCTCACCTGTGGCGCTACAGGAGAATTGACCTGAGCAGAACTGACAAGCTCTTCCGAACCGAACACCTCATTGGCCGTGAGGCGGTCGCCGTACTTGGCGAGCAGTTCCATGATGACGCCGTTTGACCAGCCGAAACCCAGTTGGACTTCGTACTCGCCACCACCGCCGTGGCCACCGACGACAGTCGCGTCGTACTTCTCGAACATGGCGTTGGTCTCGTTGAAGGCCCTGTAGTTGCTGCGGACCCACCTCTCGGCCATTTCGAACGCCAGGTCTTTGGCGTATTCGTCTCCAGTGCTGTCCAACCCCATGATGACGATGTGCTGTAGGGGCGGCCAGGCGTTGGGGTAGTCCCACTGCTCACCGGAGTGTTCCAGTGTCATGGGAAGCCCTCCTTCGTTAACCATCACCTTGCTTCTCCTCAGATACTCCAAAAGGTGGCCCAGGTAGTAGCTCTTTCTAGCTGGGTCGTAACATCCAGTCCACAACGGCGCCATATTGGATGGATAAAAATAGTCTCTTTTGATCTGAAAAATAACAGGTATAGTCATTTTCAATAGGCACTCACACCTCATTTACTCCAATTTTGGTGCAAATAATCTATAATCTAATTAAAGGAAAGTAAGATCCCGAAGTACTTTAAAGTTCCTCGATGGAATGAGGCATAATGGATTGGAATGGCTTAACGGATAGAATGAGGCAAGGGGTTTGTTGCTGCTTATTATCAAAATGGTTCCTGTATATTAAGCTGTTCGGAACCAATATTGATGTAAAAAACGCTACAAATTATTAAACAATGGTTTGTTATTTACCGGATTACATAGATGCCCCTTCTGCGTAGACCACTGTTTTCTGTGGTCAATACCTACCCTCATGATCCTCCACCGTACTGGAGCCAGCCCGGGAATTACATATCATAAAAATGCGCGGGCTTCAATAATTAATTATTTGTTGTTATTCATGAAGCATAACGTTTGTTCAAGTTGTTAAAGAACCAATAAACAAAATCCAAAAGAGCCATCATTTTTCAAATGGAATAATATCACAGAGCAAGCAACTCAACTTCACACAGCCATTCGTGATAATAATCAGGCGCTCCCTAGCGACGATATCTGGGCCGAATTTATACAGTCTGATTCACGATCATGTTGACAAAGCTTTTCGGTACAAACGAACGGCTGGTCGCACAATGCTCCGGGTGGTCTCAAGATAAATTTAAAAACGTAAAACAACCATACCTATCAATTGAAATTTTTGAGCTGACTTTCTGAAAATTCCAACCCCTATTTTTACCACTTAGAGATGCCTAACAGGAACCCCGAGCTTCGCAGATCAACTAGGCCCCAAATAGGACCTACAAACCAAATTTAATTAATTTTGGTTCATGGTAACTAAGAAAAGTGCGAAGTACGGTGTACGGACAGAAATTTTTTCGCATTTTCGGATTCTACGTACCTTGAAACGAAAAACCATAACATTTGCTGGGGGGGGGGGGGGGGGGGAGGATTTGTTTTTTTCATGCTCGATGCCAAAGGTTAAACCAAAAGCTCATCTATGATGAATGGATATATAAAAAAAGAAAACAGTTCCCAGAAACGGTACCTAATATTTTAGGACAAAACTAATTTATTATTTCATGGCTGATTGTTGTTGAAATATTGCATCCATAATAATCAGCTTCACGGTTAGTGCGGAGACTGAAAAACATCACTCTGCTACCTTCTCCCATATTCAACCAATGCCAGTTCAGTACCTAACTTAAGGTGGAGCTCATGAGGGACTGTTTGGAGAGACTGACAGGCCTGACTTCATTGTCTATCAGCTGAGCGGCGTTTTCACATGGTAATAACAAAAACGTAATAACATCATTTGTGAAACCTCAACGTAATTATGGAATATTCCGGACGGGTTACTTGCTTGGTCTCTCTCGTAATAATTACTATCAAATCAAATTATTTCAATTATACCTGGTTGATCAGATCGTAGTCGAGCCAAGCACCGACTTCTTCGTGCCAAAGAACCTTCTCAACTGCCTCCATCCATTCGCCTGCAAGAAGACCGTATTGGAGAGCTTTCTCGGGATTTCCAAGCTTCTTGTAGAACTTGCTCAAAAGGTCGGCGTTCCAGTAGATCATGGCGTTCAAGTCCACTGGAATGATTTGCTTCACCTTGGTGCTCGTCAGGTTACCTTGGTTCGTTCCATTCAAGATGAACCATCTGAAAATCAAAATGCCGTGTGAGAGACTGTGGACCAAACGAGGACAATAATGGTCAACGTTGAAGAGAGAGGATTCTAATTTGAACTTTTCACTCAATAGTTGTTATAGGAGTCTAAACAGCACCACAGAGTGAGAAATGAGCGAAAAATAGGTAGTTCAGGGTCTTACGACAAGATTTTGAGGTTGAGGGAGGACCCTCAACCCTCAACGTGTCCTATTAACATTCATCTCTTAGCGCATTCGGCCGTCTTTCTACTTTCCAAGGGTGATTGCAAATAGACAACGTTCTCACTGTCACGGCATTCGAAGGAGGACAAGAATAAAACCAGGGCAGCAGTCCAAGTTTGCGTCTAGTCGTACATTTAAAGGCGTATCTATATAGATCAAACTTCTAAGCTACTCATATAAAGAACGGGCAATTTTTGAGGGTTACATACAAGTTCCCTTTTTTTTAGCCAAATTCTGTTCAACAGCGGAAATTGGCACTTATAACCGACCACATAATGAGACGTATATTTCAGACAGTCGAGGCAGAAAATGAACGTGAAATCTGAATTTCTGAGTTCCCACTAGAAATGACATACCACGTCGATTGCCAAGTAGTTCACCTCAAATCCTGCTTTGAGCTGCATCACTTTAAACGGTGTTCAGAACCACAATGAATGGATGGATGAAACCGCCAATTTATAAATCAAAATCAAATTGAGGGAAAGGTTCTTCAAGGTTGCCACAAATTGCCATTTCCAATGTTGGGTTGTTAGCAGCACTGAGAACCTTTGCTTCCGAGGCTTCGCTCTACCTCCTTTGGCCAACAGCCAGTCAGATGTCAACAGACATGATACATAATTTTTTTGCCGCAGTTTTGATTTTTATCACCCTAATTTAAGAAATTACGGGAATTTTTGAAAACGAGCTTCAAACAACCATTTTTCCATGAGTTCTAAGTTTTTTTTTTTCAACAGAAAAATTATGAAAAAAATTCCTTACTGAACGGATATGTCATGAATTGTAAATATAACCAGGGCGGATCCGTCTACAGAACTGGTCTAGGCAGTATCTACTGAGAGCTTACGTAGTTCTTATAGTCATGAAACCAAAGTTAGTCCTCATTTCATTGTCCCCCATCCCATGACTGTTGGAACTAATGAAAGGTAAGCAGTGTGAGGACTGGATGCGAATTCATCATGAGGAATAAAGGGTAGCAAAATGTAGATGTAGTAATCTGCTGCTGTAAATATGTGGTAGGTAGCTATCTCATAGGTCTGATGGAACCGACAAGAAGTTATAGGTTCTGAGCAAACAACGATGTTGTATGTCTTACGGTTATACAACATCGATTCGCTAATCACCTGGAGGAGAAGTCCCATCCTGACTCAGCCGCAGCCTTCAGCTGGGAATAGAAATCGTCCTTTTCCGCTTCGGTCTTGAATATGGACGCCGTATGAATATCTTCTCTGTATGATTCAGGCCGTGGACCAGAGCTCATGTCGTAGTAGCGGGCCAGCTTGTAGTGCATCCCGTCCTTCTCCACTAAAACAGTGTGATTGGACATCCAGAATTCCAGCTCTTTTTCGAGCGTGGGTATGTGCCTGTCCAGGAACTCATAGTCGTTGGTCGCTTGGATGTAAGAGTCCACCATGGCAGTTAGAAGCGGCGGTTGGGATCTCATCAAGTAGTATACGCGGCCTGTTATTGAACCAAAAGGGCATGATATAATTGCTGAATAATAAATTATGGTTCGGTAACGATTTAAGAAAAGTACGGCAGTATGCATCCCACCAAACACAACAAAACACAGATGACGTATCATTACCTCCGTTGGGGATGAAGCCATAACGTTCGACGATGGTCATAAAGTTTTCCAGCATACCCTTTACCGTGCCATACATCTCGGACAGCAAGAGGCCCCTAACGATCCAGTAGGAATCCCAGTAATAGAATTCTCGAAATCTGCGAGAGGCGAAGTAGGAACATTAGGTTTTGGAATCATCAGAAATTAAATAAAACATGAATCGTAAAATATGAAGGATGCATCAGACAGCATGAGGATGTAGACAGTGTATAAGTGTATACTGTCTGTCCACGATGAGTCTGCCGAGCTGACCTGTCCCCATCCTACTACCCCGAGCAGCAGAACTCCGCTACTACCCTTTTACCCATTTACGGCAACCCCCCCCCCCCCCCCCTGCCACCTGTTCACACTCGACTGCGTGAACCAACAATCTCAGCACAGTGAACAGGTAGTACATCGGTGCTTTCCTTTGTCCTCGTCATCAGTAGACGGGGTGGGGAGGGTTCCCTCTCCCTACCAACTGCTCGGCAGACTCATCCCGGACAGACAGTACATGTATTGTTCAGTCAAAATTTATCATATAGTATGGTATATGATATTATAGTAATTATTATGTAGTATGGTATTTATGGACACATTTACGGTATGCAATATTAATTTTAGACGTTGCTTCAGAATGGTACAAAAATAATGACAGCGAATCAAATTGCTGTACTAGTGAGTTCCAACGAGATAAGTTCGCTTTGATAGGTCCATGTGCTGAGGGCCGTATCTAGGGTGAGGAAGACCGAAGGCTAACCAGATAAGCCCAAAGCTGCTCAGTAGGGATCTATGTAAGAGTAACGTTAATTTAGAAGCAACGCTGAACTCCAGTGTTTGCCGCCAAGTGCCCGCGTTCCCTTGCATCATTTCCGCCATCATGTCGAGCGAGTTGGACAATTATCAACAGGTGACGGGCGGATCACTGACAAACTTGAACAACTGGTGAACAAACACTGACACGGATGGGAACGAGGGAGAACCGATCACTGTTATCCACATCCAAGGTTACTCGGTAATAGGACCAACAGATCAGTTGGCGACCTATCGCGATAAGGCAACCCTATCTTTAAGACCGATGAGTTGGGCTGAGATAAGAATGGTGAGATAAGACGGTCTTATCGAACGTTAAGACGGTCCTATCGAAGCGGACTTATCTTGTTGGAACTCTCTAATGTCTAGAACACTATACACTTTGTCGTTACTTTTGAAATGTCCTCTAACCTGTGACAAAGTGTAACAGTGGGGGTGAACCCTCGAGAGTCCCCCTTCTAGACCAGCGAGATTATCACCGGTTAAGAAGGGATATCGATTAGGCTTCCCCAATCGATCCCGTCTCCACCGGAAGAAAAAATGTATCGAGAACAGCCCACACTGTTACAAACCTCCTAGGTAGGTAGCACCTATTGAATTTCATAATCGGTCCACGGCTTCCTTACTCTTCTTCAATAAGAGCTTACGCTTGATGTTCTGAGCAGATGTGAGAGAACTCAAAACAACAGTTGGGCCAGTTTGGAGCCGCAAAGTGGGGGGAATTGAATAAAGATTGATGAACAGCCAGTGAAGACCCACTTCAAACTTCTCAAAATGACTGGAGCCTCCTACTCACAGCTGACTTTTGTTCGCTTCAGTACCAGGATGGGATGAATGAGATAATTAATAGCTCATTAGCTATTAAAATCACAGCAGTTTAATCGGTTCCAATAATTGAAACTTTCTTTGAGACTAGTAGCTAATGAACTTTTCAGGTAGTACCTTAATCTACCTACTTTTAGGGACAGGGGATAATAAATATATTAATGGAATTAATGGAAAAATCATAGAAAAAGAACTAACTGCTTGTCATAGGGCAGTGCGGTTGGTGTTGAAACTGTCAGGAAGGAATCTAATTTAGGGCGGATTTCACCACCTAGAGTTAAAGTGCGGGTTACGTAAACCTGGAAACAGAAAAAATTAACGCGTTTTTCATTCCTATTTTTCTTTAATTCCGAGTAAACGTAACTCGCACTTTAACTCTATATAGGTGTTGAAATCCGCCTTTGAACAAATAAAATAAATAAGTGCGCAAACCCCATTAGCACAAAATTTCCTGGGAGCATACAAGCATATACCTCTGTGGGCATTTTATTCCTTCTAGACTGTCCTTGTCATCCCACTGTGCATAATTCGTGGCCGGCTCCCTGTATGACTGTTGGCACCTATGTTATTTATGATCTCCGCTACGTGACCCTTAAGATGTTCATGTTAAGTTTAAAAAAAAAATAAATTAATAGCCATTCCAGGCTGGGGCTTTTCGTCCGACTGCCCTGCCAGCGTCCTGTGATCAGCTGTCCTCCAATGAGAGGATCAGAATTTGGTCTGATCATTTCGCTCTTTACTTGGCTACTCATTTCCTCACCCCCTTGAGTGGAGAGAGGATCGCCCAACAGCTACATAGGCCATACTTGGACGTGTCACGGCCATCCAAGTACTAACCACGCTCGAGGCATCTTAACTTCGGTGATCTCACGGGAAACGGTTTATTCCACCTGATAAGGCCGCTGGGCTTGAAAATGTTCATGTTATTTCTCTTCTTTTCCACAATAGTAATTAGGTAGGTACCTACTAAATATTGATGCTGACGTTCTACTTTTACTGGCATACTTTCCGACCCATACAAGTCGGCCGATTCATTCTTTCTGTAAATGCCATCTGATCCGCCATACAATAGATGCACACATCAACATTACGCGAGATGAGATCAATATTTTTTGAAATAAGTATTAGAATGCCTTGTTTTATCTCACATCCTACCTTCCTCCTGGGACGATGACGGGGTTGGGAACGTAGATGATGGAATAGAGATCCGAGTTGACGCGAACGTCATCCTTCATTTTCCTCCCCAGGAACTTCCAGAGATCGTTGAGAGAGGACCCCCAGCTCCTGAGGGCGCGGTCGGAGATGTGTTCCAGGAATCGTGGAGACGGTTTCCAGTCAGACGGGTCCCAGGGCTCGAACTCGGACCCTGCAGGGTCAAACGACTCATTCACGAACCTACGAACCACGCGATATTGTCATTAGACATAAGAAAGAAATGGAAGCACATAGGTAAAGACATTGCTCATAACTATAAAGGAACTATAGGTACTGGGTAACCTATAGTTTTTGGCAAGGTACATTAAGAAATGTTTCTTGAAGTGGGGATCACGACACCTACAACATCGCAAAAGGCTCTCAGTATTGCGGGCTCGCATAATATTAGGAGAGGCAGTAGTTCAGGGACAAAAATCAATTTTGTGAGCCAATAATAATACAAACCTGAATCCTCTCAGGAACCTAGCTCAAAGCGAATTTATTACCATAGAAATTAATCGCTGGACAGCAACAAAATATATAGTTACCCTTACTGACTCTGGAACCCTGATGCATGAGGTGGGAGGGGGTCCTAAAGGCGCCCATACACTGTCCAACCGTCGGACCCAACAAGGGGTGGGGAGAGATGAAAACGCCTCCCATTCCCTACTGTTGGATCGTGTGTGGGAGGACGTCCAACCGTTGGATCCGACCAACCTGGTTGGGTGTGGTCGGATGGCAAAACCGCCCAACAAACATGGTTGTGCCCTTCCCCCTCCATTACTCCCGACCAAGTTGTACCGTGTGTGGCGCTGTCGGACCAACTTCTTCTTCTTCTCCTGTAATTTTTTGTTCGTCTGAAGCAGACACACGTTGTTTTACGTAATTTTTATCAGTTTCTCCTGTTATCAGTTGTGCCAGTACCTCAAGATATTGGAGTTTGGATAATTGGTGTTTACTGTTACTGTTTTGTTATTATCATGAGAGGTGAAACAATGAATTGTACCGAAGTTGATGCAACAACGGAGTTATTGGAAAACTATAGGATTCACGTTCGGGAAAAATAAAAAAACGCGGGAAACTTGGTCGGATTGGGTGCTTGTTTGGTTGGATCGTGTGTGAAGCGCCGTCTGGTTGGCAGGGGGGCGCGTTTTCGCCTCTCCCCACCCCTTGTTGGGCCCGACGGTTGGACAGTGTATGGGCGCCTTAAGAGGGGAGAGGCGTAGTTTGGAGTGGGGAATGGTTGTGGGGGTGAAGGGGAATGAAAACGGTGCGGAGTAGTGGGTGAGAATGATGAGGGAAGGGATTTTCAAGGGGCACCTTAGGCTCCTTACAACCTACTGAGGAGTTGTAAACAGCTGCTGAATGTCGGACAAGGTAGCCGTACCAACTACTTAGCATTATATTTTATGCATCAGCCAACATCCTTAACACTTGGAAGGTCGTACCCCTAAAAGTCACATGGAAGGTAACACTATGGATCTGAGAGATCCAAATGAACCAAGTTATTCATTTTTCTAAAATACCAGTAAATTTTCTCTTTCAATGGGTGCAAAAATATAAACGCTTTCTTGAGTAGTTATTGGGGGGAAAAAGGTGGCATTTTGATTTAAAGTGCTTCATCGATTTTTCTTTCAATTTCTAATTTCCCAAGAATCGGGGCGAAGTAGGAACTACAAGTTGAACTAGGTAGCCTAATAATTTTTTGATAACAACCTTGGGAACCCAAATATCACAATGCATGAATTAATCTCTATTTCACAGGAAACCCTCTAAAGATAACTAAACAATTTTTTGAGACCACCCAGAGCATTGTACGTCCAGCCATTCGTGTGCTCAAACCTAAGAGGTCGAGTTGGTTGTTCTGTGATATTATTTCATTTGAAACCATGATTTTCTAGATCCCACACGATCGTTTTGTAAAGAAGATTTATGGTTATGAACCAAAAATTGCAACCATGTATCATGTTTCCACGCGACTCTCCACTATGCATTGTGCGCGAAAAGAATTGACGCTCAAAATTGACTCGCAAAATCGACTCGCAAAAAATGCGAGTATCCCAGGGCTCGTTTCCACGCGACTCTCCACTATGCATTGTGCGCGAAAACCATTTATAACATTCATTTATATAGTTATAGTATGAAACTAGGAAATAAATACCAAGAACAAATACGAAATAAATTCGTGATAAATCAAGAGCTTTCCAACGAATGGAAAACGATTTTTGTCCGATGAAAATGAAAGAAGTTTCATTTCCCTAGCAACTACTCGGTTGTACGTGAAAACCACTACGCGAAAAAAATTGACGCGCAAAATCGACTCGCAAAAAATGCTATAGGTCTCCCACTAGAATAAGACGCTCCGACCCTGCGCTCTTGAGGCCAAGAAAGGAAACGCAGAGCATGGCATCCTGCACTTACTTTGGCCGTTGGTAATTTCACGTTGTTCAGTTGGCAACATTGCCTCGATTTTCTAGTAGCTGACATTTTGTTTTGGTTACTATTACTACTGTTTTGACTGTTTCGATTCTCAACCTCAGTTTTTTCAATCTGTGAGTATCATATTTTCGAACCTCAGTTTTTAATCTGTGAGCATCATCACACATCCTCTTCATTTTTGTACTGCGATTGAAGATAGCATGATGGACAGTGCGCCTTCATCGTGTTCTGCTGAGAACTCGAAGAGCAGGATCGCTCGTGGGAAGCCATTACGAAGTCAGGCAAGAGAAATTGTCTACAACGTAGCGCAATTTTTCATCAGAAAGAAGAACGAAGAGAAAGCGAAGTATAACATCCGAGATTTGACAAGCGAAGCAACTGGAGTATCGCCGAAAGTAGTCTCCGTTATTTTGAAGGAAGGGCGTCAACTTTCGGCAGTATCCCCAAACCCTTTGTTTACTACGCCAAAAAAAGTAACAGAGCACAAGAAAAGGGTTGAGGCTGACGACTTCACTGATGCGGCGATTAGAAACAAAATAAGAGAATTCTACACCGTGCGAAAGAAGTGCCCATCAACGGGATCGATTCTTGGTGCGTTGAAAAGTGACGGAGTTCTTGATTGCGGTGCTGAATATTTAAGGAAAAGAATCCATTCGTGTGGTTTCAAGTGGAAAAAATGCCAATCCAATCGCAAGGTGTTGATCGAACGGCCCGAAATAGCTGCCTGGAGGGTTAGGTACCTACGTGCCATGACATCCTACCGCTCGCAAGGTAAAAACATCGTATACCTCGATGAAACATACGTCCAGGCATCCCATGGTGTTTCTACGTGCTGGCAGTCTGAAACACAGCTGGGAGCTGTGAAACAGATCGGTAAGGGCAATAGGCTTATCATAGTACACGGCGGAGGCGAGATGGGATTTGTAAAAGAGTCCCTTCTTGTGTTCAAGTCATCATCGAGATCGGGGGACTACCACACCTCTATGAATTTCGGCAATTTTTCTAAGTGGCTCACGGAAATGTTCCTTCCGAATTTACCAGCAGGTTCCGTAGTGGTAATGGACAATGCGAAATATCATTGTGTGGAAGTAAACAAAAAGCCCAACACCGGAAGTTTGAAGAAGGACATTGTAGCCTGGTTGACGCAAAATAACGTGGATTTTGACGAAAAGTGCACAAAGGGAGAACTCCTCCTCTTAGTGAGAAACGTACCTTCGGAGAAAACGTATAGGGTTGACGAGATTATTAAAGCGAAGGGTCACCATCCCCTTCACCTCCCCCCATACCATCCCGACCTGAATCCAATAGAACTGGTGTGGGGTGACATTAAAGGTCAGCTCGCAAGAGATTCTGTCGGAACACCTCTTGGCCAAAAAGAAGTGGTATTGAAACAATTATTCTCGGAATATTCGACTGAGAAGTGGAAAAAAGTGTGCGAGCACGTGAAAACAGTGGAGAACAAGTATTGGACCAGCGACCACATAGTAGACACGGAAATTGACAATATTATTGTGAATTTAGGCGAGACTTCTGATACGAGTTCCGACGAAGAAGAAGACTGGTGGGACAATGATGACTCTGATTGAATGTATTATCAATCATATTTTCTATTTTTAATAAAATGACGAAATTACTAATAAATTTTACTGCATTGTTTACCACTTGTCCATTTCATTAGTAACGGCTTCCCTATAGTTAGTGTTTTTGTCGCAGTCCCAAGGTTAACGCAAGTAGTGTCACACTTTCCATCGAATAGTATTGTGTTCCTTCATCCTTACACAGGTAAGTTTATCATTTTTATAATAATTTAAAAAGTAGTGGAAAAATATAGTCATTCCAAATTACTTTTTCAAAACAATGGGAACTGGGAAGAAAAGTACATCAGAGAAAAGTGCTATCACTCAGTAGGGAAAAAGAGGAAACAGCTGGGAAATTTTGGTTTAAGGAGTAGTACCTACTTCTCCGCTAGAGCTCAGCACTTGAGCGTCTTATTCTAGTGGGAGACCTATAGTATACCAGAGCTAAAACATGATACATGTTAATATGAGATTCTTTTGAGGATTCTTGTGAGAGGCTATCAGTTCCAGAAAGATAAATGAACAATTCTGCCGGTTGTAGGTAGCTACCTAAGTAAAACCGATTTCTAACTTGCAGGATAATAAAAAGTCAAGCTTCCGGCATTATCGATCACCATCCCGCCTCCAGTAGAAAATCACAAACCCCATTCATTTGGCCATTCTTGTTTTGTTGAGCGCTTGGCAATTCTGTGAGTTACCCTTTTCAGGTACCTACCTACGTGAAATTATTAAAATGAATTCTTCGTTCATTTGATATTCACCCCAGTTCATGTTTCCTCATCTTGAACATGTGCCTCGAATAGATGTGATATGTGGGAGTGGGTAAGTGTAGGTTTATAACTCAAATCACTTGCAGCGGAGTAGTGGAAACCATAGCAAAAAACTACAGGTTTGTTGGGAATTACATCTTTCTTGGTGCAAAGGTTTATGAGGGTGGTGACATTTCATCACCTCCTAGGAAGGTATCCTAATGTTTTTAAATTGGTAGGTAATGGGTTAGTAATTCAAATAAAATGTATTTAATTTGCAGATGGTCTGAAAATGTTTGCAGTAAGTTCCTAACGCTAATGTACCTGGAAGAGAAAAACTGAATTTTGCAAAACCTAGAGTATCAAGTACGGAAGGAAGGGATGGGTATTCTACAGAAATCTCGAGATGAATCGTTCACTGTTTTGCGCTCTATCGTTGATACACAGTTCGTGGTGAGAAGTTTTAGTACATGACGGCGAAGGTAGTGGAGTCATAATTTTCTTTTACTTCAAATCTGGGTTGTCTCATTTCACGTGAGTCGGTGTATATGGATGGTACACGTTCAACTATGCTTGTTACATAACCTAATTGAGAAGAAGCAGTAACGGGATATCTGGTACAAAGATGTGCAAAAGTTATCTTCCAAATTCCGGTCTCATTTCGACAAACAGGGTAGGTGGGGGCAAAATTTGCCAGTTCGGACATTTCGATTTTTCCCGGGCCCCAAGGTGGTCCTATCGGTCCCAAAAATGAATGCTGTTGCAGAAGGATATCTCCTCTATACCTTCGATAAAAAACTAATCATTTCCCAAAATATTTAGAAACCGAATTTTCAATTTTATCACAAAGCCTTCTTAGCAATTTTTGACCCATTCATCAGTTTAGAGCTGGGAAGGCATAGAAAATCACCAGTTATTTTTATTTCAAAAAATATTTAGAAAAATAAAGAACAGTCCTTTTTTAGGAATATTTGGCAAGATTTTAGAAATAGAAAATCACACTGTACTCACAGCAAAATTACAATTAAGATAAAAAATAACAAAAATACTTTTTTTTTAGGAATATTTGGTTAGAGTTCAGGATTACAAGAAAATCACATATTAACCCGTACAAATTACTTATTAGGAGGGTACATAGGTAGGACCCGTTGAAAGCCTTCCTGTCTTTTCATAGCTCTAGTAATTGTATATCAATAAATCGTGAGTGTTGATTGAGCGGTGTCTGGTCATTTTCCTTTTGTAATTTCACAAATGTTAGGTACTAACCCCAACTATCAATATACCTCACCATTTTCAAGAAGTAGTAACACAGACAATATATTACTATACTTAAGAGCTAATAGAAGTGCAAAAACCTAAATGAAAACTGGGCATAAAATGGGACAAACCTACAGTGAGGGGCAAAAGTTTCCAAGTGCACCTATGGAAACGTTTGCCCCTGGTACGTGGAAACTTTTACCCCATTTTAGGTGAAGTGGCCGCCACTGCATTCAAGTAATCCCGAATCTTGTGGAAGAATTTGAAAGGTTATTTACCGCCCAAACGAGAGACCATTGTCTTTGGTCTACAGCTTTCTGAAAAATGGCGGCAAATTAGATTAAAAAATAGGGAACAACAGCTCACCTCATTTTCTGGGCTTGAGGATATCGGACTGTCATGAGGTTTGGTAAGGATACTAATAGGAAGTAGACAAATGCACTGCCTACTTGATTTCCATCGTAACTCTTCCCAATCATTTTCAAATGGAGGTAGAAACTTTTTCTCCATGGCAACTTCTGCCCCTATGTTGTTTTTAAATTGTTAAGGGCCGGTTTCACCACTAAACCATGAACTCGGTTTATCGGAAACTTAGTTCAACGTAACCGATGGATTGATCTCAGTTTAAAAAGTTTTGGGTTTCACGAAGTTAAACGAGTTTCTAGGATCGGAGTTCATGTTGAACTAAGATCAACGAAAACCAAGTTCGAACTGCTGTTGATCCACGGTTTGAACTCTGATTTGGAAGGCAGGGGTTCGATTATTCGATGATTCGATAAGGTGATAACGAGGTAAAATTGGGGGTGTCAGCTGTTTTGATAAACGCGGGAACGAGAAGCCCAGCTAACCATTTCTGTTTTTGCTTTCCCTACCCATGCTCCTACGCTGTTTTTCCCCGTTTTTTTTTTCCTCGCTAAACATAGTTGTTTTTCCGCGTTTTGTTTCCCGTTGTCCTGATTCCTAATGGAACCAAAACGAGTCAAGAGAGAACAGATCTTCACAGCCAGTGAGCGCGAGGTTCTCTGCGACCTAGTATAAAGCCACTGGGAGATATTCGATACTATTTTGAATCTCTTCCACCAGTTCCTACGCATTCATTTTCGTCACCATTTGTATTTATGGCAAATATTACATTTGGTGATTACTTGTGAACCTTCAGAAAGTGACAACGTTCCTTATATCACTTGCTTAAATGGCGAGCATGTGAATATTTCGACCGCTAACTGTAGACAGGAAATAAATATAAACGCTATAATTCAATGTCACGACTACTTATGGCATCATTGAATTTTTATCCTAAGCTTTTTATCCCATTACGTCGGCTTTCCCTCTCTGCATTATACGTTTCCTGGTTTATGCAGTGGAGTAGCCCACACAGCTTGCGTAGTCTCATTGAATTCTTACTTATCATCAGCTCTTTGAATAATAATTGATGAACACCGAAAACGTGATTTTGAATGGTTCGGTTTGGGCTTATCTGCTTCACTTTACAGTGCAGTTACCTACCTATTTTTCGTAGATTCTTTCGAGAGTCGGTATCTCGACACAAAATAACTCATCAAGATGTTCAAAATGTTCTGTCCTCTGCCGGAATTGCCTCGGGCTGCGAATTATAATATTGTTGAGTTCATCACTTTCATCTTCGTCGAAAATCATGTTAACAACTCGCACTAGTGATCGAGACATTGTTGATGTGAATGGATAAGCGGGAGGGAAAAGTAATCTTGAACCGAGTTTATCACTGCTGACCGGCCAAGTCGAGCGTTCAGCGCTGAACTCCCGTTGAACTGAGTTCAGGGTTAAACGCCCGTGGTGAAACCCAACCTGACGGACAATCTCTGTTTACAATTTGAACCGCGATTTGAACTGAGATCAACACCTTCGTTTACGTTGGTGAAACCGGCCCTAAATCGTCATACGATTTAACTCGAATTTCTATTCTGAGAGGAAATTGTTCTGAGACTTTCTATTCTGAGAGAAATAACAACAGGTCATTTATGGCATGGCATACAAAACGAATTTTTAACCACACCTTCATATTATATTGAAGACAGTCCCAAGTCTGTAAAAGTGGGAGGGAAAATTTGTGCCACACATCTGGAACACACAGTGGTTTCACGTGTACATACGGATGGTTCAGCCCAGGATGCAAACCGAAATGTTGGCGCTGGCGTGTATTCTGCAGACTTCCAGATATCGGCTCCAGTGGGAAACTACTGCACTAATTATGAAGGCAAGATCTCCACAAAGAAAGCTTGCACTGGATTACCTTGTGACCCAGAACTACGAACGAGTAGTGGTCTTTGTTGACTACCCGGCAGCCATTACAGTGGTGACTGAAAACGGTGAGGTAGTAAACCCTCAGGTTCTGGCTTATGGCTGAAGCTAGGTTCCCATGGAGACGCAATTCCGGACGGCAGTCCGGCACGGCTATGCGTTCTGCAATTCTACTGGCCAACGCAAAATGGATTATTGCTACACAGTGCCTTGGATACTATATCAAAATCTTATTTTCCGCTGCTGGATCCATTGCCGTATCTGCGCAGAGCTAGTACTGCACACACCTCTCTTGTTTGGTTGTTCAGCCATATTGAAATTCGACATATTATGTGGTTGATTTTGCGGTTTAGAGTTCGAGCAATTGTTTGTTTTTTGCGATTGCGTTTTGTTATGATTCCGCTGCCATGTGAACGCCTCTGCAGCAAAAATTCCGGCAAATGCGTTGCCGTGCCGGATTGCCGACCGGAATTGCGTCTCTATGTGAACCTAGCTTTACAGTTATCTGGTTCAGCAGCTGCTGAATCGAGATCCACTATGTGGTTCCAGTGGTGCCCTGCTCACTGTGGAATGCCACGAAATGAAAGAGCAGATGGCCTGGCAAGGGCGAGTGCTTCCCACCGTCAAGAATCCCTACCCACGGCATACCGAGTGACAAGGAGATCGTTTAAAACCACGATCTCTGAGAATATGCTCCCTCGATAAAAACAGGCAGCCTCCAGTAGACGATGGGAGTCACTTTTTGAAAACCCAATTCGAGAATGTTAACGGCTTCTGTCTAACGACCAGCCATGAGTACTTGGCCAAGCATCACCACAGAATTGGAGTACATGACTCCCATACATGCGCACTATTTGCTGCTCACTGGCAAACGTTAAGCCCTGCCAAATGCTGTATGCTTATAGGCGGGAAAAGCTTCGTTTATAAAATGAACTGCCTACAATACCCCCAAAGGATGTATTGTTCAGTTAGTGATTTTGGAGATACAATTTTTGGACTTTTTGCATACACAGCTTTCTACCTTCGGTAGGTAGTACGGGGTAATGAAACAAAACTGATGATTGATTTTATCCTACACGAAAGATATCCATCGATGAAAAGCACAGGTATGATGGGGATTTTATCACCGTCAGGTACCTGTATTAGTAAATATTAGTACCTACTTAGGTAAATATAAAATGATCGCAAACGTCGGGTGAGTGATACATACCGCCTATTCGCCTTATCAGGTCGAACCACTTTTTCAGGGTTTTTTAGCGTAGTTGGCACAACAATGAACCATTCTCCGGGTGATTGAGCAGTTGAGCTGGCACAGTTTGGCACAATACAATATTTTTTTTGTACCTACGACATTTTTTCGTAATAACAACAAAGTATGAAGAATTAGGGATGTGGCGTTCAGCACTGAACGGATCCGAACTGAACGGATCTTTCAGTTGAACGTATCCCAACTGAACGGGTTCCCAAAGAGTTGCCGTTCACCAGTTCATGAACTCCCTCTTGTGACGTCCTCTCCCTCGTACCTTCCTCCGATCCCATTCCTTCTCCTTGTCACCACCCGTTCTCAACTCCTTTACCCTTCGCCTCGCCGCTCCTCTCTTTCTTCCCTTCCCTTCAACCCTTACCGTTCTTTCACCCCTTCCCTTATCCCTTGAGCTGAGAGGACTGACCAGTTCATCAACTCCACGGAATAACAGAATCAAGTTCAACTCCTTCCCTTCCCTTCTTCACTCTTCACGTTCTCTTCACCCCTCCCTACACCCCTTACCGTTCACATCACCCCTCCCTACACCCCTTACCGTTCACATCACCCTCCCTTCACCGGTAGGGTGGTAGGGGGGGGGGGGGGGGGGGTTAGAAATCTTGGCGGATTCTACCTGAACGGGCTTTGGAGGGTCAAACTTGAGAGTGAAGAACTGAAGAACGGTGAACGGATCCCAAAGAACTGATCCCAGAAAAGAGTGAACTGGTGGGAGTTAACTCCCGGAATTGAACGGATCTTACACATCCCTATGAAGAATAGCACTGAGGTGTGTGTGTGTTTCTCTTTTATTTGCCTTCGACGGTAGTCACGGTAGGCTGATGTTTTCCTTCGATTTGTTTCTTCTGAACGTGTAATGATTTGTCGACTCACCCGGCTATGGATATGATATGGGGATTATTGGGATTCTATAGAGATATTATGTCGGAGGGCTGGATGAAATTTATGAAATATGTTTTTAAATGTGTCGAATTGGAAGTTGAGTTTGATGAATTGTTGTATGGATTGGTCTTCGGGAATTTGATTATTATTTCTAAAGCAAGTACGGATTGGGCGGAATTTAATGCAGTTGTTTAGGATATGGTCGACGTCCCCTAGCTGTTGACATTCACTGCAATTTGGTGATGTTCTGCGAGTGGAGTCCATCATGGCGCAAAACAATGGTGTGTTGCCATGCCCTAAGATAATCCTGTTGGATATCGTGAAGAGTGTGGCTGACCCATCCATGTTCCGGTACCATGGCCGCGCAGTAGGATCCGATGTTATTACTTTTGTCCAGTGGCCCCTGTCAACGGTATTGCGCTCGTGTTCAGTTTTCCAGGCTTCGTTTCTTTTTAACTTTATATGCTTAACCCATCCGGTGCGGATGGCATCATATGATGCCATGGTGGTTTTTCGTCCCGTGCGGGTGGCATCATATGATGCCATGCCTCTCTTTGTGAGCCTCTCCCTTCTAATCGTTCCGACCGTTAGGTTGTCGGTCTTTACCTGCCTCGCACAGTTGCAAGCCCTGATTTCGATTTTTTTCATTATTAGGGACAATAATGAGAATAAAAAAAAACCGCAATGTCAAATATCAAACATGAAAATTTTCAGGATGGGGCGTTACATCACTTTTTTTTCCCCGCATCGAATGGGTTAACGAAGTCCACGAAATTTATATTGTTGTGCGCCAGAATTCGGCCATGGCGAGCGTAGTCTTTAGCAGCAGCATCTGCTTTATCATTTCCCGTCAGTTGGCAATGACTAGGAATCCACTGTACAATTAGGCGCATATTTATGTTGTTGGGTGGTTGCATGATAGTATTGAAGGTAGAAAGAATTTCTTGATAGATGAAGGGAGGATTGTCTCCCAATTTCAAGTTTCTGAGGGCATCTAAAGCGGATTTTGAATCTGACAAGATCAGAGTGTCAGTAGGATCAGCATGATGTGCTTCTACAATGTGTTGTAATGCGAGAAGGATTGCCGTTAATTCAGCGTGGAATACCGAGCAGATTGTGTTGAGTTTGATGCCTGAAGAGTGGTTGTGGCGTTCGCAGAAGTAGGCTGCAGGGACATCCCCATTGTCCAATTTTGAGCCATCTGTGTATATTTTTGTGTGAAAGGATGGATATTGTGACTGTAAATATTCAACTGTAATTGATTTTAATTGCATAGGGTTCAGATCGGATTTCTTATTTATTGTTGGGATTATTGGCTTTACTTCAATTTCATAGGATGGAGGAATTCGAAAATTGAGCTCAGAGTCAGTAAACAGGTGAACGTCTGTCGTATTCAACTGCAGAAGAATTGCAAGTAGTTGCTCACGATATTTATTCCAGGGTTGGCTAGAGCGGCGATGGGGAGGACCGACAAACTCTTGTACGCTCTGTCGCAATGTAGGACTGTAAATTAGAAGTCGCGTCATGCTTCTTTCAAGCTCAAACTGAGCTCGCGTTGAAAGGTATACAGAGGAAGTTATTGCATGCAAAGAGGGGATTGGTGTAGTTCGCACAGCTCCAGTAATTTGACAAAGGGCAGCATTTTGAGTGATTTGCAGTGCTTTGATGTTACGGGAAAGGACCCAAGCATATACATGCATACAATAGTCCATTTTTGGTAGCAGTACATGTTTAAATAATTGCTCCAGAGTATCGGGATGGCAACCCCATGTTGAGCCCCTCAGTACCTTCATTGCATTGATATCTGCCAAACATCTTGCTGAAACATAAGCGACATGCGCAGCGCCATTCAGCTTGTCGTCTAGAACAACCCCAAGATATTTGTAGGTGGGAACTATTTCTACAGTAGAGTTGATATGAGGGGAAGACAAATTAATATTTAGATCATTCTTGTTGTGGGTTGGAAGTGAATCAAAGAATGACATTAATTTGGTTTTGTTGTAATTTACTGTAAATCCTAGTAAGTTAAGTTTGCTGAGTGCATGATATAGATGTCGTTTCATGGTTTCTTGGTTAAGGTAAGGATCGTGGTTCTGGGTAAGAATCATAAAGTCATCAGCATAAGATATCGTGATGCCTAAGGGGTCTGGCATCATGTAGTGTACACTGTGTACGTATAAGTTAAATAAAAGTGGGCTAAGTACACTACCCTGATCAAGACCTTGACATCCACTGATTTCATTGGTTCCATCTGAGTATGATTTGTGTCCAAAGAAAATATTTGTCCAAGCGGCAATGTGAGGAGGTAGCTTAAGGTGCATCAGGGTGCTGGTTAATACGGGGATTTGCACGTCATTAAATGCTCCTTTTATGTCAAGGAAACAGCAAAGTGTTGAAAGCCCCTTGTCTCTCCCTGAAAGAATCCTTAGCTGAAGTTCAGTTAAGCAGTTGGAGGTAGAGTGTTTCCTTCTGAATCCATTCTGGTGAGGTGGTAATAAGCTTTGAGATTCTACTACAGATTCCATTCTGGTGTTTATCATGGTATTTAGTATCTTGACCATACAAGAGATCAGCGAAAGAGGTCTCAGGTATGAAGCATCATTGGGTTGAAAATTGGGTTTTTTAATATATAGTACTTTAACCTTTTGCCATTGTTCGAGCATTACGTTATTGGTAAAGCAGCAAGTATATATGGATAATAAGAGTTTTTTCCCATTGATAGGTATATGTGAAATCATAGAGTATGTAATATTGTCAGTCCCTGGACATGTATCTCGAGTTCTTTTAGATAGTGCAACATCCAATTCACGCATGGTAAAGGGAGGGGGGTCATTATAATGTGATAATAATATTTGTGATGAGGGTAAGATGGGTTTAGTAATTCGCTGCAGAACCTCATTGCAAACCCCAGGGTAAATTACGGGGTCAATGAATCCACTTCTGGATGTATTTCTTCCAGTGAGACTGGCTAGCATCTTCCAGGCTGAAGGGCAGGGTGAGTTGGAATTGGTTGTAAGCAGCTGCTCACAAAGTGATCTCCAAGCATCTCTTTTAGCCTGATTAATTATTTCTATTGCATGTTTTGAGGCTTCAATTAGTATATTGTGGTTTGATATGGATTTACAGCGACGGTAGTTCGATACAGCAGTAGCTCGTCTATTGGTTGCAGCTTCACAGGCATCATTCCACCACATGTTGGATTTTGTGTATGGACTGATAATTTTTTTTGGAATCGATTCTTCCGCGGCTTTCATCAGCATATCGACCAGAGTATCATAAATGGATTGTACAGTATGTACATATTAACCTGGTCAATTACAATGTGTTGTAAGTTTTCATATATGATGTGGGTAAATTGCTCCCAATTCGCTTCTCGGATTTTCCATTTTTGTATAGATGGGAGAGCGGTTTTATCAGCATCAGTTACAGTTATCTCAAGTATTTTGTGGTCACTGCTCAAACATTCATCTAATACTGTAAGCTTAGTCTTGACGAAAACGGAAGGCGAGGTGATAACTAAATCGGTGGCAGAAGATCGCTCATTTGGTTTGGTAATTCTAGTTTCCACATTGTTAGGGATGATAGTGAGTTGTGATGATAATATTGTTTCTGATATTTTCTTACCTCTTAAATCAGTATGTGATGAGCCCCAAAAAATGTTTTGACCATTAAAATCCCCTGCAATGATGGTCGAAGGTGTCTGAAATGTATCGAAAAGAGTTTCCCATTCGTTGTTCATGATTCCGATATTAGGTGGAACATATACATTGACTATCTGGATGCTGCCAGTAGGTAGGTTGAGAGTAATTGCAACAGCCTCCATCTCATTATTGGGCAGATGAGTAGAGGGAATAGTTGTATAAGGGATGTTGCATTTAATGAGTATTAGCAGTCCTCGTCGACCTGGATGGGTAATGCTGTCTTTTCTTATGATTTGATAATTAGGAAATTTTATCTTTTTTTCCTCCGAGAGCCATGTCTCTTGGAGGAGCGCCACGTCTATGTTATGTGATTCCAGAAATTTTCCAAGTTCAGCAGATTTATTAGTTATACTACGTGCATTCCATGAAATGATTTTTAGCTTGCTATTTGTATCTGTCATGGATAGGTTTGTGTGCGTTATTGTTTGTGAAATATTCCAGAATTAAATGTTGGATAGTGGCGCTTATCTTTTCCATGAATGTGTCTGGAACATTGTTAGGCAGTTTGATTCTAAGGTAGGTATCACTGGATGGGGTTAGCTCTTTGGTAATATTTGCAATAGATGCACATTGCTGGGGATGGGTGTTGGGAGGTTTATCGTTTTGTAACTGTAGTGGATCATGGGCATCGATGGACGTTGCAGAGGATGCAATAGGTTTATGTTGGAGGAAGTGTGCATCATCCTTTTGCAATATCGGTTTATCACGAGCACTGATAGACGTTGTAGAGGGTATCATAGAGCCTGGGTCTCTATTGTAATGCCTCTGGGGATCAGAGTGACTGGTGCTGGGTTTGCTTAGTTGACTGTTTTGATTCTGTTGATATTTAGATGGCGGCATAATCATAACTCTACCTTGAGCCGCCGCAGCAGCATAGGAATTTTTGTGGAGGTGATAATACTGTTTCATCAACATGTATACTGTAACTTTGTGGAGATGTATATCCTCTCCATGTTGAATAAGGAATTTGAGTAGAGGGCATGACTTGTTGCCTATAACGTGAGTTGGCGAATTACAGGCAAGACATTTAGCGCAATTTGGGTTACAGTGGTGAAGGGAGTTCAGGTTCCCACAGCTTTTGCACCTAGGTTGAGCTCTGCAAGTGGTGCGCATATGACCGTAGTGGTAACAGGATGTGCATATTTTTATTCTGGGTATGTACCTTTCTACATCATACGAGCATGATCCTAGTTTAACAGTTTTGCGAGCATCTTGACCTTGAAAATGTATTTTTACAGAGTTGGTTCTTATTAGTTCCCTGTTCTCAAATCGGCATATATAGTGGATGCTGTTTATTGCATCACTGTGGCGTTCCAAGAAATCTTCAAGAGCATCGCGTGACTTATCCACTTTGATTATCCCTACGTACTCCGTTTGGCCGGACGGTACAGTGAGGAGTGCATTTTCTGTCATTAATGAGCTTTGCATGAGTTGATTATATGCCTCCCGGTGACTAGTAGATATCGTGTATCGATTTCTCCCAGTTTTCCTTACTTGAGCATCGCAGCAAGGAGCAACAGTGGCAATATGTTTTAGGATGGCAGCTTCTGTTAATGATTTCTCTATTTTAACATCGGCTAAAACTATGTAAGGTCCAGTGTGAGATGAAGGGTACTGTCGTTTCTGGAGAGTAATACTGTGAGGTTTTATGATCGGGTACGTACTTGGTGAGACTGCAAGGATTCCAACATTTTGGTCTGAATCTGTAGGAAAATTACTGGTGGTGGGTTCAACTGTTTCAGAAGCTGGTGAAATACCCAGCTTATCTGAGGGGGATGACGAATGCTGGGGATTGGCCTCTTTGTCTAGCAAGGTTCCTGAGAGAGGCTCACTAGGAAGTTCCATTTTTGATGAGTGTCTATAGCTTGCAGCTATTAATAAATCATCAATACTGTTACGTCTCCTTCCTCTGCTCAGGTCAGAGTACTCGATATCGTTAGGGATGCAAGTAGAACTGTTAGCCTTGAGTCTGAATAAGTTGTGTCGGTTCAAGTCTGGTGATTTTGGAGTTAGAAATGAATCATCCTCACTCGATATGGTTGACTCATGAGATATTATAGTGTCACTGGTGTGTGACACATCGCAAGCAATACTGTTGTTTTTCTTATTTTTCTTCCTTTTGTTTTTATTAGTTTTTGGAGTAACATGTTGAGAATTGTTGGACTGTGAGGGATAGCAAGCAGCAAAGGTAGTTTCTCTTTCATCAACAAAAGACATTCGTGTCTCCACCCTATTAATGGAGCCTTCATCAGTCTGACACAATTTAGCTCCTTTGCGAGTTCTAACCATAGCTGAAATGTGAGGAACAGAAAGAATGCTGGAGCAGCGTTGGATTAATGTGATGAATATGTAGCTAAGGTGAAAGGTGTAAAGAATCAAGGAAGGTGAATGAATATAAAGTAATGTGTAAATTTTACATTAGGTTTGAAAGGATGGGATGAAAGAATTTGAAGGAAGGGAGTTAACGTGGAGATGGGAGTATGCACTTATGCAGCAGTCACTAGTTTCAACCGGCACGCTATTGAGATATATAGCAGTGTTATAGTTCAAGTCTATATTTTATGTACTATTAAAGGTTGAAGGTTATACCAATCCTTCTTGGAAAAAGAAAAAGAAAAGCGTCTTTATCGCGAGTATTGAAATTTGGATAAAACAAGAGGAATGCCCACGATTAACGCAGATGGCGGGAAACGTCTTGCAGTTGAAGGGGGGTTAAGCAGGGTTCACATCCATCCGGAGCCGTCCGGAAATACGGATAGGGGAAGCTAGTGAAAAGCAGTGGAAGGGATGGAGGGGAATCGCGGAAGTTGGGAAGGCGTTCATAACCATCCGGAATTTTGGCTGACAACTCGTTTCCCGCGCTTCCTCCCACAGCTGTTTCGGTTGCCGACGCCATTCTGTACGCGCAGTAGTGAACTGCGCAGACGCGGAGCGGAAAATATCTGAAAAATCAGATGCGTACAGTTCGCTTCAAAAGTGCTTCTCCGGAAAGAATATTCCCCCCTCCCCAGCTGATGTCCAACCAATCAGCTGCTCGTACGCACTTTCCGGATATCTTTCCAGATGGATGTGAACCCTGCTTTAGTGCTCCCGAGTCCCATACACACTCGCGAAACCTCGCGGGGAGGAAATTTTCCGCAATATAGCGCCGAACCAACAATTGTGAAGTTTTGAGCTTTTGAGCACTTAATTTAAAAACTTTTAAAGAAACTTTTAAATCAAATCTTCTTCTTCTTCCCAGTTACTTGTCTTGTGCTTGGCCGCAGCCATGCCAGACATAGGTTGGTTGTACGGCTATCGGTTGATATTTGTGGTTTATGGGGGGGGGGGGGGGATGGGATGGGATGGGATGTGGGATGATGGGCTGTATAGGTAAAGGTGTTTACTGGTTGTGGAGTTTAAAAATTAATGCCACAGTCGTCAATGAAATTGTAATACTAATGGTGAAGTCAGTTTTGATGAGGTTGGTGATACTTGTATACTGATCATTGAATAGGTTTCTCCGCTGGGTTGCGAATCTGGTACACCTGTTGAGGATGTGGTCCAGGTCAGCAATTTCCTGTCGATCACAAGATGTGCAGAGGGGCGAGTCGATTTTTTTCATGAGCCAGCGGAAGTATGGAGTGTTTCCGTGACCCAAGATGGTTCTGTTGAGTGCTGTAAGAAATTTAAGGGGCTCGTTAATCCCTCTGTACCACGGAGTTGAGGTGGGGAGTGGAATGATGCTTCTGGTCCATTCTCCACGTAGCCGGCATTGTGAAGCATGTTCTGCAGCCCATTCCCGGTCCCTCCTTTTTTTGAGAACTCCAAATAGGTCAGAATACTGTATTGTTCGAGAAAATACATTCAGCTGCATCGACAATCCGTGATGGTGGTGGTTCTCAGCTCTGTTGTCCTGCTTTGGAAATCGGACATAGGAGTTCAGTTTTCTTTATGTTGTTCAGTTATCTTATATTTCCATCCTACTGTCTATTGCTAACTGGTTGATGTCCCGAAGTTAAGGAATACCGTTTAGGTGATGCTTCAGGTGGGGCTGGATGGGAGTGTCGATGCTGTGTCGTAGCAGGATGGGGCGACGATTGGCGACGAACTTGGTGCAGTTGTTCAGGAGATGATCCACATCTGCAGCTTTCGTGGTCAGAGCAGTTAGTGCGGTAATAATTATATACAATACACTTGTCACCCACGATTTTGTTAATATTGAGATATTTTACTTGAAATAAAATTTAAAGAAAAACGAAATACAAATTAAAGGTCGGAATGAGTATAAATGTAAAAAATGTGGAGATCTCACCCTTAGAAGTCGTTGTCCTCAGAAGAGCTGTTGTCATCAATTGGTGGTGGGTCGTCATTTGGAAGCTGTGGCGCTGGTACGTTTTCGGGGCTATACAAACGTCCAGTCACTCTGAACAATGCGTGTATGCGCGAATTATATTCGGGGTATATCCGACGAAACATAAATTCAGCTAAATGCCCAGCCAGATGGTGTTTTCGGTTGCCGTAACGTGGAATTGTTCCCCAAACTTCATACCACGTCCGTTCTATTGTTTGAGTGAGGGCGCCGGTATCAGGATCAACAAAATTCACAGAATGATTAACGGTTAAATGGTTGTAGTCTTGGTGTTTAAACAGTTATAAGACCTCCACCACAACATTTATAAGACTTCCAAATGACAACCCACCACCAATTATTGACGACAACAGCTCATCTGAGGACGAAGACAAGGACTTCTAAGGGTGAAATCTCCAAATTTGTTACATTTATACTCATTCCGACCTTCAATTTGTATTTCAATTTTCTTTAAATTGTATTTCAAGTAAAATATGTCAATATTAACAAAATCTTGGGTGACAAGTGTAAGGTATATAATTGCCCTTAGTACAGTGGGGGGTTGTTTAGTACAGTGGGGTTTTTCCTCATGAGGAACTTGAAGAAGGTGGTGTTGCCATGTTCCAATAGGATGCGGTTGATGTTCGTGAAGAAAACGTTTGGGCCAGATATACCTGTGTATCATGGTACATTCATGGGGATTATGGCTCTTGTCCACTGTCCTCTGTTCGTTGTCATGTTGTCATGCTCCGTTTCCAAAATCGTCATGCTCGGTTCTCACAGGCTGCAGGAAGCTCACGTGATCACTGAGTTGCTGCTATTGCTGTGGAAACCGAGTGAGCCCAACATCGCCACTCTTCAAGCAGTAGCATCAGCTATCATGTTTGATGTTATGTGTACATGACTACTGACTAGGGATCCACTGGAATGCTACTGATGCAGCGGAATTGATAATGTTGATTTGTCTGGCGAATTGCTGAATTATAAAAGGTGGTTGATCACCGGCTTTAAAGGGTCTCAGGTACAGTTGGAGACCATCGGTCCAACTTTTTGTTTGGTTGTTGGCTCCATTCTTCTTCTTCTTCTTCTTCTTCAAGGCATTTTCTTCTTGTTATACAGTAAGGTTATGCGTTGTTGTACTTCTGCTGTGTAGAAGATGTTGGAGCATCACGGAAAATAACGAAAACGAAGCTTGTTACATGAATGTAGTAAGTTGTTAGTTGATGAGAAGCACAGAAATCGCGTTGTACCACTCCGGGGATAAGAGAACTGTGACGTCACACAATCTTCAACCAATCATAGAGTTTCACGCAGTTTCCCCTTCTCCCGATTTTCAAATTCGATTTTAGTTATTACAACAACATTTTTGGTTTATTATTCTGTGAATAATACACCTATGTATTCGCTCAGCAAAAAATTTGTAGAACACCCCCTCAAACTTTTTTCTTTTCCGTTTCGAGGTGAGTAGATTCCAAAAATGCAATGTCCGTCCGCCGTATCACGTGTACCGGCTTCATTTTTGGTCTAAAAAAGTCGTTCTTTCGCACACATGCTCCATTTGGGCCCTAGTTGTGTCCCGAAACTTTTCAGCCCGATCGGAATATAACCAGGGGTGTTATGAGTGAAAATGTGCGTAAAAATAGGTACTTTTTGCGTTTTAGCAACATGTTGGTAACATGAGCTTCTGAGATATCGTTTTCCATGTTTTTGGGGACGAGAAGACCGAATATGAAGTCGATTTTGACCAAAGAGTGGAAAATCGAGGTTCAACCAAATGTTCAGCTCCCAAAATTGATTTTTTATGAGTGAAAAACCTGGAAAATCGTCTGAAATCACCATCAATTAGTATAATAACACTAGAAAAAGTGTCAACACGTGGATCAAGACGATGAAATGGCACTACCAATGATCAAAGATAGTTTAAAAAAAGAAAAAAAAGGAGCGTACCACCTAATTTGTGTTTTAGGGGCCAAAATTAATGGAAACCATCAGAAATAGCTATTTAGATTATTACGCATGAAACAAACAATAAAATGAACAGCCAACATTTCTGAAGTTATGTCCAATAGAATAATCCCATGTGACAAGGACTTTGCGTTTTATCCATATTATTTTATTACATTTTTGCGAACCGTAGGTGGTCTAGTGTACAGAAAAAAGGTTTCATGCAGAATTTCAGATAGGTGCTAGTTTATCACTGTGTAAGCCCTGTGAATTTGTTGGGATCGAAACATGGCAACACTGACGTTGACACTCCGTTAGTTAATAGACATGCGCATCTAGGTGTTCACAGATAGGCAATAGTGGGAATGACATATTTCATTTATGCTATATTCAAATAGTGAATGATGTATACATTTAAATATCCCACTCCGCTCTACATTTTGCAAAAATTAATTAAATTGAGAGGCCACAGAAACCGGTGATCTACGCAGAAGGGGTGTGAATACAGAAAATAATAAACTGTTCAGTAATAATTTTCAGCTTTTTATTACCTGGCAACATCGTCAGGTGTCGGCTTGTTCTCCGTCCTGTTCATCATCTCTTCGAATGTGTTGAGCGTGTACTCCCTGTTCCTCTTCATCTTCATGTCGACAAAGGTCTTGGAGTCGACGAAGAGCTCGGCCATCTGAACGGTATGTAGGAGGGGGCCGTAGCAGTAAATATCGTTGTTGCAAGGGGGGGCTCCGTGTTGGGAAACCACGGTCCCGAAGAGGAGAGCCACCAGGACTAGCAGCATGTTCAGGATACTCTTGTATTGGTGATGGTGAACTGGAGAAACGTCCGGAGACGTGAGATGGCTGCCTTCGGCTCTTTATGAAGATCCCCCGATCATCTGAAACGAAAAAAAACATTGATGTCAGAAATATTAACCAATTACCTACCAAAATTGTAGGAGCAAAACAAAAGGGAAAAAAATGTGACAACAGTGGGGGCTTGAGACACCGGATTAGTAGTGTGACAGAGTGTGACGGTGGGGGTGGACCCTCGAGAGTCCCCCTCCTAGACCAGCGAGATTATCACCGGTTAAGAAAGGATATCGATAAGGCTTCGGCTCACCGATCCCGTCTCCACCGGAAGAAAAAAATGTATCGAGAACAGCCGCACTGTTACACTCCTCCTCACATGACATACTTCTGGGTAGCAGAAGTATGAGAGGGAAAAGGGTGAAGGAAAATTAGTATGAAGTTCTGGATCAGGAAACGACATCTGAACAACATCAATGTGACTAACCTCCATCGTAATGTTACTACCTCAATAATATTTACTGGCGGGGAACAAAGCTCCTACATGCGAGTATTGGCGGATAATGTCAGAGGTTGTTGTCCAGTGAATTGTGCTCATCTGGGCAACCTCTAGGTGATCAACCTCCACCGTTAAGACGGAACAACTATTGGGACTTATCAATTGGGACACGGCATTAATCGCCTTCTGATGAGCTCAGTATATTTTAATTATACTGACACTCTAAAGGGGTGAAAGGAGGTGGGGAAGCCAATAGATGTATGTATTATCAAAGGGACAGGTTGTGAGTAAAGAAATCCTTCTGGGAAACCTTTGGGCTCGTCCTTCTGGTAAGCTCACAAAAAGTAGATGGAGCATGGTGAATTGCTCAGGGCATACTAACAAACCACGCTCCGCTACCATGTGACAGAGTGTGACAGTGGGGGTGGACCCTCGAGAGTCCCCCTCCTGGACCAGCGAGATTATCACCGGTTAAGAAGGGATTTCGATTAGGCTTCCGCTCACCGATCCCGTCTCCAACGGAAGAAAAAATGTATCGAGAACAGCCGCACTGTTATAGTAGGTAAGTCCAAATATCTCCACAGAAACATTTTAGTTCGATGTACGGACGAGTATACACACGACTGCAAAGAAAGCCAGCCTGGACGAGTCCCTAGTGTGCTTGATCTTGCACGAACCGTACATCGTCAACCCTGCTGTACTTCACTGAATTAGGTACCTTGTGTGTCCAGGGTGATTCTGGCCCAAGACGACGTGGGCTGGTTCGATTTCTTCTCACTAATGGGACTCGAACCTGAGAATTTCATTTTTATGCATGTGCGCTCTGACCAGTTAAGTACTGCCACCAACTGGTTACTTAATACTGCCCATTTTTTTCTCCTTTACTTATAGTACAAACAGATACTTGGTAAGCAGAAGGCGAAAAAATTTGTGCAAATCGGTACAAATAAGTACTTGACGCTCCAATCGTCTGTTGGTCTGATTGCTAAAACTAATCGGATAACCTCCCATAATTAATAAATATTACTGTAATTTTGTTAGTGCCAGATTCGACGAAAGCAACAGATTATGCTAAGGAGCAATGCTGGCCATTTTGGTCATAAGCGAATGTTTTAATAACTTTTTTGCCTTGCCTGTTGCTGGGCAATCAGGTCAAAACGAATAAATTGTTTTCCATGCATTTTCTTTCTACGTACAACTATAATAATAGTAGCCGTATTCGAATACCTCATCCGTTCGTCTGTAACTAAGAAAAATGCCCGATTTTGGTTTATTATTCTGTGAATAATACACCTATGTATTCGCTCAGCAAAAAATTTTTATAACACCCCATCAAAATTTGTTCTTTTACGTTTCAAGGTGCGTAGATTCCAAAAATGCAATGTCCGTCCGCCGTATCACGCATACCGGCTTCACTTTCGGTCTAAAAAATTCGTTCTTTAGCACGCATGCTCCATTTGGGCCCTAGTTGTGTTCCGAAACTTTGGGAATATACCCAGGGGTGTTACGATTGAAAATGTGTATATACAAATAGGTACTTTTTGTGTTTTCGTAACATGTTAGAACAGGAACTTTTGAGGTATCTTTTTCCATGTTTTTGAGACGAGAAGACCGGAGGCCTTAAATTCTGTTAAATTTTTGTCTAAAATCGTAGTTTTTCCGCACACAGTTTGGGTCCTTATTTGGGAACATATTTGGGTCCTAGTTGTGCTCCGAAACTCGGCAGCCTGATGGGCATACACCCAGGGGTGTTACGGGAGAAAAATGGGCGTAAAAATAGGGGTTTTCGAAGGATGTTTGAGGTTTTATTTAACTTGAGCTTGTGAGGTATCGTTTTCCATATTTTGTAGGGCGAGAATACCGACTATTAAGTTGGTTTTGACCGAAGAGTGAAGAATTGAGGTTGTAGCGAAGATTAGGCTTCCGAAATTCATTTTTTTTATTATTAAAAAACATGGGAAATTGTGTGAAATCACCATAAATTTGTATAATAACACGGAAAGTAGTATCAACAGGTGAGTCAAGACAATTAAATGGCAACATCAATGAACAAAGATGATCTTTAAAAAAAAAGCCGAGCCTAATTCGTGTTTATGGCGGCCAAAATTGGTGGAAACCAACAAAAAATAGCCATTTCAATAATTGCACGTGAGAGAAACAATAAATGAACAGCCGAAATGTCTCTGCTATGTTCAGTAGAATAATAAACCCATGTGACAAGGACTTTGCAGCGTTTTTCACATGGACATCGTTAACCTTGTGATGTTGTGAACTGGAGCCTGCTAGAAAGGATGCCCGGAATCCAACGAACCAAAAATAATTTTTGAAGGCAGAGTGGACTGGGGTTTGAAAATATTTTATAGAATACCTAAATCGGTAAAAAATCCAACTTCGTCAAATATTTTGGTGTTATCTCCCAACTCTCACCAGAAACCTCTTGCAAGGAAACGAGTTTCCCCCAAAATAATTATACTTAAGTCATTTCGCATTTCTTTGGCCAATAGCGGGGGGAGCCTAATTACAGTTTCGCTTCACCTTGAGAGCTGGAAAAATGTGAGAAGGATGCGAGCGATTACCTTACACGGGTCTCGCTTCTCATTATGGCATTATTCGACGAAGGCAGGCCCCCGTAAGTCGTTGTTAAAACAACAATATTTTTTGTCGTGTTCCGGATCTCAACGAGTTTACATTGGCAAATAGGAGGAGAACAATGAGAAGATTGGGGAGTTAGGGATGAACGTGAGTTTGCTCACTGCGCAGTTGGTGGATCCTTCTGGTCGCACGAGTATTTTCGTGAACCTCCGGTTGCGGCTGAATTGGCACACTTCAATACTTCAGATATAAAATCGAGGCAAGATACGATGAAAATGGTAAAAGAACGGTTTATTATTTTCCTTTGTAGATACACCTTCTGCGTAGATCACCGAATTCCCACTAGCGTAGGTTAAGACTCGGATTTAGTTGGGTCGTTTTCACTATGGATACCTAACAACCCGCTCACGCACACACACAGACACGACAAAATGCAACCAGATTCGAAGTATTAAAACTGTCTATAAAGTTCGGCAATTTCAGTTAGTACGAAGATGAATTTTTCCACCGAACCCAGCAAAGATGAATTTTCCACCTCCCGCATCTCCTGTGATGCGCCATTTCGGCCCCCACGAACCTCCACTCGCTCATTTCTGAAATTATGATGGTCGCTGAACCTAGATAGGACCCTCGACATATTACCACGTTTTTACCTCATTTCGATGATTCATTTGACCATGAGCAACAAACTCGTTCTCTACAGGAAGTTAAAAAAAAGTACTGATGTCTTTAGCAATGATATCTCGGCTGGGCGTATACCATATATCATTCACACTCATGTTAACGAAGCCAAACTTCAGGGCCATACTGTGAACGAACGGCTCGACGTACGATGGTCTACCACGGGTAGTCTCAAAAAAAAACCAGTCATGCAGCATGACTTAATGAGCGAATTTTCAAAGAAATATTCGAATTAATGGCTATGGTTTTGAATAAAGGAAAACTTCGGTCTAAAATTTGGGTTTCTATGTATATTCTCTTCGTATTTATTTTAATTTGTACGTTTTGTCCATCCTGATTCTACCGTTTGTTTATTACGTAATTGTACTAAGTGCTTATTTATTTGATCGCTGTGGGTTCATATTAGGTAGGATAGGGTAGTTAGGACTTTTTACTTACCTACTCAAGAGAGTGCAGTAGGTAAAGGAGTTGTTATAGAAAATCATGAGTGCTTCAAGTGCAGGTTGTTTTTCATGCAGGCTCAATCTTGAAATAAACTATGAAGGAAGGATGTGGTTTCTGGAAGGATCACTTGGAAGAACATGTGGGTGCTACGCTGACCACTCTAAGGGGGTGGGGGGGGGGGGGGTAAGAGTTTAAAGATTATCCTAGTTTTGGGTAATTTTTGCGCACTTTAAATGCTCTAATTTAAGAACGGATTTAGATATCTAAAATCCGATTTCACCATCGTGTTCAGCGTGCAAAAACCTTTAAAATGAGGGGTCACTTGTTAGAAAATAACATTTTGGGGATTTTTGGGTAATTTTTGCGCACTTTAAATGCTCTAATTTGAGAACGGATCAAGATATCTAAAATCCGATTCCACCATCGTGTTCAGCGTGCAAAAACCTTTAAAATGAGGGGTCACTTGTTGGAAAATAACATTTTGGGGATTTTTGGGTAATTTTTGCGCACTTTAAATGCGCCAAAACCCTCCTTAGAGTAGGCCAATTTCGCCCATCTTCGAACTTAGCCTTTCGATTGCCAAGATAGATTTTTTGTGCAAATTTGAGCTGTTTATCTCAATTCTATCGAGAGTTATCGTCTGGAGTGACACATATATAAATATATATATACATATAAAAAAGTGTTAAATTTCAGGAATCGTTTTAGAATGGTCTGAAACGGATTTCTATGAAGAAAATTTCCAAAAATTTATATTATTTAAATTTCGAAGCCATTGCAATAGCTTCATTTTCTTTGAAAATTCGCTAAAACGCTGCAAATCCCTGCACAACGGTTTATTATTTTGTACAGAATACCCTTCTGTTACAGATCACAGCTCTCTTTATAGATAACCCGTCTATATAATATAATATGTACTAGTCTATACTTCTAACCCCGTACTCGTTACTAGGTAGCTACCCAAATCACGAGTTAAATGTTGCTAAAATAATTCTGTCGATGACGAACAGTAACTAAAACGGCAAAAAGAAACGCAAACAATGAAGTTCTGAAGGAAAATTGTTGATGTGGAGTGCAGTAGATGCCCGTTCTGCCTAGATCACTGTTATCTGTGGTCAATACCTACCTTCGTAGTCATGTATAATGAACCGTTGTGTAATAACTTGCCCATCAATAATACTTCAACGGTTGTTCAAGTTGCAAAAGTACCGATCAACAAAATCCAGCCCCTTCTTGGTAGATGAACCGTTGTGTAATAATTTGCCGTTCTGTAATAATTTACCATTCTGTAAATCCTCATCGCTGTCGGATCATTCAGAGTGTATACTGCACCTTGGATCGTGCATAAAAAATACCCCGATTGGACCAAAAGAAAACGAAAATGAAACCTTCGCAATTAAATGGATCCCGGAAAAGGCAAAAGTATTTTATTCTAATTTAGATCTTGAGTTGAAGGGGTTACCTGACCTGGAGGATGTCTTTGACATGTATAGCGTCTTTAAGGCGAGTGTGTTGAATTCCTTAGCTGCAGTGGGAATGAAGGAGGCGAAGCTCCCCGCCCGGAACTCCAATATGAGAAGGCGAGACAAACCTTGGTACACCAAAGAGTGTCGTGATATGTTGAGGCATGTTAGAAAGTCTCTTAAAAAATGGAAAATCGGAAAACAAAAAATTAATGAGTATCTCGCGATTAAGAGTCAATATTTTTCATTAACTAGGGACTTGAGTAACAAATACAATGAAGAAATAAGTGAGACAATTACAAAGGCACGAAACTCACGTGAATGGTGGGAAGCGATAAAAAAGGTTCGTTACCGAAACTTGAAATTTTCTACTATTAGTCTCGACAGCTGGGAGAAGTATTTGGAATCTACCTATGCCCCCCCTTCACAGAGTTGGGCCGCAGGTCGGGAGGTGGGAATAATTTTCCCGTCGTTAAATGCACCATTCACATGTATAGAAGTCAAAGCAGCTCTGGCACGGCTGAAGGGTGGTAAAGCACCAGGGGTGGACAATATACCAAATGAAGTTTGGAAAAATCTGAGCGAAACCGGTACTAGCTATATGGTTAAAATGTTTAACATGGTTCTTGAAAGGGGGCAAGTGCCCGAGGAATGGGGAAGGGTTTTACTGAGGATGATCCCAAAAACTTCGGACGTAAGTGATATTGACAAGCAGAGGCCCATTGCACTTATGAACACATTTGTCAAATGTTTTACCCAGTGTGTGTGTGAGATATTGACGGGATGGGCAATAACATTATCCCAGAGCCCCAGGCGGGCTTTCGAAGGGGGAGAGGCTGCAGGGACAATATTTTCACTCTAAATGCACTAATTAGTTTAAAGTTGCAACATCCGAAGGGTAGACTTTATTGCGCATTTATAGACTATAGAGATGCATTTGGCTCTCTTCCACATGAAATTATTTGGTGTATACTATCACGAATGGGTATAAGGGGAAATATACTTGAAGTTTTGATGAGTCTGTACAAAGTGGCAAAAGTTGCAATTAAAACTTTCGAAGGCACTACTAATTTTTACCCGGTTTTTCGTGGTATTTTGCAGGGAGATCCTTGCAGCCCGCTGATTTTTTCACTATTTCTCTCCGGTCTTGAAAAATATATACGAGATAGGGGCTTCAGTGGTGTGAACGTAGACGGGAAGAACGACATTCTGTCACTTTGTTTTGCTGACGATCTCTGTGTGCTCGGTTACTCAAAAGGGGATGTTGAGAACAAGCTGTGTGCATTGCTGGAATTTTCCGAATCAATGGTTCTCAAAATTAACCCGTCTAAAACTAAAGTTGTATGTTTTTCTAAAAGAGGAGGAATGGACGTCAATCAGGAATATTTAGTGGGCGATATTGTCATAACGGGTGTAACCGACTATACGTATCTTGGAGTTCCGTTCAGTTCGTCGGGGGTGTTTTTCAAGGCGGCGAGTAAGTTCAAGTCCAAAGCTTTAGCTGCTTGGGGTGGTGCTAGACAGGTTTTGGTGCGGGGTAAATGCCAAAATTGGGACTCTATGTGTCGAATTGAAGGAGCGCTAGTGGAATCGGTTTTATTTTATAATGCAGAGATTTGGAGCCTCAGATATTTTGAGGAAATTGAAAAAGTACAGAGCAAGTTTATTAAAAGTTCTTTACTGCTGCCAAGGAGTACACCTGGTTATTTGCTGAGGCTAGAGACTGGTCGGGATAGATTGAGTGTGAGGATTTTAGATAGGGTGCTGGGGTGGCTCTTGCGTTTGTTGGAAATGGACACGAGGAGATATCCGAGGATTTGTCTGGATCAATTGGTGGCAACGGTGAGGAGGGGAACCTATCTACAAAGATATAACTGGGCAGCTCAGGTTAAAGGAATTATGTATGATATTGGGTTTGGGGGAGTCTGGGATAGACTAGACCACAAAGAATTGAGGGAAAAGCGGAAATCCATGGTTGGTTCTTACAGGACTAAATTATTTTATGATGACCTGGGAAGGATGTACAACTCTTCCTATAACGCATTGTATAAAAGATTATGGTTTACTCCCAACAACCCAGAGAGATACTTGAACTCAGATGCGCCTGTGTTGGAGAAAAGGATCCTTGCGCAGCTCAGGTTAGCCGGTTCGAGCGTTATAAGAGGGTGGATTCGTGGGGAGAGCTGCCAGATTGACCAACGAAAAGCGTGTATATTGTGCAACAGTGGAAGGAATGAGTCAATTTTTCATGTACTCTGTTGGTGCTCTGAGTTGGCTCACCAGAGGCTTAAGTTTTTAGGTTCTAGCATAATAAGTAAAGAACATGTCACAAATAATTTGCTATCAGGTAAAAGTATGGTAGAAACTAAAATGATGAGCTCTTTTTTTCTTTCTTATCTGTATAAGCGTAAGTTTAAAATCAGGTTGTTGGAAGAGGCTGGATTAGTTTAACTAGGACAATCCGTGGAAAAATTATTTGTTTTTATTTCTTGTTGTATTTATCTGGTAGGGTGAGGTGTTCGATCTTACTCTTACTAATAGAAGCAAAATTTATTATTTAATTAAAATTTTGTATAATGGGCATGGCCCATGCATTGAATAGGCAACGCCTTGTCAATAAAGATTATTTTATTTCATTTCATTTCATTTCATTTCCATTCTGTAATAATTTACCCATCAATAATACTTCAAAATTTGTTCAAGTTTCAAAAGTACCTACCAACAAAATCCGATAGTCCATCACTTATCAAATGGAATAATATCGCAGAACAACCAACTCGACTTCACACAGCCATCCGAGATTATAATCAGGTGCTCCATAGCGATGATATCTGGGCCGGCTTTATACCGTTTGATTCACGATCGTGTTGACGAAGCTTTTTGGTGCACACGAACGGCTGGACAATGGTACAATGCTCCGGGTGGTCTCAAAAATTTTTTAGCTCAAGAAAAATTTAATAACGTAAAAAAAACCATGCCCTTCCATCGAAAGTTTTCGAGCTACGGTGTTCTGAAAATTTCGACCCCTATTTTGAACCCCTTAGAGATGACTGACAGTAACGTCGAGCTTCGAGGACCAACTAGACCCCGAACGGAACCTATAACCCGAATTTCATCAATTTTTTTTTTCATGGTAACTAAGAAAAGTGCTCAGTACGGAGTACGGCGGACAGACAGCAATTTTTTTTGCATTTCCGAAATCTAAGTTCCTTGAAACGTAAACCATCAAATTATGAGGGGACCTGCAAACCAAATTGCATTCATTTTGGCTCATGGTGACTGAGGGAAGTGCGATGTACGTCGCACCGCGTACGGACGGACATTTAAAAAAATTCTATTGTCGGATTCTACTTACTAGAAACGCAAGTCATCAAGTTATTTCTGGTGTGTATTGGGGGGGGTTATATTTATTCATGCTTGATTCCGGATGTTCATTATTGCAAATAATAAATCAAATAAGTAATAATAAACGAAAAGAGAATACAACATAACAGGAAATTGAATTCGTTGCTGTATACCACTTGGCAACCAATCGCCTATAACAAACTGTGCATTTCAATTGCTGCAAATTATTACGCAAAGGTTTATTATTTATCTGTATGGATGCCCCTTCTGCGTAGATCACTGTTTTCTGTGGTCAATACCTACCGGCCGGGCAATTAATGTTTCATAAATATGCGGGTACAAGAGTTATATAATTAGTTATTTGTTTTTATTCATGAATCGTGGCTAACGTTTGTTCAAGTTGCAAAAGTACCCACAATACCCATAAAAAAGTACCCATACAACGATCCGTGATTATAATCAGGTGCTCCCTAGTGATGATTTCTGGGCCGGATGTGCACCGTTTGATTCACCATCATGTTGACGATGCTTTTTGTTGCAAACGAACGGCTGCTCGTACAGTTCTCCGGGTGGTCTCAAAAAAGTTTGAGATCAATTTAAAAACGCTGGAAAGTCCTTGTCACGTGGGTTTATTATTCTATTGGACATTTTTTTTTTTCTTCATTTGGCATTAGCCGACAGCCATAGCCATGAAGTAATTTTATTTTGTTATTTCACATTACAATGTTGCAATAAAAGAACGAAAAATAAAGGCGAATGAATAAGAAAATTAAATTTTGATTCCTACTTCTTGGATAAATGAACAAATGCCTTTGAAAACTATGAAACTCCGCGAATGCACCATTTCGGGAAAGTTCACTGGATTGACCAAATGATGAACGCACGTGTCTAACAGCCGACGTCTTGCAAGAGCGAATCTCGGGCAAATCATAAACCTATGCTGTAGGTCGTCTTCCTGATCTTGACAGAATCCGCACGCTGGAACGTTGACCATACCGATTCGGTGCAAGTAAACTCCACACAAAGCATGGTTAGAGCGTAAAAACGGGCTATTGTCCTTATCTCCGGTCTACTCAGCTCAAACTGGGAAAACCAAGGTTTGACCCCAATTTGAGGGTTGTGCCCGCGGTATGTTATGCCCGCTCTGGCTTCATCATAAAGCTGTTGCCATCGGACATTCAGTTCTTCGTGGAGCCTCACGTAGATGTCGGTGAATGGTATTCGAATATCCAGATCCACTCCGTTTTGCCGAGCCGCATTGGACAGAGAATCGGCCATTTCGTTGCCGCTAACACCAACATGTGATCTCGTCCATATAAAATGAACTCGTCGACCGTCCCCTTGCATGTTTAACAACATCTCTAGTATTTCCATGAGGATATGATTAAAGTTGGCTGTTTTGTCACTGGGTGGGGATCGTGAAGAAAGAACGATAACCGTTTAACCCTCTGACGAAAAATAATTTATTGATGAACTATCTCTGAGTTGAAAAGAAATACCACTGATGCAAAGGTATGTAAATGAACTTAAATTTAACGTGGTGCTCCACCAAACATAACTGAATTCCTGCACGACTTAAGATCGAATCGTATGCTGAGAATATAATGTACTGCCACACAGAGAATGTATTGATACGTCTGACCTTTTACAGTCCCACACTTTGGATGAAGATGATCCGATGGGATGACAGGTGATGTCCAGGGCTTCGGGCTGTCCACGTGCCCGGGTGTCCACAGATGAATTCGTCTAGGGTTGAACCACCGCAGACAAGCTCACGTTGTCGATCGCGCAACGGGCTTACAGCGAATTTGACTGACTACAGCACTCCGCAGGTTGTCAATGAATGACTCGAGTTCTCCGGGATATCCGCGGATAATAAAGCCGAATATGAAGTTCGGATGTTGAGGGTCTCAAACACCGAATCGGCACTCGATTCAATAAAAACGAAAGGACGCGGTTGTTCAGCCGGCCGGCAAGAAGGCTCGTTGGCAAGTGAAGTCTGGCAAATTGATGATCAAATATATAGGTTTGTGCACGTCGACGAGGGTGAAGGTGGCATTCAACGCGGTTGAAAGTTGAACGGTCGTCTCTGCCCCCACTGGCCCCGGCCTTATGTTATATATATCAACAAGAGTGGCCAATAAAGCAAACAGAACAAAACAATCACAGGTACCTAATCGAGTGGCTTAAACATCCCGCCCACCAAATTTAAGGTAAATTTGGGAAGGATATTTAGGTCGAAGGATAAGGGTTTTGGTTGAGGGGCAGAATAGGAATGAGTTTGACTGCAGGCCGCTTGAGGATCCTGGATCTCGTTTTGATGGTTGCCACTCTGACAATGCCATCACTACCAGGATGTGTCTCCAGGACTCTAGCAGTTGGCCACTGAGTAGGCTGGGAGTGATCCTCTTTCAGTAGCACCAGGTCTCCTACTTGTAGGTTCCGTGTGGTTCGTGTCCATTTGGGTCGATGAATCAATGTGACCAAGTATTCTGAGCGCCAACGACTCCAAAATTGTTGGCTCATCCTCTCCAGCAGCTGCCAGCGGGAAAGAAGATTCTCCTTGCAGTCAAGTAATGATTGTTCCGGCAAGGCTTGCAACGGTCTACCGATAAGAAAGTGGCCTGGAGATAAATCATCCAGATCTTCTGGGTCGGTGGAGAGAGGACATAATGGGCGTGAATTAAGTTGGGCCTCTATCTTGCTGAAGAGCGTTGAAATCTCCTCAAAAGTCATCGGTGTTTCCCCTGCAATGACACGCAGAAGTCGTTTTGTGGATTTCACCCCGCCTTCCCAAATGCCGCCCATATGGGGAGTGTTGGGGGGATTAAAATGCCACTGGACACCAATCTGCAGTGCATGGTCGTTAATAGGCTTTCGTGTGGCGGGATCATTGTACCACAAGATCAGCTGCTTCAGATGATTGGAAGCACCAACGTAATTGGTTCCACAATCGCTGTAAACGTTGGAAGGAAGTCCACGACGAGAGACAAATCTTGTGAAGGACGCTAGAAAGGCATCCGTCGTGAGCTGACTCACCGCCTCGAGATGAATTGCCTTTGTCGTCATGCAGATGTAAAGGCATAAGTATATTTTGGCGACAGGCGCGTTTCGTCTGGTAGAAAACTTGAGAGAAAAGGGGCCAGCGAAATCAGTACCCACATGATGAAAAGCTCGCCCACCTTCTAGTCGAAACGATGGGAGATCTCCCATTCGAGGAACAATGGGTGATGCCTTGTCCTTGAAGCACTTGAGGCAGAGAAACGTACGCTGTCTCACTAGTCGTCTAAGTGATGGAATCCAAAATCTACGCTGTATCATAGCTTGAAGTAATACAGGGCTAGGATGTGCATAAATTTTGTGAAAATGATCAACTAGAAGGTTAGTGAAGTGACTAGCAGTTGGTAAAATTATTGGGTACTTTGAATGCTCGGGGAGATTGGCATTTTTAAGGCGGCCTCCTGCTCGAAGTACACCATTTTCGTCGATGAATGGCGAAAGTTTAATAAACAGGGTTTTGGCAGACGCAGCATTACATGGTTTGCCATTAAAAAAGTATTTCAGCTGAACAATCTTAATGCAGGCTTGCAGACTATCTTCTATATCTCTCAATGAAATAATAAAGTGCAGCGATGAGTTTCTTTGAAGGACGTTTTGCGAGGTTCTAGATTTCCATTGCCGAATACCAAATTTCAGTCGGGCGATGGTTGACAAAAGTTTATAATAGGCGGAAAATCTACCCATCCAAGAAATGAAAGGATCAATGAAGTCCGAAGACACTAGGGCAACAGGGTTTTCCTTCAGCTCCGGAAGATCCTTACTTGTGGCCAAGGATGAGTGTGGCCAATCAGACTCTGGAAGACCAAGCCAACTGGGGCCTTGCCACCATAGCTGGTGATTTATCAGAAGGCTCGGGGATAGACCCCTGGATCCTGGATCGCCCGGGTTCTGCTCCGAACATACATGTCCCCACATAGATGGGTGAAGGATGGAGACAATCTCATTGACTCGATTACAAACATAGGTTTTGAGTCGGTGTATAGGGGTATTGAGCCACCCTAAAACAACAGTGGAGTCAGAGAAAAATTTGGGAGTCAAATCTCTCTGAGGAAGGCTATTCAAGAAGTCTTGGATTGACAGGTATAACTTGGTAAGGAGTAGCGCACCGCAAAGTTCGAGTCGTGGTACTGTTAAGATTTTAACGGGGGCGAGTTTGGCCTTGGCTGTTAACAGGTGAACTTTTATACTCCCTTCCGTGATTATTCGAAGGTAAATTACACCACAATACCCTTTAGTTGATGCATCCGAGAACCCTACGACCTGCCAGCCGTATTCCCCCAGAGTCGTCACGAATCTAGGAATTCGTAGTTCCGAAAGTAAGGGCAGCTCTGCATTTATTGAGCCCCACCTGGCGGCAAGTTGGGGTGGGATATCCTCATCCCAATCCAGACCTAATTTCCATAAGTCCTGGATGAAACCTTTCATCAACAAAATCGTAGGGGCTAGAAACCCTAAAGGGTCATATAGCTTCGCCACAGATGAAAGAATGTTACGTTTTGTGAATTTTTTGTGCTTGGGAGGCAGAACCTTGTAACAGAAGCTGTCGATTGCTGGGTTCCATTGAAGGCCTAGTATTTTTATAAATGGATCCAGTGCAGAATTATCAAACTGGACAGGGTCAGTTGTTGTGTCAGACCGCCCACCATGACTAACTGCCTCCAGAATCTCAGGACAGTTGCTCGACCACTTGCTGAGAGTAAAACCTCCTCTTTTCATCAGTGCTATGATTTGGTCTTGAAGGTGTAAGACATCCGGTATTGACGATGCCCCGGTGGCCAAGTCGTCAACGTACATGTCGTGCATGATGGCACGAGCTGCCTCCGGAAAATCCCGCCCTTCGTCCTCCACTAGCTGCTGAATGACTCGCAGGGCAAGGAAAGGTGCTGCCGCCATCCCGTAAGTGACGGTCGCGAGCTCGAATACTTGCAATGCTTGAGTCGGATCAGCTCGCCAGTATACATGTTGGTATTGGCGATCAGGAGGGTGTATTTTGATCTGACGATACATTTTCACGACGTCAGTTACGAACACATAACGATGAAGCCGAAAATTCATAAGGACATCTCGTATGTCTCGTTGCAGTTTTTTACCCGTGAGCAGATGATCGTTCAGCGATCCAAAGCTTGTTTTGACGGATGCGTCGAAAACTACCCTTAGTTTTGAGGACTCATTCACCACACAATGGTGAGGTATTATAAATTTGCTTGCCGTTTTGGCTATACTCATATGTCCAAGACGATTATACTCTTCCATGAAATCCACATACTTCTTTTGGAGTTCTAGATCCTTCTTCAGCCTATGCTCCAGGCTGTAAAATCTGTTCATGGCAATGTTTGACGAGTGAAAATTATCTGGAACATCATCTTTGAAAGGTAAACGAACGGTGTACCTTCCATCAGCTTGTCTGTAATGGGTATTACGGAAGTATTCCTCGCAATCCACAACCTCGGGATTCTCAACAGGAGCAGACGGCGGTTTCACTTCCTCAATACTCCAAAATTGTTGAAGCTCTTCGTTTAAATCAGACACTGCGCACAAGGCGGTAACAGTATTTTCTGGATCAGATTTGTATCTCCCGATCAAGACATACCCAAACGCAGACGGCAACAGTTTTGGTAAACTATCATTCAAATGTATTGGTGAGCCGGAAATGATATCGGCAAACAAATCAGCACCAATTAAAAAATCCACTGGACCTGATTCCCAAAACAGGGGATCTGCTAATTTATAGTCCGAAAATTTGTGCCTGATATGGTTTGGAAGCGTTACGGAGGGTAAATACGATGTTATATTATTAACAACAATAGCTTCAGTGTAGAAATTTGGTTGTACTCTATTTCTTGGCCTCAGAGTACATTTTACTTTTCCTCGAGCCCCCTCAAGAATGGTGGCCCCAATGCCTGATATCTGACGCCTAAAAGGAAATGTCCCAAGGCCCAATTTATTCAAAAATTTCAGTGTTATGAAGGACTGTTGAGATCCTGAGTCAAGAACCATTCGTACAGGTTGGAATCGGTTGTTCGCATCGCGGACTTCCGCTACAATCGTACCTAAAAGTACTTCGAAGGGTGGTTTTTTGTTGTCAGGCATAGGCTTCACCTCACTTATAGTGGATGCCAAGGAAGGCGAGCTTCCCGCAGCCGCTGAACTTGAGTCCGAAAATTCCTCCTTACTTTTGAACAAGTGCAACATGGAGTGGTGTCGATAACGACAGAATCGACATCTCCATCTGGATTTACAATCTGCAGTAACATGAGCTTCTGACAGACATAGCCTACAACCCGACCAATGTTTGAGTAAAGCTAATCTTTTATTGGAATCAATTTGATGGAAAACTTCGCAATTTAAAAGTATGTGATTGTCTCCACAAGCGACACACTTCGTGTTTTCCATTTTTGCTGTTGACGTTTTCTTTTGTGGTGTTGCGTTATTTTTTGACAGTAACGAGGTGTGAGGTTTACCTGAATACCCTTGTTTTTCTTTAGTACCTGATTTTTTATTAGATGAACCATCTTCAGAGACTGACAAGTTCCCCTCCATCATCTGTAACGCAGTGCATCTTTCTCGCACGAATTTTGACAAACTCGCAAACGTTGGAAAATCGCGGTTCTTATTATCCATTTCAAATAATTCTCGAGTTGTAGGGTCCAGAACCTTAATTGCCATGTGGAAGAGGATAAAATCAGCTTGGTCGGCAATGTCGAGTATTTTAAAGGCGGAAACACTATCCGAGATTTTGGATGTAAATTCCTTCAATGATTCGATATTAGATTTTCCCGTCATGGGTTTGAAATTTGTTATTGAGTTCAGGTATGTTGCAGCTAACAAACGCTTATTGTTAAACGCTACCTTTACGGCCTCCCAAGCCGTTTCATAATTGGCCTCTTCTAGTGGGAGGTGTGAGATGACGCTAGAAGCATGGCCAGTTAACGATGAAATTAGATAATGAAATTTGTCCATGTTTGACAAATGTCTATCAGAGTGAATGAGAGAGACAAATGTATCGCGGAATTTAGGCCAGCGAACCAAATTTCCATCAAATTTAGTTAGCTGAATTTTGGGCAGGGTTTTCCCAGGTCGTGGGTCCGTAAAAGTCAAGTTGGATAGGTCGGGCGAGCCGGATGGTTCTGGGTTTTGCTTTTGCAGTTTATCCACAATCATGTTGCATTCATAATAACATTTTTTTATGTTAGCTAAATACTCGCGGTCCGCTTGGGAGGGCATATTATCATTACCCTTCTCAATATAGGCGTCAACCAAATCGTCCCAATTTGATTCCAACTTGCCGAAATATAAATCGAGGGCTTTAGTCATTCCAAGATAAAGAGGAGCATGTCTTGAATCGGCGAGTGCCTTCCGACCTTCTTCTAAGATATTTCGCACATCATTCCCGGCTGCCTTTACCCTTTTCCTGAGGGAGACTATTTTTCTGTCCAGGGCGGTGGGTGGATTGCCTACTGCGGCTTGCCCCGATTCCAACTCAGTCTCAGGGTCATCGACAGGCATTTTTTTTTTACGAAACTCAAGGGAAGAGGGGGGGGGGAGACTGGAAGGTTTGACTGTAAGATAACTTCGAATTTGGATCAATCAATTCAATCCCTACCTTCAGTACCTACCTACCTTATAAGCAAGCCCCTTACAAAAGGAAGCAAGTATCATATAAAAGGTATAGGTACCAACTCGAAATCCAGACCAAAATGTGGATGAACTATTTATTACATGTAGGTTCTCATTGTCTGAAAGTGTGAGCGGACACAGATATGTAGAATTCAATAGCTCAGATTAACGTTTTAGGTGTACGCACTACCTACCTACTACATCAAATTACCACGATGTGGGCCCGTGAAATATGCGCTGGTAAAATAATGAAAATAAATGACACCTCACATTAAATGAAATCAAAAAATTGTGTAGGTACCCAACAAATAAAATTTCACAAATAACCCCTATTTCCAGGATGTTCTGAAATATAGGTTCAAGAGGAGTACCTACCTGTTTGCATTCAGCTGCACTTGCAGGTATTCACCAATAATTACAAAATCAGTGTTAGAATCATTCGATGACAATACACGTAGGCACTTGTCCGGAATAATATTCTGTACCTACCGGAATACTTCCTTGAACGAAAATTCCAATTTAAATCAGATGGAAGTTTCTATAAGTCAACTCAAGATAGTCATAATTTGGGTTTCTAACCACGCTCTGCTACCATGTTTTGTCACTGGGTGGGGATCGTGAAGAAAGAACGATAACCGTTTAACCCTCTGACGAAAAATAATTTATTGATGAACTATCTCTGAGTTGAAAAGAAATACCACTGATGCAAAGGTATGTAAATGAACTTAAATTTAACGTGGTGCTCCACCAAACATAACTGAATTCCTGCACGACTTAAGATCGAATCGTATGCTGAGAATATAATGTACTGCCACACAGAGAATGTATTGATACGTCTGACCTTTTACAGTCCCACACTTTGGATGAAGATGATCCGATGGGATGACAGGTGATGTCCAGGGCTTCGGGCTGTCCACGTGCCCGGGTGTCCACAGATGAATTCGTCTAGGGTTGAACCACCGCAGACAAGCTCACGTTGTCGATCGCGCAACGGGCTTACAGCGAATTTGACTGACTACAGCACTCCGCAGGTTGTCAATGAATGACTCGAGTTCTCCGGGATATCCGCGGATAATAAAGCCGAATATGAAGTTCGGATGTTGAGGGTCTCAAACACCGAATCGGCACTCGATTCAATAAAAACGAAAGGACGCGGTTGTTCAGCCGGCCGGCAAGAAGGCTCGTTGGCAAGTGAAGTCTGGCAAATTGATGATCAAATATATAGGTTTGTGCACGTCGACGAGGGTGAAGGTGGCATTCAACGCGGTTGAAAGTTGAACGGTCGTCTCTGCCCCCACTGGCCCCGGCCTTATGTTATATATATCAACAAGAGTGGCCAATAAAGCAAACAGAACAAAACAATCACAGGTACCTAATCGAGTGGCTTAAACATTGGCCTTTATAACAAAGTTGGAAAGCTTCAAAATGGCGCTCCGGCAGTCAGTAACCACAATGGTTGACTCCTCACCTCTGATCCCAACATACCGCAGGGCCTCCCGGATTGCAACAACTTCACAAGTAAAACTCGAGGCTAACTTAGGAAGTCTGAAGGCTCTACCACTTCCAACCTGTGGGTCGAAAAACGCGCAACCACAACCATCCACAGCTTTTGACCCATCTATGTAGATCACATATCCACCTGGAAACCTGGTTTGCATTTGCTCTGCTAACCGTGCTGAAGCCTCTCGAGATCCCCCAAGCTTGTCGAGGTCAACAATGCTGTAGGTATCCCACACTGTACTTTATAATGGACACGTCGACCTGAAACACTGGCAATATCCTGCTGGAGTAGATAACGTCACCGTAAACATTTGTTGAGGCAAAACTAGCCGCCAGGGGGGGGGGGGGGCGAAGGTTTCCTTATCCAGAAGTTACACAGTAAGTCGTGCTCATTTAGCCTGTGCAGTTTTCTGAGTAATTTGCTGGAATAAGCTTGGACGCGAATCAAAAATCTGTCAGACAGTAAACGACGACGCAGACAGAGCGGGGGCTCGTTACATTCCTGTAACATTACAACAATAGGCGTCGATTGAAGGTACCCTATACATATCCTCAGACATTTGTACTGGATCTTATCCAAACAACTAAGAGCTGTCTTGGATGCTTGACCATACAATGGGCATCCATAGTCCAACACCGCTCGAATTGTGGATCTGTAGAATCGCAACGCAACCACCGGGTCTGCTCCCCAATGCAAATGCGTCGCCATTCTTAACACATTAATGAATTTTTCCGCTTTCCGAACTGTGTTCGCGATATGCGGCTTCCACGACAACGTTTTGTCAAGGAACATTCCCAGAAACTTTGCTTTTGTCCCTATTCCCAGTGAAACATCCTCCAGCCTCAATTCCTGCGCTACGGGCAACCTGCGCTTGCGTGAGAAGACGCATACCGTTGACTTTTCTACGGAGATAGACAAGCCGTTCCTGACACACCAGAGTTCAATGCTTTCATGAGCCTGCCGAAGAAGATCCATAAGCCTATCATAATCATCCCCAGTAACATACAGACATACATCGTCTGCGTATTGCAAGATTTGCACACCATCTGGTAGAGATTCCCCCATGTCACTCACGTATAATGCGAACAAAATTGGCGACAAAATTCCACCTTGGGGAAGTCCACTCCTAGCTGTCCTCGGACCAAAAGTCGCTTGCCCCACCCGCAGCTGCACATAGCGCTCCGAGTATAAACTGTAGACATTTTGAACAAATTTATGAGGAATACCAGACTTGATCATCTTTTCTGCCAGGATCTCTAGAACGACATGGTTGTACGCACCCTTTATGTCCAACATCAGTGCCATTGTGGTCTTACCGATGGTAAATCCTTTCTGAATGTCCGTTACGAGGGTAGCTAGGCTATGAAGAGTTGATATTCCTTTTCTGAAACCAAACTGGTAGCTTGGCAATAAACCGTGATGCTCTACAAACCACTCCAGCCGAGCTTTCATAGCTCTTTCGTACGGTTCGGACAAGACTGTTCTATTGGACATACCTACGGAAGTGTTGGAAATACATTTATTGTTTCTTTCATGTGCAATATTGAAGTAGCTATTGTTGATGGTTTCCACCAATTTTGGCCCCCAAAAACACGATATAAGCTCCTATTTTTGACGAATTATCTTTGATCATTGATAGTGCCATCTAATTGTCTTGATTCACCTGTTGAAACTACTTCTAGTGTTATTGGTAAAGTTTATGGTGATTTCAGACAATTTCCCAGGTTTTTGGCTATTACAAAATGAATTTTGAGAGCTGAACCTTCGTTACAACTTCACTCTTTGGTCAAAATCAACTTCATATTTGGTCTGCTCGTCCTAAAAAACATGGAAAACAATACCTCACACGCTCATGGTAGTAAAATACCGAAAAACCCCATTTTTACCCCCATTTTTCGCACATAACACCCCTGGGTATATTCCGATCGGGCTGCAAACATAACTAGGGTCCAAATGGAGACTGTGCGCGAAAGAACGAATTTTTTAGACCGAAATTGAAGTACATATGCGTGATACAGTGGACGGACATTGCATTTTTGGAATCTACGCACCTTGAAACGTAAAAGAAAAAATTTTGAGGGGGTGTTATAAAAATGTTGGTATTATTTATTTCCAATAATTCACCTTAGGAATCGAGTATGGAAAAAAAAAAAAAAAATCCGGACGTTAGTTATGCAGATAGACCATTATTTATGTTGTCTCTTTGCGTCGGACCCTTAAAATGTGAAGGAAATGTTGATTTGAAGTACTTTGTGGTGGTGCATTATTTTTCGATTTTCTCCCCTACCTTTTGAGGAATCTTTCCTGAGTACATCCTATTAGTCCTTTCGGAGAAGTTTTCCCAAGTAGATTCGCAGCACATGGTGTCCACCACTACCTGTTTGTCTACTACATGAGTTGGATCCAAACAGGGAATTAGTCAAAAATCAAAATTTTTCCAGTGATCTTTAATGGATAAGGTTGTGACGGAATATGGGAATCCCATCCATATTGACTCCGGGCTCTTCCCGATCTTTTTGACACGCGGCTGAAGGGGCGGGCGATTCGCGAAAAGAACCATCAACTCCTGAAGGCATTGCGTTTTAATCAAACCAGTGTCTCCGGGGGCAGCTGTCACACTGCTTCCCCTCCTTTCTTGATGAATGGAGAGGGGGAAAGTACGCTGTATGGGCGGCGAAGTTAAACCCCTCATCCATTAGTGATAAGGCTATAGCATTATTTTCTGATAACGCGTTATTCGCTAACAGTTTCCGGTCAGTAACTGGTTCCAATTCTGATAACCGGTTACCAGTTTAGGGATGGGGTAGACGGACAAACATGAATGTTCACATGAGAGCGATGACGAAAATTTCTTCCTATGATACGTACCTATTCCTTCATTTTGTGAATCTGCCACTTAACTGATGGGGCTTACATACAAATGCTGACCACAAATCTAATAGAAATAAATTGTTGATAGAGGAATAAAAATATTAGAATTTCCTAATCTCAAAAAAAAATATAAAAAAACCGTCTGTCCTCCCTGGGATCCCACAAAATTGAGTTTAGTAGGCCGGTAACTATAGGTAGACCTATCTATGTACAGTTTAATGTGATAGGTAGATAAAATCTTGAATTTATTACCGGCAATATGTTTTTGAACTTCCTACATCACAACAAACTGGAATGCGAAACTTTATGGGATTAGTTTTTAGACCCTTCAACATTATTTTTAACATTATTACTCGATAGCTTGAACTGAGGTAATGAGAAATAACCCTTAGTTTTTTGAAGAGCACTAAGATGAGGGATACCATCCTAAAATCGGTAGGTAAACTGTTACTTACTTAAACTTTACTTGGAGTAAAGGGTAAACAGTGATAGCTATAGGTACGCTGTGTCCTATAGCGTACAATACCATCTCACGTCAAAGAGAAGCGAAAGGTCCTAAGCTGATGGATAACTGTCAGGTAGTTGGTAACCCGTTGCGAGGTAAAGCGTTATCGGCAGCAGGTAGTTACTAAGTACCATCCCAACATCAAAGGGTGCGAGAGCGAGACAGTTACCTGTGTGCAGTCATTCACACAATAGGTATTGGATAGTGAAGGTACCCACCTCCCTTGCCAGGAGAAGCGAAGTAGTTATTATTAGTAGGTTTTCTCGTAACCGGTTATCGCAATAACCGGTTCTTGGCCATTAACCAGTTATTCTAAGTGGTTCCGTTATTCAACGCCCATCACTGTCATCCATTGCATGGTAGCAGAGCGCGGTTGATGGGCACGTGCTGGATTTTATCCTCGGTACTCCCTCCACTTAATATTTTTGAGAGCTTCTCCAGAAGGAAGAGCTCTGAGGTTTTGCAGAAGGAATCCTCTTTTAAACATCCTCTTTCTAAAATAACCCTTTGTTTTATGAATATACACTTCGGCCATTCAATGTTCTTTTATAGCTCTAAATTTTTCCCTTTTTACTATTCCTCATCAAATCGAGCTATTAAGGCGCTCAATGCCTAGCGTTCAATGCCACCCAATTGTATTTTTTGTCTCTTTTGTATTCCAGTTGTTCCATCTTATGATGGCGGTTAGTCACCCAGAGGTTGTTCAGATGCGTTTTCCTGAACCATAACCTCTGGCAACTACTTTTCTCCTTCTATTTGTGTCCAAGTCCGCCAAGTGATATTTGTAGGGGTGGGCGTTTCTGTTCTTTTTGAGAAACGAAACGAAACAGTTCGTTAATTTTATGAAACAGTTTCCGGAAAGCTGTTTCAAAATAACAGCTTCGGTAACAATAACGCTTCAAGAAATTTCGGCACTCGGCCAAAACAACAGAAACGCGAAACTGTTTCTTCGTGTTTCCATCTGCGAAACTCTCTCGCAACGGAATTGGGAATTTCGGATATCAAGGTTTGGACTATTTGCAACCTTGGTACCCAAAATCAAATCAAGACCCTAAAAGCTCGTTTCGCCTTTGGCCATTCTTTTGAAACGGCTGTTTCAGGTTTTGAGAAACTGTTTCGTCGTTTCTTTGAAAGAAATCCCTAATGTCGATATCCCATCCCTACCCCAAATCGTTCGACAAGGTCTTCAATGCTGAGCTGTATTTTGCTTCGGCCAAGTGTTTTTTCCTCCACATTACCTCACTCCGAAGTTAATACCCCGATGTTTTCTCTGAATTTGAGAAGGTGTTGAACAGCTGCTACGTACTACTTATTAGCTGCTTGCCGGTCGCCGCGTGTTTGTGTTGCAGCACCAGATGTTAGGGATGGGCGTTTCTGTTCTTTTTGAGCAACGAAACGAAACAGTTCGTTTATTGTATGAAACAGTTTCGGGAAAGTTGTTTAAAAATAAAAGTTTCGGCAACAATAACGCTTCAAGAAATTTTGGTTCTCGGCCAAAACAACAGAAACGCGAAACTGTTTCTTCGTTTTTCCTGCTGCGAAGCTGTCTCCAATGGAAACGTTTTCGAATACCCGTTTTTTTCTTTCTTTTTTTCCTACAACAGAATTTTTGTTTTTTGGTTTATTATTTTCAATATTGAACCTTTTGAATAGCCCATGGCAATTGGCTTATTGGATTATTGGCAACCGTGGGACCCGAAATCGAATTGTTCGCACTTCGTTTCGTCTGTGGCCGTTCTTTTGAAACAGTTGTTTCAGGTTTTGAGAAACTGTTTAGTCGTTTCTTTTCAAGGAGCAGTATCTTCGAAACAGTTTCACGTTTTTTTCCTATCAGTGGATATTTGTAAGGAGCTAAGTTCTCCACCAGTAAACAGTTAGCAGTAGTACCATTACGATGAAAGCTATCGGCTTTGGAGTTTTTCAGATGAACCATTCCTGAATCAGAACTCCATACTACTTTCAGTCCCGTGTCAATGTAACGGTGACGACAAGGTGACGGTTTATGGGAATCCCGTCCATATTGGATCCGGGCTCTTCCCGACCTTTTTGACACTCGGCTGAAGGGGCGGGCGATTCGCGAAAACGAGTCTCAACTCCTGAAGGCATTGCGTAAAATCAAACAAAGGTCTCCAGGGGCAGCTGTCACACTGCTTCCCCTCCTTTCTTGAGAATGGAGAGGGGGAAGTTAAACCCCTCATCCGTTACAAGGACGAAAAGAACCGGAATATAAGGAAATGCAAACTACGGGAGGGTGAGTGTTGGATCCAGAAGTTCATTATTCACCGCGGATTCCCTAAGTCAACAAGAAATGGGAGGATGGATTCAAAAGAGTAATTCCAATTGCCGAGCAAACGAACTGCTTGTTTCACGGTTCGGTAAATAGAATGTTGTCGGCTAAAAACGAGAAGCGGAGCGTGAACGCGTGCGGATTCGAAGCACGTACGTGACGCGGTGGAATTGATTCGGTGACTCAAGTGATTTTTTTTATTTAGATGCTCTGAACTGCGTGGATGATTTTAAAACCCTCTCGCAAATAATGATACGGTTGAAACGAGCATCTGTGACGGCCAGAGAGTTCCATTCAGGATAGGAAAGGGAGGGGAAGCAAATACGGCTTTATGAACGCAAACCGCTGTCATGGAAATGGGAAAAAACTTGCTATGACGCATGCGTATACATTTTGCACTGATTCTGAATATACCTCCACATTTCTATACCTAAAATAGTTTTACTAAAATACCAATCCCCACCATCCCCCAAACGCCGGCATTAATAATGCATATTTTTTATCATTGACACGAAGTAAAACAAAGACGATGATGACAACAAAATTCCTCACCGATCGAGGTTAACTCGAGCTCTTGAGCTATGTTAGTAGCCGAGAGAAAAAGTGTGTTTGGAAATGCATTTTTTTTTGCAATTTTTCAGTTGATTTTTACGTATGCCAACTGAGTATAGCAAAAAACACAAACAACTTTGAGTAACCCGAAGTGTGCTCTGTGGATGGCCTCCTTGCCCCCCCCCCCCCACCCAGATGGAGGCATTCACGAAATTCCTTGCTATGGTAATTATTATCAGAACAACGCTACAAATTAGTACACAACGGTTTATTATTTACCTGCACAGAAGCCCCTTCTGCGAAGATCTCTGTTTTCTGTGGTCAGTACCTACCCTTGTGCTCCCCCTAGGAAAGCCCTAAATCGCGTACCAGAACCAGCCCGGGAATTACGTTTCGTAAGAACGCGAGGGATTCAGTAGTTCAATAATTAATTATTTGTTGTTATTTGTGAAGCATAAGGTAAAATTATAAACCGTTGTGTAATAATTTCTTTCTTTCTTTCTCATATACATAGTAAATTTCGTCCCCTCATGGTGTACAAAATATATATTTACCAGTATAGATGACCCCTCTGAGTAGATCAGTTTTCTGTGGTCAATACCTACCCTCCAGCTCCCCCAAGGAAAGCCCTAAATCGAGTATTGGAGCCGGCCCGGGAACTACAGTTTGGTAAAAATGCGCGGGATTCAATAGTTCAATCATTGATAATTATTTGTTGTTATTCATGAAGAATCACGTTTTTTCAAATTGCAAAAGTACCTATAAACAAAATCCAAAAGAACCTTCATTTTTCAAATGGAATAATATCACAGAACAAACAGCTCGATTTCATGCAGCCGTCTGTGATTATAATCAGGTGCTCCCTAGTGATGAGATCTGGGCCGGATTTATACCGTTTGATTCACGATCATGTTGACGAAGCTTTTTGGTGTACAATGGTCAGGGTGGTCTCAAAAAATACTCTAAGTCGAGATCAATAAATTTAAAACCGTAAAAAAAACCATACCCTTTCTATTGACAGTTTTCGAGCTACGGCGTTCTGAAATTTTCAATCCCTATTTTGAACCCCTTAGAGATGACTGACAGTAACACCGAGCTTCGCAGACCAACTAGACCCCAAATGGCACCTACAAACCCAAATTTCATTAATTTTGGTTGATAGTAACTAAGAAAAATGCTAAGTACGGTGTACGGCGGACTGACAGAAATTTTGTATTGCATTTTCGGATTCTACATACCTTGAAACGGAAACCATCAAATTTTGTAGGCGGGTGGGGGGGGGGGGGGGGGGGGGGCGCTACTATTTTTTTAAATTTTTTTCATGCTCGATTCCAAAGGTTTATTATTGAAAATAATAAACCAAAATGGGTCAAGCCACATGGGCAAGCAAGAGGATGGCTGAGCATGCGAATATGTTGTGCAATCACACGGGCAGCTTTCGTGCGCATCAGAGGGTCTCGGAAAATGTGGATATCCGGAGAAGAGCTGATAGGTTTTGGGGATGGAGCCGCTCTGCCTTTATTAGGGACAGGAGATGGGTCAACTTCTGCTTGCATACCCCCTAATAATGAGCAAGGATCCCCTGAAAGCCAAACAATTTGAGAACGACTCTGGAACCATTACTCTAGAAGTCATAATGAATATGGCGATTCTTCAAAAAACTTCGAGAAATGGCCAAATTTATCTCAACTATATTCGATGCAGGATTTAATAAATCGTCTCCATCATTTCGTTCTAGAACCCGTTTAGTTGTTGCCAGTGGGAAAAACTGTAGGCTTTTTCAATGTTTTCGGATTTTGGCGGGTACTATAATATTATCAGACGAGAACCAGCTCGCGAAATTTCCTTTAAACATGCGGCGTTCCAAATTTTGTTTCCCTAGAAACCCCTGTTTTTCGAAAAGCGTGACATGCAGAGAACATTTCGCTCATCAAAGAATAACTTCTCCCAATGAACTAAATCACTCTCGAAGAAATCGTGGAAACCCATTTCAAATAAAAACGGAGTTATTGAAAAATAGTCTATTTCCACTAATACACAAGTTATTGTTTGTTACTGACGACGGTTTGATCACCGAAACAGGTGTGACAGTGTTTTTTTGCGTTTTTTCGTGTATTAGTGGAAATAGACTATTTTTCAATAACTCCGTTTTTCTTTGAACTTCTCCCTGTTAAGTGTGGAGATATTTGGAGGAGTTCATTATCCTTGACCTTTACCAACCTAATAGATTTGTTCGTAGGTCGTATGTAAGTAAATAGCACCTTTTGAACTCTCTAGGTTGGTGCCAAAAGAATGCAAAAGTAAGGTAAAACTACTGAACAAAAAATAGCAAAGATGGTTTATACTTCTCTTAGATTTCCTTCAAAATTTATTCCACTCACGTTCGCGATCCTTTATCACCGAAGTGTTTCAACCGCCGTCCATTACAAACAAGATGTTTACTTACGTAATACCACGGTAAATAGCTTGTTTTTCATCCGAAATGAGACATTTCTATGGTTACTGCAGGGGTTAAAAGATTCCAAAGTGATCGACAATTTGACACCGAGCTCTTCTCCAAATAAGGTGTCGTGCGTCAACGGGCGGATCGCGTCAGTTGTTTGTCATGAATGGCCTCACGCATTTTGGCGCGGTGGTCCGAGGATATTATATATACCACCTTCACCTGGCACGAGACTACTCCTCCCATCGGCGTACAATCGAATGTCGCCTTCAAGAACACACTCGCAACTCGACCTCTTCTGCGGGTCCTGTTCGATCTGTCGCGGTGGGATTCGAATGACGCGGCCGAAGCGACTGTAGCCGCGCGGCTGGAACCGCGCGGCTGTGAAATAGGACTGCTTTGACAGTAATACAATGGAACCCATTCGAATGGCGCGTTTCCAGCCGCGCGGCCGAAGCGACTCGAAAGGTGGGATTCGAATGACGCGGCTGGAACGACTGTAGCCGCGTGGCTGGAACCGCGCGGCTGTGAAATAGGACTGCTTTGACAGTAATACAATGGAACCCATTCGAATGGCGCGTTTCCAGCCGCGCGGCCGAAGCGACTCGAAAGGTGGGATTCGAATGACGCGGCCGAAGCGACTGTAGCTGCGTGGCTGGAACCGCGCGGCTGTGAAATAGGACTGCTTTGACAGTAATACAATGGAACCCATTCGAATGGCGCGTTTCCAGCCGCGCGGCCGAAGCGACTCGAAAGGTGGGATTCGAATGACGCGGCCGAAGCGACTGTAGCTGCGTGGCTGGAACCGCGCGGCTGTGAAATAGGACTGCTTTGACAGTAATACAATGGAACCCATTCGAATGGCGCGTTTCCAGCCGCGCGGCCGAAGCGACTCGAAAGGTGGGATTCGAATGACGCGGCCGAAGCGACTGTAGCTGCGTGGCTGGAACCGCGCGGCTGTGAAATAGGACTGCTTTGACAGTAATACAATGGAACCCATTCGAATGGCGCGTTTCCAGCCGCGCGGCCGAAGCGACTCGAAAGGTGGGATTCGAATGACGCGGCCGAAGCGACTGTAGCCGCGTGGCTGGAACCGCGCGGCTGTGAAATAGGACTGCTTTGACAGTAATACAATGGAACCCATTCGAATGGCGCGTTTCCAGCCGCGCGGCCGAAGCGACTCGAAAGGTGGGATTCGAATGACGCGGCTGGAACGACCGGAGCCGCGCGACTCGAGCCGCGCGACCCTGAGGCGCGTATATGACTTCCAATCTCGCGATTCTAGCCGCTATGAACGCCACACGTGACTTCCGATTGCTTGACTTTAGTACCTACGTTAACGCCATGGAGAGTACATCGCTGCAATTGGTGTCGTCGTTAGTCCAGGAAGAGGAAGAAGAAGAGCTACTGCTGCTGGACCTTATGAAAAACGCTGCAAAGTCCTTGTCACAAGGGTTTATTATTCTACTGGACATACCTACAGAAATTTTGGCTGTTCATTTATTGTTTATTTCAGGTGAAATAATTGAAATAGCTATTTCTGATGGTTTCCACCATTTTTGGCCTCTAAAACACGAATTAGGTACGCTCCTTTTTTTTTTTTCAATTTATCTTTGATCATTGGTAGTGCCATTTAATCGTCCTGATCCACTTACTTACTACTTACAGTGTTATTATAAAAATTGATGGTGATTTCAGACGATTTCCCAGGTTTTTGACTCATAAAAAATCAATTTTGGGAGCTGAACATTTGGTAGAACCTCGATTTTCCACTCTTTGGTCAAAATCACCTTCATATTCGGTCTTCTCGTCCCCAAAAACATGGAAAACGATACCTCAAAAGCTCATGTTACTAACATGTTACTAAAACACACAAAAAGCACCTATTTTTGTGCACATTTTCATTCATAACATCCCTGGGTATATTCCGATCGGGCTGAAAAGTTTCGGGACACAACTAGGGCCTAAATGAAGCATGTGTGCGAAAGAACGACTTTTTTAGACCGAAAATGAAGCCTGTACACGTGATACGGCGGACGGCAGACGGCGTACGGCGTACGGACATTGCATTTTTGGAATCCATGCATCTTGAAACGTAAAAGAACAAATTTTGAGGGGGTGTTATAACAATTTTTTGCTGAGCGAATACATAGCTGTATTATTCACAGAATAATAAACCAAAACAGGCGTAATCCTCACCCAATATACTTGGCGTTCTTATAAAGAAGCACCTTCTGAAGGATGAAACCGTGTTCTTGAAGTTTTTCCGGTTAAATATTGAACAGTTCAACATGTGTTATCACTTATTGAACCAAAAATAACAAGCGAGTCATGTGGCAACGTCAAGCAACCCATCAGCCCTGCTGAAAACATGGGAGTTACGCTCAGGTAAAGCAATTTAATCGCAATAATATTTATTATTTCAAATTTTCATTAAATTTATACAAAAAAAAGATGAAAGGTAGGTATTCTAAATTCAACACTCAAGTGAAATAACGGCCAGACGCATTAATTTGTGATTAACTGAAGTTCATTGTCGACGGCGGCGGAAGCAGGTACTGTTGTGAGGTGCAGGTCCGGTGCGGAATCTGTGGGAGGGCGGGAAGAGATTTCAGACAGCTCGAGTTGACCAAAAATCTCACAAATTTGCATTTTGGCACGGATTTGATTTGTACTGGACAATTTTTTAACTGACATAGCCATACTTTTGAAAAATGTGTCAATGGGGTCCTCTTCCGTGGGTTTAGCAAGTATGGTCGATAATAATTTGGCTCTGTCTTGAGAATTTTTCTTGTGAACTATTCTCTCGACTTTCCAGCCGCGTGGGGGGACGCGGCTAGACTGCTCCCCAAGCAGTTGAGCCGCGCGACTCCGAGCCGCCTCGTTCGAGTCGCTTCGGCCGCGCGGCTGGAGACGCGCCATTCGAATGGGTTCCATTGTATTACTGACAAAGCAGTCCTATTTCACAGCCGCGCGGTTCCAGCCGCGCGGCTACAGTCGCTTCGGCTGCGTCATTCGAATCCCACCTGAACCAGGCGGCTCGGAGTCGCGCGGCTCAACTGCTCGGGGAGCAGTCTAGCCGCGTCCCCCCACGTGGCTGGAAAGTCGAGAGAATAGTTCACAAGAAAAATTCTCAAGACAGAGCCAAATTATTATCGACCGTACTTGCTAAACCCACGGAAGAGGACCCCATTGACACATTTTTCAAAAGTATGGCTATGTCAGTTAAAAAATTGTCCAGTACAAATCAAATCCGTGCCAAAATGCAAATTTGTGAGATTTTTGGTCAACTCGAGCTGTCTGAAATCTCTTCCCGCCCTCCCACAGATTCCGCACCGGACCTGCACCTCACAACAGTACCTGCTTCCGCCGCCGTCGACAATGAACTTCAGTTAATCACAAATTAATGCGTCTGGCCGTTATTTCACTTGAGTGTTGAATTTAGAATACCTACCTTTCATCTTTTTTTTGTATAAATTTAATGAAAATTTGAAATAATAAATATTATTGCGACTAAATTGCTTTACCTGAGCGTAACTCCCATGTTTTCAGCAGGGCTGATGGGTTGCTTGACGTTGCCACATGAATCGCTTGTTATTTTTGGTTCAATAAGTGATAACACATGTTGAACTGTTCAATATTTAACCGGAAAAACTTCAAGAACACGGTTTCATCCTTCAGAAGGTGCTTCTTTATAAGAACGCCAAGTATATTGGGTGAGGATTACGCCTGTTTTGGTTTATTATTCTGTGAATAATACAGCTATGTATTCGCTCAGCAAAAAATTGTTATAACACCCCCTCAAAATTTGTTCTTTTACGTTTCAAGATGCATGGATTCCAAAAATGCAATGTCCGTACGCCGTACGCCGTCTGCCGTCCGCCGTATCACGTGTACCGGCTTCATTTTTGGTCTAAAAAAGTCGTTCTTTCGCACACATGCTTCATTTAGGCCCTAGTTGTGTCCTGAAACTTTTCAGCCCGATCGGAATCCGGGAACCGTCCCCAGTCCACAATCGGCCGTTACGACCGTTTGAGGGGGAGAGAAATTAGCCTGAGGCCTTATCGTTACATATTTTGCGTGAAAAAACGTGACGAATAATTTTCCCAATACCCCCCTCGTAAAAGACATATCCCTGTCAAAATTTTACGATTTTGCATGATTCCACTTGGAAAATGACGGCAACGAAAACATTCTGTCCTTGATATTATTGATCCCATTAAACTGGTAATAGCACTCGACGGTTTAACAAAGAAAACGCCACCTGTGATCCTTTTCCTTCGACTATAATATCAGATCATGACCGGAACCGGATTGCCTTGGTTCGAAACGAAGAAACTTGCTCGACCCTAGCGCACCCCTGCGAACACTTGAGAGCTCTAACTTCAACAACGGTCAAGATGATTTTGGTTAATGTAAGAACAAATCCAGGGAAGGATAGTTGTCTCACTCCCCAATTCGTACACGAATATCTTCATCTGAGGGGTCGAAGAACGGATTAGGGGTGGGACATTATACAGAAGAGCTCAAAGGATTTCTCACTACAAAATAAGCTGAATACACAACTCGTATCTCTGAGAGAAAGGGGTTCGAGCATTTCCCTTGAGTATTTTATTGGTACTTCTTTGAGGGCGTCCGATTCAACCCACACGAAAGATGCTCATTGCTCATTCAAAGAGTCTTGGGCGTGTGAAGAGTGAAAGTGAAGAAAAGCATTTGTAACAGACATCAGAGCGTTTTATGCAACAAGCATAAGAAAACAGTTCTTTCCAACATTTTAAATTCATTTAAATTTGTGGGAATGCGTCTACATGGAAGCCTAATGCAACAATTCCACAAAAGCGAAAATTCCACTAAAGCAAAAATTCTACTAAAGCCAAAATGCATAAAAGCAAAAGCAAAAATTCCACTAAAGCAAAAATTCCGCTAAAGCAAAGTCCACTAAAGAAAAAATTCCACTAAAACAAAAATTCTTCATAAAAGCCTGAAGCAAAAATTATGGAAACTGTAATATGTACCGTTTCTACATAAAAACCAAAAGCGAAAATTCCAAAATTCCATTGAGTGCAATGGAAACTGTAACAAACTGTAATATGTACAGTTTGTTAGAAAAAATAAATAAAAAATAGCAAACGATGGAAATAGCAGGACTGATGAAAATTGCAGCCTGGTCATTGTAAATAATGTTCCCCACTCCTCCCCCGACACAGTAAAATTGTATAATCTAAGAGAAATGTGGTATACCCAACGAAAACTCTTGAAATGCCCTTGAAAGGCAGATGGATATATACTGATGAGATGACATGTACCTAGTGGGTAGTTGGAAACTGGCTCACTGGTGTTCAGAAATTACCAGTGTAGTTCCAGGCCATATGTAATAATATTTATAGATTACAATAATTTATAGATTAGATAATTTAGATTTAGATAGATTAGATAATTTAGATAGATTAAAATAATTTATAGATTGCAATAATTTATAGATTAGATAATTTAGATTTAGATAGATTATATAATTTAGATAATTAGATAGATTAGCTTAGATTAGATTAGATAGATTAGATAATTTAGATAGGTAATTAGATAGATTGCAATAATTTATAGATAACAATAATTTACAATAATTCATAGATTAGATAATTTAGATTGAGATAGATTAGATAATTTAGATAATTAGATAGATTAGATACAATAGATTACAATAATTTATAGATTACAACTAGCGAAGGTTTCTGTTGGCACATAACACTAAGTACCTAACTTCATTGTCGATCACAAGCCTGACGTGTTGTATCTTTCACCTGTACATACTAGACTTTCGAGAATTAATAGCTCACCGATATTTTCATGATGATATTAATTTTATGTTGATCTATTAATCTTTTCATCATAAGCTACCTACGTTGATAAAAGCCGGTTGATGCTGTTTCTATGAAATTTGCATTCATAGTAACTTTCGATTATTCGTGCAATGTCTAATTATTCGAAAATTCATTGAAACTGATGGGCATTTGATTGACCGGCATCAAAAAGTACACCTGAATATCATGTAGTTACCTACCGTACTTGTTGCAAACTCAAACATCAAGGAATAATTATCAAGATTACATTATCAAGTTTTTGTGTGCGATATACACATTCAGGCCGAGTTCCTGTCTAATTGCAGTTGATGTAATGAGTCTCATTAAAGCGACAAAGCGACGTTCGTAATTATAATGTTCACTCTCTCCCAGTTATTACGTACTGGTTAGCTATAGTTAAAACGCAGGTGTTAAGTGTTGCATAATTTAGGAAATAACAAAGACGCTAAGCTAGACGTTACATATTGTGTTGAAAATCAAACACAGTTTAAATTGTGAGTTATACAATATTTTCCTGTACCTATTTGGACATGTTACATTTAGTTTTGGTTGTCCAAGAAATTCGTTGCACTGAAATACACAAGTGCGAGAGTGAAGCGATGGTGTCGAAGGGGTAATTTTGAGTTTCCATTCTGAATAATTTTATCAACAGCCAGATTCGAACTGATGAAGACGCGAATGTCGGTGCAAGAACGAGGTAATGGTTCGTCCTATCTTGTAATATAAGATAAATGCACAGTTTTGGTTTATTATTTTCAAAATTTCATGGTTTACGTTTCGAGGGACGTAGAATACGAATATCGTACAAAAATATTTCCGTCCGCCCGCCGTACGCCGTTCGCGGCTTTTTCCTTAGTTCCCATGCACCAAAATTCACGAAATTTGGTATATGGGTCACGTTTGGGCTCTAGTTGATCCTCGAAGCTCGGCGTTACTGTAAAATCCAAGTAGGTAGTGAAAAATAGGGGATGAAATATCCAGAGTATCCCTATTATATTCCCTAATATTATTTTGAGGTGTGGGGTTTTCCGCATTTTTGAATAGTTCGATTTTGGTTTATCATTTTCAATAATGAACCATTGGAATCGAGCATGAAAAAAAAAATTCTTACCCCCCCTCAAAATTTGATGGTTTACGTTTCAAGGTATGTAGAATCCAAAACTGCAATAAAAATATTTCTGTCTGTCCGCCGTACGCCGTACGCCGTACGCCGTACGGGCCACTTTTCTTAGTTACCATGAAAAAAAATTGATGAAATTCGGGTTATAGGTTCCGTTCGGCGTCTAGTTGGTCCTCGAAGCTCGACGTTACTGTGAGTCATCTCTAAGGGGTTCAAAATAGGGGTTGAAATTTTCAAAACGCCTATACTATTTTTTTACGTAAATATTTTTACGGTTTTAAATAGTTCTTGAACTTGCGAGTTTTTTAAGACCATCCGGAGCATCGTACGTCCAGCCGTTCGTTCACAGTAAGGCCCCGAAGTTTGCACCGACAGGCATTTTCGACTCCAGTGTGAATGAAATTGTATACAATTCAAACCAAATCTCGTAACCAGAGACGCGCCCACAATAGGAATTTGTGAATACGGCCAATCATTGGTAGGGATCACCTGATTATATTGGCGGAGTATGAAGTCGAGTTGGTTGTTCTGTGATATTATTTCGCTTGAAAAATGATGGCTCTTTTGGAGTTTGTTGGTAGGTAGTGAAACTTGAACAAACGTTGAAGTATTATTGATGGGTAAATTATTACTACGGTAAATCATTACTCAACGGTAAATTATTACACAACGGTTCAGTATACCATCTACGTAGAAGGGGCTGGAGTTTGTTGGTAGGTACTTTTGCAACTTTTTTCACTCCTCATCAACAATTTCTTTTCAAAACTTCATTATGTGCGTTTCTTTTTGTTAGGTACTGTTTGTCATCGGCAGAATTATTTTAGCAACATTTAACTCGTGATTTAGGTAGGTACCTAGTAACGAGTACGGGGTTAGGTACTAACCTACGGAGGGTCTGCGATCTACATAATATGTATATAATAGAATAGTACATATCATATTATATAGAAGGGTTATCTATACATAGAGCTGTGATCTGTAACGGAAGGGTATTCTATACAAAATAATAAACCGTTGTGCAGGGATTTGCAGCGTTTTTTCTAAATTATTGAGACTATCCTGAGCATTCTACGATGTTGTCATACGATTTGCTATAAAATTTGCCGTAAAGAGCAGGGTGTGTGAAGGCATCAAGCAAGTGCGCACATAACTTATCCTTCAGTCAGGTCGGCACCGTAGCGCAGTGGTCTACGTGACGGAATGGAACGCCAAAGTTCCGGAGATCGAAACCCAACCGGTGCTGAATATTTTTCACATACACAATTTTGCTTCAGAACTTCATTTGTGTTTCTTTTTGCCATTTTAGCTACTGTTTATCATTGATAGAATTATTTTAGCCACTTGTAAAACGTGATTTAGGTACTACCTAGTAACGAGTACGGGGTTAGCTGCTAAGCTACGGAGGGTCTGTGCTGTACAGAAGGGTTATCTATACAGAGAGCTGTGATCTGTAACAGAAGGGTGTTTTATACAAAACAATAAACCGTTGTGCAGGGATTTGCAGCGTTTTGATATATTTAGTTAATGAAATGTAATGTTAGGTACAGGCGCGTAGCGTCAGGGGTACCGGGGGTACCGGCGCTACCCTACACGAAAAATGAAAAAAATTACATTCCGTAGGTAGGTAGCAATTTGAATTGTCCACTCATAACTCCATCCTCCATGACTCTCCCTCCATGAACTATCCTCCAACCTCCAACCTCCAGTCATGGACGAAAAACAGCCAAGTATCGATTAGTCGATTAGAATCATATGGTTTTCGGCAGGTTTCGAATATTTGAAATCTCAAGGTCGCTGGGGTACCGCTACCAGTCCTGCGGAGGCCCAGAATCCGATGTGTGTGTGTCTCTACATCGTCTGTGTGAGTGTGTTTGCGTGTGTGAGTGAGTGTCTTACACATCTTCAGGAGACTGTGTTAGTAAGTTGGGCTAGCGCAAATATCCAGCGTATCCAATCTTGGTGAGGAGGGATACTGGCGTATGGATCGATTGTAGCCATCAATTAAAAACTCGAGAAAAAAACTTTGGCAACTTCTAGTGTCACTGTCATCCATTTTGCTTTTCGGAAGCTATTCTTACGACGGCCTGTTTTCTCATAATCTTATTACCTACTTGTAGTTTTCACAATAATTGTTCCTAATTTCAGGTTTAGTTGTTTGAATTCGAATCTTTCCTAGTGTCCTAGTCTCCTCCTAAAATGGATAGTTGTTGCGTTAATTGTTCCGTGGTTCGGCGTTCGTTTAGTTCTCGTAGTTTTAGCGAAAAGAACGACATCATCAGAGCCGGCGCGGCCGGTCAACCTCAGCGTTGCCTGATTTCAAGAGATTTGTGAAGGAACGTAACCGTGAGTACACTCGGCATTTCACTGTTGAAACATACAATAGGTACCAATGGTTATCAGGCTGTAGTTCGAAAAATCTTTTATTTTGTTTGCAAGGGAATGTTATGAATCATTTCTAATGAATTTGGAAGATCAATAATATCATAAAATTCCTTTGACAAACAGCTTGCTAAGAACTGCTTCACATTTACATTTTTAGAGTGTGTGAGGAAGTGTGAATGTTGGGGGGGGGGGGGGGGGTGGAATTCATTGCGGTACCCCCGTCACCAGAGGCACGCTACGCTCCTGGTTAGGTACTTTAATATTAGTTTATTTGTGTTAACCCATGACTATGAGTGTCACAACTGGCCAGCGGGTTACTATATCTCGAGGCCTCACTCATCTTTTTTGTTTGTTTACATAATCCAACTGCTTTAGGGTTAGGATATGAAAGCATGTGCAAGTTTTTTACGCTTGTATCGCCAGGAACCATAATTTCTCACGAGATGAATCCAACGCCTTAGTCCACTCGGCCACCCTGGCCCTCTGTTAGGTAGGTACATTAGTTGAATAAGGAGTTACTAATTCAAGGGAAAAGACTACTTTAATATTTGTGTCAGAATTATGTGTTACGCTCGAAAGAGAGGCCAACAGGTAAGTAATATCTCATTTATTATAAATTCGAATCTCTGTGTGTCTGTCTGTCTGTCTTTCTATGCACGGCCAAACGGCTCGACGGATATCGACCAAATTTGGCACGAATATCCAGTAGGCTCCCAAGTTGTGCAACGTCGCATTTTTAATTCCCTCACCATAGCGGAACTTCGTTAATTGAAATGGTAACCCCTATTTTTTATCGCGTATTCGTAATCTACGTGAAATTCTATCTACGATCGACCCTTCGGACTACCCCCGCGGTCGACCATAGCGCATCCATGGGCCCCTCCATGGTCGAATCCCGAATTGCTCAACGGATATCGACCAAATTTGGCACGAATATCCAGTAGGCTCCCAAGTTGTGCAACGTCGCATTTTTAATTCCCTCACCATAGCGGAACTATGGTCGACCATGGTCAACTTCGTTAATTGAAATGGTAACCCCTATTTTTTATCGCGTATTCGTAATCTACGTGAAATTCTATCTACGATCGACCCTTCGGACTACCCCAGCGGTCGACCATAGCGCATCCATGGGCCCCTCCATGGTCGAATCCCGAATTGCCCAACGGATATCGACCAAATTTGGCACCAATATCCGGTAGCCTCCCAAGTTGAACGTAGACGCATTTTTAATTCCCTGACCATAGCGGAAATATGGTCGACCATGGTCAACTCCTGAATGGCTTGACGGATTTTGATAAAATTGGGCACAAATACCCAGTAGGCTATGGGATTTTTCCGTCGTTTGTTGGTTCCACGATACTGCGTACAGCGAATCTCGGATAGCGAGCGAAGCGAGCGGTCAGGCTAGTTTATTATAAACTAGCATGACCGCTCGCTTCGCTCGCTATCCGAGATTCGCTGTACGCTGTATCGTACTTAATTCCGACGTTGCACAACTTGGGAGCCTACTGGATATTGGTGCCAAATTTGGTCGATATCCGTCGAGCCATTCAGGAGTTGACCATGGTCGACCATATTTCCGCTATGGTGAAGGGGACCGAACAATTCCGACGTTGCCCAACTTGGGAGCCTACTGAATATTCGTGCCAAATTTGGTCGATATCCGTCGAGCCATTCAGGAGTTGACCATGGTCGACCATATTTCCGCTATGATCAGGGAATTAAAAATGCGCCTACGTTCAACTTAGGAGGCTACCGGATATTGGTGCCAAATTTGGTCGATATCCGTTGAGCAATTCGGGATTCGACCATGGTGGGGCCCATGGATGCGCTATGGTCGACCGCGGGGGTAGTCCGAAGGGTCGATCGTAGATAGAATTTCACGTAGATTACGAATACGCGATAAAAAATAGGGGTTACCATTTCAATTAACAAAGTTGACCATGGTCGACCATAGTTCCGCTATGGTGAGGGAATTAAAAATGCGACGTTGCACAACTTGGGAGCCTACTGGATATTCGTGCCAAATTTGGTCGATATCCGTCGAACCATTCAGGAGTTGACCATGGTCGACCATATTTCCGCTATGGTGAAGGGGACCGAAAAATTCTGACGTTGCCCAACTTGGGAGCCTACTGGATATTCGTGCCGAATTTGGTCGATATCCGTTGAGCGATTCGGGATTTGACCATGGAGGGGCCCATGGATGCGCTATGGTCGACCGCGGGGGTAGTCCGAAGGGTCGATCGTCTGATAGAATTTCACGTAGATTACGAATACGCGATAAAAAATAGGGGTTACCAGTTCAATTAACGAAGTTGACCATGGTCGACCATAGTTCCGCTATGGTAAGGGAATTGAAAATGATACGTTGCACAACTTGGGAGCCTACTGGATATTCGAGCCAAATTTGGTCGATATCCGTCAAGTCATTCAGGAGTTGACCATGGGCGACCATAGTTCCGCTATGGTCAGGGAATTAAAAATGCGACGTTGCACAACATGGGAGCCTACCGGATATTCGTGCCAAATTTGGTCGATATCCGTCAAGCCATTCAGGAGTTGACCATGGTCGACCATAGTTCCGCTATGGTGAGGGAATTAAAAATGCGACGTTGCACAACTTGGGAGCCTACCGGATATTCGTGCCAAATTTGGTCGATATCCGTCGAGCCGTTTGGCCCTGCATAGAAGGACAGATAGACAGACAGACAGACAGACTCACAGAGATCCGTTTTTATAATATAGTAGGGATTCGAATCTCTGTGTGTCTGTCTGTCTGTCTTTCTATGCACGGCCAAACGGCTCGACGGATATCGACCAAATTTGGCACGAATATCCAGTAGGCTCCCAAGTTGTGCAACGTCGCATTTTTAATTCCCTCACCATAGCGGAACTATGGTCGACCATGGTCAACTTCGTTAATTGAAATGGTAACCCCTATTTTTTATCGCGTATTCGTAATCTACGTGAAATTCTATCTACGATCGACCCTTCGGACTACCCCCGCGGTCGACCATAGCGCATCCATGGGCCCCTCCATGGTCGAGTCCCGAATTGCTCAACGGATATCGACCAAATTTGGCACGAATATCCAGTAGGCTCCCAAGTTGTGCAACGTCGCATTTTTAATTCCCTCACCATAGCGGAACTATGGTCGACCATGGTCAACTTCGTTAATGGTAACACCTATTTTTTATCGCGTATTCGTAATCTACGTGAAATTCTATCTACGATCGACCCTTCGGACTACCCCCGCGGTCGACCATAGCGCATCCATGGGCCCCTCCATGGTCGAATCCCGCATTGCCCAACGGATATCGACCAAATTTGGCACCAATATCCGGTAGCCTCCCAAGTTGAACGTAGGCGCATTTTTAATTCCCTGACCATAGCGGAAACATGGTCGACCATGGTCAACTCCTGAATGGCTTGACGGATTTCGATAAAATTGGGCACAAATACCCGGTAGGCTATGGGATTTTTCCGTCGTTTGTTGGTTCCATGATACTGCGTACAGCGAATCTCGGATAGCGAGCGAAGCGAGCGGTCAGGCTAGTTTATTATATATCTAAACCCAGCTATCTGGTACCTACCTAGTATTTACCTAGGTACCCATGTAGTTTATGAACGTTCGTACATTTTACGATTTACGAAAATAATCACGAATTTTTTCCCCGTGAAACGAATCGCTTAGCCGAGGTAAAAATCCACCAGCTTTTTTCCCCTTGCCACTAAAAAGCTACTTTTCGCTACAAAAACAGAAGTCGCTTTTAATCTTATCAGCTGCGAAATAAAATACCGCAGTGAACCTTGAGAGACTAGATTTCACAGGGTTTCAAGTGCGATTACGTAAGCAAAGAGTGATGGATCCTATCAGGAACGGTCGAATGTGACAAATTTCGAAGTTTAAATTTAAAAGGTTTCTCAGGGCCAGATACCACATCCTAAATGTTGGTTACTGATGAAACATTGTCCAGCCGGGGAATGACAGTTACATAAATATTCGGTGGAATCAACGATTATTCTACCATCGATTAGGTATTTGTTGTTACTCATTATGGATAACGTTTGTTCAAGATACAGAATCTAAAACAACCGTTGTGGTAAGTGTGTGGTGGGAGGGTAGGTGTGGATGGCTATCTCGGAAAGATGGATAGCATGGGTGTAGGATGTGCCCAGGCGGGATCTTTTAGGTGAAGCTAACACCACGGAGGTGTTACTACCACGGCGAGCGTTAGAGGATGAAGGTTAGCATCCCACGGTTGTTACCACCACAACAGACACTAGAGGAGATGAAAGCTAGCATCCCGCGGTTGTTACCACCACAGCGAGTACGCGAGGGATAGGTGAAAGCCAGGAGGCGTGAGGCGAATGAGAGAAAGAAGTCACAGGTAGGAGTGAGCACGGAAGAGTGAAGAGCTGGTCGAGCTGGCACCTTATAAAGGTGCCTCCACCTCGTCCCCCGTCTACCAATGGCCGTTACTGTCCGTTGGGAGTCGTTGGGCATTAGTGGAGGGAGAACCCTTTAGGCTTCTACCGAGCGTCGCACAGCTCGTCTTTCTCCTTCGATTTATTAGTTAGAAACTTATTTATTAGTTAGAACAGTACATTACGTGTGACTGATAGAGGGGTACCGCGGCAACCATCATTCTTCAAATGAAATAATATCACGGAACAACCAACTCGATTTCACTCAGCCATGCGTGGTTATAATCAGGGCTCCCTAGTGATGATATCTGGGCCGGATTTATACTGTTTCATTCACGATCATGTTGACGAAGCTTTTCGGTGCAAACAAATGGCTGGACGTACAATGCTCCGGGTGGTCTCAAAAAATTCTTTCGAGATCAATTTAAAAACGTAAAGAAAACCATAGGTACCCTTCTATCAAAAGTTTTCTAGCTACGGCGTTCTGAACATTTCTGCTTTGTTATTCACCCCTTAGAGGTGACTAACGCCGAGCTTCGCTGACCAGCTAGACCCCAAATGGGACCTGCTACCCAAATTTCATTAATTTTGGTTCACGGTAAAGACTGAGTAAAGTGCAAAGTAGGGTGAACAGATAGAATTTTTTTTTAAATTCCGCTCCGGATTCTACGTAGGTACGTACCTCGAAACGGAAACCATCAACATTTGGGGGGAGGGGGGGTTATCTTATTTATTTGTTTATTTTTCATGCTCGATTCCAGAGGTTTATTATTGAAAATACAGCCGAATCCGCTTAGTGTGGGCACGTCGGGACCAGACCCATTTGCCCACATTAAGCGTTTCCCCCTCAAACTGGAATGGGGATCTTTTAAAAAATCGAAAAACTTGAAATAGCGCCATGTATTTTGCCAAGTCAGCGAAAGTTATTCATAATTCCGGCCAAGGAAACAAGAAAAACATTACTTATTGAAATAAGAGGTGATGACGTTTTTTCTTGACTTATAAATGTGCGTCTCATTGATGAAGTCAGCGCAAGACTCGAGCCGATCAGACGGACTACTTCCGTTACCCAATTGCACGAAAAACCCGCAACGTTTCGGTGCATTTTTGTGCCCTTTTGCTGCTACTGGTGGATCAGTAGCCTGATCGGTGTCCTCTTCTTCCTCAGCTGGGTCAAATGACAGAGGAAATGATCATATTTGAACTGCCCACATAAACCGATCTACTGCCCCCATTACCCGGGTTTTTCAACACTTGTTTACACACACTGGGATCGGGAACTGAGCGTTTGCCCGCAATAGGTGGATTCCCACACCAACTGGTGGCAAAAAGCGGATTCGACTGTAGTAAACAAAAAACCATATATATAATCTGCAAATTTGTGATTTTTGCCATTGTACAAAAAAGTTTAGACGATGCCAAAAATCTAGAAATTGCACTTCGGCGTGGAACTCACAATCCTTTCTCGCACCGAACTCTCAATCGGCAGTTTCGCGGTTATCTTTTGCCGTTCGGTAGCTGATGCTTGAGCTTCCACCAGGTAGTTCACGTTCCTAAATCACTCGTTTTCCATCGTTGCTAGCCTTGTTTACTTGAACTCTGTCGAGCTTTCGTACATGTGACGATTCGTCGTCCGTCTGACCACCGATTCGCCTTCGACTTCCACCGTCCAGTCCACGAAAGCTCTCGAACGAACGAAGACGCCACCGCTATCCCTTATTTGTGTACTTATATTCTTCGTACATTCTAAAGAGAAACCCTTTCTGAAGTGCAAATCCCGAATTTGTTGACCATTTTACGACGGATCCGTCCAAATTTCTTCGTCTACCCACCGTCTACATTCAAGCTTTTCCCGAGGCAGCAGAAATCCCCCTTTCGATTCTCCGGCAACTACCTACGTCAGCCTTACTGGAGTCACAAAACGATCCTGCAGGATACCTCACCCTTATGTTTGCATCTTGCAAACCTCCATCGATTTTCCTTCAGTTCTGTTCTACTATAACTTTTGGGGTCATAATAATATTCATACTTGCGAAAATTCTCTAAATGGAAATCGGGTCTCATGCAAAAGATAGTGAATTGATCGCGATATCAGGGTTTATTTATTTATTTATTTACGGGCAAGCCCAATTACATGGTGAAATTAAAAAATAGATGAATCAAGAAATAAAATAAAAAACATTTTGAAAATGATACTTGATGAAAAAAATACTGCAGGTTAATAAACTATTAATAGGTAAAATGAATAAATGGCCATGTTCAATATTAATTACAAAAAAACAACCGGCGAGGAAAATATTAATCGTTTTAGGGAAGCCAGTGAGTCTGAGAAAAAGTCGAATTCCGGATGGGCGCAGAGTAGCAAGTTGGCCGTGCGGGGAAGTCAAATGAGAAGGCGGTGCAGCAAATAATTCGTCGCAGAAAATGAACATGAAATAGGGCTGATGAACGGGCAGAAAACCGTGGCAGCTGGAAAAGGATCCCTGCGAGCAGCTCCGGGCAGTCCAGACAGGCATTCAACAATTTATGCAGGAAAGTGAGGTCAGCAGCACATCTTCTCATAGTCAGCAGAACCAGCTGACACTTAGCCAACAGACGGTCATAATCGACTTCCGAACCTGGAACGCCGCATTTGAAGGCCACATAGCGCAAAAATTTATGCTGCACCCTCTCAAGCCGGTGGCGGTGAATAGCGTAAAATGGGGACCAAACTGGAGAAGCGTACTCGAGAATGGGCAGAACGAGGGACTTGTAAAGCAGGACAATAGCGGTTATACTTGTGAAGTCCCTCGTGTTACTCTTTAAAAACCGCAAGGCTCTCATGGCCCTATTAGCAGTGTCTGAGATGTGGCTTGTAAAGGTCAGTTTGTTGTTCGTCCAGCATGACACCGAGATCCCTCAACTCAGTCGATCTTTTCAAAGGTTTGTGTTAGGGTCGGTTTTTCAAAGGGTTGTGATGATAATAATTTGTTGTGATACAAGTATATCTTGTATTCATTTCTTTTTAGCGAATTTTCAAAGAAAATGAAGCTATTGCAATGGCTTCGAAATTTAAATAATATAAATTTTTGGAAATTTTCTTCATAGAAATCCGTTTCAGACCATTCTAAAACGATTCCTGAAATTTAACACTTTTTTATATGTATATAATATATACATATAATATATATATATATTATATATTTATATATATGTGTCACTACCGACGATAACTCTCGATAGAATTGAGATAAACAGCTCAAATTTGCACAAAAAATCTATCTTGGCAATCGAAAGGCTAACTTCGAAGATGGGCGAAATTGGCCTACTCTAAGAAGGGTTTTGGCGCATTTAAAGTGCGCAAAAATTACCCAAAAATCCCCAAAATGTAATTTTCCAACAAGTGACCCCTCATTTTAAAGGTTTTTGCACGCTGAACACGATGGTGGAATCGGATTTTAGATATCTTGATCCGTTCTCAAATTAGAGCATTTAAAGTGCGCAAAAATTACCCAAAAATCCCCAAAATGTTATTTTCTAACAAGTGACCCCTCATTTTAAAGGTTTTTGCACGCTGAACACGATGGTGAAATCGGATTTTAGATATCTAAATCCGTTCTTAAATTAGAGCATTTAAAGTGCGCAAAAATTACCCAAAACTAGGATAATCTTTAAACTCTTACCCCCCCCCCCCCCCACCCCCTTAGAGTGGTCAGATTGAAAAATGTGAGAAGTATTAATTGAAGACGAGAGTTCGAAGCAAAAAAGGGGGAGGCAAACGATTAGTACAACTCCTTGAATTTCCCATTTGACATATAATTGTTATGATACCTTCATAGATAGACAAGTACCGGCCCACGTATTACTAGAAGGAAGACGAAAGAAAAAATCTATTTCAAATTATTCAATTTAGGTACTAACAGTAGGAGGAAGAAGGTCAGGTAGGTATCTTATCAATTTATTATCAGTATCATACGAATATTTGATATTCAAAGGTAGGTAGGTACTTAACATGATAAAAATAATATCAATGAAGAAGGAAGGATCTACCTACCTAGTAGAGCAAATCTTGAACTGGTTTTAGATACCAGGCCTGAAATCGTAGTCAAGAGGAAAGGCCATTCAGAAGGAACAAGGAATCTACTCATAACAAACGGTAGAATCAGGATGGACAAAACGTACAAATTAAAATAAATACGAAGAGAATATACATAGAAAACCAAATTTTAGACCGAAGTTTTCCTTTATTCAAAACCATAGCCATTAATTCGAATATTTCTTTGAAAATTCGCTCATTAAGTCATGCTGCATGACTGGTTTTTTATAGTGTTAGTTCGAGTCAAAATCCAGGCCTAGTACTACTATTATTATGATGAGACTGAACAATCCCAAGTGCCGGCTACAGAATCAATGAGCAGTTTTGAGAAATCTTATATCTACCGATGTTGAATTTTGCTTCAGCTCAGAACCCCGGTGAGTCGTAGAATTTAAGTTTGTCAAAAAAAAAAAAAAAAAAGATAGAAAAAGAAAATAAGAAAAAAGAAGAAAAATGCATTTTCAATTGAAAGCAGTCAAGTTGGACGTTTGGTGTTTTGGTCCGTTAATTTACAAATACCTGGCGCCCACATAGGAGTGTTCTTCGAAAGTGGGAACCCAGGAATCTACTATTTCTGCCAGACTGAGCTAGCTAAAAGAAGAAAAAATGCTGCGAATTATTACAAAACGGTTTATTATTTACCTGTGTAGATGCCCCGTCTGCGTAGATCACTGTTTTTTTGTGATCAATAACCTACCATGGAGCCCCCCCCCCCCCACCAGGAAAACCCTTAAATCGTACTGGCGCCGGCCCGGGAATTACAGTTTCATAAAAATGCGCGGGATTCAATAATTCAATCATTACGAACTAAATCACTCGCGACAAAATCGTGGAAACCCATTTCAAAGAAAAACGGAGTTATTGAAGAAATAGTCCGTTTCCACTAATACACGGAAAAACGCGAAAAACACCGTTATACCGGATTTCGTGATCAAACCATCGTCAGTAACAAAAATAACTATTGTCAGGCAATAGTTATTATTGAATTATTATTACAGTCCAGATATCATTGCTAGGGAGCACCTGATTATATTCACGGAGTATGAAGTCGAGTTGGTTGTTCTGTGATATTATTTCATTTGAAAAATGATGGCTCTTTTGGTTTGTTGATAGGTAGTGAAACTTGAACAAACGTTGAAGCATTATTGATGGGTAAATTATTACACAACGGTAAATTATTACACAACTGTTCATTATACCATCTACGTAGAGGGGGCTGGAGTTTGTTGGTAGGTACTTTTGCAACATGAACAACCGTTGAAGTATTATTGATGTGCAAATTTTACACAACGGTAAATTATCACTCAAAGGTAAATTATTGCACAACGGTTCATTATACTATCTACGTAGAAGGGGCACCTATACAGGTAAATTATTACACAACGGTTTATTGTTTGCCTTATACTTCATAAATAACTACAAAATAATTAATGATGGAATTATTGAATCCCGCGCATTTGTATGAAACTTTAATTCCGGGTCCGGCTCCATTACTCGATTTAGGGCTTTCCTGGGGTTTGAGCTCCCGCTCGAGGGTATTGACCACAGAAAACAGTGATCTACGCAGAGGGGGCATATATACAGGGAAATAATGAACCTTTGTGTAATAATTTGCAGCGTTTTTTATTCGATTTTCGGATTCTACGTCCCTTGAAACGTAAACCATCAAATTTTGTGGGGGGGGGGGGGGGGGGGGGTACAATTTTTTTCCATGCTCGATTCCAAAGGTTTATTATTCAAAATAATAATCCAAAAAGAGAAAGAAGATACTTTTTGGCGCCAATCGGGTCAGATCGTTCCCATTTCTCTGGCTATCGATTCCTCTTGAATATTAGCTTTTCTCTCCCCTCAAACTATAACTAAACTACTTATTTGTAAGGAGCTCCATAGGATTTCATCATATTACATAATTATAAATAATAGAAATTAAATATTCTACTCAAAGTAGCAGAGCACATAATATATGCAGTCTCTCGCTTGAACAAGAAGTTTATTTTTCGGAGAACAACCAAAACAAATATTTTGAAACGTGGTATAACTAATTTATTAGAACAGCAATTAGTTACCAACAATTAGTTTGGTTTAACAAACTGGATCGGATTCGCAATCTCACACTTCCCCTCGAATCTGAGCCTCAGTTCGTAATCCCAATTGTCTGGCGAACTCTTCATGCTTCACCCTTGGCAGGGCTTTTGTAAAAATGTCGGCAGGTATGTCAGCAGTTGGCATGTATCGAAACTCAACCCGCTTCTCCTCAACACACCTCCGAATAAAATGGTGTCGAATATCGATGTGTTTGGTACGCGAGTGGTAGCTCGAGTTTTTCGACAACTGCTGCGCACCTTGGTTGTCATTGTAAATGACGATGCCAGTATCTTGAGGCATGATCCTCAATTCGCCGAAGAGCTGCTTGAGGTAGAGAGCCTCTTTTGTGGCCTCTCCTATTGCCAGATACTCGGCCTCAACGCTTGACAGAGCGATGGTGCGTTGCTTCCGAGCTTCCCACGAAATCGCGCCTCCTCCCAGTTCGAAAAAATATCCGGAGTAGGATCTTCTGTCTTCAGCGCAACTGGCCCAGTCTGCATCGGCGTAACCGCAGAGGGGTTTTCCCGTCTTCTGAAAGAGTATGCCATAGGTAGGAGTTCCTTCTAAGTACCGCAGAACTCGTTTTGCGGCTCGCCAGTGTTCGACTGTGTAGCACGAGTCGAATTGGCTCAGAGAGTTGACTGCGTAGGCAATGTCAGGACGAGTGGATACCGCAAGATACATCAGCGATCCTATCAGTTATCTATAGGGGTATTTCTCCAAGCCATCTGACTTCCCTCCTTCAGGTTTCCCGAGTTTCAGTCCAATTTCCAGCGGCGTTTTAACTGGTTTTGAATCATCCATGCCGAAACGTTTGAGAATGTCCTTAGTGTACCTGTTTTGGCACATGAACAGCTTCCCCTCGTCGAGGTTTTGGATAAATTCAATACCCAAGCCGTAATGGATCTTCCCCAGGTATTTCATCTTGAAAGTGTTCATCAACATCTTCTTTGTCTCCTCCATCAACTTCGGATTTCCAGAGGCAAGCCACAAATCGTCGACATAGATGGCGAGTAGTACGATGTCGTCACCTTTACGATAATGGTAGACACACGGATCTGCACTCAACGGTTTCAGCCCAAGTTTCTTAACGCTTTCGTCTAGTTTCAGGTACCATTGGCGACCTGCTTGTTTCAAGCCATACAAGGATTTCTGCAGCAGGCAGACTTGATCTCCTCTTTTCAGGCCTTCAAGCATGGTTCTAGCTTCTTGCTTGATGGACGTCTCCGTGCTCTTGTCTGATATAATGTTTTGCAGTATCTGTTCGAAGTTTTCTGGTATGTCCATAAAGATTTGTTCTTTCAAATCCCCATTCAAGAATGCTGTTGTCACGTCTAGTTGGTGGATTTCGAGATCTTTTTCATTTCAGCTGACTTTGCTTCTTGGTTTGAGTCTAATTCACTGACCTGGTACAACCCATTGATTCTGTTGACCACCATGATAATTTTTCCTGCACTGTTACGGACTTCTGCAGACGATCTTGAAAATATAACTTTGTGTCCGCGATCTGTTATTTTACCTACGCTTAAGAGATTTGATCTCAATTCGGGAACGTATAATGTATTCGTCAAATCAAGTTCTTTGACTCCACCCCCTAACTTCATGCGTATACCGACTTGTCCTTTCCCTTGTATTTGCGTCGACGAATCGTTGGCAAGGTTGACTTGTCCGCATTCGCTCTTCTCCATTAACTTGAACTTGGCCTTTTCTGAACACATGTGTGACGTGCACCCACTGTCAAGACACCAAGTAGACGTCATTGCGTTCATAGCACGTTCAGCTGGATTCGCCAGGAGTGAATCATGCGATTTATTTGCCGTTTGTCGTTCTTTGCAATCAGATGCTTTGTGGCCCTTTTTCTTGCATTTGTTACATTTGTATTTAAAATTTGTCTCGCGTTCAGGTTTGTTATTTGTCTGCTGCTTCGGCTTGCTGAAACTCATAGTTTTCTTTGCAATTAGTGCGTTTGAATCACGAATTTTCTCCTTTCTAGAGTCCCACTGTTCAATTATTTTTACTCTGAGATTGTCCGGTGTCGGAAGGTCATCTCGGGTTTCAATAGCCGTTCTAAAATTTTCAAAGCTCTCTGGGAGACTATATAATAACATTATCGTGAGCAAATCTGGATGAATCTGCACATCCATAGCCTGCAGCTTATCTACTGCATCAAAAAATTTTCTAAGATGTTCGCGTGCATCATCATCCTCACTCATCTTATATAGCATGATTTGTTTTAATAATGACGCTTTTCTGGGTGGTCCTTTTGATTGGTAGATTGACTCCAGTTTCAGCCATAGCTCCCTGGATGTCCTACAATTTTTGACTGGCTTAATTTCCGATGGAGATATGGATAGAATGATGTCTGCACGTACTTTACGGTCTGCAAGATCCCATGCCTTACGCGCTACAACTCCGGCGTCTCCTGCACCTTCAACCTCTGGGCGAGCAATCGATCCATCGACGTACCCGATTCCGTCGGTCTTCTCCAACAAGGCCTCAATCAACACCCGCCATGTGTCATAATTATCTTTATCCAAGCTATCAATTCTCTGGATATTCATGGTGAGTATTAATGAGATATCAAGCAACTAATTACCACCAGATAATTTTGACTTTCTGTGCTGTTCACATAACCTAATAGAAATTAAATATTCTACTCAAAGTAGCAGAGCACATAATATAATATGCAGTCCCTCGCTTGAACAAGAAGTTTATTATTCGGAGAACAACCAAAACAAATATTTTGAAACTTGGTAACTAATTAGAACAGCAATTAGTTTCCAGCAATTAGTTTCCAACAATTAGTTTGGTTTAACAAACTGGATCGGATTCGCAATCTCACAATAAATTTTAACGTTTCTAGTACCTACCTACTATTTTCTTTAAATTATGCCAACCAAACGATCTCAATTCATATACTTAATTAGGGTAATTTTCAATCCTACAGTCCACTTCTCATAGTTCAATATACCTACCAACGTCATTTTGTTTTGGATTTTAATAAAACGATTTTTTGAGCTGACGGAATAATTGGCCATTATTTATGATTAATACCACTTTCCTCAACAATCATCCTTCGCTTCATGAGTAACAACGAATAATTAATTAATTAATTATTGAATCCCGTGCATTTTTATGAAAGTGTAATTCCCGGGCTTGCTCCAGTACGCGATTTAGAAATTTCCTGGTGGGGCATCTATAAAGGTATATAATAAACCGTACTGTAATAATTTGCAGCTTTTAATTTAAGTAAATTAATTTTGAATTCAAAATGAATGTAAAATTAAATTTTTTAGTTTTTAATGTTCGTTGCTTCGCAGTGCACTCATTACGGTGGACTGGGCGATGGTTTATAAAGATGAAACAAAAATACCGCTTTTGGCGTCTATTTACTCAAGCGTGGGTTTGTACGAGGCTGTTGAATTGTTTGAATAACGTTGTGACGTTCGGATCGAACCGCTGACGCAGACATTCACCTGCCACGGATCCCGATGAATCAGGAATTTCTGTCATCTGGTCTGCGAATGTCGGAGAGGGGCGAGCCGAGCCCCTCGACGGCCTTGACGTTTTTCGCTATCGATAATTCTCCAGCCGCCGATTATTGCGGCGGTTTTGCTTTTGTTGCCTTCCGATGTCGGGCTAACGACCAGTGGGCTTCCGTCACAGACGGAAAATACAAGCGCTAGGTAATAGTTTGTTTGTTGTGGTTGTGATTTATCAGCGTCCATCACGATTTGCCAGTGATCGGGTCGCCATCCTTGGATGTTATTGAGGTGACGATGGAGTTCGATGGATGCAACTATACAATACTACAATACTTTTTTATTTATTCACAATACATGGAGTACAAGATGAGCAAAATAGGTAGTTTGCAGAACAAATATTGCCCGTCTAAAGGCAGAAGCCCGTGGTGACGGGTCAGGAGTCACTGTATATAATTATAAATTTAAAAAGAAAAACGCTGCAAATCCCTGCACAACGGTTTATTATTTTGTACAGAATACCCTCCTGTTACAGATCACAGCCCTCTGTATAGATAACCCGTCTATATGATATAATATGTACTCTATACATAGGTACTACTCTATACTCTATACATATTATGTAGATCGCAGACCCTCCGTAGGTTAGTACCTAACCCCGTACTCGTTACGAGGTACCTACCTAAATCACGAGTTAAAGGTTGCTAAAATAATTCTGTCGACGACAAGCAGTATCTGAAACGGCAAAAAGAAACGCAAATAATGAAGTTCTGAAGGGAAATTGTTGATGTGGAGTGAAATAGATGCCCCTTCTGCGTAGATCACTGTTTTCTGTGGTCAGTCCCTACCCTCGTGGTCAAGTATGATGAACCGTTGTGTAATAACTTACCCATCAATAATACTTCAACGGCTATTCAAGTCCGATCAACAAAATCCAGCCCCTTCTTGGTAGATGAACCGTTGTGTAATAATTTACCGTTGTGTAATAATTTGCCGTTGTGTAATAATTTACCATTGTGTAATAATTTACCATTGTGTAATAATTTACCATTGTGTAATAATTTACCATTGTGTAATAATTTACCATTGTGTAATAATTTACCATTGTGTAATAATTTACCATTGTGTAATAATTTACCTACCCATCAACAATACTTCAACGTTTGTTCAAGTTGCAAAAGTACCGATCAACAAAACTAGGTACCTACCTAAATCACGAGGTGAATGTTGCTAAAATAATGCAGCCGATGAAAACAGTCACTAAAACGGCAAAAAGAAACGAAAATAATGAAGTTCTGAAGGAAAATTGTTGATGTGGAGTGAAATAGATGCCCCTTCTGGGTAGATCACTGTTTTCTGTGGTCAATACCTACCTATAGTTAACCGTTGTGTAATAACTTGCCCGTCAATAATACTTCAACGGTTGTTCAAGTTGCAACAAAATCCAGCCCCTTTTTGGTACATGAACCGTTGTGTAATAATTTGCCGTTGTGTAATAATTTACCGTTATGTAATAATTTACCGTTGTGTAATAATTTGCCGTTGTGTAATAATTTGCCGTTGTGTTATAATTTTCCGTTGTGTAATAATTTACCATTGTGTAATAATTTACCATTGTGTAATAATTTACCCATCAGTAATACTGCAACGTTTGTTCAAGTTGCAGTATTACAAGTACAACCAAATTCAATAGGTAGTCCAAATCCAATCAAATGAAATAATTTCACAGAACAACCAACTCGACTTCATACAGCCAACCTTGATTATAATCAAGTGGTTCCTAGAGATGATATCCCGGCCGGATTTATACCGTTTGATTCACGATCGTGTTGACGAAGCTTTTTGGTGCACACGAACGGCTGGACGTACAATGCTCCAGGTGATCTCAAAAAATTGTTTAGCTCAAGACAAATTTATTTACGTAAAAAAAAACCTACCCTTCAATCGAAAGTTTTCGAGATACGGCGTTCTGAAAATTTCAACACCTATTTTGAACCCCTTAGACCCCGAACGGAACCTATAACCCGAATTTCATCAATTTTCTTTCATGGTACCAAAGAAAAGTGGCCCGTACGGCGTACGGCGGACAGACAGAAATATTTTTATTGCATTTTCGGATTCTACATACCTTGAAACGTAAACCATCAAATTTTGAGGGGGGGGGGGGTAAGACTTTTTTTTTCTTGCTCGATTCCAATGGTTCATTATTATAATGAACCGAAATAGGAAAACAAATTATTAGACAACAGGAATATCTCTGTCGATATAAGCGAAAACAACTGTTGACACAAACTATGCCAAATGTATTGCGGGAGTGTTGCACAATCGTCAGCAAACATTGCTGCGCAAGTGTGTAACAGTGCGGCTGTTCTCGATACATTTTTTCTTCCGGTGGAGACGGGATCGGTGAGCCGAAGCCTTATCGATATCCCTTTTTAACCGGTGATAATCTCGCTGGTCTAGAAGGGGGGCTCTCGAGTGTCCACCCCCACTGTCACACTCCGTCACATGGTAGCGGAGCGTGGTTTGGTAGTATGCCCTGAGCAACTCACCATGCTCCATCTACATTTTGTGAGCTTACCAGAATGACAAGCCCAAAGGTTTCCCAGAAGGATTCCTTTACTATCAACCTGTCCCTTTGATAATACATTCATCTATTGGCTTCCCCACCTCCTTTCACCCCTTTAGAGTGTCAGTATAATTAAAATATACTGAGCTCATCAGAAGGCGATTAATGCCGTGTCCCAATTGACAAGCCCCAATAGTTGTTCCATCCTAACGATTGAGGTTGATCACCTAGAGGTTGCCCAGATGAGCACAATTCACTGGACAACAACCTCTGACATTATCCGCCAATACTCGCATGTAGGAGCTTTGTTCTCCGCCAGTAAATATTATTGAGGTAGTAACATTACGATGGAGGTTAGTCACATTGATGTTGTTCAGATGTCGTTTCCTGAACCAGAACTTCATGCTACTTTTCCTTCACCCTTTTCCCTCTCATACTTCTGCTACCCAGAAGTATGTCATGTGGGGAGGAGTGTAACAGTGCAGCTATTCTCGAGTAGTTTTTTGGTCCGGTGGAGACGGGATCGGTGAGCTGAAGCCAAATCGATATCCCTCCTTTAACCGGTGATAATCTCGCTGGTCTAGGAGGGGGACTCTCGAGGGTCCACCCCCCACTGTCACACTCTGTCACAAGTGCCATGGGATGTAGGAACATCACAAACGTACTATCAGATACAGGGGGTCCCCAAACACTCCCCTGGGGCACTGATGCTGATATACTACAGCTTGGAGACTGAACAACATCGCACTTTATTATGAAAAGATCTATTTGTGATGAAACGTTGGATCAGTCTGAAATAGGTGCCGGCTTCAGCTTGAAAAGCAGAGCTGGGTGCCAAATTCGGTCAAAAGCTTGTTTCGTATCAAGGCTGTGACAGAGTGTGACAGTGGGGGTGGACCCTTGAGAGTCCCCCTCCTAGACCAGCGAGATTATCACCGGTTAAGCCAGATTTACACACTACGATAAATCGTAACGATTTCTGGCACACCCGTTCCATTTTTGCCGGGGCTGCCATGGAGGAAGTAGTGTTGTTGTCTTTTTATATCGATTGTTTAGCGAAAAAAGTGAAAAAACCGCGAAAAACAAGATCAAAGTGGAGCATCGATGTGTAACCGGTTATACATCGATGAAGTGGAGTCGCAAGTGGTTGCTGAAGAAAAGGGAATTCTCTTATGTGAAACTATTGAACGAATTGAGAAAGGAACCAAATGACTGAAGAATTTATTTGAGAATGGATGCAGAAGGTCGAAGTTCCACAAACTAGGTTTATGCATATTATCCGCTCCTGCCCCAGATTTTTCGTATTTTTGAATTTTCGCCAGTTCTTTCTTATAAACCGTATGCAATGAATAAATTTTTTCAACAACCGTGTTCCTGTCCGCTGTCGGATCAAACTCCTCGTATTTTTTCACAAGCTCAATATACGCCAGGTCTTTCTTATTCCTGTCGCAATATTCCTTGCTCTCAACGAGCCACAAACACGTGAAACTACGGTGGAGTTCTATAAACTCAGTTAAAAACTCGCGAGGAGCTTGTCGATTCTAAATTTCTGCCATAATAATATGCGACATTTAACACGAACAAAAGAAAACGAGAAGCTCTCCGGTGCAGTGGCAACTGCAAACTGGGTGAAATAGTAGAGATAAGTGGGAGCGACCGTTTGCACGTTCAAACATGTCTCTACGATTCGCAGAAATTGATGCCGACCGGCATCAACCATCCAACCCAACTCCAACTCCAATAAATCGCTACGATGTCCCATTTAGATCTTTACGATAAATTGTTAGTATTTACCGTAGCGCGTAAACCTGGCTTTAAGAAGGGATTTCGATTAGGCTTCCGCTCACCGATCCCGTCTCCACCGGACCAAAAAACTACTCGAGAACAGCCCCACTGTTACAAGGCAGAGTCCAAGGCAAACCTTTTTCCTTTCAAAAGAATCCAGAATTTCTTCCAGACTCTGCGAAGCTGCTGCTGACAGGAGTGGAGGTGACGAAATCCAAATTGAAAATCAGGCCTGGATGGATCCCACGTTTGCTACAACAGAAATTCCCTCGCTCTCTCGAACGTATCAGGCACAACGATACAGCGGTCAGTGAGTGCCCCAATCCCATCTCGGTTGGCTCGTTGAGGCTCATTAGTTTTGATGCGTTTGACACAAAAGGAAGTCGCTCGTTTGCAACTTGATCCCTCGCCCCTGAAATTTACAAACTCTGCCGTCCTTTCGTTTTGGGCCGCACAAAGCGAATATCGTGAGCAGTAGTGGTGCGTGGGCTCTGAAAACGGTGGGGCACCATACCAGAACACAAAACAAAGAGACTTGTCCACAAAATACCTCGAGGCAACAATACCCCCTTCCCTTATTAATTTACTGATTGATATTCAGCGAATTCCCTTTCAATCAACAATCTATCGTCGTACTAAAACGACCACAATTTCTACTGCAAATTAGCCACCGAATTCATGTGTTGTAAAAATATAGTAAAATAATTTAAAAAAAAAAATATTAAAAAAAAAATTTACTATGTAAAAATATAGTAAAGTAAAATATAGCATAACAATGACCTGTCGGCCGTTACCTACTTGAATGGAGAAGCTAGGTAATTATAAGTGTGTTAGGACGCCGATCAATCCACAAGACCACACACAGCAAACAGGACAAAATGCACGTATGTACCACGAATACAAAAAAATCTTTCATCAGAACCGGACCGAAATTAAATTTCACGCAAAAAATTAAAAACTTGACAACTGACTCAACAGAGAAAGCGAATATAATTCACAACAAAAACAAATCAGAAGAAGCATCTCGTACGGAGGTGCAAATTGAATCGAATGCACAAGAAGAAAAACGCAACCTCTAACCATCACTGTCGGCATGAATTCTTTGCGGCACCCTCATGAAAAACAACAACACCAAATTTAATCAAAGGGATCGAATTGATTGTGAAAACGAACGATTTTGGAGTAGAAATCAGATTTTGGGGACTGGGCCCAATGTGGGCGTGGCAAGCAACATTTTTACTCTACTGGGCATGCGGGGATGGGCCACTTTTCTCAGTTGCCATGGCGACACCAGGTCCCAGGACCTATCTGCCAGTTTCAAGAGCCCAGGTTTCGATTTCGATTGCAGGACATCGATTACTGTCACTTTATTCTGGTAACATGGTGGCCTATGGAGCACACCATGGATGCTCTACTATAATATTGAACATCCATAGAATTTCCATTCCATAGCCAGAGAACTCTGTCGAGTCGCTGTTGAACTTTGTGAAAAATGCTAGGTACAGTGTAGGGAGGGAAATTCAAATGCCAACTGAACAATGGAGTTTTTTTAAACTTACCTCTACCTATACAGTGTTTCTGGGTGCCGGGGCAGTGGCCCAAGTGGCCTTATGGGCGCAACGCCCCTGGTCGTGAGAGGCTGATCGGATGACGTACTCACAACGCATTTTTGAAATGCTCCACTTCAACAAAACCTCGTTTCCTCAGGTACTAACAAACTGACCAATGATCTCATAATTTGAGTGAAATTATTTATTTTCACGACTCATATTTAATATATTCAACTTCGAATAAGGGTAGGTACATTTACACTGGAGCCGATTTTTTGCTCGGCCGAACTCAGCCGAATTCCAGCTCTGCCGATTCTGCCAATTCAACCGATTGAAGTCTGTCGTGAGTCCCTCCCGGAACTACAACTCCCTAGCATTTAAGTCCTCGCCAAAATAAAATGTAAAATTAAGTTCCGGCGAATAAACAGTAAGAGTGGGGCAACAGACGCAGGACCCAGTACACAACCTGGAGCCCCACCACCCTGGTGGTGGCTTCAGGGTCTATATAACCCCGGATCCTGCGCCATTTTCGCCATTCTACATTTCCTCTAGCTGCTGGCTACTCTCTCTTCATCCTCAACCTCCTCTCTTCAAATTCAACTTCTAAATGCTAACACTTCTCATTCCACAGTAAAATCACACTCACACATTTCATCAGAATTAGGTGGAGGTCACGCCCTTAACCAATCCTGATGAGATACACTACACGCTCGGTGGAGGTCCGCCCTTAACCGCTCACATTCTCTACACAAATTTACCCTTAAATTCATTCACACACACACACTTCATCAGGATTAGGTGGAGGTCTCGCCCTTAACCAATCCCGATGATATACACTACACGCTCGGTGGAGGTCCGCCCTTAACCGCACGGACATACACTCTAAATTCACACACACACACATAAATTTAGTCAGGATATGGTGGAGGTCTCGCCCTTAACCAACCTGGCGAAATTTATCACACGCTCGGTGGAGGTCCGCCCTTAACCGCACACACACACACTACCCGCCAAATTTCACTCACCTCATGCATCTAAATTCACTCACCTAAATTTACTCAAAACCATTTTTATATCACACGCTCGGTGGAGGTCCGCCCTTAACCGCAACCACATCCAAACCACACACATCAAATTCATTCTTAAATTCACTCCTATCCAACATCCAACTACCTCCACCTCTCATGGTGAATTTTACACTCACTTAAACTCACCATAAAGTCGTTACAATAGACCCGATTTTTCTAACGATTCTACTGATATTCATCAGTTGGCCCGAGCCCGCAATGGACAGAGAAGCGTTGGATTTTTAAAATGAAAACTCTCTATTGAGATATATGTTGTTGGTTGAGCGTAGGGACTGGACGAATGAGATTTTTATGGAAAGGGAATCATCGGGAGAGTTTCATACCTTGTTCCCCCAATTGCTGGAACAATCCATCAAGTTTCAGCTGAAGCACCTGTTGTGGTAGGATTTTGACGACGTGTCCCATAAGGACTTCCTTTCGTGCACTATATAAGCAACTCGACGTCTATGTCGGAAAAAAAGGAAGAATTTGCGGTTTGACGCCCAAGAGAAAGTGTGGAGCGCCGGATTCGGCAAAAATATTTGATTCGGAATCGGTGGTCGCATGAGCTTGGCGGAGTTCGGCAGAGCAGGTCAGGCATAGTGAAAACACTTGGTCCGAATTCCATTGAATTTTAAGTTACGTCCACACTATGACGGATGGAGTCGATCGACTCCGTTCGATTCGACTGAATCGGTCGACACGTTCGATTCGTCACGCGTCCACTTAAATAGAGAGTTTTTGCAACACACTCGTGACGAAACGAAACGGAAAACGACACCGAAACGGAAATGGCGGATAGGGCGACCGAAGTCAGATGCTAACCTTTTTCGGTTCAGTTTTCGTTCAGCTTTGGCGTCTACCGGCTGGCGGAGTCACGCTAACGTTATGTCAACCTCTCTTTCATCCATTTTACTCCATGGTTAATACAAATCTATGTCCACACATGGCGTCAAGTCTGCCAAGACGCCAAGAACCAGCTGTGAATACGACGCTCCACATTTTTATTTTCCAAGGAAAACAGAAGAAGGTAGGTAGCGTTATACAGATGTAAGGTTAAGTTACGTTTCGTCATCTCAACACGACGAAAGCTGACACCGCGAGATGCCGGTATTTTTCGTCGTCACGGTTCGTCAAACTTTTCGGTGTCTTAAGTGCGCATGCGCAGCACTGCTTTCGTTTCGTTCGTTTCGTCGTGAGTGTGTTGCAAAAACTCTCTATTAAAGGAGTGTGGACGCGTGACGAATCGAACGTGCCGACCGAGTCAGTCGAATCGGCGTTGTCCTTCTTAGTGTTCCTCCTAGTGTTCAGCAATTTCTGTGTTCATGGATGAGGAGGCAGATATCCTAGCTGCTGCTGCAGCTGCAGTAGTGCTGGTGGAAACTCAACGACGCTATCTTCGCCCTGGAAGATTTTGGGTGAGGCCAAGCTTGAAGAATGGGAGAAAAAAGTATAGTGCGACAGAATTTATGAAGGAACTGCTCCTGGATGAACTACACAGAATTTCACTACACAAACGCCTACAAAACACACTAAAAACGAGAGAACAACGGATGACGAACGAGAGAAGTCGATCGACACGTCCACACGGAGGCGACTCCATTCGATTCACTTTGATCGGACTGACTTTTTCTGGGTCGCAATCGATTCCAATCGATTCGACTTCGACTCCAGGTCGACTTGTTCAACACGTCCACACATGGGGCGACTTTTGATTCGACTCAGGTCGATCGACATGATTCGTTTTTGATTCGTCATAGAGTGAAAAATCGGGCGAATTCCGCCTCCAGTGTGTCAGTGTGTAGGCACCCTAACAAACCATAAACATACGAAATACGAATCTAAATAATGGTGAAATTACAGTCATGAGATATAATATACTAGCATGACCGCTCGCTTCGCTCGCTATCCGAGATTCGCTGTACGCAGTATCGTGGAATCAACAAACGACGGAAAAATCCCATACCCTGCCGGGTATTTGTGCCCAATTTTATCAATATCCGTCGAGCCATTCAGGAGTTGACCATGGTCGACCATATTTCCGCTATGTCAGGGAATTAAAAATGCGCCTACGTTCAACTTGGGAGGCTACCGGATATTGGTGCCAAATTTGGTCGATATCCGTTGAGCAATTCGGGATTCGACCATGGAGGGGCCCATGGATGCGCTAAGGTCGACCGGGGGGTAGTCCGAAGGGTCGATCGTAGATAGAATTTCACGTAGATTACGAATACGCGATAAAAAATAGGGGTTACCATTTCAATTAACGAAGTTGACCATGGTCGACCATAGTTCAGCTATGGTCAGGGAATTAAAAATGCGACGTTGCACAACTTGGGAGCCTACTGGATATTCGTGCCAAATTTGGTCGATATCCGTCAAGCCATTCAGGAGTTGACCATGGTCGACCATAGTTCCGCTATGGTCAGGGAATTAAAAATGCGACGCTGTACAACTTGGGAGCCTACTGGATATTCGTGCCAAATTTGGTCGATATCCGTCAAGCCATTCAGGAGTTGACCATGGTCGACCATAGTTCCGCTATGGTCAGGGAATTAAAAATGCCACGTTGCACAACTTGGGAGCCTACTGGATATTCGTGCCAAATTTGGTCGATATCCGTCGAGCCGTTTGGCCGTGCATAGAAGGACAGACAGACAGACAGACAGAGATCGGTTTTTATAATACAGTAGGGATAATGGATACACAATCAAGGTAGGAACAAAATCATTTGTAAAAATACTGATCCAGATCAACACCTTGTGATGGACACCTACGTCTTATCGTCCTCCATCCAACTCTTTTCCGTAATGCGTAAATATCAGTCGAGAAAGAAGAAACAACAGAAAAACTGAGAATAATGCAACGCACGCATTTCCCGCATCTCAGAAGGAAAGATTCTCAGAGCCGGAAAAATTGTACGGTTATGTGGGTACAATACATTATTATGATTTATGACGGAGTTTTATGTTCATACAACGCCAGGGAAGCTTGCAATGGAATTGACGTACCCAGTAGCGGTGCGTAGGCTCTGAAAATGGTGGGCCACCAAATCGGAACACAAATTAACAGCTTTTTCTACAAAATACCTGTAAATGTTTTCCAACAGTGGAGTCTTCTTATGAGAAATGGGTGGATTTTAATCAACCGCAGCTCTTAGGAAGTCAGAATGTAAGCACTGTGTTCACAATAGTTCTGACCAGTACCCGGGATTACCAGAAGCTAAAAGTTCTATAGCTTCATACTGACTAATACTCAGCAAAGACCTATCTCTTCCTAAACTTTTAATCATCACTCTATCTATCCTCGTAGGAAAACGACGAAAATTTCGACTGTAAGTTAGCCACCAAATTTATGTGGTACAAAAATACAGAAGCAAATAAACTAAACAACTAAAAACAACGAACTCGACTAAAATACAACGAAGTAATGACCCGGCGGGCCGCTACCTACTTGGATGGAGAATCAGACTAGAAGCTAGGACTTATCTGTGTATGTTGACGTCGATCAAACCACAAGACCACAGACAGGACACAACGCACTTAATCACAAACCCAAATCTGTCACCGGAACTCGAATGGTAACATACAAAATTCGAAACGTAAGCAGAAAATTGAAAACTCAACATAGGAACAGAATGGCGGGTGATTACAGTTTTTAGGGGAGGACAGATCGAAGGACAAGCATCTCGTATCGACATGACAAGATGAATTGAAACAATCCAATCGATTGTGAACACAAACGATTTTTGGATGGAAATGTTGGGACGGGGCCAAAAAGAGGCGTGGCTAACCAAATTTTTACTCGACTGAGCTTGCACGGACGGGCCCCTTTTCTCGGTTACCATAGCGACACCAGGTCCCAGGACCTGCCAGTTTCAGAAGCGTAGGTTTCGATTTCGATTGCAAGACATCGATTACTGTAGCTATATTCCGACAAAATGCTCCTTGGAGCTACAGGGAGCCAACATGACGGAAACACATATTGAATATCCACAGCCAGAGAACTCTGTCGAGTCACTGTTGAACTTAGTGAAAAATGCTAGGTACAGTATACGGAAGGAAATTCGAATGTCAACTGAACAAATGGTTGGAATTCTTTTTTTGGAGTTTTTTGTGTTTCTGGGTGCAGGGGCAGTGGCCCAAGTGGCCTTATAGACGCAACGCCCCTGGACGTACCTACATAATGTGATACATATTGGTTTTTGGTCACATTTAGCAACATAAGGCCACTCTGTGGAGAGGTTTGACTGATAAGGTTTAGGCAAGAGCAACACGTTTCCCAAAAGCCACAGCAAAGACACTGTAAGTTTACCTACAGCTGATAAACTTATCAACTAATTATTTCGCATTGTAAAATGATTTTCTTTAAAATACCGTTTCTACACATTTTCTAGGTAGGTACTGTTCAATAAATTTCTGAACATATTTTGTAATTATTATACTCAGTACGGTCATACTTGTCTGCTTAATTGTGGGTCGGCCTGAGTCCTAAAATTAGGGGTTACAAATTATTGAACCTTCGTTGAATTTCTGAAAGTCTATTAACTTCTTTAGTGAGTCAAAATTGGAATTTTAAAGAACAAAAATTGAGCTTTGAATTCGATTTTATTGGAGGGCCAAATGGAAAGTTATCAATAAATTTCGTATATTTCAATCAACACCTATTTATCGAAACATTCGACACCTTTCCAATTTTTCTTCAAATGAACCGAAAGAGGATGGAGGAAAGAAATGGCCAGAGTAATACATGAAACGTTTGAAAATTGTGAAGTTTCTATAACTAAAACTGTATTTCGTCATAATCTGGTCTTTGCCGTGAAATTCAACATAGATATTATAATATCTACATTTTCAAACGAATTCATTTGGGCTGCAAGAATCTGATGAAATTCACCTACCACTTCCACTTTGCTTGTTTAAGTTCAACGCTAATTTTTCAGTTACTTTCAAGTACTGATCGAAATGTTGCGTGTTTTTTTGTTTTGAAGAATTTTGAATACATCGAATCAACTACAAAACCCTCTGTCCATCTTGGCCAACAAAAAAAGCTGCAAAGTCCTTGTCACATGGGTTTATTAATCTACTGGACATACCTACAGAAATGTTGGCTGTTCATTTATTGTTTCTTCCATTTGCCGTTATTTCAATAGCTATTTCTGATGGTTTCCACCAATTTAGTCCCCCATAATCACGAATTAGGCTTGGCTTTTTTTAACAGATTATTTTTTATCATTGATGGACTTCTAGTGTTATTATACAAATTTATGGTGATTTCAGACAATTTCCCATGCTTTTGACTAATAAAAAATGAATGTCGGGAGCTTAACCTTAGTTACAACCTCAATTTTTCATTCTTCGGTCAAAATCAACGTAATATTCGGTCTTCTCGCCCTAAAAAACATGGAAAACCTCACAAGCTCAAGTTAAATAAAACCTCAAACCACCCTCGAAAACAAACCCCTATTTTTACACCCATTTTTCTCCCATAACACCCCTGGGTGTATGTCGATCGGGCTGCCCTGTTTCGGAGCACAACTACCTAGATCCAAATGTGTTCCCAAATGGGGACCCAAACTGTGTGCGGAAGAAAGACGATTTTAGACCAAAATTTAACGTAAATTTAAGGCTGAAACTTCGCTAGAACCTAAATTTTCCACTCTTTGGTCAAAATTGACTCATATTCGGTCTTCTTGTCCCAAAAAACATGGAAAACGATACCTCAAACGCTCATGTTACTAACATGTTACTAAAACACACTTTTATACCCATTTTCACCCATAACACCCCTGGGTATATTCCGATCGGGCTGCAAAGTTTCGGGACACAACTAGGACCCAAATGGAGCATGTGTGCGAAGGAACGAATTTTTTAGACCGAAAATGAACCCGGACGGACATTACATTTTTTCTACTCATGGACAATGTGTTAGTAACATAAGTGGAGGAGGACCAATGAGTGGAAAATGTGAATAATACACCTATGTTTTTTAGGACGAGAAGATCGAATATTAGGTTGATTTTGACCGAAGACTGAAGAATTGAGGTTGTAACGAAGGTTAACCTCCTGAAATTAATTTTTATTAGTCAAAAACATGGGAAATTGTCTGAAATCACCGTACGTTTGTATAATAACACTAGAAGTAGTATCAACAGGCGAATCAAGACGATTAAATGGTACTATCAATGATCGAAAATAAACTGTTAAAAAAAGCCGAGCCTAATTCGTGTTCTTGTGGGCCAAAATTGGTGGAAACCATCAGAAATAGCTATTTCAATAACTGCACATGAAGGAAACAATAAATGAACAGCTAAAATCTCTGTACGTATGTCCAATAGAATAATAAACCCAGGTGACAAGGACTTTGCAGCGTTTTGGTTTATTATTCTGTGAATAATACACCTATGTATTCGCTCAGCAAAAAGTTTTTAAAACACCCTCTCAAAATTTTTTCTTTTCCGTTTCAAGATGCGTAGATTCCAAAAATGCAATGTCCATCCGCCGTATCACGTGTACCGGCTTCATTTTCGGTCTAAAAAAGTCGTTCTTTCGCACACATGCTCTATTTGGGCCCTAGTTGTGTCCCGAAACTTTGCAGCCCGATCGGAATATACCCAGGGGTGTTATGAGTGAAAATGGTGTAAAAATAGGTACTTTTTGTGTTTTAGTAACATGTTGGTATCATGAGCTTTTGTGATATCTTTATCCATGTTTTTAGGGACGAGAAAGACCGAATATGAAGTCGATTTTGACCAAAGAGTGGAAAATTGAGTTCTACCAAACGTTCAGCTCCCAAAATTGATTTATTATGAGTGAAAAACCTGGTAAATCGTATGAAATCACCATCAATTAGTATAATAACACTGGAAAAAGTGTCAACACGTGGATCAAGACGTTTAAATGACACTACCAATGATCAAAGATAATGGGAAAAAAGGAGCGTATACCTACCTAATTTGTGTTTTGGGGGCCAAAATTGGTGGATACCATCAGAAATAGCTATTTCAATAACTGCACATGAAAGAAACAATAAACGAACAGCCAACATTTCTGTAGGTATGTCCAATAGAATAATAAACCCATGCGACAAGGACTTGCAGCGTTTTCATTTACTTTCATGTACCGATTGAAGTGTTGCGTGTTTTTCCGTTTTGAAGTGACTGAATACATCGAATCAACTACAAAACCCAATGTTCGTCTGGGGGAAAAAAAATAAAAAATAAAGATACGAGATTGTAGTTCTGGGGTAGATGAGGCTGAAAAGCGCAAGGAAGATTTTCTCGAAAAAATAAAAATTGTTGTCAGTGTACTTACTTTGTCAAATCTTGAGGAGTTTAAAAATATGTTTTACGGCGTCTTCTTTCCAGTCAATGAGAGCCTGATGTCCCGTTGTGTCAGTAGCCCGGCCTCAGATAAGGGGATTTTCGTGGTTTTATTAGAGTAACACGAACTCGAACTTGTGATACTTGAAGGTGCGTTTTTTTTTGTCGAAAGTACGCGCGCGACGTTCTTTTTTACCGGGACGCGTCCAGCGCGAGCGACGGATTGCGAATACGAGCGGCTCGTGTTGAGCGACCTCGGGAGCCGAGATATGACCCCCCCCCCCCCACCGACGTTAGCCCCCCCCCCCCCACCACCACCTACAAGTACTCATCCCTAACGTAATCTTAAGAACGTGTTTGTAGGCCACCAGGGGCTGGTGTAATACTGCGGAAATCGGCTGTGATAGAGGAAGATTACAATAGTTTGCTATACGTAAAGCTGGACATCAAATCAATATACCAAATTTTCTCTAATGTTCCCTGACCAAAACCACCCTCTAATAGTAGTAAAAGGCTGCAAATTATTACACAACGGTATATTGTGTTCTTGTACACATTAATATGTAACAATGCTTTTGAACACTTTTGGTTTATTATTCGGTGAATAATACACCTATGTACTCGTAATCGCTCAGCAAAACATTTTTATAACACTCCCTCAACATTTTTTCTTTTCCGTTTCAAGGTGCTTAGATTCCAAGAATGCAATGTCCGTCCGCCGTACGCCGTATCACGTGTACCTACAGGCTTCATTTTCGGTCTAAAAAATTCGTTCTTTCGTACACATGCTCCATTTGGGCCCTAGTTGTGTCCTGAAACTTTTCAGCCCGATCGTAATATATACCCAAGGGTGCTATGAGTGAAAATGTGTATAAAAATATGTAGGTTTTGTGTTTTAGTAACATGAGCTTTTAAGGTATCGTTTTTCATGTTTTTGGGGACGAGAAGACCGAATATGAAGTAGATTTTGACCAAAGAGTGGAAAATTGAGGTTCTACCAAATGTTCAGCTCCCAAAATTGATTTTTTATGAGTCAAAAACCTGGGAAATCGTCTGAAATCACCATCAATTTGTACAATAAAACTAGAAAAAGTGTCAGAACGTGGATCAAGACGATCAATTGGCAGTACCAACCAATGATCAAAGATAATTTGAAAAAAAAGGAGCGTACCTAATTTGCGCTTTGGGAGCCAAAATTGGTGGAAACCATCAGAAATAGCTATTTCCATAACTGCACAGGAAAGAAACAATAAGTGAACAGCCAACATTTCTGTAGGTATTTCCAATAGAATAATAAACCCATGTGACAAGGACTTAGCAGCGTTTGAGGTATCGTTTTCCATGTTTATTAGGACTGAGGAAATTGAGGTTCTAACGAAGTTGCAGCCTCAAATTTACGTTAAACTTTGGTCTCGCCCTTCTTCCGCACACAGTTTGACCCCCATTTGGGAACAAATTTGGGTCCTAGCTGTGATCCAAAGCTCGACTACACCCAGGGGAGTTATGGGAGAAAAATGGGTATAAAAATATGGGTTTTCGAGGTTTTCTTGAGGTTTTAGTGAACATGAGCTTGTGAGGTATCGCTTCCATGTTTTTTAGGGCGAGAAGACCTAATATGAAGTTGATTTTGACCAAAGTGTGAAGAATTGAGGTTGTAACGAAGGTTAAGCTCCCGAAATTAATTTTTCATGAGTCAAAAACCTGGGAAATTTTCTGAAACTACCATAAATTTGTATTATAACACTAGGAGTAGTATTAGCAGGTGAATCAAGACAATTAAATGACACTATGAATGTTCAAAGATAATCTGGGCAAGAAAGGAGCCGAGGTCATGTTTTTTGGGGGTCAAAATGGATGGAAACCATCTAAAATAACTGTTTCAATTATTGCGTATGAAATAAACAATAAATAAACAGCCAGCATTTCTGTAGGTATGTCCGATAGAATAATTAACCCATGCGACAAGGACTTTGCAGCGTTTTTGGAATCTACGCACCTCATAATATATTATCAGGTATACCTACCTCATATCTACCTACATAGTGTGTTGGCAGGTTGTAGGTGCCTATGTTGTACCTATTTTGATCACATCACGTCACCTTATTGACAGCATACCATCAAACTGAGTACCTACTACTCATCTTCATCTTTCAAATGAATCTGAATCCGAGTCCCCCGTCAAAATTTTGTTCATCATTATGTTGTGATGCAGTGTTACGATGTTGTTGGCCAGGACAGGTTCTAGCCATAACTTATCCAATAGCTACGACAAAACATACTTCCAACGACGCGACAAGTTGCATGTTATCATCAACGAATCATAAAGAAACGAAGAAGGTGACGAAACGCACTGAGAGAAACTAACAAGCGATATTCATGCATACCTACGCTATACCATTCCATCAAGGCTTATAATATGTACCTATATAATATAATATGTACTATTCTATACATATTATATGTAGATCGCAGACCCTCCGTAGGTTAGTACCTAACCCCGTACTCGTTACTAGGTACCTACCTAAATCACGAGTTAAATGTTGCTAAAATAATAAGTTAACCATAAATTTGTCATTTAAAATGACAAACAGTAGCTAAAATGGCAAAAAGAAACACAATGAATGAAGTTCTGAAGGGAAATTGTTTATGTGGAGTGAAAGTTGCTGTTCATTTATTGTTTCATTCATGTGAAACAAAATTGAAAAAGCTATTTCTGATGGTTTCTACCAATTTTGGCCCCCAAAAAACCCGACCTCGACACTTTTTTTTTTTCAGATTATCTTTGAACATTGATAGCGCCATTTAATTGTCTTGATTCATCTGCTAATACTACTTCTAGTGTTACTATACAAATTTATGGTGATTTCAGACAATTTCCCAGGTTTTTCACTCATAAAAAATGAAACGCTGCAAATCCGTGCACAACGGTTTATTATTTTGTACAGATCACAGCTCTCTGTATAGATAACCCATATATATATAATTATAATATGTACTATTCTATACATATTATGTAGATCGCAGACCCTCCGTAAGTTAGTACCTAACCCCGTACCCGTGACTAGGTACCTACCTAAATCACGAGTTAAAGGTTGCTAAAATAATTCTGTCGACGACAAGCAGTAACTGAAACGGCAAAAAGAAACGCAAATAATGAAGTTGTGAAGGGAAATTGTTGATGTGGAGTGAAATAGATGCCCCTTCTGCGTAGATCACTATTTTCTGTGGTCAGTACCTACCCTCGTGGTCAAGTATAATGCACCGTTGTGTAATAACTTAACCACCAATAATATTTCAACGGTAATTCAAGTCCGATCAACAAAATCCAGCCCCTTCTTGGTTGATGAACCGTTGTGTTATAATTTACCGTTGTGTAATAATTTACCGTTGTGTAATAATTTACCGTTGTGTAATAATTTACCGTTGTGTAATAATTTACCGTTGTGTAATAATTTACCGTTGTGTAATAATTTACCGTTGTGTAATAATTTACCCATCAATAATACTTCAACGTTTGTTCAAGTTTCACAAGTACCTACCAACTAAATCCAACAGTCCATCACTTATCAAATGAAATAATATCGCAGAACAAACAACTCGACTTCACACAGCCATTCGTGATTATATTCAGGTGCTCCCTAGTGATGATTATCTGGGCCGGATTTATACCGTTTGATTCACGATCGTGTTGACGAAGCTTTTTGGTGCACACGAACGGCTGGACTTACAGTGCTCCGGGTGGCCTCAAAAAATTGTTTAGCTCAGGACAAATTTAATAACGTAAAAAAACCATACCCTTCTATCGTAAGTCTTCGAGCTACGGCGTTCTGAAAATGTCAACCCCTATTTTGAACCCCTTAGAGATGACTGACAGTAACGTCGAGCCTCGAGGACCAACTAGACCCCGAACGGAACCTATAACCCGAATTTCATCAATTTTTGGTTTATTATTTTCAATAATGAACCATTGGAATCGAGCATGAAAAAAAAAATTCTTACCCCCCCTCAAAATTTGATGGTTTACGTTTCAAGGTATGTAGAATCCAAAACTGCAATAAAAATATTTCTGTCTGTCCGCCGTACGCCGTACGCCGTACGCCGTACGGGCCACTTTTCTTAGTTACCATGAACAAAAATTGATGAAATTCGGGTTATAGGTTCCGTTCGGCGTCTAGTTGGTCCTCGAAGCTCGACGTTACTGTGAGTCATCTCTAAGGGGTTCAAAATAGGGGTTGAAATTTTCAAAACGCCTATACCATTTTTTTACGTAAATATTTTTACGGTTTTAAATAATTCTTGAACTTGCGAGTTTTTTAAGACCATCCGGAGCATCGTACGTCCAGCCGTTCGTTCACAGTAAGGCCCCGAAGTTTGCACCGACAGGCATTTTCGACTCCAGTGTGAATGAAATTGTATACAAATCAAACCAATTCTCGTAACCAGAGACGCGCCCACAATAGGAATTTGTGAATATGGCCAATCATTGGTAGGGATCACCTGATTATATTGGCGGAGTATGAAGTCGAGTTGGTTGTTCTGTGATATTATTTAATTTGAAAAATGATGGCTCTTTTGGAGTTTGTTGGTAGGTAGTGAAACTTGAACAAACGTTGAAGTATTATTGATGGGTAAATTATTACTACGGTAAATCATTACTCAACGGTAAATTATTACACAACGGTTCATTATACCATCTACGTAGAAGGGGCTGGAGTTTGTTGGTAGGTACTTTTGCAACTTTTTTCACTCCTCATCAACAATTTCTTTTCAGAACTTCATTATGTGTGTTTCTTTTTGTTAGGTACTGTTTGTCATCGGCAGAATTATTTTAGCAACATTTAACTCTTGATTTAGGTAGGTACCTAGTAACGAGTACGGGGTTAGGTACTAACCTACGGAGGGTCTGCGATCTACATAATTATGCATAGAATAGTACATATTATATTATATAGACGGGTTATCTATACATAGAGCTGTGATCTGTAACAGAAGGGTATTCTATACAAAATAATAAACCGTTGTGCAGGGATTTGCAGCGTTTTTTCATGGTAACTAAGTGGCCAGTTCGGCGTTCGGCGGACAGACTGACATTTTGGTTTATTATTCCCTGAATAATACACCTATGTAATCGCTCAGCAAAAAACGCTGCAAAGTCCTTGTCACATGGGGTTTATTATTCTACAGAAATGTTGGCTGTACATTTATTGTTTGTTTCATGTGAAATAATTGAAATAGCTATTTCTGATGGTTTCCACCAACTTTGGCCCCCAAAACACAAATTAGGTAGGTACGATCTTTTTTTTTTTTTTTTTTTCAAATTAACTTTGATCATTGGTAGTGCCATTTAATCGTCTTGATCCACGTGTTGACACTTTTTCTAGTATTATTCTACAAACTGATGGTGATTTCAGACGATTTCGCAGGTTTTTGACTCAAACAAAATCAATTTTGGGAGCTGAACATCTGGTACAACCTCAATTTTCCACTCCTTGGCCAAAATCGACCTCATATTCGATCTTCTCGTCCCGAAAAACATGGAAAACGATACCTCAAAAGCTCATGTTACCAACATGTTGCTAAAACGCAAAAAGTACCTATTTTTACACACATTTTCACTCACAACACCCCTGGGTATATTCCGATCGGGCTGAAAAGTTTCGGGACACAACTAGGGCCCAAATAGAGCATGTGTGCGAAAGAACGACATTTTTAGACCGAAAATGAAGCCTGTACACGTGATACGGCGGACGGCGTACGGCGGACGGCGGACGGACATTGCATTTTTTGAATCTACGCACCTTGAAACGAAAAAGAAAAAAGTTGGAGGGGGAGTTATAAAAATTTTATGCAGTTAGTAGAATAACACTAGAAAAAGTGTCAACACGTGGATCAAGACGATTAAATGGCACTACCAATGATCAAAGTTAATTTGAAAAAAAAAAGATCGTACCTACCTAATTTGTTTTTTGGGGGCCAAAATTGGTGGAAACTTTCAGAAATAGCTATTTCAATTATTTCACATGAAACAAACAATAAATGTACAGCCAACATTTCTGTAGAATAATAAACCCCATGTGACAAGGACTTTGCAGCGTTTTTATTACAGTTTCGGATTCTACGTACCTTGAAACGTAAATCATCCAATTTTAAGGGGGGTTAGAATTTTGGTTTATTATTCTGTGAATAATACACCTATGTAATCGCTCAGCAAAAAATTTTTATAACACCCCCTCAAAATTTTTTCTTTTCCGTTTCAAGGTACTTAGATTCCAAAAATGCAATTTCCGTCCGCCGTACGCCGTCCGCCGTCCGCCGTCCGCCGTACGCCGTCCGCCGTCCGCCGTATCACGTGTACAGGCTTCATTTTCGGTCTAAAAAAATCGTTCTTTCGCACACATGCTCCATTTGGGCCCTAGTTGTGTCCCGAAACTTTTCAGCCTGATCGGAATACACCCAGGGGTGTTATGAGTGGAAATGTGTATAAAAATAGGTACTTTTTGCGTTTTAGCAACTTATTGTTAACATGAGCTTTTAAGGTATCGTTTTTCATGTTTTTAGGGACGAGAAGACCGAATATGAAGTCGATTTTGACCAAAGAATAGAAAATTGAGGTTCTACCAGATGTTCAGCTCCCGAAATTGATTTTTTATGAGTCAAAAACCTGGGAAATCGTTTTAAATCACCATCAATTTGTATAATAACACTGGAAAAAGTGTCAACAGGTGGATCAAGACGATTAAATGGTACTATTAATGATCAGAGATAATTTATTCAAGAAAAAATCGGTTGTACGTGAAAATCATTAGAAATTTTTCATAACAGCGTCCCAGATTTCGTTACGAAATTTCGTTACCTTTTTTGGCTAGTTAGTCCATGGCTAAAACACATTCTGTGTTAAAAAAAGGAGCGTACTTTATTCGAGTTTTGGGGGCCAAAATTGGTGGAAACCACCAGAGATAGCTATTTCAATTATTTTATATGAGAGAAACAATAAATAAACAGCCAACATCTCTGTAGGTATGTCCAATGGAATAATAAACCCATGTGACAAGGACTTTGCAGCGTTTTTTTTTCATGCTCCATTCCATTGGTTCATTATTGAAAATGGTAAACCAAAATTCGGGAGCTTAACCTTCGTTACAACCTCAACTCTCCACTCGTTGGTCAAAATCGACTTCATAGGTAGATAATAATATATACGTGATACGGCGGACGGACATTGCAGTTTTGAAATCTACGCACCTTGAAACGGAAAAGAAAAAATTTTGAGGGGGTGTTATACAAATTGTTTGCTGAGCGAATACATAGGTGTGTTATTCACAGAATAATAAACGAAAACCATTGTTCTTTCCATTGGTATTCCGCTGTTTCTCCGCTTTTTCCGTTGCGGTGTTTTGAACTTGGCCAGGTCTTTTCGTCTGCCCAGGATGCAGTGCTGATGAGGACCAGAAAATCTGATATGAAAGGCCAAGGGAACGTAGGAACGCTGGAATACAGACCGAACTAGTACCCGCCAATTAGCGGTCGCCGTCCTTGACAGTCCTAATGCTTGCTTCTGCCCTTGAACATTCTCTCTGCAGCTTCTACGTCCTCATTGCCCCTCGCCACCTTATCATCGCCTCCGCTCTCCAATTTCCTGTTCATTTGCGGTATTAATGCGTTTCGGTTTACTATTTTTAATAATAAATCTTTGGAATCGAGCATGAAAAAAAAATTTAACCCCCCTCAAATTTTGATGGTTTACGTTTCAAGGTATGTAGAATCCGAAAAGGCAATAAAAACGCTGCAAATCCCTGCACAACGGTTTATTATTTTGTACAGAATACCCTCCTGTTACAGATCACAGCTCTCTGTATAGATAACCCTTTATATAATATATATGTACTATCCTATATTATGTAGATCGCAGACCCTCTGTAGGTTCGTACCTAACCCCGTACTCGTTACTAGGTACCTTGGTACCTAAATCACGAGTTAAATGTTGCTAAAATAATTCTGTCGATGACAAGCAGTAACTAAAACGGCAAAAAGAAAAGCAAATAATGAAGTTCTGAAGGAAAATTGTTTGTGTGGAGTGAAATAGATGCCACTTCTGCGTAGATCACTGTTTTCTGTGGTCAGTACCTACCTCCGTGGTCAAGTATAATGAACCGTTGTGTAACAACTTGCCCATCAATAATACTTCAACGGTTGTTCAAGTTGTAAAAGTACCGATCAACAAAATCTAGCCCCTTCTTGGTTGATGAACCTTTGTGTAATAATTTGCCGTTGTGTAATAATTTACCATTGTGTAATAATTTACCCATCAATAATACTTCAACGTTTGTTCAAGTTTCAGAAGTACCTACCAACAAAATCCAATAGTCCATCGCTTATCAAATGAAATAATATCACAGAACAAACAGCTCGATTTCATGCAGCCGTCCGTGATTATAAGCAGGTGCTCCCTAGTGACGAGATCTGGGCCGGATTTATACCGTTTGATTCACGATCATGTTGACGAAGCTTTTTGGTGCACACGAACGGCTGGATGTACAATGCTCCGGGTGGTCTCACAAAATTGTTTAGCTCAAGACAAATTTAATACCGTAAAAAAACCATACCGCCATTCTATCGAAAGTTTACGAGCTACGGCGTTCTGAACATTTCAACCCTTATTTTGAACCCCTTAGCGATTACTAACACTAACGCCGAGCTCCTAGGACCAACTAGACACCAAACGGGACCTACAAACCAAATTTCATTAATTTTCGTTCATGGTAACTATGAAAAGTGGGAAGTACGGCGTATGGACAGTAAATTTTTATTGCATTTTCGGATTCTACATACCTTGAAACGTAAACCATCACATTTTTTTTCATGCTTAAAAATTTTTTTATTTGCTTTTCCAAAGGTTCACTGTTGAAAATAATAATCCAAAATTGAGTTATTGAAAATTTGTCCATTTTCACTAATACACGAACCTATAACCCGAATTTCATCAATTTTGTTTCATGGAAATCTCAACCCCTATTTTGAACCCCTTAGAGATGACTGACAGTAACGTTGAGCCTCGAGGACCAACTAGACCCCGAACGGAACTTATAACCCGAATTTCATCAATTTTGTTTCATGGTAACTAAGAAAAGTGCTCAGTACGGCGTACGGCGGACAGACAGAAATTTTTTTTATTGCAGTTTTAGATTATACATACCTTGAAACGTAAACCATCAAATTTTGAGGGGGGTTAGAATTTTTTTATCATGCTCGATTCCAAAGGTTCATTATTGAAAATAATAAACCAACAAATTTCTGTCCGTCCGCCGTACGCCGTACGTAGCACTTTTCTCAGTTATCATGAACAAAAATTGACCAAATTTGATTTATAGGTCCCGTTCGGGGTCTAGTCATTTGATTTATAGGTCCTGTTACTGTGAGTCATCTCTAAGGGGTGAAAAATAGGGGGTGAAATTTTCAGGATGCCTATACCTTTTTTCTACGTGAATCTTTTTACGTTTTTAAATAGTTCTTGAACGAGTTTTTTGAGACCACCCGGAGCTTTGTACGTCCAGACGTTCCTTCACAGTAAGCCCCCAAGTTTGCACCGACAGACTTCGTCAACAGGAGGGTCAAAGTTTGTCAAAGTTTGTTTTTTCTGTTTTGACCAAATTATTATTTAAGTGCTTTTCCGTGACAAAAGTACTTTGTGTTTACAGCTATGTGTGAACCCTGTGTCAATGAGGTATATTTATTTTCTAAATGGTCTCAATAAAACCTTAAAAAAAGAAAAAAACGCTGCAAAGTCCTTGTCACATGGGTTTATTATTCTATTGGACACACCTACAGAAACGTTGGCTGTTTATTTATTGTTTCTTTCATATAAAATAATTTAAATAGCTATTTCTGGTGGTTTCCACCAATTTTGGCCCCCAAAACACGAATTAGGTATGCTCCTTTTTTTTTCAAATTATCTTTGATCATTGATAGTACCATTTAATCGTCTTGATCCACCTCTTGATACTTTTTCTAGTGTTATTCTACAAATTGATGGTGATTTCAGACGATTTTCCAGGTTTTTGACTCATAAAAAATCAATTTTGGGAGCTGAACATTTGGTAATACCTCAATTTTCCACTCTTTGGTCAAAATCGACTTCATATTCGGTCTTCTCGTCCCCAAAAACATGAAAAACGATACATCAAAAGCTCATTTTACCAACATGTTGCTAAAACGCAAAAAGTACCTATTTTTACACACATTTTCACTCATAACACCCCTGGGTATATTCCGATCGGGCTGAAAAGTTTCGGGACGCAAATAGGGCCCAAATGGAGTATGTGTGCGAAAGAGCGAATTTTTTAGACCAAAAATGAAGCCTGTACACGTGATACGGCGGACGGCAACGGCGGACGGCGTACGGCGGACGGACATTGCATTTTTTGAATCTACGCACCTTGAAACGGAAAAGAAAAAATTTTGAGGGGGTGTTATAAAAATTTTTTGCTGAGCGAATACATAGGTGTATTATTCACAGAATAATAAACCAAAACGCTGCAAATCCCTGCACAACGGTTTATTATTTTGTATAGAATACCCTCCTGTTACAGATCACAGCTCTATGTATAGATAACCCTTCTATATAATATGATATGTACTATTCTATTATATACATATTATGTAGATCGCAGACCCTCCGTAGGTTAGTACCTAACCCCGTACTCGTTACTAGGTACCTACCTAAATCACGAGATAAATGTTGCTAAAATAATTCTGCCGATGACAAACAGTACCTAACAAAAAGAAACGCACATAATGAAGTTCTGAAAAGAAATTGTTGATGAGGAGTGAAAAAAGTTGCAAAAGTACCTACCAACAAACTCCAGCCCCTTCTACGTAGATGGTATACTGAACCGTTGTGTAATAATTTACCGTTGAGTAATGATTTACCGTAGTAATAATTTACCCATCAATAATACTTCAACGTTTGTTCAAGTTTCACTACCTACCAACAAACTCCAAAAGAGCCATCATTTTTCAAGCGAAATAATATCACAGAACAACCAACTCGACTTCATACTCCGCCAATATAATCAGGTGATCCCTACCAATGATTGGCCGTATTCACAAATTCCTATTGTGGGCGCGTCTCTGGTTACGAGATTTGGTTTGAATTGTATACAATTTCATTCACACTGGAGTCGAAAATGCCTGTCGGTGCAAACTTCGGGGCCTTACTGTGAACGAACGGCTGGACGTACGATGCTCCGGATGGTCTTAAAAAACTCGCAAGTTCAAGAACTATTTAAAACCGTAAAAATATTTACGTAAAAAAATGGTATAGGCGTTTTGAAAATTTCAACCCCTATTTTGAACCCCTTAGAGATGACTCACAGTAACGTCGAGCTTCGAGGACCAACTAGACGCCGAACGGAACCTATAACCCGAATTTCATCAATTTTTTTTCATGGTAACTAAGAAAAGTGGCCCGTACGGCGTACGGCGTACGGCGTACGGCGTACGGTGTACGGCGTACGGCGTACGGCGTACGGCGGACAGACAGAAATATTTTTATTGCAGTTTTGGATTCTACATACCTTGAAACGTAAACCATCAAATTTTGAGGGGGGGTAAGAATTTTTTTTTTCATGCTCGATTCCAATGGTTCATTATTGAAAATAATAAACCAAAAGGAGGGTGAATCAAATTGTATACATTCAGCCCATATATCATCAGTAGGGAGCACCTGTTATAATCACGGATGGCTGTGTGAAGTCGAGTTGGTTGTTCCGCGATATTATTACATGTGAAAAACGCTGCAAAGTCCTTGACACATGGGTTTATTATTCTATTGGACATACCTACAGAAACGGTGGCTGTTTATTTATTGCTTCTTTCATATAAAATAATTTATATAGCTATTTCTGGTGGCTTCCACCAATTTGGCCACCAAAACACGAATTAGGTACCTACCTACGCTCCTTTTTTTTTCAAATTATCTTTGATCATTGATAGTACCATTTTTTAATCGTCTTGATCCACCTCTTGATACTTTTCCTAGTGTTATTCTACAAATTGATGGTGATTTCAGACGATTTTCCAGGTTTTTGACTGATAAAAAACGCTGCAAAGTCCTTGTCACATGGGTTTATTATTCTATCGGACATACCTACAGAAATGTTGGCTGTTCATTTATTGTTTCTATCATGTGAAATATTTAAATAGCTATTTCTGATTGTTTCCACCAATTTTGGCCCCTAAAACACAAATTAGGTACGCTCCTTTTTTTCCCCCCAAACTATCTTTGATCATTGGTAGTACCATTTAATCGTCTTGATCCAAGTGTTGACACCTTTTCTAGTGTTATTCTACGAATTGATGGTGATTTCAGACGATCTCGCAGGTTCTTTGACTCATAAAATTTCAGACGATTTCCCAGGTTTTTCACTCATAAAAAATCAATTTTGGGAGCTGAACATTTGGTAGAACTCAATTTTCCACTCTTTGGTCAAAATCGACTTCATATTCGGTCTTTCTCGTCCCCAAAGACATGGAAAACGATATCTCAGAAGCTCATGTTACCAACATGTTGCTAAAACGCAAAAAGTACCTATTTTTACACACATTTTCACTCATAACACCCCTGGGTATATTCCGATCGGTCTGAAAAGTTTCGGGACACAACTAGGGCCCAAAAAGAATGCATTTTTTACACTGGATTGAAATTGACCACTTCCTGTTCCGTTATCGAGAAACAAATACTTAAAACCGAAAAAAATTTCGCGTCAGAATGGAAGAATTCTAAATTGTAGTGTCAAAAATATCTGCGTGATTTAGAAATTCCTTACACAGTTACAGTTACAGGAACAAAATCAATGGTAGAGCTCGATTTTGGCACACAGGTCGAGGACGAGAGAAAATCAAGTTCTTGAGACCTCTCGGTGGTTGGTTCTCGGGTGATCAATCGAGGCCCCAATGAATTACTCAACGCTCGCATAAAATAGACAACGGGATGAGAAAGCATTCAGTGCCTTCCATGCAATAAATCCGTCCGATCCGCAGGTTTCATTGAGCCCTGAGGGAGGAATGAAAGTAGGCTAAGAATTATTTCTCTCATAAAGAATAAAGAAGAACTAAATGGACTGTGCGGCAGTTGATTTGAAGTGAGGCCGGTACCTACGGTTAACAACGAAGGTAATCCAACGTAAATTTATGTAAATTTATACAGGACCAGCCAGCGAGTACATTTGGCTGCACAAAGATACCACAAAAGGTTGTATTTTGTGGTATCAATTCCATAACCAGTTATACGAGAGGGAGGAAAACCATTCGATTCACGTTGAAAGTTGTTGAGCGGTACATCTAGAAAAATTCAAGTTCTAGTACATACAAGGCATTTCAAGAACATGTATAATTTGTAGGTTTTATAGACTCTAAATATCATTATATTTGTTGTATAAGTATTTATTGAATAAAAAACGCTGCAAAGTCCTTGTCACATGGGTTTATTATTCTACTGGACATACCTACAGAAATTTGTTCTGTTCATTTATTGTTTCTTTCATGAGCAGTTAATTAAAATAGTTATTGTCGTGAGTCCCTCCCGGAACCACTCCTAGCAGACTTAAGTTCTCACAAACATTTCAATAGCCAACTTTAGTTCTTACCAAATAAACCATACGAGTGGGGACACAAGCCGCAGGACCCGGTGCACAACCTGGAGCCCCTCCATCCTCTCCCACAAGGAAGTTGGAAGGAGAAGGCTTCCGGGTCTATAAAACCCCGGATCCTGCGACTTTTTTCTCATTCTACGCTTCCTCTAGCCGCTGGCTACTCTCTCTCTCTCCTTACCATGTCTCTCTCCTACTCCCAAAAGATCCAGCCGATGGTGGAGGTTCGCCCTTAACCAGAACTGGCAAACTACCCTAAAAGATCGGTGGAGGTCCGCCCTTAACCGCACAAACATATCCAAAAAGATCCAGCCGATGGTGGAGGTATCGCCCTTAACCAGAACTGGCAAACTACCCTAAAAGATCGGTGGAGGTCCGCCCTTAACCGCACAAACATATCCAAAAAGATCCAGCCGATGGTGGAGGTATCGCCCTTAACCAGAACTGGCAAACTACCCTAAAAGATCGGTGGAGGTCCGCCCTTAACCGCACAAACATATCCAAAAAGATCCAGCCGATGGTGGAGGTATCGCCCTTAACCAGAACTGGCAAACTACCCTAAAAGATCGGTGGAGGTCCGCCCTTAACCGCACAAACATATCCAAAAAGATCCAGCCGATGGTGGAGGTATCGCCCTAAACCAGAACTGGCAAACTACCCTAAAAGATCGGTGGAGGTCCGCCCTTAACCGCACAAACATATCCAAAAAGATCCAGCCGATGGTGGAGGTATCGCCCTTAACCAGAACTGGCAAACTACCCTAAAAGATCGGTGGAGGTCCGCCCTTAACCGCACAAACATATCCAAAAAGATCCAGCCGATGGTGGAGGTATCGCCCTTAACCAGAACTGGCAAACTACCCTAAAAGATCGGTGGAGGTCCGCCCTTAACCGCACAAACATATCCAAAAAGATCCAGCCGATGGTGGAGGTATCGCCCTTAACCAGAACTGGCAAACTACCCTAAAAGATCGGTGGAGGTCCGCCCTTAACCGCACAAACATATCCAAAAAGATCCAGCCGATGGTGGAGGTATCGCCCTAAACCAGAACTGGCAAACTACCCTAAAAGATCGGTGGAGGTCCGCCCTTAACCGCACAAACATATCCAAAAAGATCCAGCCGATGGTGGAGGTATCGCCCTTAACCAGAACTGGCAAACTACCCTAAAAGATCGGTGGAGGTCCGCCCTTAACCGCACAAACATATCCAAAAAGATCCAGCCGATGGTGGAGGTATCGCCCTTAACCAGAACTGGCAAACTACCCTAAAAGATCGGTGGAGGTCCGCCCTTAACCGCACAAACATATCCAAAAAGATCCAGCCGATGGTGGAGGTATCGCCCTTAACCAGAACTGGCAAACTACCCTAAAAGATCGGTGGAGGTCCGCCCTTAACCACACAAACATATCCAAAAAGATCCAGCCGATGGTGGAGGTATCGCCCTTAACCAGAACTGGCAAACTACCCTAAAAGATCGGTGGAGGTCCGCCCTTAACCGCACAAACATATCCAAAAAGATCCAGCCGATGGTGGAGGTATCGCCCTAAACCAGAACTGGCAAACTACCCTAAAAGATCGGTGGAGGTCCGCCCTTAACCGCACAAACATCCAGAAAGATCCAGCCGATGGTGGAGGTATCGCTCTTAACCAGAACTGGCAAATTCCCCCCTCGCCTCTCGTGGTGAATTTTACGCCAATTTAAATTCATCACAGTTATTATGGATGGTTTCCACCAATTTTGGCCCCCAAAAACACGAATTACGCTCCTATTTTTTACAATTTATCTTTGATCATTGATAGTGCCATTTAATTGTCTTGATTTACCTACTAATACTACTTCTAGTGTTATTATACAAAATATTTATGGTGATTTCAGACAATTTTCCATATTTCTGTCTCATAAAAAACGAATTTCGGGAGCTTAACCTTCTTTACAACCTCAATTCTTCACTCTTTGGTCGAAATCAACTTCATATTCGGTCTTCTCGCCCGAAAAAACATGGAAAACGTTACCTCACGAGCTCGTGTTCACTAAAACCTCAAAAAACCCTGGAAAACCCCTATTTTTACACCATTTTTCTCCCATAACGCCCCTGGGTGTATTCCGATTGGGCTGCCGAGCTCTGGATCACAGCTAGGACCCAAATGTGTTCCCAAATGGGGAGCCAAACTATGTGCGGAAGAACGACAATTTTAGACCAAAATTTAAAGTAAATTTAAGGCTGAAACTTCGTTAGAACCTCAATTTTTCCACTCTTTGTATAAATCGACTTCATATTCGGTCTTCTAGTCCTAAAAAACTTGAAAAACGATACCTCACAAGCTCATGTTACTAAAACACAAAAAACACAAAGAATACCTAGTTTATACCCATTTTTCACTCATAACACCCCTGGACATATTCCGATCGGGCTGAAAAGTTTCTGGACACAACAAGGGCCCAATTGGAGCATGTATGCGAAAGAATGAATTTTTTACACCAAAAACCAAGCCTGTATGCATGATAAGGCGGACGGCGGACGGACATTGCATTTTCTGAATCTATGCACTTTAAAACGTAACAATTTTGAGGGGGTGTTATAAAAATTTTTTGCTGAGCGATTACATAGGTGTATTGTTCACAGAACAATAAACCAAAATTGAAATTGAAAGAAAAAACGCTGCAATGTCCTTGTCACATGGGTTTATTATTCTACTGGACATACCTACAGAAATGTTGGCTTTTCATTTATTGTTTCTTTCATGCGTAATAATCGAAATAGCTAGTTCTGATGGTTTCCATTAATTTTGGCCCCTAAAACACAAATTAGGTACCTACGCTCGTGTTATTTTATTTTTTTATTTTTTTTAAAACTATCTTTGATCATTGGTATTGCCATTTAATCCTCTTGATCCACGTGTTGACACTTTTTCCAGTGCTATTATCTAAACTGATGGTGATTTCAGACGATTTTCCAGGTTTTTGACTCATAAAAAATCAATTTTGGGAGCTGAACATTTGGTAGAACTGAATTTTCCACTCTTTGGTCAAAATCGACTTCATATTCGGTCTTCTCGTCCCGAAAAACATGGAAAAAGATATCTCAGAAGCTCATCTTACCAACATGTTGCTAAAACGCAAAAAGTACCTATTTTTACACACATTTTCACTCATAACACCCGTGGGTATATTCCGATCGGGCTGAAAAGTTTCGGGACACAACTAGGGCCCAAATGGAGCATGTGTGCGAAAGAACGACTTTTTTAGACCAAAAATGAAGCCTGTACACGTGATACGGCGGACGGCGGACGGCGTACGGCGGACGGCGTACGGCGGACGGACATTGCATTTTTGTAATCTACGCACCTTGAAACGAAAAAGAAAAAAGTTTGAGGGGGTGTTATACAAATTTTTTGCTGAGCGAATACATAGGTGTATTATTCACAGAATAATAAACCAAAACCATTCTCAATAAACAAAACAGGACTTCCTAATGACTCTAAACTCAAAGTGCACAAGGAAAACTGTGGCGTAGTAAGGAATTTGTGCAGGTGCATGGAAATAGAAAGGCTGAATAAAATAAAATACCTAAGTGTGCACGTAGAACAGCATCTCAAGTGGAATGAGTAGGTGCATTAGTCAACAAAATCAGGAAATCCATGCACTTCTTTCTGGTGCTACGAAGTTGGCTAACGAATGAAAACCTTAAAATGGTGTATTATGCTCATGCATATAGCATTTTAACTTACGGTATCATTGTCTGGGGAGGTACTTATGCGTCGACCTTTAATAGTGTAAACATAGCAATGAATAATACAGTTTTGAGAATTGCAACTAATTCCCATTAAACGTACTTCAACTACTCGTAGTTACCTGTGCAAACACTTCGGTGTTCTCCCTCCCAGAATGGCTTGTATTCACAGAACTGTTTTACCTATATGTACATAAGCACCTGCATTTATTTACCAAGCAAGCGGTGATTAGACCGACGCGAACAAATTCCAACTATGTCCTCCGCATACCACCGGCACATAATGATTTCTACACTAGACAATTATCATGGCTAGCTCCAGCGGTATTTGAACAGTTACCGCTCCTAACCAAGACTTCAAAATCAACAGGAAAATTAAAAATAACTTGTTCTAGAATATTTTGAGCTTGAAAATAACCAAAGTATTGTTATAAACAAGTTGACATTAGGATAAAAACACAAATCAGCCTTCGTAGCTATATATATATTTTTTTTTTTAAATTGAATAATATTGAACATAGAGTATTTACTAACTAATTAGGAATAACCTGCAAATGCTGTTATTTCTTGATCAATGTAACTCATTCTCCAAACACTTGTGGTGTGCTTTGGCAATGAAACTGCTGATACATACATACCTAGTAATAAATAGCGGCGAAAGAGACGAGCCTAGACAGGGCGTTGACCTTAGGCTCATAAACCAACATACGTTTAGAACTTGTATTATGTATATACAGACTCTCTAAGGGCCGGCTTCACCAACGAAGCTTAAACCTGGTACCTATCAATAAATCCTGGATTCAAATTTGATCTGCGGTTCAGAGCTTCGACAGTTTCACCAACGTTTTTGATACCGAACTTGGGTTTAAGCCGAAATTGTTTAGTTTGCATCAGCATTGCTATCCCCAGAAACACCAATTCCGTATTGCAGATGACATGGAGGAGAAATGCTCATCCATGAGTGGTGGATCTGTGCTATTTCTTCTATGGATAATTACGTTTTGCCCGCCATCCGTTGTTGTGGAGGCATTAAACTGTATAAAACCACAGTCATGCAGCATGGCTATAAGAGCGAATTTTCGAAGTTTTCGGCATCTTCCTCCTCCGCTTAAAATTTTCTGAAAATTAATTTTCGGTCAATGTTTTCCCAACTTGATACCATACAAAATTAAAACAGGAGTAGTTTTACGCAAAGTAAAATTTGGGGTGGAAGGAGGGGGAGGGGGAAATCAAAAATGTTTTGAATACCAGAAGAGTAGGTATTGGATACGTAACAAATTTTTTGTTCCATTTTTTGCCGAGTAACACCTCGGTTTGTAGATTTTCCAACGCTGAACACGATGGTGAAGTCAGAATTGCGATATCCCATTCCGTTATCAGATTAGAGCAGACGAACCAGGAAGCACATCTCAAGAAATAACCACGTTCCTTCATCTTCAAAGTGCTCCAGTTTGAGAATGGAATGAGATATCGCAATTCTGATTTCACCATCGTGTTCAGCGTACAAAAACCTTTAAAATGAGGTGTCACTTGTTAGACTTTTTCATTTTGGGAATTTATGGGTAATTTTCCCCCCCTAAAACTTCCCAAAACTCCCCCTTAGAGTGACCCGATTCTGCCCATCTTCGATCTTAGCCTGTCGATTGCCAAGACAGATTTTTCGTGCAAATTTGAACTTTTTATCTCAATTCTTTCGAGAGTTATCGTCTGGAATGACACATACATATATAAATATATATATAAATATATAAATATATAAATATATAAATATATAAATATATAAATATATAAATATATAAATATATAAATATATAAATATATAAATATATAAATATATAAATATACTAGCAAACCCGGCGAACTCCGTTTCGCCCCCAGATGGCTTCGTTTTATGTAACATTTCGTTTGGTGATTAAAAGATGAAGAAAAATTAACCACAGCATTATTAGCGTGAAAAAATGCTTGCAACTGTTCAATAATTCGTCTCTTCAACTGTTGTCTTCCCTGTATATTGCACCGCACATTCAGCTGATCCACCATCGACGAAATGAAATATATTTGCAGAAATTGATGCGGTTCATCTGGTGTTGGCACCATTGAACCATGCAAATGATATATTTGTCCTTGTATCTGTAATTGAAAACAAACATTTGTTGAAGAATACGGTGTAACTTCTGATCGTGTGATGGTGTAGTGTGTGGTGTATAATATGTAGTTGTTATGTGTTGCAATTCATTGTGTTGGTGTGAGTGATTGGTTATGTGTGTTGTATCTTTTACCTTGCAAGTCGGCATGAAGCCGCCTTCTCGAATGATATTAGCTCCAAAGGAAGTCATGCGAAAGCAGTTATTGTATTCAAGGATGTGTTGAAGAAAATGGCTGGAATCGGGATCACTTCCATCGAACAATGATTTCAGTGGCTGTGGTGGTGTAAGTAATGGATCCAGTTTGACTTTTCCACTTGCGCAGCACAATCCAGTCGTTTCTCTTTTGAACTTTAACGCATTGCAATATCGGCATATATAGTCGTCATTGATCCAATATCTAAATTTTCATCATCACTGTACTTCGCAGTGGGATCATATTGGAATGCCAAGCGATTGTATGATGCCAATGATCTTCGTGTGCTCACGCGTTGTCTCAATCGGGCATTTGCTCTTATTATATTTTGTCTTTCTTCGCTTAAGTTCTGTGAATACACTTGTTGCTGGCTTGCATGTCTTGTGCGGCGGCCGATGTTCGCACGTCGTCCTCTAGGCATTTTGGACTATGGACAGAGTGGTGAATTTAACCTCAAATGCACGATCCACATAATTTACACAGTTCAACTTACCACCTTAAAGACAAATGCCTGCTGTTGAAATTGAATAAAATACAATACACGTGATTGAATGATTGATTGATTTGATGGTTTCCAATTGAAATGTTAGTGGTTTCCAAGTGAATTGTGTATCACGCACCGGCGCCATCTACTCAAAATATTGGATTGTAGTACATGCTATGTATCAGAGATGGCGCTGTATGTGAAAAGATTTTTCCGCTTTTCTGTTGAAATTTTTCCTGAATTTTCTTTGCTATAAACCTCACGGAGCCCGAGACCTTTCCAACGAATGCTAAACCGTAGAAATCGGTTCGTGCGTTCTGGAGTTATAGCATCAGGAAGGAAAACCCGACTTATTTTTATATAGTAGATAAATATATAAATATATATATAAATATATATATATATATACATATCATTTTTGGTGTCTTTCGGCAGGGAATTCAGGATGGTCTGAAACGGATTTTGGTATAAAAATCTTTCGGAAATTCGAGTTTTGAAAATTTTGGACCGAGAACAATAGCTTCCTTTTCTTCGAAAATTCGCTAATAGTAACCAGGTGCGGAAGTTTCGCGATTTTTCTCAGTCTCACTTATGCCTCTGTCATTCTGAGAACTTCCACTCGACTCCTCTCTGTCATTACTACAAAAGATCGTCTTACATCTTTCGAGACAGCTGATTGCCATTCTACCTACTGCTCTTGTAATAAATGATAGATAGCCTACCTAGGCTCTTCTATAAAACGTATATACTTTTTTACAATAATTCGCTGTATGCAGAAGAAGTTATACATGTACTTATTAGAGCAGTCCGCAAGTACCTACCACGTACTATGAAGGTTTGTTTACCTGCTCGAAGAAATAAATAATGATGGGCCCGACGTTGTTGCCTACCTGGTTTGGTGTAAAATTATATTTATTACACATTTTTGGTTGGACTCACCTTTCTGTTTCGAAAACTAGAAGGCTTTCTCTTGCATCGAGCACGAAGCTCATCCCTTCCTTGGGAAAGTGGAACCTCGCGAAAAAATCGCCATCATCCCCCCTTGTGGAAATGCTCGACCCTTTCGCGAATTATCGCCGTCTTGGCACGGCCACTTCCAGAAGTTCATAGAAATCTTTATCCAAGGATGACTCAAACACTTCAATTTTAAACGATTCATCGCACTAAATGTTGATGCAAGTTGATAAGTATGAAAAACACTGATAAAATAGATTTCAAAATGGCGATGGCCTGGCGGAGAATCGGAGATCAACCGTAGATCAGAGGTTTAAACCACCTGAAACAAGGTATTAACTTGATGCGCCGTTTGCGCGAGTTATTCCTAGATTAGGCGTTCGTGAAACTCTCTTTTCTCAGAATCGATGGCTTAAACCTCGGCCGAGATTGAACTCTGGATAATCCACGTTGGTGAAACCGGCCCTAAAAATCATTATATTTGTTGTATAAAGTATTTTTGTCAAATAAAAAAAATTGAAATCGAAAAGGTTCTATGCATGTAACGTCTCAAGTGTGTTGAGACGTTAAACAATATTCTGTTTGTGGGACAGGGTAGGTATACGTAAAATGTAATTCCGTTGGGAATTCAAATGTCTGTTGCGGAAGAACGGCTGTTCAGAAGGTTCAATACTCAAACGAGAAAATAGCCAGTCCACGTTACCGGCGAGTTGACATTCCAAGGATAACTGTTGTAGTGATCACCGCGTCAAACTAAACAGCTCGTTATTGAGCAAATCTTCGCGATGCGGGAATAATCTTGTTTGTAAACCAGCGGAGTGACAGCTATACTATCTCTTCCTCACATATTTCCGTAAAAACCGAGTGACACACCACACCTACAGTACGTACATTCACATAATTTATAGTTCGTTATTACGTTCGTTTTACTTAGTCTATATGCTCCTGTAAATCACTCAAAATATCGTCGCTGTGCGTTGGGGTTTGGAGATTAGTGAATATTTAGTAGGTAGTTAAAAAAATTGACTTAAATAATCATTTATGCAAAGAATGTATCTAAAATTATAATATATGTACCATTCTAGCTTCCTCCTTAAATTAGCCGTCATTCTATTGTGTATTAATTTGTAGGGTACAAACGAATGAGATTCAATATTGTTTTAGCGAATTTTCAAAGAAAATGAAGCTATTGCAATGGCTTCGAAATTTAAATAATATAAATTTTTGGAAATTTTCTTCATAGAAATCCGTTTCAGACCATTCTAAAACGATTCCTGAAATTTAACACTTTTTTATATGTATATATATATATATATATATATATGTGTCACTCCAGACGATAACTCTCGATAGAATTGAGATAAACAGCTCAAATTTGCACAAAAAATCTATCTTGGCAATCGAAAGGCTAAGTTCGAAGATGGGCGAAATTGGCCTACTCTAAGGAGGGTTTTGGCGCATTTAAAGTGCGCAAAAATTACCCAAAAATCCCCAAAATGTTATTTTCCAACAAGTGACCCCTCATTTTAAAGGTTTTTGCACGCTGAACACGATGGTGAAATCGGATTTTAGATATCTAAATCCGTTCTTAAATTAGAGCATTTAAAGTGCGCAAAAATTACCCAAAACTAGGATAATCTTTAAACTCTTACCCCCCCCCCCCCACCCCCTTAGAGTGGTCAGATTGAAAAATGTGAGAAGTATTAATTGAAGACGAGAGTTCGAAGCAAAAAAGGGGGAGGCAAACGATTAGTACAACTCCTTGAATTTCCCATTTGACATATAATTGTTATGATACCTTCATAGATAGACAAGTACCGGCCCACGTATTACTAGAAGGAAGACGAAAGAAAAAATCTATTTCAAATTATTCAATTTAGGTACTAACAGTAGGAGGAAGAAGTTTTCCTTTATTCAAAACCATAGCCATTAATTCGAATATTTCTTTGAAAATTCGCTCATTAAGTCATGCTGCATGACTGGTTTTTTTGAAAAGGTCTTTTCAAGCAACTCATTTATATTCTTGAGCACCTTGGTCTCGTATATTCTGCAAAATGAGGAGATATAGTACAGGTTCACTCCTGAATCGCGCTATAAAGAGCTCGTATATTTTCGAACGTATGACAATCAACATCAAAACGGGACAACCATAATTTTCCAGAAAGCAACAACAAAAACTTGTGATGGCTTCCATCACATCCCCCGTCTTCTTGACACCAGCACGAGCCATCCGATTAACGTGTATGAACCTCTTCGTCCCCCCACAGCTGGACCTGGTACAACACTTGGTTTGCTTTCTTCAGCACCGTCCAAGGGCCAGTCCACTGAGGTTGTAGCTTCGGGCACCGCCTCACAGTCCTTCTCGGCTCGTGTAACCATACCCCGTCACCTGCCTGGAAACTCGTTAGTTTTGCATACCTGTCAAATCGGGTTTTCTGTAGTTTCATCTGAATACCCATGTTTCGACGAGCGAACTCCCTCATCTCCAGTAAGTCCTCGCGCAACTTGAATGCGTAGGGGGTAGAGCATCGCTGTTCGTCCAACACAGGCCGCACCAACTCTTCTGGTAATTGGAGTTCACACCCGTACATCATGAGGGCTAGTGAAAACACAGTGGTGACGTGAGGAGCACTCATATACCAACAAAAATAAGGGCAACAATTTTTCCCAGCCAACGCTGTTAGGTACTGTAGTGAATGAAATTTGACGCACATCCACTTCGAGAGGCGTCGAGGGGGGATGTACCCGGTTTGGTTATGGGCGGACCACCGCCATGCTCGGAATCTTTTCGGGAGCGTGCCTGGTTTGGTTATGGGCGGACCACCACCATTCCCAGGATCTTTTAGGTATAAGGAGAGAAATGAGGAGTGAGGAGAGAGAGATAAGTCAGCGACTTAAGGAGAGCGTAGAATGGCTAGAAAGGCGAAGGAGGCGAGTTTTTATAGGCCTGGAAGCCGTCTCCCTCCATCCTCCAGCTAGTGGAGGATGGTGGGGATCCCCAGGTTGTCCCTCGGCTCTCCTGCGTCTTCTGTCCCCACTTCTAGGTTTATATTGCGATATCTTAATTTCACAGAGTAAGGTTGTGGTTCTGGGAGGATATGCAGGTACTTTGTGATTGTCCGGTTTGGACGCTCAACAAGGCCTACAGACTGGTGATGGAGTGGGGTGGACCGGGTGTGTCTTGTGCCAAGTATTTCGCTCATTTCCTTTATTAATTTTGATTCGAAGTTGCGCCCTTGGTCAGTGTGGATTTAATCTGGGACCCCGTGATGGCTGAATACCCGGTCCGCAAGAACAGCAGCAACCGTTTCAGCTTCCTGGTTCGGGATGGCGACAGCGCCTGGCCACTTTGCGAAGTAGTCCGAAACTACTAGGACAAACCGATTACCATTTCTTGTTTGTGGGAACGGTCCTAGTACGTCCAACCCGATTCTTTCAAAGGGTTCACCAACCATGAACTGTTGTAGGGGTGCAGGTCTCCTTTGTTGCGGCCCTTTAATCATCTGACAATCTGCACACTTCTTGCACCATGCCTTCATGTCTGATGCCATACCCGGTCGGAAGTAACGTTGGCGAACCTTCCCAAGGGTCTTCATGAAGCCAAAGCCCTCAGGGCGTTCGACTTGCCCCATGTTGGGCGCCAAATGTACCTACAGGTTCACTCCGGAATCGCGCTATAAAGAGCTCGTATATTTTCGAACCTATCACGATAAACATCGTAATGGGGTGGAAAATCTGTCTTTTCGTCAATTTGACTCGGGCGCTGCGCGATCGATGATCGATCGATTCGGACGGTAGGAGCCGTCGACACGAGTGCCGTCTGCGCAGCTTCCCCATGCCCGCACTTCGACGCGAGGGCTGTCCGCGCAGCTTCCCCACACCCGCAGAGGGGTGAGTTCTGGAGGAGAGGGGCAGAGGATATACACCGCTGTGGCCGCCATGACAGAGCACTCGAGACTAGACCCCAGAGAAGTTGACCTGCGAATTTAACTGAGACAGTGGTAGTAGTAGAGGAAGAAGTGTTGAGCCTTCAGCTAGAGTTGACCCCAGTAATAGTGACCCCCAGTACAGATCCGGCTTTGATAATTGTTTTGCTTTGGAAAAGGACTTGTGTTGACGATCAGAGAGACGGGAGAGAGAGCGGAGAATATCCAACGTATCCGCCAGGAAGCACAGGGGTTCAGTCGGAGGTTGAACCCAATTCTGCAGCGGAATATTCCTGTTACAGACGAGACCAGTTCGCCTTTGGGAGGACGCTGGAAGCAGAGGACCGCACGAGCCGAGACGAACCGCAGCCAAGGAGGTTTCCTGAGACGAGGAAATCACTCCAGTTTCCAGGCGAGGTAGGACTTGCATATTTACCCCTTGTTCGATCCATTTTGCGACAATCACGTAGCAGTGCCCTTCAGGCGTCCAATTTTCATAACATTATGAACAGGTAACAGGTAACATTATGGACATAACATTATGAGGTAACAGGAGGATTATTGGTTCTGTTCCAGAACCTCCATTTAATAGTTGCCACGACCCTGAGCCTGAACCCATCAGGATATCTGACCCCGACTCTGGTGCCCACACAACACAACACAGTCCAAACATCATAAATTGCCTTAAGTTCAGTAATCGTTAAATTGTCCCTTTGCATTATCTAGAATCCCGAAATCCCGCGTAGCGTAAATTCACTCTTATTTCACTGTTTGCTCTTTGCCGTATCTCGTGACCCCCTTCGTTCTGTATTCAATAGTTACTTCAATAAATTCTCTTGTGTTCATTAGTTTGCATACTTTCCCCCAATACGATAGTAGTACTTGCCTTGTTGCAAGCCAGGTATTATGGTAAGTTACACAGTGTCTCCTGAACCCGAGCCAGTACTGTGCAAAGCTGACCCGGGGCCGACTGTCTACTACAAACAGGTAAGATTTAAGTGTTAGAATTCACCTAAATATCGCCATCCATCTGACAAATAGGTAAATTAGGAATTCAACACATTACAACATCAAAACAGGACAACCACAAAAGCAATGATGTTGTGATGGTTTCCATCACAATATTCTGCAAAATGAGGAGATGATAGACGCCCTTCCTTAACTGCGAGACATAGGTACCAGTGTAGAAGGACTATTATTCCTGAAGAATACTAGTACAATTATTACTGGCCTGGAGTCCGGGTACGTTCCGTGTGATTCCAGACTGTGGGAACAGAACGAGTTAACGAGTTGAGAAATTCCAAGAGGCGTTAAATTGTCAACTTGAGCCAGGTCGTTCAAGCTGAATGGCTGAATCAACAAGACACGAGCCTCTACAGCAAGGATTCTCCTCTTAGCATTGCGTTTTTTTTTTCGTCTTTCGTCCATTGAACGATTTAATCAAAACTTCCTGAAGTTTCACGAAGGACTCTGTAGGATTCAGTTTATTTTATCACCTTCAGGAACGCTAAGAGCGGGCTCAAATGTTCATGATCAAGTAGAAACACTTAAACACGTTATAGGCGTTGCGTTTCATTCTGGACTACGAAAGTTTTCATTTATTTATTTATTTTGGTTTATTATTTTCAATAATGAACCATTGGAATCGAGCATGAAAAAAAAAATTCTTACCCCCCCTCAAAATTTGATGGTTTACGTTTCAAGGTATGTAGAATCCAAAACTGCAATAAAAATATTTCTGTCTGTCCACCGTACGCCGTACGCCGTACGCCGTACGGGCCACTTTTCTTAGTTACCATGAAAAAAAATTGATGAAATTCGGGTTATAGGTTCCGTTCGGCGTCTAGTTGGTCCTCGAAGCTCGACGTTACTGTGAGTCATCTCTAAGGGGTTCAAAATAGGGGTTGAAATTATCAAAACGCCTATACCATTTTTTTACGTGAATATTTTTACGGTTTTAAATAGTTCTTGACCTTGCGAGTTTTTTAAGACCATCCGGAGCATCGTACGTCCAGCCGTTCGTTCACAGTAAGGCCCCAAAGTTTGCACCGACAGGCATTTTCGACTCCAGTGTGAATGAAATTGTATACAATTCAAACCAAATCTCGTAACCAGAGACGCGCCCACAATAGGAATTTGTGAATACGGCCAATCATTGGTAGGGATCACCTGATTATATTGGCGGAGTATGAAGTCGAGTTGGTTGTTCTGTGATATTATTTCGCTTGAAAAATGATGGCTCTTTTGGAGTTTGTTGATAGGTAGTGAAACTTGAACAAACGTTGAAGTATTATTGATGGGTAAATTATTACTATGGTAAATCATTACTCAACGGTAAATTATTACACAACGGTTCATTATACCATCTACGTAGAAGGGGCTGGAGTTTGTTGGTAGGTACTTTTGCAACTTTTTTCACTCCTCATCAACAATTTCTTTTCAGAACTTCATTATGTGTGTTTCTTTTTGTTAGGTACTGTTTGTCATCGGCAGAATTATTTTAGCAACATTTAACTCGTGATTTAGGTAGGTACCTAGTAACGAGTACGGGGTTAGGTACTAACCTACGGAGGGTCTGCGATCTACATAATATGTATATAATAGAATAGTACATATCATATTATATAGAAGGGTTATCTATACATAGAGCTGTGATCTGTAACAGGAGGGTATACTATACAAAATAATAAACCGTTGTGCAGGGATTTGCAGCGTTTTTTTGAGTCATAGTTCTTTGGTAAATTGATATCTATGTCTTATCGCGGTAGTTTTGATGTGGGTGATCGGTGAAGTTTTTGTGCGCTTACGATTTTAACAAAGTTTACGTGCGTTTTAAAATACGGATACACACAAACTCCAATGTTTGAGTTGCGAATATTTGATTGCTGATTTCAGCTCGCAGAAAAAGAAACATACCTGACTTGACTCTCAGTATCTAAACATTAGTGTTCGATTATTCTGGACTGACTGGACGACTCGAGCGCACAGGATAGTTATGTATTTTGATTAATACATTGAGGTCATTCAAAAACCTCATAACTGCCGGTAATCGGACATTTGCCTATTTCTTAATGGGAAAAAAGTCTGCCAATTCGAGTAGGCAGTATAGCTTCCTCACTGGAATCACATGAACGTATTGGATAGCTGGATACGTTTATTTTGATATGGGACCATCTGCGATCCAATCTACGTGTACCCTCAAAATTTCAGCTCTCTACGACTATTTTTCGCGTTGTTAGAAGCGTTACAAAGAAATGATGAACACTTCACGTTAGCGCATGCGCAGACGAAAGTTACAGTAAGATTTCAATGAAATTTATACGGAACTATCAAAGAATTATTCCTGATTGACCCTCCAAATCTGAACTCATTTCAACGATATTTAAAGTAGTTGTGGGCGTTTCAAGTATTTCACGTTTGCGCATGCGCAGACAACGATTTCCATGATTTTGAAACTGGACCATCTGCGATCCAATCCTCTTGTACCCTCAACATTTCAGCTCTCTCGCGAACATGAAATGAAGGGCCAACATTTCACGTTCGCGCATGCGCAGACGAAAGGTACCATACGATTCTAATGAAATTTACTATCATAGTATCATTCCTGATCAACCCTCCGAGTTTCAACTCATTTCAACGATATTGAGGATAGTTATGGGCTTTTCAAGTATTTCACGTTTGCGCATGCGCAGATGAAAGTTACATTACATTTTTCAATGATTTTTGTACGGGACCATCCCGCACCTACCCTCCAAATTTCAGCCCATTTCGACCATTATTTTGGGTAGTTATGGGCGATACAAGTAATTACCACAGACAGACAGACGCGGAAGCAAAAATGTTCTTCGATGTCTGAAATGCAAAATGGTAGTAGAAATTCTCATTTTGGAGGGCATCATTTTTTTTTTTACTCAGTCGCGAATCCAAGGCTTCCCTACTTTCGTTCGTGAGGAAGCAAAACCAAATATATTTCCCCATCCGGTAGTCCCTCTTCAAGGTCAAAAATTTCAAAATGAACAACCCTAGACAGCTCAACAAGTTTCATTTAAATCTGGTATAATTTGGCTGTGTCCCTCTCCCCTGCTACATCCCACTCCGTCCCCTCTTACGGTCAGATTTTTGAGATTCTGATAATTGTAGATTTCAATTTAAACAACTCTTGACATACTCCCTAAGCTACTTCTAATGCGGGCGATTCGTTTAGCAGTGATGTACGAACAAACATTCAGTCAGAGAACAATAATTCAGATTGCTCAGAGGTTCTCGAGAACGGAAAAGAAACTTAAAATTTTGTGATCACTCAACATAAAAAAAAACCAGTCATGCAGCATGACTTAATGAGCGAATTTTCAAAGAAATATTCGAATTAATGGCTATGGTTTTGAATAAAGGAAAACTTCTTCCTCCTACTGTTAGTACCTAAATTGAATAATTTGAAATAGATTTTTTCTTTCGTCTTCCTTCTAGTAATACGTGGGCCGGTACTTGTCTATCTATGAAGGTATCATAACAATTATATGTCAAATGGGAAATTCAAGGAGTTGTACTAATCGTTTGCCTCCCCCTTTTTTGCTTCGAACTCTCGTCTTCAATTAATACTTCTCACATTTTTCATTCTGACCACTCTAAGGGGGTGGGAGGGGGGGGGTAAGAGTTTAAAGATTATCCTAGTTTTGGGTAATTTTTGCGCACTTTAAATGCTCTAATTTAAGAACGGATTTAGATATCTAAAATCCGATTTCACCATCGTGTTCAGCGTGCAAAAACCTTTAAAATGAGGGGTCACTTGTTAGAAAATAACATTTTGGGGATTTTTGGGTAATTTTTGCGCACTTTAAATGCTCTGATTTGAGAACGGATCAAGATATCTAAAATCCGATTCCACCATCGTGTTCAGCGTGCAAAAACCTTTAAAATGAGGGGTCACTTGTTGGAAAATAACATTTTGGGGATTTTTGGGTAATTTTTGCGCACTTTAAATGCTCTAATTTGAGAACGGATCAAGATATCTAAAATCCGATTCCACCATCGTGTTCAGCGTGCAAAAACCTTTAAAATGAGGGGTCACTTGTTAGAAAATAACATTTTGGGGATTTTTAGGTAATTTTTGCGCACTTTAAATGCTCTAATTTGAGAACGGATCAAGATATCTAAAATCCGATTCCACCATCGTGTTCAGCGTGCAAAAACCTTTAAAATGAGGGGTCACTTGTTGGAAAATAACATTTTGGGGATTTTTGGGTAGTTTTTGCGCACTTTAAATGCGCCAAAACCCTCCTTAGAGTAGGCCAATTTCGCCCATCTTCGAACTTAGCCTTTCGATTGCCAAGATAGATTTTTTGTGCAAATTTGAGCTGTTTATCTCAATTCTATCGAGAGTTATCGTCTGGAGTGACACATATATAAATAAATATATATATATATACATATAAAAAAGTGTTAAATTTCAGGAATCGTTTTAGAATGGTCTGAAACGGATTTCTATGAAGAAAATTTCCAAAAATTTATATTATTTAAATTTCAAAGCCATTGCAATAGCTTCATTTTCTTTGAAAATTCGCTAAAATTCTGTCTATCCGACGTACACCGTTAGCACTTTTCTTGGTTACCATGAACCAAAATTGACGAAATTTGGTTTATAGGTCCCGTTCGGGGTCTAGTTGGTCCGTGAAGCTCGGCGTTACTGTCAGTCTTCTCTAAGGGGTGAAAAATAGGGGTTTAAATTTTCAGAACGCCCTAGCTCGAAAACTGTCAATAGAAGGGTATGGTTGTTTCAACATTTTAAATTAAATTGATCTTGAACCAAAGAATTTTCTGAGACCACCCGGAGTTTGCAGCAAAAAACTTCGTCAACATGATCGAGAATAAAACGGTATAAATCCGGCCCGGATATCATCGCTAGGGAGCACCTGATTATAATCATAGATGGCTGTATGGAGTCGAGTTTGTTGTTCTATGATATTATTTCACTTAAAAACGCTGCAAATCCCTGCACAGGGGTTTATTATTTTGTACAGAATACCCTTCTGTTACAGATCACAGCTCTCTGTATGGATAACCCGTCTATATAATATAATATGTACTAGTCCATACTTCTAACCCCGTACTCGTTACTAGGTAGCTACCTAAATCACGAGTTGAATGTTGCTAAAATAATTCTGTCGATGACAAACAGTAACTAAAATGGCAAAAAGAAACGCAAATAATGAAGTTCTGAAGTGTAATAATTCGCCGCGTAATAATTCACCGCGTTTTTTAAAAAATGCAACGTATTTAACCATAGCTTATATTACCAATCTGCAAGGGTAAAATAGTTATTTGCCACCAGCCATTTTATGGACTTCGGTAGGAATAATACCAGTACGGTTATATATGTAGTGGACGGTAGTCTGTTGTTTTTATCAACTGCCGTATCTGTTCACCTTGTTAGACTCGAGGAACGTGAGAACTGCTTGATCCTGGGTGAATGGCAGGAAGATTCAGCACAACACGATCTCATGAACTCAAAATATCTCAATTTCAAGATGGCACGAATTTGTTGTTTACGTCCTCGTCTTCGTGCTCGATACGGTGTCGAGTTCGTTTCTGATTTTCACGTTAATCCACGCGAGCACGGCGTGATCCCAACGAACCGTGCCACCGGGTTTAAGATAATCTCAGCAGTCATTGTTGAGGTCGGAGACGGTTGTATACGAGAAGCTGAAGATGACCGAACAATTGTGTCCCCCCACCAAAGAGGAAACGCTCAGTTTAGGCACAGTTGAGCTTTTGGCGAGCGGAGCGGTCTAAATCCGGCCACAATTCGCCTTTCAATAGATAGAAGGTGCCTCCCTCATTCCATTGACCTCAAAAAGGGCTCTCAGTCTCCACAACGGAAACTGAGGATGACACACAAACTACAACTCCGATGAGACGGTTACCTCGCGTTCTTTATCAAATATGCGGATAAATACTTCATGGCAAGAGGGATGTTAATGTAGTTTCGTGAATCAGATTAAGATTGCTTTCTTCGCACGTAAATCGCTATTATAATGGTTAGCTGCACTTTCTTTTTGGTGGGATTCGCTCTGCAAAAAATTTGTATAACGCCCCCTCAAAATTTTGGTTTATTATTTTCAATAATGAACCATTGGAATCGAGCATGAAAAAAAAAATTCTTACCCCCCCTCAAAATTTGATGGTTTACGTTTCAAGGTATGTAGAATCCAAAACTGCAATAAAAATATTTCTGTCTGTCCGCGTCCGCCGTACGCCGTACGCCGTACGGGCCACTTTTCTTAGTTACCATGAAAAAAAATTGATGAAATTCGGGTTATAGGTTCCGTTCGGGTCTAGTTGGTCCTCGAAGCTCGACGTTACTGTGAGTCATCTCTAAGGGGTTCAAAATAGGGGTTGAAATTTTCAAAACGCCTATACCATTTTTTACGTAAATATTTTTACGGTTTTAAATAGTTGTTGAACTTGCGAGTTTTTTAAGACCATCCGGAGCATCGTACGTCCAGCCGTTCGTTCACAGTAAGGCCCCGAAGTTTGCACCGACAGGCATTTTCGACTCCAGTGTGAATGAAATTGTATACAATTCAAACCAAATCTCGTAACCAGAGACGCGCCCACAATAGGAATTTGTGAATACGGCCAATCATTGGTAGGGATCACCTGATTATATTGGCGGAGTATGAAGTCGAGTTGGTTGTTCTGTGATATTATTTAATTTGGAAAATGATGGCTCTTTTGGAGTTTGTTGGTAGGTAGTGAAACTTGAACAAACGTTGAAGTATTATTGATGGGTAAATTATTACTACGGTAAATCATTACTCAACGGTAAATTATTACACAACGGTTCATTATACCATCTACGTAGAAGGGGCTGGAGTTTGTTGGTAGGTACTTATGCAACTTTTTTCACTCCTCATCAACAATTTCTTTTCAGAACTTCATTATGTGTGTTTCTTTTTGTTAGGTACTGTTTGTCATCGGCAGAATTATTTTAGCAACATTTAACTCGTGATTTAGGTAGGTACCTAGTAACGAGTACGGGGTTAGGTACTAACCTAAGGAGGGTCTGCGATCTACATAATTATGCATAGAATAGTAATTATATAGACGGGTTATCTATACATAGAGCTGTGATCTGTAACAGAAGGGTATTCTATACAAAATAATAAACCGTTGTGCAGGGATTTGCAGCGTTTTTTCTTTTCCGTTTCAAGATGCGTAGATTCCAAAAACGCTGCAAAAGCTTTTGTCACGTGGGTTTCTGGAATCCTAGTGACAGTGTGGAGAGGACTGGGATTACAGAAGTGTCCAGGTTAATGGGAATGGAATTATGAAGTAGATGAACCGCATGAATCATAGTGCAGAGTTTTCCGCAATGCGGTTGGTCTAAGGACAGCACTGCTGAGCCTTATACGGGGGAATGATTAGGGATTATGGACTTTGGATGCAAAGCAGCTCCTTGTTCAGTTTACTATGGTTGGGGGGGGATCGTTGCACGTAGCAACTGATAACTGAGAAACCCCTACGTCGCTCGTTTGGGGGCCTAAGAACGTTGTATCCACGGTCGGATGTCACGGTCTCGGTTCGACGTTAAAATCATGTCACGGTTGCACACTCGGACGGTGATAAACGGAAAACGGACTTGCTCCCGCCCGAGATGAGGTGATAGGGGACGCCCTTGCGGGACAACAATGATTGTAGTCTCGTCGTTACATGGATCTTATCACAGCCCACAGCCATCACGGTCGGGTTCAAATGAGTTTCGTACGACCCGCCAGACCTGGCTTCGACTCTCCGCGTCTAAACGAGAAAAGTGTTCGATTATAATTATTCTGGATCAGCTCGACCACTCAAGCGCACAGGATAGTGCAGTGGAATCCCTCCATAGTGGACGACCACGGGACCAAAATAAGTGTCCACTATACAAGGGATGTCCATCATACAGAGGTGCCCCTCTATACTGCCGTGTGAAGGAAGAACGACTCAACTCGAAAATTGTCGAAAATGGGATTTTCACGTAACCCCCCTAATTTCAACCCCACGTTTTTGATGGTCAAATCGAAATTCCAAAAGTCGACATTGCAATTGTTAGGGATGAAATCTGGAAATTGCTTAATTTCGAGGAAAAACGTCTCAACTCCGTGTTTTTTTAGTAAAAACATCTCAACGCCTCGATTGAAACACCCTAACTTGCGAGTTTTGTTATTTATTTGTTGAGGAAAAACGACTCAACTGGCTGAAAATGCCGTTGAGTCGTTTTTCCTCCGAACCGTTGGCATCAGGATCGGGGTCCAAACCGTTTGACTCAAAGGGGATTTGAGTTGTTTTTACTCCACAAAAATTTCAAAAATCAACCATGAATAATCGATATTCGACTCAACTGCAATAAATCGATTGAAAAAACGTGTGTTTGGAGTATTTTTTGACAGCTATCGATCAAGTTGAACATGATTGGACATTTGGAAAAAAGGGGGTTGCGGGAATGCCCTGTAGTGAACCTATAGCGAGTTTTTGTTGGAATACTTCGAAGATGATTTCTGAAAACTCAATAATTTTGAGTTGAGTCGTTCTTCCTTCACACGGCAGTACCTATAGTGAACACGCGTCTGACCAAGAGAAGTGACCACTATGCAGGGGTGTCAAAAAATTCCAACGTATTTTTTTAATAATACTGTTTTATTATTTAGTGTGTATGCGCAAGAAATTCATAAAATTTTTCAAAAATTAATATGTATGAAAATTACACAACAATTAGGGTACTTATGGTCAAAAATACAAGAATAAACGCTGCAAATCCCTGCACAACGGTTTATTATTTTGTACAGAATACCCTTCTGTTACAGATCACAGCTCTCTGTATAGATAATCCGTCTATATAAATATAATATGTAATATTCTACACATATTATGTAGATCGCGGACTCTCCGTAGGATAGTACCTAACCCCGTACTCGTTACTAGGTACCTACCTAAACCGTTGTGTAATAATTTACCTGTATAGGTTCCCCTTCTACGGAGATAGAATAATGAACCGTTGTGTAATAATTTGCCCATCAATAATACTTCAACGGTTGTTTAAGTTGCAAAAGTACCTATCCAGAAAATCCAGCCCCTTCTGGGTAGATGAGCCGTTGTGTAATAATTTACCGTTGTGTAATAATTTGCCATTGTGCAATAATTTACCCATCAATAATACTTCAACGGTTGTTCAAGTTGCAAAAGTACCTATAAACAAAATCCAGCCCCTTCTGGGTAGTTGAGCCGTTGTGTAATTATTTACCGTTGTGTAATAATTTACCGTGGTGTCATAATTTACCGTTGTGTAATAATTCACCGTTGTGTAATAATTTACAGTTGTGTAATAATTTGCCCATCAATAATACTTCAACGTTTGTTTAAGTTTCAGAAGTACCTACCAACAAAATCCAATAGTCCATCACTTGTAAAATGAAATAATATCACAGAACAACCAACTCGACTTCATACAGCCATCCTTGATTACAATCAGGTGCTCCTTAGTGATGAAATCCGACCGGATTTATACCGTTTGATTCACGATCGTGTTGACGAAGCTTTTTGGTGCACACGAACGGCTGGACGTACAGTGCTCCGGGTGGTCTCAAAAAATTGTTTAGCTCAAGACAAATTTAATATCGTAAAAAACACCATACCCTTCTGTGATGATCCAGCGGGAGCTATAGATAGGAATAAGTACACGAGACTCTCAGTAGTCGGTTTGTGACTTGATTGACTGTTTATTGATATATTACAACGCCTTTTATACCCCTTCTTACAGACCCGGAGGCGGGTAGGGGAACCCCACTCCGGGAAGCCGCCAAGACGCGGCTTATACCTCAAGTGACGCTATTACATTGTTAATAGGGAGCAGCCGATCACCACACTGCTCCCCCCAGAATTGAAGTTAAATACTGCAATTATAAATTCATTTTCGACGGTGAATCATGTTGAGGCGTCGGTGGAGGTAGAAGAGGCTGCGTGTTGTCTTGGTTTTTCGCTGCTGCGGTGTCATCCTGCATTAGCGGCGGCTGCGGTGCGGGATCCTTGAGCGTGCTCGGAACTGGGAGCATGCTCGGATGTGGTTCCGCTGATAATGTCGGGGGCCTCGTCTGGGAGACCTCTGGAAGGGGCGGCTGGCGGGAGTGACTCTGCTGGGCGGCGAGGCAGGAGGTGCCGGAGCAGGTGAAATGGGCCGCACTTGCGGTGTAGCTGCAGCGGTTGGCGGCTCCTCTTGCGTCCTCTTGTTTGTTGCCTGGGTCCCAGTGGTAATGGTGTCGGGGGACACCTGTACCCCGATGCTCTGGAGCTGGGGGCGGCGGCAGCCGTGTGTGCAGCAGTCGGAGCACTTCCCGGCGAAAGGCGGGAGCATCAGCGTGATGGTTTGCTTGTGAGTGGCCGTGTAGGTCATTATGGGTATCCCCGCGGCGTCTGGCGGGCCGCTGGCATGAAGTGGGGTGATTCCCTGTGGTGGCTTCATCTTCTGATTCATCGGGTTGATGAATGGCCGAGGTGGTATAGGGGCGGCGCTGGCCCGTGTGATTGCCATAGCTTCTCGTACCGTCGTGGTCGGTGGACACCTCCCCGGGAGTAGTGGCTTCGTCTTTCTTCTTTTCGTGGGCGAGGCGTGATGGCCCGGAGGCGAAGGCGTCAATGCGAGGTCCCTCAGCAGTTGCTGCTTCGAAATGAGTTTCGGAGGTGTGTTCGGTGCCATTGTGAGGGTGAATGACCTTTGCGGGTCGCGGTCCGCGTTTTATACCTGCGGAATCCGCGGATGAATTCGATTGGGCAATAGGGAGCGAGCTGCCTTGACCAATCGGAGTTGAGGGAGGCGGGGCTGGCTTGCATCGATCAATGGAGACTGTTGGCGTCGTGGAGTCATTGTTTTCAAAACAAATAGTTTTCCCGTCGTTTGTGAGGACTCGAAAAGGTCCTACGTAAGGGGGGTCGAGTTTACCTTTCGGTGTATCGACCCTTACGTATACGTGTGTTGCTCGCTGAATTGTGTTCGGTAAATAGGCCTCTGTGAATCTTCGGTACGAGTCGTGCGTTAGAAGCGGTACCGTAGGGGGTGGTGGTTGTGTGAACAGGTCCCCTGGAAGTCGTGTAGTCGCCGAAAAAAGTCGCTGTGAGGGCGAGTAGCCGTCGGGGCCGGGCCTGTTGCGGAGGCCGAGAAGGAGGCCGTTGAGCTCCGATGCCCAGGTTCTTGACGAGGAGGTAGCGATGATAGCGTCTTTTAAGACACGGTGTAGGCGTTCCACGAGGCCGTTGGCTTGCGGGTGATATGTGTTCGTGTGATGTAGTTCTATCCCCATTTTTTCGCAGAATAAACGGAAGGTGTTTGATGTGAATTGGGTCCCTTGGTCGGAAGTCAAGTGTGCCGGGGAACCGAATCGGGTGATCCAGTTATCGTGAAGGGCGTTGATCAGGCTCTCCGTCGTTATTGTTGATAACGGGACGCATTCGAACCATCCGGTTGCTCGGTCGATCATCGAGAGAACGAATTTGTACGATCTAGAAGGTGGAAGTGGTCCGAAGATATCAACATGTAGATGTGAGAGCGGTGTTGATTCTGGGAAGGTACCTATGGGTACTCGAACGTGCCGGGTAATCTTCGCGCGGTTGCAGCTAGGGCAAGCGCGTGTGAAGAGGCGCACCGAGGAGGTCAAATTTGGCCAATAATTTCGGGCGCGGATCAGGGCAGTCGTAGCTTTTATCCCCGGATGCGATAGTCCGAGGAGTCCGTGTGTAGAACTAGCGGTTGTGTGGGGCCTGGATGCGCTAATGTTACTGCTCGTTTGAGGACGTGTTTCGCTTCTTCGAACGCGGTCTCGGCGTTTTTAGACCATTGAAGTAGACGTTTATCTTTCTTCCGAGCGTCGGGCGGGATCATGTCTATCAGCGGTCGGAGTGTGGCGGCGGCACGAGGTATCGCACGGTGATAAAAATTTATCAAGCCGAGGAACGTGCGGAGGTCTTGTACCGTAGTAGGGCGAGGAAACTTAGCAATGAGGGCCGTTCGTTCGGGTAGAGGTGTTACACCGCTAGGTGATACGATGTGGCCGAGGAACTTGACAGATGTGCGGGCCAGTTGACACTTTGCCTTGTTGACTTGGAGGCCGTATTTCGCTAGAGTATCGAGTAATAATTTTACGAGAGTAAAATGTTCTTCGATATCTTTGGAGGCTACTAGAAGGTCGTCTAAATAGCAGAAAACGAAGGGTAGGTATCGGAGAACGTGGTCCATGTATCTCTGCCAAGTTTGTGCTGCGTTTCTTAAGCCGAAATTCATTCTTCTGTACTGATAGGCGCCGAACGGGGTGAGAATTGTTGTTTTCGGAACGTCCTTTTCGCTGATTCTGCAATGGAAGAAAGCGCGGGCGAGATTGAACGTACTGTATATAGTCGTCCTGAAAAGTACCGTTGTGAAGTCAAGGAGGTGGGGTACCGTGTATCGATCGGGGACGGTGAGTCTGTTGAGGGCACGGTAGTCTCCGATGGGGCGAATGTCTCCGTCTGGCTTCGGTACGGCGTGTAGAGGGCTTGACCAAGGGGCCTCCGATGGTTCTATGATGCCGGCGTTTAGGAGTTCTGTGAAGTGGGCTTTCGCCTTCGTGTAGATCGCCGGAGCTAGGCGTCGGAGTTTAGCATGACATGATGGGCCTTTGTTTACTATATGGTGTTCGATCGGTGCTTCGCAGGGCGTTTTTGAAGGAGCGTATGCGTCTAGTAGTGCTTGAAAGCGGGGCGAATTATCTGTGCTTAAACAGATAGAGTTTCCCGGATGTACGAGGTTGATTGTGCCTTTGATGAAGGTGCTAGTAGCTGCGTTGATGAGGCGGGCGTTCGGGAGGTCAACTAGTAGGCCGTGGTACCGCAGGAAGTCGGAGCCGAGGATCGGTGTTGAGACGTCCGCTACGACAAATGTCCATTCATAGGGCGGTAGGTCGGGTAGATGTACCGAGGTGGAGTGGTTACCGTATGTGTTGATCTCCGAGCCATTAGCCGCTCGTAGGAAGCCGGGTTTCTTTGTTTTTCTACGAAGTAGCGAGTTGGGTACAATTGAAACGTCCGAGCCGGTGTCTACGAGAAATTCTACTGCTGTGTTCTTACATCGGAGGAAAAGCCGAGAGTTGAGGTGTGTTCGCACGGCCTTTACGGCTCTTGGGGTCGTGCGTTGGCGTTTCCCGTCGGTTTGCTTCGCCAGGTGCAGGGTTTGACGCATTTTTTCGCTCGGGAGCCCCATCTTCTATGGTAGAAACAGAACTTCTTGTTCGGTCGTTGAGGGGATGATTGTCGCTGCGTAGAAGGCCGCATTTGTTGGCGGTGCTGGATCACTTGTACTTCCTCGTCGACGGTAGCCACACGAGGAGGAGGGAGGAAGGGTATGAGGCGGTCGGCGGCCGCCGCGAGCTTCGTAATATCTGGTTCTACGCTGGCTGCGATGTGAAGGCGAAGGTTCCCTGGTAGAGCTTGCAAGAAGAGTTGTCAGAGGAGCGAGGCCGGAGTACCCGCAGGAAGTGCACGTTGAAGGCGTCGGGCGAGGGCCGAAGGTAGCTCATCTGTTACCGAAGGGTGCAGCAAATTTGTGAGCTGGGAGCCATCTGAGGGTGCATGAGCTGCGATAAGCCGGTCTTTCAACGTCTGGTAGCTTGCAGTGTGCGAGGCGACTATGTCGATGCAGAGGTCCGCTTGACGAGGCTCGAGCGCGAGGAAGGCACGGGTGAAGCGGGCTTCTGAATTCTTGAGGCCCTCCTGGGCGAAAATTAGTTCGAGCTGTGCGAACCAGACGTGCGGGAAAGCCAGGTCAAAAGGCCGCAGTTTGAGAGGTGCTGGTGCCGGTTCCGATGTCTTAGTAGCTCTGGTCTCCATTTTTCTTCTTATCTGTTCCTGAAGGTGTGAATCCGAGGAATGAATGCTCCGTTGATGGTCGCTCTCGTTAAGTAGGCAGCGGGGAGGGCGAGGTGCTCTCTAATTGGTTCGCTGGAGGCGATAGCTGATTGGTTGCTTGAGAGAGGACGCTGATTGGTCGTGACGAGTGGTGGGGGGTTTGCTGTCGATCGCAAGAGGACGATGGTCCATAAAGAATCGTTGTTAGTCCGAAGATGGCCGGGGCAAGGGTATGTTGCTTTGCCGGCGTTGCGGTTGCGAAAGTCCGTGGTGGCTGAAACTGATAGGCTGAAACAGACAGTGGTCCTGAAAAGGACCTTTGTAAGTCCGTTGAAGGTCAAGGCGAATGTGCGTGTTAAGCCGTCACTGGAAGCGAGAAGGCGGGACGCTGATCGCAGAAGGCGAGTAGCCGGTGAAGTTGCGTGTTAAGCCGTCGCTAGAGGCGAGAAGGAGGGGCGCTATTCGCAGAAGGCAGGAAGCTGGCGAAGGTGCGTGTTGAGTCGTCGCTGGAAGCGAGAAGGCGGGACGCTGTTCGCAGAAGGCCGGAAGCCGGTGAAGGTTGCGTGTTCGTCGTCGGGGTGACCAGTGTGATGATCCAGCGGGAGCTATAGATAGGAATAAGTACACGAGACTCTCAGTAGTCGGTTTGTGACTTGATTGACTGTTTATTGATAAATTACAACGCCTTTTATACCCCTTCTTACAGACCCGGAGGGGGGTAGGGGAACCCCGCTCCGGGAAGCCGCCAAGACGAGGCTTATACCTCAAGTGACGCTATTACATTGTTAATAGGGAGCAGCCGATCACCACACCTTCAATCTGAAGTTTTTGAGATACGGCGTTCTGAAAATTTCAACCCCTTCGAGGACCAACTAGACCCCGAACGCAACCTATAACCCGAATTTCATCAATTTTCTTTCATGGCAACTAAGAAAAGTGGCCCGTACGGCGTACGGCGGACAGACAGAAATATTTTGCTTCCGAGTCTGCGAAGCAGCGGAAGCCTTGTGTTCACTTTCGTGAGCCAAAAAATTTTTGTCTTCTGAAATCAAAATTTCCACTTGCATTTTGCGTTTCAAAGCCTACTGAACAAATTTGGTTCCGTGTCTGTCGGTCTGTGAGTCTGTGAGTCTGTGAGTCTGTGAGTCTGTGAATCTGTGAGTCTGTGAGTCTGTCCGCATTTCCTTGTTACAGCCATAACTTCCACGATTTTGAATTGATTCAGCTCAAATTTTGAGGGATGGTGCGGATAAGGCCCCTTGAGGTCCCATACAAATTTCAACATGATTGATCCAGCGGTACGCCCTGCGCATGCGCTAACGTTAAATTCAACAAACACGCATAACTTTCACAATTTTGATTCAATTTCGCTCAAATTTTCAAGGGTTGTTTGGACAAGGCCTAGTGAGTTCCAGTATGAATTTCAGCATGATCGGACCCTCGGTGCGCTCTGCGCATGCGCTGGCGTGAAATAGATTCAATTTCCTTGTTACAGCCGTAGTAACCAAAGATTTCACCCAATTTCAATGTAATTCTCAGGGATTAAGCGGGTAGGGCCCATTGAGGTCCCATATAAATTTCAACATGATAGAGCCAGCGGTTCGCCCTGCGCATGCGCTCTGTCTGTCTGTCCGTCCTTCTATGCACGGCCAAACGGCTCGCCGGATATCGACCAAATTTGGCACGAATATCCAGTAGGCTCCCAAGTTGTGCAACGTCGCATTTTCAATTCCCTGACCATAGCGGAACTATGGTCGACCATGGTCAACTTCGTTAATTGAAATGGTAACCCCTATTTTTTATCGCGTATTCGTAATCTACGTGAAATTCTATCTACGATCGACCCTTCGGACTACCCCCGCGGTCGACCTTAGCGCATCCATGGGCCCCTCCATGGTCGAATCCCGAATTGCCCAACGGATATCGACCAAATTTGGCACCAATATCCGGTAGCCTCCCAAGTTGAACGTAGGCGCATTTTTAATTCCCTGACCATAGCGGAAATATGGTCGACCATGGTCAACTCCTGAATGGCTTGACGGATTTTGATAAAATTGGGCACAAATACCCGGTAGGGTATGGGATTTTTCCGTCGTTTGTTGGTTCCACGATACTGCGTACAGCGAATCTCGGATAGCGAGCGAAGCGAGCGGTCAGGCTAGTTATGTATAATGGACGTAATGTATTATGGAAGTCATGTTATGTATAATATGTATATTTCATGTAATGTTATGTTATGTAATGTAATGTTATGTAATATGTATATTTAACGTTATGTAATGTTATGTAATGTAATGTAATGTAATGTAATGTTATGTTATTAGCGAATTTTCAAAGAAAATGAAGCTATTGCAATGGCTTTGAAATTTAAATAATATAAATTTTTGGAAATTTTCTTCATAGAAATCCGTTTCAGACCATTCTAAAACGATTCCTGAAATTTAACACTTTTTTATATGTATATATATATATATATATTTATATATTTATTTATATATGTGTCACTCCAGACGATAACTCTCGATAGAATTGAGATAAACAGCTCAAATTTGCACAAAAAATCTATCTTGGCAATCGAAAGGCTAAGTTCGAAGATGGGCGAAATTGGCCTACTCTAAGGAGGGTTTTGGCGCATTTAAAGTGCGCAAAAATTACCCAAAAATCCCCAAAATGTTATTTTCCAACAAGTGACCCCTCATTTTAAAGGTTTTTGCACGCTGAACACGATGGTGGAATCGGATTTTAGATATCTTGATCCGTTCTCAAATTAGAGCATTTAAAGTGCGCAAAAATTACCTAAAAATCCCCAAAATGTTATTTTCTAACAAGTGACCCCTCATTTTAAAGGTTTTTGCACGCTGAACACGATGGTGGAATCGGATTTTAGATATCTTGATCCGTTCTCAAATTAGAGCATTTAAAGTGCGCAAAAATTACACAAAAATCCCCAAAATGTTATTTTCCAACAAGTGACCCCTCATTTTAAAGGTTTTTGCACGCTGAACACGATGGTGGAATCGGATTTTAGATATCTTGATCCGTTCTCAAATTAGAGCATTTAAAGTGCGCAAAAATTACCCAAAAATCCCCAAAATGTTATTTTCTAACAAGTGACCCCTCATTTTAAAGGTTTTTGCACGCTGAACACGATAGTGAAATCGGATTTTAGATATCTAAATCCGTTCTTAAATTAGAGCATTTAAAGTGCGCAAAAATTACCCAAAACTAGGATAATCTTTAAACTCTTACCCCCACCCCCTTAGAGTGGTCAGATTGAAAAATGTGAGAAGTATTAATTGAAGACGAGAGTTCGAAGCAAAAAAGGGGGAGGCAAACGATTAGTACAACTCCTTGAATTTACCCACAGCGATCAAATAAATAAGCACTTAGTACAATTACGTAATAAACAAACGGTAGAATCAGGATGGACAAAACGTACAAATTAAAATAAATACGAAGAGAATATACATAGAAAACCAAATTTTAGACCGAAGTTTTCCTTTATTCAAAACCATAGCCATTAATTCGAATATTTCTTTGAAAATTCGCTCATTAAGTCATGTTTTGCTTCCGAGTCTGTTCTATTTTATAATGGGTCACTCTGATTGTGACGAGGAAGCTCCTGTGCCATCACCTTGGCAGTGTATTTATTGCAGTTTTGGATTCTACATACCTTGAAACGTAAACCATCAAATTTTGAGGGGGGTAAGCATTTTTTTTTCTTGCTCGATTCCAATGGTTCATTATTGAAAATAATAAACCAAAAATGGATAAATTCACGAATAAATAAAATGTTATATTATTGATCCTGAATAAATTGGCGAGTCGAAGGCTGTTTTTAGCGAATTTTCGAAGAAAAGGAAGCTATTGTTCTCGGTCCAAAATTTTTAAAACTCGAATTTCCGAAAGATTTTTATACCAAAATCCGTTTCAGACCATCCTGAATTCCCTGCCGAAAGACACCAAAAATTATATGTATATATATATATATATATATATTTATATATTTATATATTTATATATTTATATATTTATATATTTATATATATCTTTATATATTTATATATATATTTATATATTTATATATGTATGTGTCATTCCAGACGATAACTCTCGAAAGAATTGAGATAAAAAGTTCAAATTTGCACGAAAAATCTGTCTTGGCAATCGACAGGCTAAGTTCGAAGATGGGCAGAATCGGGTCACCCTAAGGGGGAGTTTTGGGGAGTTTTAGGGGGGGAAAATTACCCATAAATTTCCAAAATGAAAAAGTCTGACAAGTGACACCTCATTTTAAAGGTTTTTGTACGCTGAACACGATGGTGAAATCAGAATTGCGATATCTCATTCCATTCTCAAACTGGAGCACTTTGAAGATGAAGGAACGTGGTTATTTTTTGAGATGTTCTTCCTGGTTCGTCTGCTCTAATCTGATAACGGAATGGGATATCGCAATTCTGACTTCACCATCGTGTTCAGCGTTGGAAAATCTACAAACCGAGGTGTTACTCGGCAAAAAATGGAACAAAAAATTTGTTACGTAGGTACCCAATACCTACTCTTCTGGTATTCAAAACATTTTTGATTTCCCCCTCCCCCTTCTTCCACCCCAAATTTTACTTTGCGTAAAACTACTCCTGTTTTAATTTTGTATGGTATCAAGTTGGGAAAACATTGGCCGAAAATTAATTTTCAGAAAATTTTAGGCGGAGGAGGAAGATGCCGAAAACTTCGAAAATTCGCTCTTATAGCCATGCTGCATGACTGTGGTTTTTTTCATTTTTGATTCGGTCATTTCCCGTTCGTGATGGACTGACAATTCTCACGAGTGAAAACATGCGACTGTCGACGGAAAGAACGTACACAGGTACTTTCCGTACATTCGGTGCATTTCTTAGTTACCATGAACCAAAATTGACGAAATTCGGTTTATAGGTCCCATTTGGGGTCTAGTTGGTCCGCGAAGCTCGGCGTTAATGCCAGTCATTCCTAAGAGGTGAAAAATAGAGGTTGAAATCTCCAGGACGCCGTTATATCGAATTATTTTTACGGTATTAAATAATTCTCGAACTTGGGAGTTTTTTAAGACCACCCGGAGCATTGTACGCCCAGCCGTTCGGTCACAGTAAGGCCCAGAAATTTGCACAGACAGGCATTTCAACAGCAGGGCGAATGAAATTGTATTGTGTGAATGAATTCAGCCCAAATGTCATCACTAGGGACGCGCTAACAATCGGGAATTGGCCCGAGTTCATGGCTAGGGATGGCTGTATGAAGTCGAGTTGGTTGTTCTGTGATATTATTTCATTTGAAAAATGATGGCTCTTTTGGAGTTTGTTGATAGGTAGCGAAACTTGAACAAATGTTGAAGTATTATTGATGGGTAAATTATTACACAATGGTTCATTATACCATATACGTAGAAGAGGCTGGAGTTTGTTGGTAGCTACTTGTACAACTTTTTTCACTCCACACCAACAATTTTCCTTCAGAACTTCATTATTTGCGTTTCTTTTCGCCATTTTAGTTACCAATTGCCATCGACAGAATTATTTAGGCGACATTTAACTCGTGATTTAGGTAGGTACCTAGTAACGAGTACGGGGTTAGGTACTAACCTACGGAGGGTCTGCGATCTACATAATATGTATAGAATAGTATACATTATCCCTACTATATTATAAAAACGGATCTCTGTGAGTGTGTCTGTCTTTCTATGCACGGCCAAACGGCTCGACGGATATCGACCAAATTTGGCACGAATATCCGGTAGGCTCCCAAGTTGTGCAACGTCGCATTTTTAATTCCCTGACCATAGCGGAACTATGGTCGACCATGGTCAACTCCTGAATGGCTTGACGGATATCGACCAAATTTGGCACGAATATCCAGTAGGCTCCCAAGTTGTGCAACGTCGCATTTTTAATTCCCTGACCATAGCGGAACTATGGTCGACCATGGTCAACTTCGTTAATTGAAATGGTAACCCCTATTTTTTATCGCGTATTCGTAATCTACGTGAAATTCTATCTACGATCGACCCTTCGGACTACCCCCGCGGTCGACCATAGCGCATCCATGGGCCCCTCCATGGTCAAATCCCGAATGGCTCAACGGATATCGACCAAATTTGGCACCAATATCCGGTAGCCTCCTAAGTTGAACGTAGGCGCATTTTTAATTCCCTGATCATAGCGGAAATATGGTCGACCATGGTCAACTCCTGAATGGCTCGACGGATATCGACCAAATTTGGCACGAATGTCCAGTAGGCTCCCAAGTTGGGCAACGTCGGAATTTTTCGGTCCCCTACACCATAGCGGAAATATGGACGACCATGGTCAACTCCTGAATGGCTCGACGGATATCGACCAAATTTGGCACCAATATCCAGTGGGCTCCCAAGTTGTGCAACGTCGGAATTAAGTACGATACTGCGTACAGCGAATCTCGGATAGCGAGCGAAGCGAGCGGTCATGCTAGTATTATATAGACGGGTAATCTATACAGAGAGCTGTGATTTGTAACAGAAGGGTATTCTGTACAAAATAATAAACCGAAGTGCAGGGATTTGCAGCGTTTTAATATTTATTTCTAGTGCAAATGTCAGAATGACGTTTTTCAAGAAGAAGAAAAAATAATAATGAAAATCCTATTCTACCCCAGGAGAGCATGGCATGACTGCCGAAAGTCAGCGAGGCTCTCGCAATCTCTTCAAAAGTGTCTTAGATGACGATATACCTAGGGTATATCGTCATCTTGTTAACTTCTCCACTGCGTTCAGCTGGAGTTGTCATTATTATGAAGGTACAACATTTACCAAAGTCTCAAAGGAATAATTTTTATGAAAAGACGCGGGCAGGCCAATCCCATTGTTAGACCTCTGCGCGAAAGAAAGCTGATACTTATCTCGCTCCAACACCGCCTTATCACTGAGTACAATCTCCTGCAGGATGTGGTCGACTAATCACCCTGACCTTACATCCACTCATTCAGCGTTGAGATGGTAAGCAACTACTCAGCAGGGCCCACTCGATTTGCTTGCTCTTCCAACAGGTAACCTGTTTCGTTGTAAAGACATTGCTCATACCGGTTTAACTGCCAAGTCAAACCCTGCCCCGTCTAGGGATGAGTCGAATGACGAGTACTCAATCCACAAAAAAGCAGTTAAAAAGAAAAACGCTGCAAAGTCCTTGTCACATGGGTTTCCCGTCTGGGTAGATAACTGTTTTCTGTGGTCAATAGGTACCTATAATGAACCGTTGTGTAATAACTTGCCCATCAATAATACTTCAACGGTTTTTCAAGTTGCAAAAGTACCGATCAACAAAATCCAGCCACTTCTTGGTTGGTGAACCGTTGTGTAATAATTTACCGTTGTGTAATAAGTTACCGTTATGAAATAATTTACCGTTGTTTAATAACGGCAAATACCGATTCGCACAATTAATCGTTTGCCCGGCTTAGGACACATACCGTTTCGCACAGCGACCTGATTACCTGTAAAAATGAAACCTAACCGTTTCGCACAGCTAGTTGGGAATGGGCGAAATCATAATAATAATTTTAGATCGCAATGTGTATATGTAACAATTTTTTAGTAATCAGCCTCACAGAAAAATGGCTCGTTCACAAACATAATATTGCACGTCAATATAGAAATAATATAGAAAAGTTCATTCTTTCACTCTCGTTTGCAGCCCCATTTCCTTAACAAAGGTCAGGAGACTGATTTCATTACTTTTTAATTTACTAGTAAGTTCAGAAGCCAAAGCTGTTTTTGAACTGACGTATTCAAAGTCTGATGGGTTCCCGAATTTGCGCATTTTTATCCTTGTCACTACTTGAATCTCCTTTAAAACTTCCAAAACTATCCAAATATTCGGAGATGCGCTGTAAAATTGCTCGTTGTATTTGGCATGAAAAGACTCAGGACCATTGGTGGTTCTCGGTTGACCCATCAGAGCTGAGGCCCACATTGTAGGAGGAAATGGGCAGAACAAAATGTAGTATTTCATTAAATAGTCAGTGAATTGAATAAATTCGGGTCCTTCGGGGGACTCGTTCACTAACTGGAAAAATAAATCAGGTACTTCGTCCGGATCAACGTACTGGAGCCCAAAAAAATGTTTGAACCAGTTTCCCACCTCCGAATTTTCTATCCTGTATTCCTTCGCGACACGTCCTAGAGCTTTTATTTTGCGATACCACGCTTGTCCTAAGTGAAAAGAACAGCCCCTTATGGTACAAGAAGAAAGAAAAACGGTGCGGATAGCATTATGCATGGCGATTTCAAAATCTGAGTGGATTACTGCGGGTCGGAATGTACAGTTGTGTTCAATACATAATTCAACGAGGAACCTCAACATATTTACGTATATGGCTTCACTTTTTCCGGTCAAGAACATGAAAACTAGTGGAAGGTACGTACCAGACTTGTAACCATGAAATGTGTACATTTGATAAAAAAAGCGAGGAGCATTCGTGAAAGTCCCATCACAGAACACAGTAACGTTGTCGTCACACAGACGCTCTAGATTCGCAGCACACGTCACAGCAACCAGAGTACCGCTGATAAACACGAATTTTTCACCCCTCAATGTAATCAAACTGCTTTCCTTTTCCTGTAGCATCTGCCGAAAAAAATCGTCATTTTGCATTAGTTAATTTCTGAAATTTTATTGGAACCAAAGTGAACATGAAAAATAACATGAAAAGACTAAACCTGCTTACCTTGAACGTTTCATCTAAGGATTTTGGAGCTGTTCCCATTTGTGATACTCGAGTTCTGTATATTTTCCGTCGCAAATTGGCTATATCCTGTTCCTCCACATTGTCGCTGTGGGCAATCGATCTGCGAAGAATCTTGTTTGGTCTTGTGGAAATATCTTCAAGGGCTTTTCTCTTAACAGTTGACGTAATCTGGAATTTTAAATGAACGTAAATGGATAGAATTGTACCTACTTTGGTCTCATGGGGTTCAATAATGACCAAACAAATTTTTTTTATTTTTCGAGTTTATGATCTTACTTCTTCTAGTTCGATTTCACGATCGGTAAGAGGGTCGTGGTTGTGATCACCGTCCATGTTCAAAATTCGACTGATGGAATCGTCGGTTGTTAATTTGGCCGGACATTTGCTTGATCGGCTTGCACAATGCCACAATACATTTCCGCACGCGTAGCTTCGTTGCTTTAAAAATTTGAACCGCTCCACAATAATTGCAATAGATCGTTTTGATGATACGCGCTGGATCGTCGGAGCCATAGAGGAAATGAATAAAACATCGACACGTTGACTTATCAGAGGACGATGAATGACTAGTGGAGCTATGCGAAACGGTGACCTACGATTAGGTTGTTTACATCAACCAGCTCTGCGAAACGGTATGGACCTTCTTCGACGAGAACAATACAAGTGTGCGAATCGGTACATACCCGTTTAATAATTTACCGTTGTGTAATAATTTGTCGTTGTGTAATACGTAATTTACCATTGTGTATTAATTTACCCATCAATAATACTTCAAAGTTTGTTCAAGTTTCACAAGTACCTACCAACAAAATCCAATAGTCCATCACTTATCAAATGAAATAGTATCGCAGAACAACCAACTCGACTTCATACAGCCATCCTTGATTATAATCAGGTGCTCCCTAGTGATGATATCCGGGCCGGATTTATACCGTTTGGTTCACGATCGTGATGATGAAGCTTTTTGGTGCACACGAACGGCTGGACGTACAATGCTCCGGGTGGTCTCAAAAAATTGTTTAGCTCAAGACAAATTTAATAACGTAAGAAAAACCATACCCTTCTATCGAAAGTTTTTGAGCTACGGCGTTCTGAAAATTTCAACCCCTATTACCCGAATTTCATCAATTTTGTTACATGGTAACTAAGAATAGTGGCCAGTACGGCGTACGGCGTACGGCGGACAGACAGACATTTTTTTATTGCAGTTTCGGATTCCACATACCTTGAAACGTAGGGTAAAACCGCCTATTGTTGACACTATTCCTAATGTTGACACTTTAATTTCAAAACGCAAAAATAAGGTACTGAGGCACTGTACACACTCGAAAGTGGCGTCATTCTACAGATAAGAATGTAAGTATTGAGTCTGACCAACTCCAGTGGTTATAATAAAGTTGTAGAAATTGTCTGGGTGATTTGAAACCGATGACAGCTGTATCAGTCACGCCAGCGGCGCATATCCTGTGTCTCGTGCTAGTGAGCCAAGTCTACAAATTTAGACTTTTCAAGTCAATTATTACGTGTAAAAATTAAATTTTCGCATCGTATGCTCTATGAATAACATAAGGAAGAATATGTACGCATCAAAACCTTTAATTTCAATAGAAAAACGTGGTTATGTTAGGTGTCAACATAAGGTTCCATGAAATAATAAATGTTTGTGTCCTAATGTTGACACACTGTCAACATTTGGGAAAACTGTTGTTTGAGTTGCTAAGGTGATATTTGGGTTGAAATAATTTCGTAGAATATCGAGATCCTTGAATTTTTTCATTTAGCGAAGTGGAACCTTAGGTTGACATCGCCTGTTCCCAATGTTGACATTCGGTTCCTAAAGTTGACATATAACTTGATCTTTTTGTTGTTATAACCACCCTGCCACCTCTTCAATACTGTTAGGTACAGCTACCCTGCAACAGAGTGAGGACGGTATTTAGGCCAACTACCGAAGTGTCAGTCGAAAACGTAATTTGCAAATTGCCCAAGCCCAGTCGCTACGGGAGAAATACAGGGAAATTTCAATTCCCGGTTTCGATTCCTGTTCCTCTATAAGATTACCTACCTACCTATGTCGAAATCTTCCCTTCTCTGTCGTGGTTTAGGTACGATTCTGAAATCCTACAGAACTCGTTCTCATGTGTTTTAATTGTACGTTTATATTAATTTTAAACCTTTCGTGCCTTTCGTGAATTAAATTTATCTAAATGGTTTTAAAGCCTCTTTTGTCCATTTAGGTACCTTTGGTAATTAGGTAGGGCCTCAGGAAAACGAAGGGTAAATAAAACGTATAGGTGTCAACATTAAGACCAGCAAGTGTCAACAATTGGAATTTCTGGGAGGAAATGTGTCAACATTAGGGACAAAAATCCACTTCTGAAAAAACTCGTTTATGATAATCAACAAAACAAAGGTATTTAGGAATCTAATACGAGCAAACTGTTCACAAGGAACTCACAGTTCATAATAACTACCCAAAAGTTTTAATTTCTGGAATACTTGCGTTCAAGACGGTTTGAACTGATTTGTCTCTCTAATAGTGTCAACAATACCTAGGCGGTTTTACCCTAAACCATCAAATTTTGAGGGGGGTTAGAATTTTAGCGAATTTTCGAAGAAAAGGAAGCTATTGTTCTCGGTCCAAAATTTTTAAAACTCGAATTTCCGAAAAATTTTTATACCAAAATCCGTTTCAGACCATCCTGAATTCACTGCTGAAAGACACCAAAAATTATATGTATATATATATATATTTATATATATATTTATATATATATTTATATATGTATGTGTCATTCCAGACGATAACTCTCGAAAGAATTGAGGTAAAAAGTTCAAATTTGCACGAAAAATCTGTCTTGGCAATCGACAGGCTAAGTTCGTAGATGGGCAGAATCGGGTCACTCTAAGGGGGAGTTTTGGGGAGTTTTAGGGGGGGAAAATTACCCATAAATTCCCAAAATGAAACAGTTTGACAAGTGACACCTCATTTTAAAGGTATTTGTACGCTGAACACGATGGTGAAATCAGAATTGCGATATCTCACTCCGTTCTCAAACTGGAGCACTTTGAAGATGAAGGAACGTGGTTATTTCTACGAAAATTCGCTCTTATAGCCATGCTGCATGACTGTGGTTTTTTTTTTTTTTTTTCATGCTCGATTCCAAAGGTTCATTATTGAAAATAATAAACCAAAATAGGGGCTTTTGGTTTGTTATTTTCAATTTTTTGAACCATTGGAATCGAGCATGAAAAAAAAATTCTTACCCCCCCTCAAAATTTGATGGTTTACGTTTCAAGGTATTTGGTGTTCTAGTAACATGAGCTTGTGAGGTATCGTTTTCCATGTGTTTTAGGGCGAGAAGACCGAATATGAAGTTGATTTTGAACAAAGAGTGAAGAATATTGAGGTTGTAACGAAGCTTCAGCACCCAGTATTCATTTTTTATGAATCAGAAACCTGGGAAATTGTATGAAATAACCATAAATTTGTATAATATCACTAGAAGCAGTATCAGGCGAATCAAGGAAATTGAATGACACTATCAATGATCAAAGATAATTATTTTGCAAACAAATAGGAGCCTAATTCGTGTTTTTGAGGGCGAAACTTTGTGGAAACCATCAAAAATAGCTATTTCAATTACTGCACCTGAAAGAAGCAATAAATGAACAGCCATCATTTCTGTACGTATGTCCAGTAGAATAAGAAACCCACGTGTCAAGGACTTTGCCGTGCTTTTAATATGTTTTATGGGCAGCTGAGTGGACAAAGGATATTCTTTGGACCGGTTTCACGAAGTCTAGAGGGGAGTGGCGCGAACGTAATTTGTGAAGTAATTGCATCAGTTGATTCTGACGAACCCTTCCTTTTGAAATGCCGTCAGACCTTCGGACAGTTTCCTGTACAATTCAGGACCCATAATGCTATAATGTAGGTACGGAAAAACCAACAATGATGATAATTACTACCTAATGTAGGAACTGAGCAATGTCGGAAGACGCCTTACTGAACCAAGGTTCAGAGGTCGTACCTACAAGTGAATAATGTTAAATATCAGAAATGGTTTCAATAAGGCGATAATTTTGGAAGGGATTTTGTCATAGCTAGCCTTTCCACTAGAGGCTAAATACGACTCTCGTGAGAAGTAAGAGCATAACGGTAGCGGTGCTTGGGCTCTGAAAACTGTGGGGCACCAGACCAGAACACAAAACCAGCAGATATGTCTACAAAATACCTCAAGGCAACAACACCCTTCCCTTATTTACTGATAGAGTGATATTCAGCAAAGCTTATCTCTTTTAATCAACATTCTATCCTCGTACGAAAACGTCGACAATTTCTACTACAAATTAGCCACCGAATTCATGTATTACAAAAGCGCAGTACCTACTTGAATCTTGAATGGAGAAGCTATTGGCTAGAAGCTAGGTAGTTATCTGTGCGTTACGAGGCCGATCAATTCACAAACAGCAAACATGACTAAACGCACCGTAGGTAACACAAACACAAATTTTTCATTGGAACCGGACCGAACGCGAAACGCGCCAAATTTGACGCAAAAAATTGAATACCGACTCCACAGAGAAAGGGAATGTGATTCACCAGACAACAAAAACAAATCGGAAGACGAAGAAGCATCTCGTATCGAGATGACAAATTGAATCGAAGGGATCGAATCGATTGTAAAAAGGAACGATTTTGGAGTGGAAATCGGATTCTGGGAACGGGGCCCACAGTGGGCGTGGCAAACGTTTTTATTCGAATGAGCATGCGCGAATTCAGTTGCCATGGGAACACTAGGTCCCAGGACCTACCTGCCACTTTCAGGAGCCCAGGTTTCGATTTCGATTGCACGACATCGATTACTGTCGCTTTATTCCGATAACATGCTTAGCTAACATCAAGGAACCACCATGGATGCTCTACTAGAATATTGAATATCCATAGCCAGAGAGTTCTGGCGAGTCGCTGTTGAGCTTAGTGGAAAATGCTAGGTAGCTACAGTGTACGGAGGGAAATCCAAATGCCAACTGAACAACGGTTGGTGATTATTTTTACTCCGTGTTTTTGGGTGTTGGGGCAGCGGCCCAAGTGGCCTTATGGACCCCCCCCCCCCCACCGCATAATATAATAATAATCCGTTTAGTCGTGAAGTGTTCTCATCCGTCAAATGCCTCGATTTCCTCCTCCATATCAAGCGAAACGTTTACAAATCAACGGCAGCAACACGCACTAGTCCGTTCTTGCCTGCTACCAGCCAGTTGATGAAATTGTCTGTAGGCAACGAAAATCGCATCTTCCAATGAAAGGTTCAGTAAAGGGGTTCAACCTTGCGGCTCAATGAAGGAGTGGCGTGACTCGCCAACTATTGCTCCCTGTAATGCAATTTTAGACTTGAGAGATGCGACTCGTCTGTTTTGTACGGCAAGCTGTCTGTGAAACTTTGCGTTGTAACTACGCTACAAAGACTTTCGGGCTGGAAGACAACGATTAATCATCATTTTGTTAAATTATCAACTTCTTTTGACCCGGGCCACTCATAAGCCACGCACGAATGGTCCAGTTCGGACGAGTGTGGACGAGTATCGTCAGTATACTCGTATCGATCTATTAGGCTCCCACACACTTAACTCGTCGAATCGTATCCCAGTTGCGTAGCAATTATGACGTCATAATTGGCAACGCCCCGCACCAAATAATTATGAGGAAATGTTATGCGACGGACCTAGTAAACGCTATACACGGAAGCATCTAGGCAGGTCAACAATAAGCCGTTGTTTAATAATTTGCAGCGTTTTCTTTCCATTTTCGGATTCTACGAACCTTGATCACATTCTGAGAGGGGGTGGATTTTTTTTCCCCCACGCTCGATTGAAATGAACAGATTTGAACAGGGATGAATTCAGGGTTATTATTTAGAATAATAAGCCAATAAAATAATATCTGCATTGGGTAGGTAGGGAGGTAGGTATCTGTAACTGCCGAAAGTTAGAGAGCTTATACTTGGACTCTGGTAGCATTTTTGTCGTGCCTGTGTGCGTGCGTGAGTGTAGGCAAGTATCCATCGTGGAAAACTTCCCTACTAATTCAGGGTCTTACGCTATCAGGAATTCAGTGATCTACGCACAAGGGATTTCTATACAGGAAAATAATAAACCGTTGTGCAACAATTTTCAGCGTTTCCATTTTGTTAGCGAATTTTCGAAGAAAAGGAAGCTATTGTTCTCGGTCCAAAATTTTTAAAACTCGAATTTCCGAAAGATTTTTATACCAAAATCCGTTTCAGACCATCCTGAATTCACTGCCGAAAGACACCAAAAATTATATGTATATATATATATTTATATATTTATATATGTATGTGTCATTCCAGACGATAACTCTCGAAAGAATTGAGATAAAAAGTTCAAATTTGCACGAAAAATCTGTCTTGGCAATCGACAGGCTAAGTTCGTAGATGGGCAGAATCGGGTCACTCTAAGGGGGAGTTTTGGGGAGTTTTAGGGGGGGGAAATTACCCATAAATTCCCAAAATGAAACAGTCTGACAAGTGACACCTAATTTTAAAGGTTTTTGTACGCTGAACACGATGGTGAAATCAGAATTGCGATATCTCATTCCGTTCTCAAACTGGAGCACTTTGAAGATGAAGGAACGTGGTTATTAGCGAATTTTCGAAGAAAAGGAAGCTATTGTTCTCGGTCCAAAATTTTTAAAACTCGAATTTCCGAAAGATTTTTATATCAAAATCCGTTTCAGACCATCCTGAATTCCCTGCCGAAAGACACCAAAAATGATATGTATATATATATATATTTATATATATTTATATATTTATATATTTATATATTTATATATTTATATATTTATATATTTATATATTTATATATTTATATATTTATATATTTATATATTTATATATTTATATATATATATTTATATATGTATGTGTCATTCCAGACGATAACTCTCGAAAGAATTGAGATAAAAAGTTCAAATTTGCACGAAAAATCTGTCTTGGCAATCGACAGGCTAAGTTCGAAGATGGGCAGAATCGGGTCACTCTAAGGGGGAGTTTTGGGAAGTTTTAGGGTGGGAAATTACCCATAAATTCCCAAAATGAAAAAGTCTGACAAGTGACACCTCATTTTAAAGGTTTTTGTACGCTGAACACGATGGTGAAATCAGAATTGCGATATCTCATTCCATTCTCAAACTGGAGCACTTTGAAGATGAAGGAACGTGGTTATTTCTTGAGATGTTCTTCCTGGTTCGTCTGCTCTAATCTGATAACGGAATGGGATATCGCAATTCTGACTTCACCATCGTGTTCAGCGTTGGAAAATCTACAAACCGAGGTGTTACTCGGCAAAAAATGGAACAAAAAATTTGTTACGTACCTATCCAATACCTACTCTTCTGGTATTCGAAACATTTTTGATTTCCCCCTCCTCCCCCTTCCACCCCAAATTTTACTTTGCGTAAAACTACTCCTGTTTTAGTTTTGTATGGTATCAAGTTGGGAAAACATTGGCCGAAAATTAATTTTCAGAAAATTTTAGGCGGAGGAGGAAGATGCCGAAAACTTCGAAAATTCGCTCTTATAGCCATGCTGCATGACTGTGGTTTTTTTATTATTCTCCGAATAATAAACCTATATATTTGGTCCGGAAATTTTTTTGGAACACCCCCTTAAAATTTTTCGTATACGTTTCAAGGTGTGCGGATTCCTGAAATGCTCCAGATCCAGCTTGAGTTAAAAATTGACTTGATTTTGATAAGACAACCCGAAAAAGAAATGGAAATTTCCCATTTTCAGGAAAACTGCAACATCCCATCGTTTGAAGAGCCATATTCTGATGGTGTTAGGAAAATACCCTGTTAAATTGGAATCACGACCAGCAGACTACCAAAAAAACTTAGGGTGCAGCAGGTTTTCAGTAGGAGTTTTTTGGTAGTACGCTGATCGTGATTCCAATTTAACAGGGGATTTCCAAGCAACACCTACTGCACCACTAGTTCTACTTTTGGTTGGAGACTGATATTTGCTTCGCGCTGGTCAAATTTGTACTTATACCTACGATAATTTGCGCTTGGCCGACACTCAAAACTCCGCACGACGAACCTTGACAGACAGTTTACGAAAGGTAAAGCTAATAATAAATCGGTGCGGGTGCCAGGCCCATCCCACGGGTATGTTCTATATACGGCCCGGGACATTCAGCATCGTTAAAGAAAAAAAAAAAAAAATGAAAAAAAATCTGCCGCGTTCAATTCAACCAATGGAAATAACCAAACTGCACCTGTACATACGTACGAGTCTACGGGCCGAATTCATAGTCCTGGCTTAAGTAACTATAATACTGTACATCTGGAAGTAAAATAATTTCACGAAATGCTTTATCTGATTTCGTTTTTATATACATTACCCTGTGAAGTAAAGAAAAATCTTTACTTAAGTCAAAATATTTCCTCTAAGAAAAATCTTTACTAAAGTCAAAATTACTACAGAATTACAGTTTCATAAAAATGTGCGGGATTCAATAATTCAGCCAATAATTATTTGTAGTTATTCTCGAAGCATAAGGTAAATAATAAACAGTGGCGTAATAAACCGTTGTGTAATAATTTACCTGTATAGTTCTGCGTAGATCACCGTTTTCTGTGGTCATTACCTATCCTGGTGCTCCCCCCCAAGGAAAGCCCTAAATTGAGTATGGAGCCAGTTCGGGAATTACATTTCGTAAAAATGCGTGGGATTCAATAATTCGATTATTAATTATTTGGTGTTATTCGCGAAGCATAAGGTATGTTCAGGTTCGAAAAGTACTCAATCAACAAAATCAAAATCCACAATTTTTCGAATGAAATAATATCACAGAACAACCAACACAGCCACGTAGACATCCGTGATTATAATCAGGTGCTCCCTAGTGATGATATCCGGGCCGGATTTATACCGTTTGATTCACGATCATGTTGGCAATGCGTTTCTGTTTCATTGACGAACGACTGGACGCACAATGCTCTGAGTGGTCTCAAGAAATACTTTAGTTCAACATCAATTTAAAACGTTAAAAAAATCATACCCTTCTATTGAATGTTGTCGAGCTAGGGCGTTCTGAAATTTTCAACCCCTATTTTGAACCCCTTAGAGATGACTGACAGTAACGCCGAGCTTCGAGGACCAACTAGACCCCGAACGGGACCCATAAACCAAATTTCATCAATTTATTTTCATGGTAACTAAGAAAAGTGGTCAGTACAGCGCGGACAGACAGAAATATTTTTTATTGCATTTTCGGATTCTACATACCTTGAAACGTAAACCATCAAATTTTGATGAGGGGTTAGAATTTTTTTTTCATGCTCGATTCCAAAGGTTCATTATTGAAAATAACAAACCAAAAAAATACCACCCAACTCAAAATAGTGAGCAGTTGAAAAGTACGGAGTATTTATCTGTTTCGCAAGCCAAGGTTATTCCCAGCAAATTCCATCGCACCCTGGTCACACACGTTTGAGGTAACCAATTTAGAGCAGGCGAATCGTGAATAGTTTCACTGGATCGTCAAACGGACGAAAAACCGAGGTAGAAGTACCTATGTACTTATTATGGAGCTAGGAGGAGCTGAAATCGTTGATTTCCGGCGGACTAGTTGGCAGGCTTGTGACCACTTCCGGAACAATTTGGATTCACCGGGAGCTTTGCTTCTTCTTGCAGCGTTTTGTAGTTTATATGGCTTAGCTGCAACGATGAAGGTATTTAAATACCTAATAATTACAGCTCAGACGGCTCGATATCGATTATCGTAGACACTGGTTTCAGTGAAGAGCGTGCGCCAAGTCAGTAGGTAGGTACCCAAGTTCATCAAGTCCTGCCTTATGCAGTATACCTTATTATAGAGATGACACACTAAAATAATATCATCTTCAGACTACATCGGTAATATTTGACAGGAATGGGAAATCTCACTTCAGAATTTCAGTTGAAAGTTTCAGCGAACCGTACCTGCTGCCCAAATTCAAAGTGACAGGAAAATTCTGTCGGGCGTCTGAGTAGGTATACTTTTTGACGATTCAAATTCAGCGAGCTGTCTACAGTTTTCAACATTTTCCCGCGTTTTTGCCTCCTCACTACCGAAGGTAGGGAAGCCTTGGATTCTGACTGAGTAAAAAAAAGTATGTCCTCCAAAATGACAATTTCCATTACCATTTTTCGTTTTAAACATCCAGGAATATTTTTGGTTCCGTGTCTGTCTGTGCTGTAATTCCTTGTAACGCCCATAACTACCCGAAATAATGGTCGAAATGGGCCGAAATTTGGAGGGTAGGTGCGGGTTGGGTCACAGATGGTTCCATAACAAAATCATTGAAAAAGTACGGCGATTCGTCAAACGGGAAATAATTGAAACGCCCATAACTACCTTAATTATCGTTGAAATGAGTTCAGATTTGGAGGGTCGATCAGGAATAATACTTTCATAGTTTCAAATTAATTTCATCGGATTCGTAATGTAACTTTCGTCTGCGCATGCGCGAACAGGAAACGTTGACAGTTTCCTTGTAACGCTTCTCACTACGCGAAAAATAGTCGTAGAGAGCTGACATTTTGAGGATAAACGCGGGTTGGATCGCAGATGGTCCATATCAAAACGAACCTACCCAACTATTCTTATACGTTCATGTGATTCAAGTGAGAAAGCTACACTGCCTACGCGAATTGGCAGACGTTTCAAATTGGTATATGTACATAAGTAACTTGTCTACTTTATATACAGGTACTGCTGCATATGTCACTTCACTTTATATTGAATTTTTAGTTCATAAATCGAAAGTTCATATGGTAGGAGTGGTAATCATGGATGATAATAAGTTATGCAACATTTAATTGCACAAAGGAGATCACCTTCAGTTTTTATAGTACCTCATTAACTCATTAATTTAGGTAATTAGAATAAAAAATAACTTAATGAGCCCTCTACAAATCTTAATAAACGACCTAAAATTCTATGTACCTACCATCAGAACGTAAGATTATCTGATTACCTGTGCAAGCGAATGTTTAATTAGGTTTTGAAATTCATCTCCTCTCCGAATTTTCTGAGGAATCGAGATCTGATGATGAATTGCATCACGGACTTATAAAGCTGGAAGTACGGGGACAACTTATTTCCTTTTTGACTGGACTGGGAAGCTACAAAAATCATCTGTGGTGAACGGGTAGGTGTGTTCACCATTTGTCGTGAACGGTGGGTTTTCACGACAGTAGGTTAGAGAACAGGGGTCACCAGAAAGTCGTAACGAATGGACAAGAGCAGGCGAGAGATCGGAGTGAGAGAGAAGATGGATGTGGTAGGATGGGCTCCTATGGGATCTTTTGGCTAACTCCCCGCGGTTTTCACCAACAACAGGAGTTAGTAGGTTCGTTCCAGCCACGCCGAGTTCATGAAAAAGTTCGGCGCAGAAACCACGCGCAGGGCAGATGGTCGAGATGACGCGTTCCAACCGTTTTGAGTTCATGAACTCAGTTCGATGAACTGTTTTCCAACCGCGTGAGTTCGTGAACTCGAGTTTGGCGGTTTTCTCTTCTTTGGCGTGTGCCTTTCGGCGTCTCTTCACTTTTGGACGTTCCAGCTATCGGTTTCATGAACTCAGGACCCACTTCAAACCCGTCGAAACTGGTCGAACTCAGTTGGTGATCTCACCCAAACCCGAGTTCATGAATTGGGCGTGGCTGGAACGAACCAAGTATGCTCCCCGCGGTTTTCACCAACAGCAGGAGTCTTTTAGGAACATGCTCCCCGCGTTTTCACCAACAGCAGGAGATCTTTTAGGAGGTGCTCCCCGCGGTTTTCACCAACAGCAGGAGTTCTTTGAATGGTATGCTCTCCGTGGCTTTCATCAACAGCAGGGATATGGGAGAGAGGACTCGACCGTTACAGTTGAGGCGGATGGCGGTAGGGGAAGCCCCGGGTTGTTTAACAGCTCGACGTTCTCCGCGTTTATTTAGTAAAATCACACAATATTACAGGAGTGGATTCTTAGAAGGAATCACGACATCATCAATATCGTCTAAAAATTTTGAAAACTGAAATAATGAGAGATGTAGGTACGAGCAAATGGAATGAATCCATGGCCATTCCTCTGAGCTTATATTAGAAACCACTAAAAGTTTCCTCCCACATAATTACATGAATGTATGTAAATGATGATCCACTGTCGTAAAAGTGTTTATTTTGTTTTATTCACTTTTATGAACGCTTGCGATGCTTATGGCGCTCATTGTTTTAATAGGGCCTCCAATATTTTCTAAATCATTCATTTCTCATTCATTTCTTTTCAAATATCACCACATGAGCTTAATTATTTTCCAGTCATAACAGGAAACATGAAAAACTGATCCATCGAACAGGCAGGTACCTACCGATAAATATTTAGGTGGGCAGTGTCATGTTTGTTATTCAACCTCATATATAAGGGCGCTGTAAACTAAAAGCAAACGCTGCAAATTATTACACAACGGTTTATTACTTGTATGTACCTGTATTATAGATGCCCCTTCTGCGCAGATCACTATTTTCTGTAGTCAGCACCATCGAGCTCCCCACAGGAAAGTCCTAAGTCGAGTACTGGAGCCGGCCCGGGAATTAAAGTTTCATAAAACTGCGCAGGATTCAATAATTCAATCATTCATCATTCATAATTTTTTGTAGTTATTCATGAAGCATATGATAACTAATAAACCGTTGTGTAATAATTTACCTGAATATATGCCCCTTCTGAGTAGATAGTATAATAAACAGTTGTGTAATAATTTCCCGTTTTGTAATAATTTACCATTGAGTAATTTACCGTTGTGTAATAATTTACCCAATAATACTTCAACGCATGTTCAAGTCGCAAAAGTACCTATCAACAAAATCCAAAAGATCCATCATTTTTCAAATGAAATAATATCGCAGAACAACCAACTCGACTTCATACAGCCATCCTGATTATAATCAGGTGCTCCCTAGTGATGATATCTGGGCCGGATTTATACCGTTTGATTCACGATCGTGTTGACGAAGCTTTTTGTTGCCAACGAACGGCTGGTCGTACAATGCTCCGGGTGGTCTCAGAAAATTCTTTGGTTCAAGATCAATTTAATTTAAAATGTTGAAACAACCATAGGTACCCTTCTATTGAGAGTTTTCGAGCTATGGCGTTCTGAAAATTTCAGCCCCTATTTTCTGCACCTTAGAGATGACTGACACTAACGTCGAGCTTCGAGGACCAACTAGACCCCGAGCGGTACCCATAACCCGAATTTCCTCAATTGTTATTCATGGTAACTAAGAAAAGTGCTGAGTACGGCGTACGGTGGACGGACAGAATTTTGGTTTATTATTTTCAATAATGAACCATTGGAATCGAGCATGAAAAAAAAAAATTCTTACCCCCCTCAAAATTTGATGGTTTACGTTTCAAGGTATGTAGAATCCAAAACTGCAATAAAAATATTTCTGTCTGTCCGCCGTACGCCGTACGCCGTACAGGCCACTTTTCTTAGTTACCATGAAAAAAAATTGATGAAATTCGGGTTATAGGTTCCGTTCGTGGTCTAGTTGGTCCTCGAAGCTCGTCATCTCTAAGGGGTTCAAAATAGGGGTTGAAATTTTCAGAAAGCCTATACCTTTGTTTTATGCGAATTTTTTGCGGTTTCAAATAGTTCTTGAACTTGGGAGTTGTTTAAGACCATCCGGAGCATCGTACGTCCAGCCGTTCGTTCACAGTAAGGCCCCGAAGTTTTCACCGACAGGCAGTTTCGACACCAGGGTGAATGAAATAATTGTATACACTCTCGTCACCAGGGACGCGTTCGATTCAATCAATCAATCAATTTATTCAATCAATCGAGCAATCAATCAATCAATTTTTTCAATTGCAATTGGAATTCACTAGAATTGTAAATATTGGTATACTGAATTGGACTTTAATTTGAATTGGAATTTTTTTCGAATTGCCTAATTGGTACTGTGCGCTCGTCACCAGGGAAGCGCTCGATTCCATCAATCAATCAATTTATTCAATCGATTTCGAATTGGAATTCATTCATTTGAATTGGAATTCATTAATTGAATTGGAATTCATTATTGAATTGGAATTCATTAATTGAATTGGAATTCATTAATTGAATTGGAATTCATTAATTGAATTGGAATTCATTAATTGAATTGGAATTCATTAATTTGAATTCAAATTAATTTGAATTCGAATTCATTTCGAATTGTCTAATTGGCATGGTGCGCATTGGCATGGTCCGAAATGGTTCTGCAATTCTATTGGCCAACGCTGTCTGCGATTCACATAACATGTGTAGACTAGTACATATTATATTATATAGACGGGTTATCCATACAGAGAGCTGTGATCTGTAACAGAAGGGTATTCTATACAAAATAATAAACCGTTGTGCAGGACTTTGCAGCGTTTTTTAATTGCATTTACGGATTCTACATACCTTGAAACATAAACCATCAAATTTTGAGGGGGGGAATTTTTTTAGCATGGAACATGCTTTAGCCTTGGACTAACTAGCCAAAAAACGTTACGCGGAATGGGTGACGTGGAATGGGTGACGCGGAATGGGTGACGCGGATGGGTGACGCGGATGGGTGACGAAATTTTCTTATGATTTTCACGTACAACCGAGTAGTTGCTAGGGAAATGAAACTTCTTTCATTTTCATCGGACAAAAATCGATTTCCATTCGTTGGAAAGCTCTTGATTTATCACGCATTTATTTCGTATTTGTTCTTGGTATTTATTTCCTAGTTTCATAATATAACTATATAAATGGATGTTATAAATCGATAGTAAACAATGACGCTTGTTTGGTTGTCACTTGGTTGTTTCGATGTGTATAAGCGTGGCTAAAGCATGTTCCATGTTTCTTGAATTTTAGCCGTAGGCTCTAAGCAGTAAGCATCCGGGGGTCCAGGGGGCTTGCCCCCTGGCGAGGCGCGGAGCGCCGAGTTTTCATGCTAGATTCCAAAGGTTCATTATTGAAAATAATAAACCAAAAGGAGAGGGACATTTTGAGGTATAATTGTTGAACGGAGAGTACCCGAGTACAATAATTATACAGACCAATAGCTAGTAGGAAATCTTCGGGGTTTATGTGCATTTGCATTTAGAATAGATTTCTGCATTATATTCAGGGGGGTTCAGAACCGTTGAAGCAGCTCCTCCCCACGCAATGATTCCAAATCCAATAACGCTCTGTACCAGTTCCTTGTGAACAATTATCAAGCTTCCTTTACTGAGGCATCCTCGAAGTTTATAAAATAAAAAAATACATTTCTGGAGTCTTTTAGTGAGCGATAGCACATGGCAATCCCACCTGAGATCCCCATCGATTTGTTATTCCCGATTACCTTGTGGATTGGGCCCGTTCAATAACAGGACAGGTGCAGACGTGAGAAGTGTACACGTCAGCTGACCCACATGCATGCAACTTAATTTGGGTACTGAAAGATTTTTTAGAGGGCGAGTTGGAAAAAACCAGGTACTTGGTTTTTGCCTCCTCTCTACCGAAGGTACAGAAGCCTTGGATTAGTGATTGAGTAAAAAAAATTTATGTCCTCCAAAATGAAAATTTCAACTTCCACTTTGCGTTTTAAACATCCAGGAACATTTTTGGTTCCGTCTGTCTGTCTGTGGTAATTCCTTGTAACGCCCATAACTACCCGAAATAATGGTCAAAATGGGCTGAAATTTGAAGGGTAGGTGCGGGTTGGGTCACCAACGGTCCCATACCAAAATCATTGAAAAAGTACGGTAACTTTCGCCTGCGCATGCGCAAACGTGAAATACTTGAAAAGCTCATAACTACCCTAAAAAAATATTGTTGAAATGAGTTGAAACTCGGAGGGTCGATCAGGAATAATACTTTGATAGGTAGTTCCAAATAAATTTCATTGGAATCTTACCTACTGTAATTTCTCTCTGCGCATGCGCAAACATGAAATGTAGACGTTTCCTTATAACGCTTCTAACTACGCAAAAAATAGTCGTAGAGAGATGAAATGTTGAGGGTACACGTGGGGTGGATCGCAAATGGTCCCGAATTCAAAACGAAACTACCCAACTATTCTTATATACGTTCATGTGATTCAAGTGAGGAAGCTATACTGCCTACTCGAATTGGCGGACGTTTTTCAATGTTCAAACTTATTGTGTTGTTGCAGAGCCACTGAAAAGTTAGAAAATCCAATATATAACAGCTTTTGATACTTATATTTTTCCGCGACAATTATCGCACATTTCAATCGTTCCACGATTGTGAACACAGCCCCGCGACGACCAGCTCTTGAAATCTTGAATCGCTGGCGTGTTGGCTCTACGCCAACCTGCATTTTCGTGCCAAATCACTGAGGTCGTTTATTATAAACGGGCGAAAGGGGAAGAACAATGGGCCGTCTGTGTCTCCTCGCATACATCCCATTCACATTTACAATACTCCAATCCACGAGAGTATCCCGTGATCCGTCCGCCTCTCGCGCCTTTTACACAATTATTGTTGATTTGTATGAACGAATGACGGCCAAACGGGTCATATCGTAAGGGATAGCGGAACAATTGTTAACACGGAAGAGCCAAATTATATTTTGACATGGATATGTCTTTTGGCTGGGGGTCAAGGAATTTTTAAACGACATATTTTTCGCGACACGAAATTCCGCGACATGGTAGGAGCACTTTAGATTATTATTAACTCGAAAAGTGAAGGCTAGGTAGATCCACCCTATTAACCGTAATGCACAGGGTCCAGATCAGCTGAGTGGCTCCCAGATCTAATTTCCACCGTATTAACCGTAAGAAGGTGAAATTCGGCATGTAGCCTCCTTAGGACGTCATCCTGACGATGCACAGGGTCCAGATCAGCTGAGTGGCTCCCACATCTAATTTCCGACCTATTATCCGTAGGAAGTGGAAATTCGGCATGTAGCCTCCTTAGGACGTCATCCTGACGATGCACAGGGTCCAGATCAGCTGAGTGGCTCCCAGATCTAATTTCCGCCCTATTAACCGTAAGAAGTTGAAATTCGGCATGTAGCCTCCTTAGGACGTCATCCTGACGATGCACAGGGTCCAGATCAGCTGAGTGGCTCCCACATCTAATTTCCGCCCTATTAACCGTAGGAAGTTGAAATTCGGCATGTAGCCTCCTTAGGACGTCATCCTGACGATGCACAGGGTCCAGATCAGCTGAGTGGCTCCCAGATCTAATTTCCGCCCTATTAACCGTAAGAAGGTGAAATTCGGCATGTAGCCTCCTTAGGACGTCATCCTGACGATGCACAGGGTCCAGATCAGCTGAGTGGCTCCCAGATCTAATTTCCACCGTATTAACCGTAAGAAGGTGAAATTCGGCATGTAGCCTCCTTAGGACGTCATCCTGACGATGCACAGGGTCCAGATCAGCTGAGTGGCTCCCAGATCTAATTTCCACCGTATTAACCGTAAGAAGGTGAAATTCGGCATGTAGCCTCCTTAGGACGTCATCCTGACGATGCACAGGGTCCAGATCAGCTGAGTGGCTCCCACATCTAATTTCCGCCCTATTAACCGTAGGAAGTTGAAATTCGGCATGTAGCCTCCTCTAGGACGTCATCTTGACGATGCACAGGGTCCAGATCAGCTGAGTGGCTCCCAGATCTAATTTCCGCCCTATTAACCGTAAGAAGTTGAAATTCGGCATGTAGCCTCCTTAGGACGTCATCCTGACGATGCACAGGGTCCAGATCAGCTGAGTGGCTCCCACATCTAATTTCCGCCCTATTAACCGTAGGAAGTTGAAATTCGACATGTAGCCTCCTTAGGACGTCATCCTGACGATGCACAGGGTCCAGATCAGCTGAGTGGCTCCCACATCTAATTTCCGCCCTATTAACCGTAAGAAGTGGAAATTCGGCATGTAGCCTCCTTAGGACGTCATCTTGACGATGCACAGGGTCCAGATCAGCTGAGTGGCTCCCAGATCTAATTTCCGCCCTATTAACCGTAAGAAGTTGAAATTCGGCATGTAGCCTCCTTAGGACGTCATCCTGACGATGCACAGGGTCCAGATCAGCTGAGTGGCTCCCACATCTAATTTCCGCCTTATTAACGGTAAGAAGTTGAAGTTCGGCATGTAGCCTCCTTAGGACGTCATCTTGACGATGCACATGGTACAGATCAGCTGAGTGGCTCCCAGATCTAATTTGCGCCCTATTAACCGTAAGAAGTTGAAGTTCGGCATGTAGCCTCCTTAGGACGTCATCTTGACGATGCACAGGCTCCAGATCAGCTGAGTGGCTCCCAGATCTAATTTCCACCGTACTAACCGTAAGAAGTTGATGTGATCTTCACGAAGATTAAATTTTTCGCGTACATTAAATTCCGCTTCAATAAACGAAGTGCTGTGACGTCATCATGAGAATGGGGTTTCCCCACTTTGGATTGTCGTGATGATGGTGATGGTGGTGAGCGGCATGTTGCGTTTTAGGAGCCACTCACCTGATCTGTACCCCACGTATTGTGAAGAAGAGGTCGTAAAGAGTATTCAAATAGTTGAATGCAACCCGAAAACTGAAGGCGATTAAATTACTTGGGTATTTCCACCATATTAACGATGTTTTTAAAAGTGATCATGACATTATGTGAGGGAGAGACATATCCATGATCCTTTCTTTTTCCCCAAAGGGAGAAAGTTTTTCAATAAAACAGCTATTTCCCTCAACAAAACATGGAATATCCAACAAAAAATATGGAATTATTTGTTGGTTGGTGAGGTTTTTGAAGAATGAAGACCTCTTCCGTTGTTATTTCATTATTGAAAGACCGGTATTGGTGCATCAGTTCCTTCCTGTCGCGGTGGTTTGGTCTAATTCGCCATAGAAAGGAACCAATGATGGTTGTAAACCGGACTTCCATTAAAGAAATATATGGAGAGGAGGTCTCCATCTTTCAAAATTTTTCAGTGATTCTCTCAGACTCTCAAACTCAACAACAAACTTCTTTTCCATTGTCGGCCCCGTAACAACCAATTCAACATCTGGTAACAACACGTGTTCAGGGACTCATGTAGTTACCACTACAATATTTTTTAATTATTTTCAATAATGAACATTTGGAATCGAAGATGGAAAAAAAATACATTTTTAACTCCCCCCTCCCCCCTCACCCCTCTAAATTTGATGGCTTCCGTGTCAAGGTATGTAGAATCCGAAAATGGAATAACAACGCGGTACGTCGAACATCGCACTTTTCTTAGTTACCATGAACCAAAATTAATGAAATTTGTTGTTTAGCTCCCGCTCGGGGTCCAGTTAGTCCTCGAAGCTCGGTGTTACTGTCAGCAATCTCCAAGGGGTGAAAAATAGGGGTTGCAATTTTCAGAACGCCGTAGCTCGAAAACTTTCGATAAAAGGGTATGGTTTTTTAACATTTTTAAATTGTTCTTGAACTAAAGCATTTTTTGAGACCACCCGGAGCATTGTGCGACCAAGCCATTCGTTTGCACCGAAAAGCTTCGTCAACATGATCGTGAATGAAACGGTAAGAATCCAGCCCAGATATCATCACTAGGGAGCACCTGATTATAATCACGGATGGCTGTGTGAAGTCGAGTTGGTTGTTCTGTGATATTATTCAATTTGAAAAATGATGGGTCTTTTGGATTTTGTTGATAGGTACTTTTGCAACTTGAACAAACGTTGAATTATTATTGGATAAATTATTACACAACGGTAAATTATTACATAACGGTTTATTATGCGATCTTCGCAGTCGGAGCATCTATACAGGTAAATTATTACACAACGGTTTCTTATGTACCTTATGCTTCATGAATAACTACAAATAATTAAATAATGATTGAATCCCCCGCATTTGTAGGAGACATTAATTCCGGAGCCAGCTCCAGTACTCAATTTAGGGCTTTCTTGGGGGGAGCGCCCAACCAGGGTACTGACCACAGCAAACAGTGATCTACGTAGAAGGGGCGTCTATACAGGTGAATAATAAACCGCTGTGTAATATTTTGCAGCGTTTTTATAAGCAAATCCGTTTCAGACCATAATGAATTCATCCCTATTCATTCATCCCTAGATTTTAACAAACATTTGTGTTTGTTTATTTGTCACTTCTGACTATATCTGACCTGGGTGCTTGATAAAAATCCAAATTTTGACGATGAGCAATTTCAAAAACTCTATGTGAGTGAAATTTCATTTTGTAGGGGTCAAAACCGGTAAAAAGGCTGAAATCGCTAACAAGTGATACTATACCGAAAACTGATGTCACTGAAAGTGAGATGAAAGGGTGAGTAAAGACAGAAAAACGCAATTAAAATAAATTTAAAAAAACATTATAATAGCTATATAATCGCGAAAAAATTATACAATTTTACAAAAAGTAGTCAGTATGGTTTCTGGCTATATACCTAATATTTTTACATAGTAGTTATTTTTTTAATGGGGGCAATTGGAAGGGGAAACTTCTTTGTGAATTTTTAAAAACCTAGTGGTGATTTGATAAACCCCCACGGCAATATATTATAATATGGATAGGTGTTCAAAATAAATAATACAATTAGGATATCATAACTAAATAATAGAGATAAAACCCACAAAATTCGAAGTGAAAATGGAGATTTTTGTGACTTTGGAGTCGAAGAAAAGCTGGACGGATGGTTAATTATAGGCAGGGTTGTCGCGTCCATAAGGCAACTTGGGGTACTGCCCCGGCACCCAAAAATACTGGAGTAAAAAATACCAACCATTCTTCAGTTGGCATCTGAATTTCCCTCCGTACACTGTACCTGCCTAGCATTTTTCACAAGTTCAACAGCCACATGCCAGAGTTCTCTGGCTATGGATATTCCATATTCTAGTAGAGCATCCATGGTGGTTCCCTAATGTTAGCTCCATAGACCAAGCATGTTATCGGAATAAAGCGCCAGTAATCGATGTCCTGCAATCGAAATCGAAACCTGGGCTCCTGAAACTGGAAGGTAGGTCCTGGGACCTAGTGTCGCCATGGCAACCGAGAAAAGTGGCCCATCCGCTCATGCTCAGTCGAGTAAAAATGTTGTTCGCCACGCCCACTTTGGGCCGCGCTCCATAATCTGATTTCAACCCCAAAATCGTTCGTTTCACAATCGATTCGATCCCATCGATTCAATTTGTCATCTCGATACGAGATGCCTTCTTCTTCTGATTTGTTTTTGTTGTCTCTGAATGGAGGACATCGGCTTATGTCCGACATCTATAGATGACAACTAAGCTGAGAACTTCCACTCCACTCCATTGAATCACATTACCTTTCTCTGTTGAGTCAGTTTTAAATTTTTGCGTCAAATTTTGTGCGTTTTGCGCTCGGTCCGGTTCCGATGACAGATTTGTATTTGTGGTACCTACGTGCGTGTTGTCCTGTTTTCTGTTTGTGGAATGATCGGCATCCTAACACATAGATAACTACCTAGCTTCTCCCATTCAAGTAGGTACCGGCTGACGGGTCATTGGTTTGTTGTATTTTAGTTTACTATATTTTTTTAACACATGAATTCGGTGGCTAATTTGCAGTAGAAATTGTCGACGTTTTCGTACGACGATAGAGTGCTGATTAAAAGAGATAAGCTTTGCTGAATATCACTGCTATCAGTAAATAAGGGAATATCACTCTATCAGTAAATAAGGGAAGGGTGTTGTTGCCTTGGGGTATTTTGTAGACAAATCTGTTGGTTTTGTGTTCTGGTCTGGTGCCGCACCGTTTTCAGACCCCACGCACCGCTACTGATTATAGGTATTTACATTCGTTATCTCATCTATATGTGGTTTTCTAGGTAGACATGTATTTCAGTTGCAATGGGAAAGGTGAGGGTGGGGGTACGGGAATGTACGTACCTTCTCTGTACAACTTATTCGACACTAACTTATATCGATGCTAACTCATATCGACGCTAACTCATATTGACACTAACTTATATCGACGCTAACAACTTATCGACGCTAACTTATATCGATGCTAACAACTTATCGACGCTAACTTATATTGACACTAACCTATATCGACGCTTAAGTTTTATTGATGCTAACTTATATCGACGCTAGCTTATATCGACACTAGCAACTTATCGACGCTAACTTATATCAACGCTAACTTATATCAATGCTAACTTATATCGACGCTAAGAACTTATCAACACTAATTTATATAGACGCTAAAGCTGCGTTCACATGGATGCGGAAAGTGAGGAAATGCGTGGTGCAGAAAATGCGGAAAAGTAGTGGGGGAACTGTGGAAGTGCGGAGTGTGTTCACATGGATGCGGAAAGGAGGTGCGGAAACTTCTGCAGCCTTGACAACAAAGATAAACAAATCGGCTTTGTCCCGCCCAGCTTTGCCAAGCCAAGACTTCCAACGACCATGAACCCCATATTTCGGTTGATTTTTTTGGTTTATTATTTTCAATAATGAACCATTGGAATCGAGCATGAAAAAAAAAAATTCTTACCCCCCCCTCAAAATTTGATGGTTTACGTTTCAAGGTATGTACAATCCAAGACTGCAATATCTGTCTGTCCACCGTACGCCGTACGCCGTACGGGCCACTTTTCTTAGTTACCATGAAAGAAAATTGATGAAATTCGGGTTATAGGTACCTAGGTTCCGTTCGCTGTCTAGTTGGTCCTCGAAGCTCGACGTTACTGTGAGTCATCTCTAAGGGGTTCAAAATAGGGGTTGAAATTTTCAAAACGCCTATACCATTTTTTTACGTGAATATTTTTACGGTTTTAAATAGTTCTTGAACTTGCGAGTTTTTTAAGACCATCCGGAGCGTCGTACGTCCAGCCGTTCGTTCACAGTAAGGCCCCGAAGTTTGCACCGACAGGCATTTTCGACTCCAGTGTGAATGAAATTGTATACAAATCAAACCAATTCTCGTAACCAGAGACGCGCCCACAATAGGAAATTTGTGAATACGGCCAATCATTGGTAGGGATCACCTGATTATATTGGCGGAGTATGAAGTCGAGTTGGTTGTTCTGTGATATTATTTCATTTGCAAAATGATGGCTCTTTTGGAGTTTGTTGGTAGGTAGTGAAACTTGAACAAACGTTGAAGTATTATTGATGGGTAAATTATTACTACGGTAAATCATTACTCAACGGTAAATTATTACACAACGGTTCATTATACCATCTACGTAGAAGGGGCTGGAGTTTGTTGGTAGGTACTTTCGCAACTTTTTTCACTCCTCATCAACAATTTCTTTTCAGAACTTCATTATGTGAGTTTCTTTTTGTTAGGTACTGTTTGTCATCGGCAGAATTATTTTAGCAACATTTAACTCGTGATTTAGGTAGGTACCTAGTAACGAGTACGGGGTTAGGTACTAACCTAAGGAGGGTCTGCGATCTACATAATATGTATAGAATAGTACATATCATATTATATAGACGGGTTATCTATACATAGAGCTGTGATCTGTAACAGGAGGGTATTCTATACAAAATAATAAACCGTTGTGCAGGGATTTGCAGCGTTTTTCGTTTCAATTCAATTTCAATTCAATTTTTTTGTATTCAGCAAATACATTATACAACAAATATAATGATTTTTAGAGAGTCTATATACAGAATACAAGATCTAAACTTATGTTGGTTTATGAGCCTAAGGTCAATGACCCGTTTCATATTCTATAATCATTAATTCTGTATTTACGATTAAAATAGTTTTTGTTCAAAACTTTTGTTTTTGCGTTATGACAAGAGCCCTAAAGGGAGGATCAAATGAGAACATTGAAACCTCAACCAAGTCTTCTGTACGGTCACTGACAAGCTACATCCCTATACTGTTAACTTGTAGGTAAACTCGATATAATACAATAAAAACTCAGTATAATAATATTATAATTAAAAAAATATTCTGTAGGTGTATTTTACAATAAAACAAAAACTGGAAGACCTCACGTCGTGCCTGCAATCGAAAAAAAAATATTCTTTTTAAAAAAGCATAACATACGCAAAAGGGCCGGAGGACCATTTTTTCGAACACATTTTTTCTAACAACGTGCCATATCGGACACAAAGCCGTAAAAAATCGAATCCCATGAAAAAGACACTGAGGCCCTTTTCGCATATTTCATGAGAAGGAATGATAACATGGATGATGGTAGCTTAAAATATTTCACCATCATGACATGGAAATCCTAGCCCAACTTATAAATGGAGATTCCACCTGCACCACGAACACTCGTACACCAAATACCAACTAATTATTGGAAATCATTCAAGAAACAACATTGTCGTGCCGGCGTAGTGGTGGGGGTGGGGGGGGGGGGGGGCGCAGAAGGTAATTGCGCACTCATGCGGTGCGGAAAATATCAAAATCTCCAGAACGCGAACTGTTTACGCCTCAACGTTATCGGTTTCATGTTGTGAAGTGTCCGTGTTTACTTACGTGGTGAACAATAAGCCTCCCTCTTCGTCTGACTAATCCCCGTCTACTCCACTCGGCAGTCCACGCTTCGTTCACGTACGATCTCATCATTCGATTTTCTCGTCTCGTTTCGATTAACGAAAATAGTTTTCTACTTGTCCCTCTGAATACAAAATCGTATATTTTGGATTCTCTGTGGCCATCATACCTCAGGAGACTGGTTTCAGCTCATCAACCTCTGCGTATAACTCCATGCTACATCGAAATATGTAAGTTTCTTCAAACGAATCGGATCACCATCGCCAATTTTAACCTTTAGTTCTCCATGATGTTATTTCATCCCGTTCATTACAGAGTCAGGGCATCTGGAGGCAGCACACACACACACATATACATCATAACCATCCATCATCATACCTACGACGAAATACTGCAGCATCGTTTATGCTGCTTGTTGGAATTCGGCTCGTTTCCTGCCTTGGTGGTTTGGAGTTTTGGATACGCAGCAACGTGGACATTTACCAACTTCGAGTGACGTCATCACCTCATCACCCGGTCAGTTCGTTCCAAATTGACTATTTGACTCAACCACTTAGTTTTTTAACAGAAAATACTTTATGTTTACCTTTTATAATTTCACCGGAGCTCCGTAGGTACTTGAATAAGTTAACAAATGATTTATTCACAAACCCACCATTATTTCGAAAATTTATTAAACAACGGGCTTGATTAATTGGTTTTTACCTTTTTGGACAACCCCTATCAAGCACGATCATTGTTTTTGGTAGCAGAGCGTGGTTAGTGGGTTGTGATAGTTATTCGAACGTTTGATTTTGATATCGTAATTATATCAAACATTAAGTACTTACCTATTTTGAGATTGCACGATCTATAAATCGAATATTTTAGATCGACTCATTATTCTGCACATTTTATATATCGAACATTTTAGATCGACTCGTCGATTTGAACTTGTCTGGTTCGTTGAAATCGTATATTTCTCCCTGATTTGATCTAATTTGCATACAATTTTTGTTTTCGTATTAAGTGAGCCCTTCTATATTTTCTCATTCAACTGTATTTGCATTCCATTCATCGATTTTATTTCTAAAATTTTGTTCGGTAGTTTCGAGCACTATAAGATTGTTTGATTCCTTTTTTTTTCTAGTAATTATCTACCTGATTTGGCTAATTCATTTTCTCGCAAATTTAGATTGTAAGGAAACTGGCAATCCTTTGTCCCCTAATCCTTATTCCCGAACGTGCTATTCACCTCAACCCTTATCCATGGAGTAGGTATTACACATTCGAAATTGCATTTACCTATTCACAATGACTTTCGAAACCGAAGTAGCAAAGGCTAAGAAAGGGTGGCTCGCCGCTGCAAAGGAAGTACAGTGGATTTGCGATAAAGGACGTTCCGCACACACCAATCCGCAAGTGATTAACGAATTCAAGGGCGCTTTTCGAGTACTTGAAAAATACTACACTAGATTCGAGGATGCCTATGCATTTAATACTCAGCTTTATGAAGATGAGAATAAAGGTTCTGAGTTTCCTAATGAAAACGAGAAGAAAACGTTAGCGTCAGTTAAGAAATATTACTATGAAAGTTTAACCCTCATGGAGACCGTTTCTGCTTCTGCATCGTCGTCAAGTAGTAATTTAGGGAAGACGACCACAGCTTACAATGAATCGAAGTCTAGTTATTTGCCGAAGATTGACCTTCCCAAATTTGATGGTCAGATTTTGAATTGGCCAAAATTCAAAGATACATTTGTATCTCTTGTCCATCAAAACGATAATTTGAAGGCAATTCAGAAATTTCATTATCTCATTTCAGTTTTAAGTGGTCCAGCACTATCCGTTATTTCGAATTTACCTCTCGTTGACATAGCGTGGGAAGCTCTAATCAAGACCTACGATAAGAAACGCATTCTAGCTAGTAACTATCTAGATCAAGTTTTGAACTATAAACCCGTTCAAGGTAAACAAACGGAATCACTGAACAGTTTTCTAGCTAAAGTTGCTGAGTCTATTTCCGCGCTCAATATTGGTAATGAAGGTGAATTTATACTATTTTATCTTGCTTCAAAATGTCTAGATTTTCGCACAAGGGAACGTTTTGAAATTGATTCAAAGGAAACAGAGTTTCCTACTGTTAACCAGCTAGTTACTTATGTCAGAGAACATTTGCTCGCTCTTCAATTAGCTGAATGCAAATCTTCATCTCAGTCCACTGATTCAAATAGCGCATCTCAGAGTAAATCTAAATCATCTTGCCACGATTCGAAGCAAAGGTCAAATAATGCTTCTAAATCGTTTGTGGCTAGTAATGCTCCCGCTCGTAAAGCGGACAGTAAGAGTAAATCGAATATTTCATATCCTGAGTGTCTAGTTTGTAATCGTGGGTGTAATCGTGGGTCTCATTCCATTTTGAGTTGCGAAAAATTTCATGATTCTACCGTAGCTCAGCGAGTGCAATACTTGAAGAATTGGAAGGGTTGTTTAAATTGCCTCAGCCATCTACATTCTACAGTTGACTGTAAATCACAGTGGACCTGTAGGTTTTGTAAACAAAAACACCATGTCATGCAGATTAACCACGATGCAGATTAAGAGCACCATGTTCCTGTGCTCACAGGACTCAACCTGACCATTCTCCGCACAATTTGACGACTGCGACTTCCAACCCAGCTCTTTCAGCTGTCCTCGAATCATTCTCCGATGAGGTTGTATCCGTTATTTTAGGGACTCCAATAGTTCAAATAAAAGATGCTGGAGGTCAGTTTCAAGACGTCAGGTTGGTTTTAGATTGTGGAAGCCAACATAGCTTCATCACTCAGCGATGTGTTAGGCGTTTGGGTTTGGATGCTTCGAAATTCGCTAAACGGATTTCTGGCATTGATGAGACGGCTTTTGAAGGTGCAAAGGGACAAACTGCTTGTACAATTCGTCCAAGAGATAAAATGTCACCCAATTTGTCAATCAATGCTGTGGTAAATAAAAATATTACGTCATTCCTTCCTTCAAGTCCATTTCCCCCACATTTGATCAAGTCTTTTTCACGTTTTGAACTGGCTGATCCTAAATTTTGGGTTTCATCTCCAGTCGACCTTTTACTTGGAGCTGAAGTTTTTGATCAAATTTGGACGAAACCTACTGTGAAGATTCGTCCAGATGGTCCCTCTTTATTTCCTTCGATATTTGGGAATGTTGTGATGGGTAAATACAAAAGCACATAGTCACACCATACTACTTCCCTCTTCGCGTTTTCAGAATCTGATGATCTCAACGATAATCTTCGTAAATTCTGGGAAATTGAGGAAGTCGTTCAAGCTCCTATTTTGAATCCGGATGACCAGGCTTGCGAGCATCATTTCCAACAGTCTCATTCTAGACTCCCTAATGGTCAATACGTTGTCAGCTTACCATTTCGTTCAGTACTACCTACTCTCGATTCCAGTACCACTATGGCTTCTAATCGTTTTTATTCTCTCGAGGCGAGACTAGAGAAGAACCCTGACCTTAAGACCCAATACCATTCTTTCATGCAAGAATACATTGACGGGTCACATGAGTCCTTCACAATCAACGTCGAAATACGTGATTCCTCATGATTCAGTGATGAAAGAAGATAGAGGTAAAATAAAGATTCGAGTAGTTTTCGATGGTAGTGCCAAAACTCATAATGGCTCTCTCAATGACAATTTGCTGACTGGTCCAAAGCAACAGAATGACATTCGATCAGTACTTCTTAACTTTCGTAAGCACACTGTTGTCTTTGTTGCTGACATAGTGAAAATGTATAGGAACATTTGGGTCTCTGAAGAGGACCGATCATACCAACATATCGTATGGCGTTTTGATCAATCTGCACCCTTGCTGACCTATCAGCTTAATACAGTCACTTATGGATTATCCTGTGCTCTATACTTGGCTTTCAGAGTCTTACACCAATTGCGTGAAGACGAAGGATCGAAATATCCTAAAGCAGCTGAGATCATAGAAAGGGACGTCTATGTTGATGATTATGCTACTGGTTCTCACTCAATAGAAGACGCACTATATCTCCAGGACCAACTGATACACCTACTGAAGTTAGGAGGTTTTGAGCTAGGTAAATGGGCCAGCAATCGTAAAGAGCTGCTTCACCCAGTGTCTGGTGATTCCCATTGCACTCCAGTTTCTATTTCACCTCCCGATGAAACAAGCATCAAGGTTCTAGGAATTCAATGGGATCCCTCTCTGGATTGTTATTCCTATCAGATGAACCTACCAGAATTTGGTTGTTATACCAAAAGAACGTCCCTTTCTAGATCAAATCAGGAAGAAATATACGATTTCAACGAACTAGTAGTAACTGTAGTTATGAGACTGTATGATCCTTTAGGATTCCTCTCGCCCTACATCGTTTTGCTGAAAGGTTTCATTCAGTCCTTATGGAAAGAACGTTTGGGGTGGGACCAACCACTTCCTAGCCATCTCGTTGAGGAATGGGAGTCATCAATAAGACAACTAGACCAACTTTCAAGTGTCAGAATACCTCGATTTGTAGGGGCCTCTACGACATCAACTCATCAGGTCATTGGCTTCTCAGATGCGTCAATGAAGGCATATTGCGCAGTATTATATTTGAAAACCATGTCCGAAAATTCGACCTCCGTTCACCTACTTGTTGCTAAAACTAAGTTAGCACCATTGAAGACGATCTCTGTGCCAAGGCTTGAGCTTTGTGGGGCTCTGCTCCTGGCCAGACTCTATAAATCAATATCGCCCTTTCTCAACTTATTACCGTCATCCATTTTCGAACCAGCGTTTTTCACAGGTTCATCGATTGTATTAGGATGGTTGAAAACACCTCCATTCAAACTCAAGACGTTTGTGGCAAATCGAGTATCCGAGATTGGTGAACTAACACCACTCAATTGTTGGAGACATGTTGACACCAATCAAAACCCAGCGGACTGTGGGTCGAGGGGTCTTTTACCTTCAGAATTGGTGCACCACAACATTTGGTGGCAAGGACCAGATTGGTTACCATTAGACGAGGAGACGTGGCCTATTCCATCATTTTCTGTGCAATGCAACTTGCCTGAAGTTAAAAGCGATCCGGTTGCACTCAGTCTTATTTCTAAAGATGATCACCCTTTTCTTTTATGGATGAAGCAATTTTCTTCATTCATGAAAATCATACGTGTTGTTGCAATTCTGGTACGAGCCATCCATAATTGACGCAACAGGCTAAATCCACGAACTGGACTTCTCCAACGTCAGGACATTGATACGGCTATGAATTGCTGCATAAAAGCAGTTCAACTTCATTTACTTCTGGAAGGCAATTCGAAACCAGAAGACATTCACCGTCTTTATGGAAATCTTTGCCCTTTCTTTGACAGACATGGACTCATGAGGGTGGGCGGTAGGTTAACTCACTCCAACCTTCCGTATAATAGCAGATATCCTATTTTACTTCCTGCAAAGTCCCATTTCACCATTTTACTGGTTGATTTCTATCATTCTGCTTACCTGCACCCTGGACCTCCTTTACTCCAGGCATTGTTACAAACCCGTTTTTGGGTTCCGGCACTCCGGAGACTTGTTCGTCAACGCACATTCCATTGTTTGAAGTGCTATAAAAAGAATGCTAAGGCTAAAATTCCTATCATGGCAGATTTACCGAAATTTCGAGTGGAAGGCAACCGACTGTTTACCCATGTGGGAACAGACTTTGCAGGTCCTTTCATAATTAGAGATTCATTGCGAAGGAAGGCACAAACCCGAAAAGCATACTTATGCTTATTCGCTTGTATGCAAACAAAGGCAGTTCACCTCGAAATAGTTTCTGCTCTCTCATCTGAGGCATTCCTAGCTAGCTTCGACAGGTTCATTTCCCGCAGAGGACTCCTGAGCAAGTATACTCAGACTGTGGTACAAACTACATAGGAGCGAACAACCAACTAAAAGAATTTTACCATTGGTTCAACATGCCTACGACTCAAGCTCAGGTAAACCACCGTTCCCTTCAGCAAGGCATACAGTGGAACTTTAACCCTCCTCAAAGCCCACACTTCGGGGGAATTTGGGAAGCAGGTGTGCGCTCCATCAAGACATTAATGGTAAAGTCTGCTGGTGCAGCCCCCCTTACCTTCGAGGAACTGGGTACATTATTCACCAGGTTTGAAGCTATTCTCAACTCCCGACCATTGTGTCCCCTAACTGCCAATTTGGAAGACTGCAATTACCTGTCACCTGGCCACTTCTTGGTGGGTGGCCCCCTTCTTGTTTATCCTGAACCTTCTCTTCTGGATAGGAAGGAGTATTTGTTGTCAAGGTGGCAGTTAGTGAAGAAAATGCACCAACAGTTTTGGAACAGATGGCGTTTGGAATACCTTCAAACTTTACAGAAACGCCATAAATGGACTAAGGACGTCCCAAACATCAATGTAGGCGACCTTGTGCTCCTTATGGAAGATTGCTCTGACATTATGAGGTGGCCTACTGCAAGAGTCATCGAAGTTCATCCAGGTCGGGATGGAGTAGTTCGCGTTGCCACAGTCAAAACCAGCCGCTCGACCTTCAAACGTACAGTCCAAAAGCTCATTCCTCTCCTTCCTCTATCCACTCCTGCATATGATTGCTAGTTGCCAAGAATTTGATTTGCTTATAAGTATGTACTACCTATGTTTTGTCTTTGAAATTTGTTTTGTACAAATTTGGTGGGCGGAATGTTTACGCCTCAACGTTATCAGTTTCATGTTGTGAAGTGTCCGTGTTTACTTACGTGGTGGATAATAAGCCTCCCTCTTCGTCTGACTAATCCCCATCTACTCCACTCGGCAGTCCACGCTTCGTTCACGTACGATCTCATCATTCGATTTTCTCGTCTCGTTTTGATTAACGAAAATAGTTTTCTACTTGTCCCTCTGAATACAAAATCGTATATTTTTGATTCTCTGTGGCCATCATACCTCAGGAGACTGGTTTCAGCTCATCAACCTCTGCGTATAACTCCATGCTACATCGAAATATGTAAGTTTCTTCAAACGAATCGGATCACCAGTTCTCCATGATGTTATTCCATCCCGTTCATTACAGAGTCAGGGCATCTGGAGGCAGCACACACACACACATATACATCATAACCATCCATCATCATACCTACGACGAAATACTGCAGCATCGTTTATGCTGCTTGTTGGAATTCGGCTCGTTTCCTGCCTTGGTGGTTTGGAGTTTTGGATACGCAGCAACGTGGACATTTACCAACTTCGAGTGACGTCATCACCTCATCACCCGGTCAGTTCGTTCCAAATTGACTATTTGACTCAACCACTTAGTTTTTTAACAGAAAATACTTTATGTTTACCTTTTATAATTTCACCGGAGCTCCGTAGGTACTTGAATAAGTTAACAAATGATTTATTCACAAACCCACCATTATTTCGAAAATTTATTAAACAACGGGCTTGATTAATTGGTTTTTACCTTTTTGGACAACCCCTATCAAGCACGATCATTGTTTTTGGTAGCAGAGCGTGGTTAGTGGGTTGTGATAGTTATTCGAACGTTTGATTTTGATATCGTAATTATATCAAACATTAAGTACTTACCTATTTTGAGATTGCACGATCTATAAATCGAATATTTTAGATCGACTCATTATTCTGCACATTTTATATATCGAACATTTTAGATCGACTCGTCGATTTGAACTTGTCTGGTTCGTTGAAATCGTATATTTCTCCCTGATTTGATCTAATTTGCATACAATTTTTGTTTTCGTATTAAGTGAGCCCTTCTATATTTTCTCATTCAACTGTATTTGCATTCCATTCATCGATTTTATTTCTAAAATTTTGTTCGGTAGTTTCGAGCACTATAAGATTGTTTGATTCCTTTTTTTTCTAGTAATTATCTACCTGATTTGGCTAATTCATTTTCTCGCAAATTTAGATTGTAAGGAAACTGGCAATCCTTTGTCCCCTAATCCTTATTCCCGAACGTGCTATTCACCTCAACCCTTATCCATGGAGTAGGTATTCATCATCATCTTCTAAAGGCAGCGCCTTGTCGGTGTAGCCATTCGTCCCTATCCATTGCAGCCCTCTTCAGCTGATGGTAAGAGGTGCATCCCAGTAGGTATTACACATTCGAAATTGCATTTAACTATTCACAATGACTTTCGAAACCGAAGTAGCAAAGGCTAAGAAAGGGTGGCTCGCCGCTGCAAAGGAAGTACAGTGGATTTGCGATAAAGGACGTTCCGCACACACAAATCCGCAAGTGATTAACGAATTCAAGGGCGCTTTTCGAGTACTTGAAAAATACTACACTAGATTCGAGGATGCCTATGCATTTAATACTCAGCTTTATGAAGATGAGAATAAAGGTTCTGAGTTTCCTAATGAAAACGAGAAGAAAACGTTAGCGTCAGTTAAGAAATGTTACTATGAAAGTTTAACCCTCATGGAGACCGTTTCTGCTTGTGCATCGTCGTCAAGTAGTAATTTAGGGAAGACGACCACAGCTTACAATGAATCGAAGTCTCGTTATTTGCCGAAGATTGACCTTCCCAAATTTGATGGTCAGATTTTGAATTGGCCAAAATTCAAAGATACATTTGTATCTCTTGTCCATCAAAACGATAATTTGAAGGCAATTCAGAAATTTCATTATCTCATTTCAGTTTTAAGTGGTCCAGCACTATCCGTTATTTCGAATTTACCTCTCGTTGACATAGCGTGGGAAGCTCTAATCAAGACCTACGATAAGAAACGCATTCTCGCTAGTAACTATCTAGATCAAGTTTTGAACTATAAACCCGTTCAAGGTAAACAAACGGAATCACTGAACAGTTTTCTAGCTAAAGTTGCTGAGTCTATTTCCGCGTTCAGGCTTCTCAATATTGGTAATGAAGCTGAATTTATACTATTTTATCTTGCTTCAAAATGTCTAGATTTTCGCACAAGGGAACGTTTTGAAATTGATTCAAAGGAAACAGAGTTTCCTACTGTTAACCAGCTAGTTACTTATGTCAGAGAACATTTGCTCGCTCTTCAATTAGCTGAATGCAAATCGTCATCTCAGTCCACTGATTCAAATAGCGCATCTCAGAGTAAATCTAAATCATCTTGCCACGATTCGAAGCAAAGGTCAAATAATGCTTCTAAATCGTTTGTGGCTAGTAATGCTCCCGCTCGTAAAGCGGACAGTAAGAGTAAATCGAATATTTCATATCCTGAGTGTCTAGTTTGTAATCGTGGGTGTAATCGTGGGTCTCATTCCATTTTGAGTTGCGAAAAATTTCATGATTCTACCGTAGCTCAGCGAGTGCAATACTTGAAGAATTGGAAGGGTTGTTTAAATTGCCTCAGCCATCTACATTCTACAGTTGACTGTAAATCACAGTGGACCTGTAGGTTTTGTAAACAAAAACACCATGTCATGCTTCACAGGGCTCAACCTGACCATTCTCCGCACAATTTGACGACTGCGACTTCCAACCCAGCTCTTTCAGCTGTCCTCGAATCATTCTCCGATGAGGTTGTATCCGTTATTTTAGGGACTGCAATAGTTCAAATAAAAGATGCTGGAGGTCAGTTTCAAGACGTCAGGTTGGTTTTAGATTGTGGAAGCCAACATAGCTTCATCACTCAGCGATGTGTTAGGCGTTTGGGTTTGGATGCTTCGAAATTCGCTAAACGGATTTCTGGCATTGGTGAGACGGCTTTTGAAGGTGCAAAGGGACAAACTGCTTGTACAATTCGTCCAAGAGATAAAATGTCACCCAATTTGTCAATCAATGCTGTGGTAATTAAAAATATTACGTCATTCCTTCCTTCAAGTCCATTTCCCCCACATTTGATCAAGTCTTTTTCACGTTTTGAACTGGCTGATCCTAAATTTTGGGTTTCATCTCCAGTCGACATTTTACTTGGAGCTGAAGTTTTTGATCAAATTTGGACGAAACCTACTGTGAAGATTCGTCCAGATGCTCCCCCTTTATTTCCTTCGATATTTGGGAATGTTGTGATGGGTAAATACAAAAGCACATAGTCACACCATACTTCTTCCCTCTTCGCGTTTTCAGAATCTGATGATCTCAACGATAATCTTCGTAAATTCTGGGAAATTGCCGTCGTTCAAGCTCCTATTTTGAATCCGGATGACCAGGCTTGCGAGCATCATTTCCAACAGTCTCATTCTAGACTCCCTAATGGTCAATACGTTGTCAGCTTACCATTTCGTTCAGTACTACCTACTCTCGATTCCAGTACCACTATGGCTTCTAATCGTTTTTATTCTCTCGAGGCGAGACTAGAGAAGAACCCTGACCTTAAGACCCAATACCATTCTTTCACGCAAGAATACATTGACTTGGGTCACATGAGTCCTTCACAATCAACGTCGAAATACGTGATTCCTCATGATTCAGTGATGAAAGAAGATAGAGGTAAAATAAAGATTCGAGTAGTTTTCGATGGTAGTGCCAAAACTCATAATGGCTCTCTCAATGACAATTTGCTGACTGGTCCAAAGCAACAGAATGACATTCGATCAGTACTTCTTAACTTTCGTAAGCACGCTGTTGTCTTTGTTGCTGACATAGTGAAAATGTATAGGAACATTTGGGTCTCTGAAGAGGACCGATCATACCAACATATCGTATGGCGTTTTGATCAATCTGCACCCTTGCTGACCTATCAGCTTAATACAGTCACTTATGGATTATCCTGTGCTCTATACTTGGCTCTCAGAGTCTTACACCAATTGCGTGAAGACGAAGGATCGAAATATCCTAAAGCAGCTGAGATCATAGAAAGGGACGTCTATGTTGATGATTATGCTACTGGTTCTCACTCAATAGAAGACGCACTATATCTCCAGGACCAACTGATACACCTACTGAAGTTAGGAGGTTTTGAGCTAGGTAAATGGGCCAGCAATCGTAAAGAGCTGCTTCACCCAGTGTCTGGTGATTCCCATTGCACTCCAGTTTCTATTTCACCTCCCGATGAAACAAGCATCAAGGTTCTAGGAATTCAATGGGATCCCTCTCTGGATTGTTATTCCTATCAGATGAACCTACCAGAATTTGGTTGTAATACCAAAAGAACGTCCCTTTCTAGATCAAATCAGGAAGAAATATACGATTTCAACGAACTAGTAGTAACTGAAGTTATGAGACTGTATGATCCTTTAGGATTCGTCTCGCCCTACATCGTTTTGCTGAAAGGTTTCATTCAGTCCTTATGGAAAGAACGTTTGGGGTGGGACAAACCACTTCCTAGCCATCTCGTTGAGGAATGGGAGTCATCAATAAGACAACTAGACCAACTTTCAAGTGTCAGAATACCTCGATTTGTAGGGGCCTCTACGACATCAACTCATCAGGTCATTGGCTTCTCAGATGCGTCAATGAAGGCATATTGCGCAGTATTATATTTGAAAACCATGTCCGAAAATTCGACCTCCGTTCACCTACTTGTTGCTAAAACTAAGTTAGCACCATTGAAGACGATCTCTGTGCCAAGGCTTGAGCTCTGCTCCTGGCCAGACTCTATAAATCAATATCGCCCTTTCTCAACTTATTACCGTCTTCCTTTTTCGAACCAGCGTTTTTCACAGATTCATCGATTGTATTAGGATGGTTGAAAACACCTCCATTCAAACTCAAGACGTTTGTGGCAAATCGAGTATCCGAGATTGGTGAACTAACACCACTCAATTGTTGGAGACATGTTGACACCAATCAAAACCCAGCGGACTGTGGGTCGAGGGGTCTTTTACCTTCAGAATTGGTGCACCACAACATTTGGTGGCAAGGACCAGATTGGTTACCATTAGACGAGGAGACGTGGCCTATTCCATCATTTTCTGTGCAATGCAACTTGCCTGAAGTTAAAAGCGATCCGGTTTCACTCAGTCTTATTTCTAAAGATGAGCACCCTTTTCTTTTATGGATGAAGCAATTTTCTTCATTCATGAAAATCATACGTGTTGTTGCAATTTTGGTACGAGCCATCCATAATCGACGCAACAGGCTAAATCCACGAACTGGACTTCTCCAACGTCAGGACATTGATACGGCTATGAATTGCTGCATAAAAGCAGTTCAACTTCATTTACTTCTGGAAGGCAATTCGAAACCAGAAGACATTCACCGTCTTTATGGAAATCTTTGCCCTTTCTTTGACAGACATGGACTCATGAGGGTGGGCGGTAGGTTAACTCACTCCAACCTTCCGTATAATAGCAGATATCCTATTTTACTTCCTGCAAAGTCCCATTTCACCATTTTACTGGTTGATTTCTATCATTCTGCTTACCTGCACCCTGGACCTACTTTACTCCAGGCATTGTTACAAACCCGTTTTTGGGTTCCGGCACTCAGGAGACTTGTTCGTCAACGCACATTCCATTGTTTGAAGTGCTATAAAAAGAATGCTAAGGCTAAAATTCCTATCATGGCAGATTTACCGAAATTTCGAGTGGAAGGCAACCGACTGTTTACCCATGTGGGAACAGACTTTGCAGGTCCTTTCATAATTAGAGATTCATTGCGAAGGAAGGCACAAACCCGAAAAGCATACTTATGCTTATTCGCTTGTATGCAAACAAAGGCAGTTCACCTCGAAATAGTTTCTGCTCTCTCATCTGAGGCATTCCTAGCTAGCTTCGACAGGTTCATTTCCCGCAGAGGACTCCTGAGCAAGTATACTCAGACTGTGGTACAAACTACATAGGCGCGAACAACCAACTAAAAGAATTTTACCATTGGTTCAACATGCCTACGACTCAAGCTCAGGTAAACCACCGTTCCCTTCAGCAAGGCATACAGTGGAACTTTAACCCTCCTCAAAGCCCACACTTCGGGGGAATTTGGGAAGCAGGTGTGCGCTCCATCAAGACATTAATGGTAAAGTCTGCTGGTGCAGCCCCCCTTACCTTCGAGGAACTGGGTACATTATTCACCAGGTTTGAAGCTATTCTCAACTCCCGACCATTGTGTCCCCTAACTGCCAATTTGGAAGACTGCAACTACCTGTCACCTGGCCACTTCTTGGTGGGTGGCCCCCTTCTTGTTTATCCTGAACCTTCTCTTCTAGATAGGAAGGAGTATTTGTTGTCAAGGTGGCAGTTAGTGAAGAAAATGCACCAACAGTTTTGGAACAGATGGCGTTTGGAATACCTTCAAACTTTACAGAAACGCCATAAATGGACTAAGGACGTCCCAAACATCAATGTAGGCGACCTTGTGCTCCTTATGGAAGATTGCTCTGACATTATGAGGTGGCCTACTGCAAGAGTCATCGAAGTTCATCCAGGTCGGGATGGAGTAGTTCGCGTTGCCACAGTCAAAACCAGCCGCTCGACCTTCAAACGTACAGTCCAAAAGCTCATTCCTCTCCTTCCTCTATCCACTCCTGCATATGATTGCTAGTTGCCAAGAATTTGATTTGCCTATAAGTATGTACTACCTATGTTTTGTCTTTGAAATTTGTTTTGTACAAATTTGGTGGGCGGAATGTTTACGCCTTAACGTTATCAGTTTCATGTTGTGAAGTGTCCGTGTTTACTTACGTGGTGGATAATAAGCCTCCCTCTTCGTCTGGCTAATCCCCGTCTACTCCACTCGGCAGTCCACGCTTCGTTCACGTACGATCTCATCATTCGATTTTCTCGTCTCGTTTCGATTAACGAAAATAGTTTTCTACTTGTCCCTCTGAATACAAAATCGTATATTTTGGATTCTCTGTGGCCATCATACCTCAGGAGACTGGTTTCAGCTCATCAACCTCTGCGTATAACTCCATGCTACATCGAAATATGTAAGTTTCTTCAAACGAATCGGATCACCAGTTCTCCATGATGTTATTCCATCCCGTTCATTACAGAGTCAGGGCATCTGGAGGCAGCACACACACACACATATACATCATAACCATCCATCATCATACCTACGACGAAATACTGCAGCATCGTTTATGCTGCTTGTTGGAATTCGGCTCGTTTCCTGCCTTGGTGGTTTGGAGTTTTGGATACGCAGCAACGTGGACATTCACCAACTTCGAGTGACGTCATCATCTCATCACCCGGTCAGTTCGTTCCAAATTGACTATTTGACTCAACCACTTAGTTTTTTAACAGAAAATACTTTATGTTTACCTTTTATAATTTCACCGGAGCTCCGTAGGTACTTGAATAAGTTAACAAATTATTTATTCACAAACCCACCATTATTTCGAAAATTTATTAAACAACGGGCTTGATTAATTGGTTTTTACCTTTTTGGACAACCCCTATCAAGCACGATCACGAACAGTCCGCTCCAAAAGTCGACCTGCGGAAGGAGTCCCCCCACTCGATCCTTTGCTCCAGCCAATCAGGTGGCGTTCCCCACTTTCCGCTCCGCACTTTCTGCATCCATGTGAACCTAGCTGAACAACTCATCGACGCTAACTTATATCGATGCTAAGTTATATTGACCCTAACTTATATCGACGCTAACAACTTATCGACACTGACTTATATCGACGCTAACTTATATCGACGCTAAATTATATCGACGCTAACTTATATCGACGCTAAATTATATCCACGCTAACTTATATCGACGCTAAATTATATCGACACTGACTTATATCGACACTAACTTACATCGACACCAACTTATATTGACGCTAACTTATATCGACGCTAAGTTATATTGATGCTAACTTATATCAACGTTAACTTATATCCACGCTAGCAACTTATCGACGCTAACTTATATCGAGGCTAAATTATATTGACGCTAACTTATATTGACGCTGACTTATATAGGGTATTCCTTCTCTGTATTAACACTTCTGAGAGGCAAGGGTCACTTCACTTTTTGTCGCGCCTTACATAATATTATTATCTACCGACGTTTGGTTTGCTTACTTTTGGCGCACGTATGACCGCTCCAACAAGGATCTACGTATTCGGAGACGCATAATGCAAGGAAGCGGCTGCTCAAACTCCTACAGTGACGAAAATGAGCTACAGAAGATGCTCTCCAAAACCCTTTAGTCGGACATTGTGTAGTAAAAAGTGAGACTTGGAGGCTGGTCCTCTGACGTCACGCATCACCCGATGGGTGTGTCCAGAGGGCTCGCCTCTGACGTAGCGTCCTTCAACACCGCTCACCAGAAACCTCTCACTCAGTCTCTTTGCTTTGAGTAACGGCCGCTCCTTTTATTATTTTCAATAGCGAACCTTTGGAATCGGGCATGAAGAACTAACTGTTTTTGGTTTATTATTCTGTGAATAACACACCTATATATTCGCTCAACGAACAGTTTTTATAACACCCCCTCAAAATTTTTGCTTCCGAGTCTGCGAAGCAGCGGCCTTGTGTTCACTTTCGTGAGCCAAAAAATTTTTGTCTTCAGAAATCAAATTTTCCACTTGCATTTTGCGTTTCAAAGCCTACTGAACAAATTTGGTTCCGTGTCTGTCGGTCTGTGGGTCTGTGAGTCTGTGAGTCTGTCCGCATTTCCTTGTTACAGCCATAACTTCCACGATTTTGAATTGATTCAGCTCAAATTTTGAGGGATGGTGCGGATAAGGCCCCTTGAGGTCCCATACAAATTTCAACATGATTGATCTAGCGGTACGCCCTGCGCATGCGCTAACGTTAAATTCAACAAACACGCATAACTTTCACAATTTTGATTCAATTTCGCTCAAATTTTCAAGGGTTGTTTGGACAAGGCCTAGTGAGTTCCAGTATGAATTTTAGCATGATCGGACCCTCGGTGCGCTCTGCGCATGCGCTGGCGTGAAATAGATTCAATTTCCTTGTTACAGCCGTAGTAACCAAAGATTTCACCCAATTTCAATGTAATTCTCAGGGATTAAGCGGGTAGGGCCCATTGAGGTCCCATATAAATTTCAACATGATAGAGCCAGCGGTTCGCCCTGCGCATGCGCTAACGTGAAATTCTTCAAACACGCATAACTTTCGCAATTATGTATAATGGACGTAATGTATTATGGACGTAATGTTATGTAATATGTATATTTCATGTAATGTTATGCAATGTTATGTAATGTAATGTAATGTTATGCAATATGTATATTTCACGTTATGTAATGTAATGTAATGTTATGTTATTTTGCTTCCGAGTCTGTTCTAATTTATAATGGGTCACTCTGATTGTGACGAGGAAGCACCTGTGCCATCACCTTGGCAGTGTATTTGTTTTACATTTCAAGGTGCGTAGATTCCAAAAATGCAATGTCCGTCCGCCGTACCGGCTTCATTTTCGGTCAAGGGTGTTACGCGTGAAAAATGGGTAGGTATAAAAGTAGGTAAGTACTTATTTTTTGTGTTTTCTGTGTTTTAGTAACATAAGCTTTTGAGGTAACGTTTTCCATGTTTTTTATGACGAGAAGACCGAATATGAAGTCGATTTTGACCAAAGAGTGAAAAACTGATATTCTAACGAAGTTTCAGCCTTAAATTTACCTTAAATTTTGGTCTAAAATCGTTGTTCTTCAGCACACAGTTTGGGGCCCCATTTGGGAACACATTTGGGTCCTAGCTGCACTCCGAAACTCGGCAGCCCGATCGGAATACACCCAGGGGCGTTATGGGAGAAAAATAGGTGTAAAAATAGGGGTTTTCTAGGGATTTTTGAGGTTTAATGAACACGAGCTTGTGATGTATCGTTTTCCGCGTTTTTTAGGGCGAGAAGACCGAATATGAAGTTGATTTTGACCAAAGTGAAGAATTGCGTTTGTAACAAAGGTTGAGCTCCCGAAAGTAATTTTTTCTGAGTCAAAAACCTGGGAAATTGCCTGAAATCGCCATAAATTCGTATAACACTGAACTAGTATTAGCAGGTGAATCAAGAATATTAAATAGCACTATCAATCAATCAATGCTTTATTTACATAATATTGCCCATCAGGCGACTATGGTGCAAGCGTGTAAGGTGTTTCAATTGGGTGTGTGTGCGTGATGGTGTAGAAGAGGAGCTGGTCAAGTGGCGTCCACTTCTGAATCTTCTCGGACGTCGTTGTTCCGCAGCGCTCTTCTCTTGAGGCGTTTTCTTTCATATGGCGCTGGTCCCGCGATCTCCTCCACTTCCGGGTTGCCGTGTCCTGATGCTCTTGTCCTCAAGGCGCTGTACGCTGCAAAAATACGGTCTTGCACCGATTCTAATTTAAGATCGCGGTGCAACGTCTCATTACGGACAAACCAAGGTGCACCGCAGATCTGGCGCAGGATTTTGTTTTGCATAGTCTGAATCTTTTGAATAGAGCTCACGTATGCAGAACCCCACACTTCACATCCATATGTCCACACGGGCTTAATCATGAGAGCGTGCAGGAGCCTCTTGTTGCTTAGATCCAGCTTTGCTTTGGGGTTGATCATTGCCCATAGCTGGTAGACTCGTCGCTTCATCTCATTCACAGTGCGACGGATGTGGGGTCTCCACGTGAGTCTCCTATCAAGGATCAAACCCAAGTAGCGCACCTCAGACCTATGGGGGATAACGTCGCTGGCTAGACGGATGTTAGAGACTGACCCTCGTCTTAAGGTGAACGTTGCAAGAGATGACTTTGAGGGGTTAACCCTCACTTTCCATCTGTTACTCCATTGGTCTACTTCATTGAGGTGCGTTTGCAGGTGATTCTCAACTTCTGTTAGCGTCCCTCCCGTAGACAGAATTCCAGTGTCATCAGCAAATTGTGCAGTTAATGTGCTAGTATTGGTGGGGAAGTCATTCGTGTAAATGCTATAGAGTAAGGGAGACAATGGGGAACCTTGCGGGACTCCTGCTGACGCAGATTTAAATTCTGAGAACTCCTGCGCAATCTTGACTCGGAACGTTCGGCCACTGAGGAACGATCGCATTAAGAGGAATAGAGAGTTGGGCAGGAATTCTCTCAACTTAAATAGCAGACCTTCATGCCAGACCTTGTCAAATGCTGCCTGGACATCTAGGAAAACTGCTCCCGTATACTTTTTCTCCTCAAACCCTTTAGCTATGTAGTCCACCACCCGATGAACTTGCTGCACAGTAGAATGAGAGCTTCGAAAGCCAAACTGAAAATTTGGAATTTGGGGGAGACGTGAAGTACATTATTGATTCTTGCCAGGAGGATCTTGTCAAATACCTTACCAAGCACTGGTAACAAACTGATGGGACGGTAGGATGCAGGATGTTGTAAGGGCTTACCTGGCTTCGGGATAACAATCACCACTGCATGCTTCCATACCCCTGGATAGTACCCAAGCCGAAGTAGGGAATTATAGAGACTGAGAAGAAAAGCTCTCCCTTTCCTTGGGAGCCTCTTTACCATTCCAAGAGTCACCAAATCATACCCTGGAGCTTTCTTATTTTTCATTTGATTTAAGGCCGATTGTAACTCTTGTGGAGTGATTGGTGCTGGTGAGGGGGACATTTGCAGTGGGGCATCAATTGATCCCTCCACCTGAGCCAAAATTTCTTCAAGGCCTCTTGGGCTTGGATTAGGCTTGAAAACATCGGCAAAGTGATTTGCAAACAGATTGGCTTTGGTTGCGTCCTCTACTACCCATCTCCCTTGACCATCATTCAGCGGCGGAGAGCTTTTACTGTTAGGGTTCCGAAAATGCTTAGAGAGTTTCCACATCCCACCCAAATTTGGTCCATTCATGCTTTGCAGATGGGTAGAGAAGCGGGCATTCCTCAATGATTCAAGTGCCAATCTGACCCTACGGCATTTCCAATTGTAGTACCTCCGCTGCTGTGGCTGCCGTGAAGCTTGCCAACTCCTTCTTGCCCTGCTCTGCTGTCTGATCAACAATTTAATGTGACTGGGGGTGTGATTCTTGTGAGTCTTTGGTGGGCTGGGCACACTACTACTCCAAATGCTGCACGAACCCTAACAACTGGTGGATGGTCTGCACCAGGTGGTCTATGGATGCATCAATATCCTCTGCTGTGGACATGGGCTGAGTCAGATCAATGAGTTCCGAAAATTCCTGATTGAAGAGCTCCCAATTTACAGAGCCACAAGACAGTCTGGGTGGATGCTTAATTACCCTTACAGTGGCATCTAACCCAGTGAGCAGGACTGGATCATGATCTGAGCTCAGTTCATGGATTGCCTCAGCTGCCAGCATGGTAGGCAGCCCCTTAATCAGGAATACATCCAACACATCTGGGAGCAATCTTGGTGAGGTTGGCCAATATGTGGGGGAGTCGATTTTGACCAATGAGTGGAAAATCGAGGTTCTAACGAAGTTTTAGCGTTAAATTGGTCTAAAATGGTAGAATTTCCGCACACAGTTTGGGTCCCCATTTGGGAACACATTTGGGCCCTAGTTGTGCTCCGAAACTCGGCAACTCTCACATACATACACCCAGGAGTTTTATAGGAGAAAAATGGGTGTAAAAATAGGGGTTTTCGAGGTTTTTTTTTAGGTTTTAATGAGCACGAGCTAGTGATGTATCGTTTTCCATGTTTTTTAGGGCGAGAAGACCGAATATGAAGTTGATTTTGACCAAAGTGTAGAATTGCGTTTGTAACAAAGGCTAAGCTCCCAAAATTAATTTTTTATGAGTCAAAAACATGGGAAATTGTCTGAAATCACCATAAATTTGTATAATAACACTAGAAGTAGTATCAGCAGGTGAATCAAGATAATTAAATGGTACTATCAATGATCAAAGATAATCTTTAAAAAAAAAAACGCTGCAAATCCCTGCACAACGGTTTATTATTTTTGTATAGAATACCCTTCTGTTACAGATCACAGCTCTATGTATAGATAACCCTTCTATATAATATGATATGTACTATTCTATTATATACATATTATGTAGATCGCAGACCCTCCGTAGGTTAGTACCTAACCCCGTACTCGTTACTAGGTACCTACCTAAATCACGAGTTAAATGTTGCTAAAATAATTCTGCCGATGACAAACAGTACCTAACAAAAAGAAACAAACATAATGAAGTTCTGAAAAGAAATTGTTGATGAGGAGTGAAAAAAGTTACAAAAGTACCTACCAACAAACTCCAGCCCTTTCTACGTAGATGGTATAATGAACCGTTGTGTAATAATTTACCGTTGAGTAATGATTTACCGTAGTAATAATTTACCCATCAATAATACTTCAACGTTTGTTCAAGTTTCACTACCTACCAACAAACTCCAAAAGAGCCATCATTTTTCAAATGAAATAATATCACAGAACAACCAACTCGACTTCATACTCCGCCAATATAATCAGGTGATCCCTACCAATGATTGGCCGTATTCACAAATTCCTATTGTGGGCGCGTCTCTGGTTACGAGATTTGGTTTGAATTGTATACAATTTCATTCACACTGGAGTCGAAAATGCCTGTCGGTGCAAACTTCAGGGCCTTACTGTGAACGAACGGCTGGACGTACGATGCTCCGGATGGTCTTAAAAAACTCGCAAGTTCAAGAACTATTTAAAACCGTAAAAATATTTACGTTAAAAAATGGTATAGGCGTTTTGAAAATTTCAACCCCTATTTTGAACCCCTTAGAGATGACTCACAGTAACGTTGAGCTTCGAGGACCAACTAGACGCCGAACGGAACCTATAACCCGAATTTCATCAATTTTTTTTCATGGTAACTAAGAAAAGTGGCCCGTACGGCGTACGGCGTACGGCGTACGGCGGACAGACAGAAATATTTTTATTGCAGTTTTGGATTCTACATACCTTGAAACGTAAACCATCAAATTTTGAGGGGGGGTAAGAATTTTTTTTTTCATGCTCGATTCCAATGGTTCATTATTGAAAAACGCTGCAAATCCCTGCACAACGGTTTATTATTTTGTATAGAATACCCTTCTGTTACAGATCACAGCTCTATGTATAGATAAACCGTCTATATAATATGATATGTACTATTCTATTATATGCATATTATGTAGATCGCAGACACTCCGTAGGTTAGTACCTAACCCCGTACTCGTTACTAGGTACCTACCTAAATCACGAGTTAAATGTTGCTAAAATAATTCTGCCGATGACAAACAGTACCTAACAAAAAGAAACAAACATAATGAAGTTCTGAAAAGAAATTGTTGATGAGGAGTGAAAAAAGTTGCAAAAGTACCTACCAACAAACTCCAGCCCCTTCTACGTAGATGGTATAATGAACCGTTGTGTAATAATTTACCGTTGAGTAATGATTTACCGTAGTAATAATTTACCCATCAATAATACTTCAACGTTTGTTCAAGTTTCACTACCTACCAACAAACTCCAATAGAGCCATCATTTTTCAAATTAAATAATCACAGAACAACCAACTCGACTTAATACTCCGCCAATATAATCAGGTGATCCCTACCAATGATTGGCCGTATTCACAAATTCCTATTGTGGGCGCGTCTCTGGTTACGAGATTTGGTTTGGATTGTATACAATTTCATTCACACTGGAGTCGAAAATGCCTGTTGGTGCAAACTTCGGGGCCTTACTGTGAACGAACGGCTGGACGTACGATGCTCCGGATGGTCTTAAAAAACTCGCAAGTTCAAGAACTATTTAAAACCGTAAAAATATTTACGTAAAAAAATGGTATAGGCGTTTTGAAAATTTCAACCCCTATTTTGAACCCCTTAGAGATGACTCACAGTAACGTCGAGCTTCGAGGACCAACTAGACGCCGAACGGAACCTATAACCCGAATTTCATCAATTTTTTTTCATGGTAACTAAGAAAAGTGGCCCGGACGGCGTACGGCGTACGGCGTACGGCGTACGGCGGACAGACAGAAATATTTTTATTGCAGTTTTGGATTCTACATATCTTGAAACGTAAACCATCAAATTTTGAGGGGGGGTAAGAATTTTTTTTTTCATGCTCGATTCCAATGGTTCATTATTGAAAATAATAAACCAATAATAAACCAAAAGCCGAGCTTAATTCGTGTTTTTCAGGGGCCAAAGTTGGTGGAAACATCAAAAATAGCCATTTCAATAACTGAACATGAAAGAAACAATAAATGAACAGAACAAATTTCTGTAGGTATGTACAGTAGAATAATAAACCCATGTGGCAAGGACTTTGGAGCGTTTTTCAACGTGAACGGGCGGACCCGATTGAAATAATTAGCATCACTCGATGTGGAATTCATTACATAAGTGTGAAGTGTGCATAAGAGTGAAAAATGCAAATAAGTTCTAGTAATTGTTAGGTGAGGACCGACTCAGTCCTGAGGAATAGCACTGCGGGCGAGAGAATCTTGTTTGTTGGAGCAGTGTCAACAAGGTTTTTTTCTTTTCCCCTCTTGGGTAAGAAAACGGGCAGGTGATGGATTCAGGGTTTATCTGCCAGGAGATACTCGTTTTCAAAAGAATATTCTCTATTCTAATTCGCCACAATGGAATGTTGGCCCAATAACTTTGTTAATATTGATCACTGTGCTCCGAGGTACGACGTTTAACAATATAAACGTAACGAGGTTGGTTACTTGGACGTGTTGTTACGTAACACAATCATGCAACCATCACGTCATGCAACCTGACGCAAAACTGCGCTAAGTGCCATAACACTTGACGAGTACACTGGGAACTGTAAATACTGTGTACTCCAATAAACAACCTTGACGTTGAAATGCTCTGTACTCCATCGCTGAAATGTTTTGTAGGTACTCCATTAAACATACCTTGAAGTGTTCTATTAAAAAAAAAGCGTTTCCGTAGGGGGCGCCCAGCCGCCAGTGGTTTGTGTTCATGACGGTACGTTTATTATCGAATGTAAATCTGGGGGACACCCCCAGACCCCCGGATTATGACAGTTCAGATCAAGGATCAAAGCAAGGAAACATGGAACATGTTTTTCGAATAGGTACATGATAACAGAGGATATGGAGGTATTTAGAAAAACGTCTGCCAATTCGAGTAGGCAGTATAGCTTCCCCACCTGAATCACATGAACGTATAAGAATAGTTGGGTAAGTTCGTTTTGATACGGGACCATCTGCGATCCAAACCGCGTGTGCCCTCAAAATGTCAGCTCTCTACGACTATTTTTCGCGTAGTTAGAAGCGTTACGAGGAAAAGGTCAACATTTCATGTTTGCACATTAGGGTGGTCACAAAAAGTCAACTTTCGAAATTCAATCGTGGCAACCCCCTAAAAGGTGCCATTTGACTAGAAAATGAGATTCCCAAAGTTTTAGGTCGATCGGATAACATTAACCCGTGCCGCATCTAGGTTGAAGTTTAGGAAAACTCACTTTTTTTCATAAAAATATTATTTCTTTCCTCATAACATAGTAGGTAGGTAACCATTTGTCCTAGAGACTTGAAATTGGTCTTATTTTATTTGAAATGTTATCTTCTTCAACTTTTACTCCAATAATTTTTTCGCTAGATTCTATAGATTTTATGTTATTCAGCTTTTCCCATCTCAAAACGTAGTCCGTTTCAGCAAATGTGCCTTTTTACGCATACCCCTAAAAACCACACTCCAGTCAATGAAATCGACGTCTAGGCAATTTGATACTTCTCTATCACTCTGGTATATTGAAAATTGATACATTTGAATCTAATATATAATATATGGAGGGGGTAGGGGTGAGATGGATGGGTGGTGGGGGCTATGAAATGCACAAAAAACAATAAAAATTATGTAAAAAAGTGTTTTAATAATACAAATTGAAAGTTTTTTGTATAGAAAATAATAGCCTGGAACTTATTTTACAACACAATATATCTATTCCAACACCACTGAATTTAGAACTACATTAATGGCTAGATAGTGAGGCTTTATCGACATCAGGGTAAATTTTCCTACATTCTGACACAACTTGTAATAAAAATTGGCGCTGTTCTTCGTCTTTTGTCAAGCAAGAGTTGAAGTCTTGTATCAATTTCACTCCTCTTTCAGCAGTGTCGTTGACTACCCTTAAACCGTTCACTATGTTTTTAGCATGCAAATAATGAGGATTTTTGTTCCATAAGCGTGTATCGGTGTTTAAAAAGTCTGTCTCTATGGAAAACCGCTTGAAAAAATTCAAGGTTTGAGAGGTGACAAAAAAATCAAGTTGCTTATCCAAAATTTGCTCTACATGTGCAAAATCTAAAATCGCTTTTCTATCCCAACCATCAATTTCACTATCGGGTTCACCTAGGGAAAATAATTTCATGGCTATACTTTTTTTAATGTTTCGTCTAAAGTGTGGTCGAAAAACGAGAACGCTATTTTCTCTGAGCTGAGGTACCATAGATGGTTTACAAATTTTGACAAAGCCTTATCTGCTATTTCTGTGTCAATTTTCCTATACTCTACTAATGCTTTCAACATTTCAACAGTTTAGGGGCCAAAGCAGGTTTGGGGGCATTGAACCATGCCTTGGCGTAAATATTTATTATAAAAACACAAATTTCTTCTATTCCTTTCATTTCTTTTTGAGTTATTAACAATAAATTGATCTCTAAAAAGATAAATTTTGAGGCAGTAAATTGCTTTGGCCATCCACCTGGCGTGATGAATTGCACCAGGTGCTTTAAAAGAAAAGTTTTGGGGAGGAAGCCCTATAAACACTAAACAAAGTTGAAGAAACTCTTTGTAATCCTCTCTGGGCTGCAGGGTTTCCCAATGTTCCATTAAAAAAAGTGAAACATGATTAATGTTACTAATTTTGCATCTAATACTCGTATTATCATCATGTAGACTAGTTTTGGTTTATTATTTTCAATAATGAACCATTGGAATCGAGCATGAAAAAAAAAATTCTTACCCCCCTCAAAATTTGATGGTTTACGTTTCAAGGTAGGTATGTAGAATCCAAAACTGCAATAAAAAATATTTCTGTCTGTCCGCCGTACGCCGTACGCCGTACACCGTACGCCGTACGCCGTACGCCGTACACCGTACGCCGTACGGGCCACTTTTCTTAGTTACCATGAAAGAAAATTGATGAAATTCGGGTTATAGGTACCTAGGTTCCGTTCGCTGTCTAGTTGGTCCTCGAAGCTCGACGTTACTGTGAGTCATCTCTAAAGGGTTCAAAATAGGGGTTGAAATTTTCAAAACGCCTATACCATTTTTTTACGTGAATATTTTTACGGTTTTAAATAGTTCTTGAACTAGCGAGTTTTTTAAGACCATCCGGAGCGTCGTACGTCCAGCCGTTCGTTCACAGTAAGGCCCCGAAGTTTGCACCGACAGGCATTTTCGACTCCAGTGTGAATGAAATTTTATACAATTCAAACCAAATCTCGTAACCAGAGACGCGCCCACAATAGGAAATTTGGCGGAGATGAAATCATTGCTAGGGATCACCTGATTATATTGGCGGAGTATGAAGTCGAGTTGGTTGTTCTGTGATATTAGAGAGTTTTTCCTTACCACGGTCGGCCTTAGCACGGTGTCCTAACACCGTGCGATTACCGCGAACCAGGCGGAGAACGCATGAACTAGCTAACACGGGACGTACGAAGCTCTGCTTCACCGTGGCAGCAGAGCTTCACCCGGGCCGTACGAACCCCTTGTCGTACGGCCGTACGAACAACTTTTCTCCGTGTAATCCCTGGAAGTTTCACTGATAACAGCTGGTTAAAGCTGACTCAATCCTATTTTTTCTTCATCAAGACAACATATCAATCGACCTAGCTTTTTAGCAGTAGTTTTTATTTGTTTATTATTTATTACTTATTATTTTTTATTACTTATTTATTACTTTACTATGGAAGACGAATTGAACGGTTTTATCGATCTGTATTCCAACAATTTGATTGGCGGCGACGACGTTATTTTGCGTGAAAAAATCGTATTTTTAGGCGTGTTCAAATATGGGTAATCAGGGGAAAATAAATATAAAACGCGTTTCTCCATTTTTCCCTCCACGAACTGAACCTTTCAATTGTCAAGACATTTTTTTTCCTGCAAATTTAACAAGGGGGAAACAACTCGCGTTTTTTTGTACATTTTCGGTAATTTTTAATTAATTTTCGTAATTTTTTTATAACTTGTCAATTTTTTATAATTTTTTTGAAATTGTTTGTGATTATTGACATTTTTTGTAATTTCTCATAATTTTTGGACTATTTTTTTTTGTATTTGTATGTAATTTTTTGCATTTTTTCGGCAGAGGGGAGGAGGGTACATTTTTGTCCTCGCCATTTTATAACAATTTTTCGTAATTTTCGGTAATTTTTGGTCATTTTTTAAATTTTTTGTTCACACAAAAATTGCGAGTTGTTTTCCTCTCGAAACTTAAGCTACGTTTCTAATTGAAGCAGCAAGACGTCAGTTGAAACGATCAAAACAACAAGATACGAAAGCAAATTTTAATTCACAACTCACTCTTTCACGATTTCCAACTAATCAAAACACATGAGTGAATTTTTTCTTACCTACAAATCTTTTGAATCCTTAAAAAGATCACTACGGATGATCACTCAACACAACGGAACACTGGAGTAGAATCCGCCATCATGCTTCAAAACAATTGGGCGTCAGGTTATGATAAGACACCGTGCGTTTTATCGACGGACACCGTACTAAGACCACGTGACATCCTGAAAAAGTTAGCATCCATGATGCATTCCCCTAGATTCCTTACCACGGTGTCCCGACACCGTAGTAAGGAAAAACTCTCTATTATTTCATTTGAAAAACGCTGCAAATCCCTGCACAACGGTTTATTATTTTGTATAGAATACCCTTCTGTTACAGATCACAGCTCTATGTATAGATAACCCGTCTATATAATATGATATGTACTATTCTATTATATGCATATTATGTAGATCGCAGACACTCCGTAGGTTAGTACCTAACCCCGTACTCGTTACTAGGTACCTACCTAAATCACGAGTTAAATGTTGCTAAAATAATTCTGCCGATGACAAACAGTAGGTACCTAACAAAAAGAAACACACATAATGAAGTTCTGAAAAGAAATTGTTGATGAGGAGTGAAAAAAGTTGCAAAAGTACCTACCAACAAACTCCAGCCCCTTCTACGTAGATGGTATAATTTACCGTTCTGTAATAATTTACCGTTGAGTAATGATTTACCGTAGTAATAATTTACCCATCAATAATACTTCAACGTTTGTTCAAGTTTCACTACCTACCAACAAACTCCAATAGGGCCATCATTTTTCAAATTAAATAATATCACAGAACAACCAACTCGACTTCATACTCCGCCAATATAATCAGGTGATCCCTACCAATGATTGGCCGTATTCACAAATTCCTATTGTGGGCGCGTCTCTGGTTACGAGATTTGGTTTGAATTGTATACAATTTCATTCACACTGGAGTCGAAAATGCCTGTCGGTGCAAACTTCGGGGCCTTACTGTGAACGAACGGCTGGACGTACGATGCTCCGGATGGTCTTAAAAAACTCGCAAGTTCAAGAACTATTTAAAACCGTAAAAATATTTACGTAAAAAAATGGTATAGGCGTTTTGAAAATTTCAACCCCTATTTTGAACCCCTTAGAGATGACTCACAGTAACGTCGAGCTTCGAGGACCAACTAGACGCCGAACGGAACCTATAACCCGAATTTCATCAATTTTTTTTCATGGTAACTAAGAAAAGTGGCCCGTACGGCGTACGGCGTACGGCGTACGGCGGACAGACAGAAATATTTTTATTGCAGTTTTGGATTCTACATATCTTGAAACGTAAACCATCAAATTTTGAGGGGGGGTAAGAATTTTTTTTTTCATGCTCGATTCCAATGGTTCATTATTGAAAATAATAAACCAAAATGATGGCTCTTTTGGAGTTTGTTGGTAGGTAGTGAAACTTGAACAAACGTTGAAGTATTATTGATGGGTAAATTATTACTATGGTAAATCATTACTCAACGGTAAATTATTACACAACGGTTCATTATACCATCTACGTAGAAGGGGCTGGAGTTTGTTGGTAGGTACTTTTGCAACTTTTTTCACTCCTCATCAACAATTTCTTTTCAGAACTTAATTATGTGTGTTTCTTTTTGTTAGGTACTGTTTGTCATCGGCAGAATTATTTTAGCAACATTTAACTCGCGTAAAAAGGCACATTTGCTCAAACGGACCACGTTTTGAGATGGGAAAAGCTGAATAACATAAAATCTACAGGATGTAGCGAAAAAATTATGGGAGTAAAAGTTGAAGAAGATAACATTTTAAATAAAATGAGACCAATTTCAAGTCTCTAGGACAAATGGTTACTATGTTATGAGGAAAAAAAGAGTATTTTTATGAAACAAAGTGAGCTTTTCTGATCTTCAACCTCTATGCGGCACGGGTTAACGATATCCGATCGATCTAAAACTTTGCGAATCTCATTTTCTAGTCAAATGGCACCTTTTAGGGAGTTGCCAGAAGTGATTTTCTCAAAAAAATTTTGCCTATTGCCTTGTGACCACCCTATTGTACTGTGAGTATGTTAATAATGTACGAGTATATAATGACAATATTTCAGTTCCTGCCTTAAGAGGGCTTGTACACCACACTTCCTGACATTATGCAATCGAAATTATATTTTACACATCTACTAATAGACCCTGCCGCCACTTAATGAGTGCTTGCAGTTTGTACATCCTACCCATTCTACTTACCTGTACTGTGTCTGAAAATCCTTATATTAATGTCTTCTATGATTCTGAGCCAGAAGCTTCTAAGGATAGCTGGATGCGTGTTATCTAGACAGCTTATGTTCCCCATTACTTTGATATCCTAACGTAAGTATGTTTAACGTTCTTGACCACTCAGTATGAATATTGTCGGTAGGATTCTTGAGGGTTGGTCACCCTCAAAGGTGGTCATAAAGTGACCAACCCTCAAGAATCCTACAAATAATATTCATACTGAGTGGTAAACAACGTTAAACATATTTATATGATGGAGGAAATGCACCAACACCTTAGCTCAGAGGAACTACCTCTCTTTCAACATCAGAGAACTCAATTCGGCACCTCTGCTACTAGATTGGCTCACCATATTGGGAGGGCACCAGAAAACTTGCAAATAAGAAGAATGAACATCTGCTTTTGCTACGTTGCAGAAGTAGTAATGTTTTTCCAGCCCACATTGTAGATGATAACCTAAAATGTACTTTTCCTCTAGGGATGGGCGTTTCTGTTCTTTTTGAGAAATGTAACGAAACAGTTCGTTTATTGTATGAAACAGTTTCGGGAAAGCTGTTTCAAAATAACATCTTCGGCAAAAATAACGCTTCAACAAATTTTGACTGGGCCAAAAAAATAAAAACATGAAACTGTTTCTTCGTTTTTCCAGCTGCGAAGCTGTCGCCAATGGAAACGGTAATCAACCGCCTTTTTTCCTACCTACTACACAATTTTTGTTTTTTGGTTTATTATTTTCAATAGCGAACCTTCTGGAATAGACCATGAAAACAGGCCTGTTGGACTATTGGAAACCTTGGGACCCGAAATCGAATCAACACCCTAACACTTCGTTTCGTTGTGGCCGTTCTTTTGAAACAGTTGTTTCAGGTTTTGAGAAACTTTTTCGTCGTTTCTTGTCAAGAAACTGTTTCTTCGAAACAGTTTCACGTTTTTTTTCCATCCCTATTTTCCTCTGATAAGGAAGAACCATCCATATCGCAAAGATATAGAAATAATATGTGCAATAACTTCAATAGAAATTTACTATCAATAGAAATTAAAGATTTGCATTTGGGAGTTAGGGCAACTCCACCATCATCAAACACGGCTGAAAGAGGAATTCAGAACTCTTGTGGGATCATCGCTTTATAATAACTTCATCAGGCAACAGACTAGAACATATGAAAAGATGTTCACTCAATAAAGTGACCAACCCTCAACAATCCTACCAGCAATATTCTAACGTAATAATATAACAATAACTCAATTAAAAACATTATATTCAGATGTCAACAATAATCAAATAAACTTTCTATAAGTTTGAATATTCTTAATTTGACTAACCAAAATCTCTCAAGTTTTCCTGACTGCAAAGCTTGTATATTTCCGTAACGTGCTTGGTATTCAAATAACACTCGCACTCTTTATTTTGAGGCTTTCAGACTACTTACCCAACACGGTACAGGCGGCGAAATTTCCTTTCTTGTTCCTTTATTGTAATAACCCCTTGACAAAATGGCCGTTGGAACGTCACTGGAAACTGAACTAGCCTTACTCCTAAAAAGGATGAACGTGACCATCACACAGAACAGTGTCTACAGCCCTTCCACTCGTCAAGTAAACTCAAATAGGCTATCATCATCCACATACCAACGATGGTATAAGACAGTTAACTTTACAATCCATGGCAAATTTTGCTCCTCCCGAAACGTTTCGGAAAAACGCTGCAAACCCTGCACAACGGTTTATTATAATTGTACAGAATACCCTACTGTTACAGATCACAGCTCTCTGTATAGATAACCCGTCTATATAATATAATTACCTATACTACTCTATACATATTATGTGGATACTGTGGATACGCGTACTCGTTACTAGGTACCTACCTAAATCACGAATTAAAAGATTGCTAAAATATTACAGTCGATGACAAAAAGTAACTAAAACGGCAAAAAGAAACGTAAATAATGAAGTTCTGATGGAAAATTGTTGATGTGTAGTGAAATAGATGCCCCTTCTGCGTAGATCACTGTTTTCTGTGGTCAATACCTACCTCCGTGGTCAAGTATAATGAACCGTTGTGTAATAACTTTCCCATCAATAATACTTAAACGGTTGTTCAAGTTGCAAAAGTACCGATCAACAAAATCCAGCCCCTTCTTGGTAGATGAACGTCGTGTAATAATTTACCTTTATGTAATAATTTACCGTTGTGTAATAATTTGCCGTTATGAAATAATTTACCGTTTTTAATAATTTACCGTTGTTTAATAATTTGCCGTTGTGTAAAAATTTACCATTGTGTAATAATTTGCCCATCAATTATACTTCGACGGTTGTTCAAGTTTCACAAGTACCTACCAACAAAATCCAATAGTCCATCACTTATCAAATGAAAAACGCTGCAAATCCCTGCACAACGGTTTATTATTTTGTATAGAATACCCTTGTGTTACAGATCACAGCTCTATGTATAGATAACCCGTCTATACAATATAATATGCACTACTCTATACATATTATGTGAATCGCTGACAGCGTTGGCCAATAGAATTGCAGAACGCGTAGCCGTGGCCGGCCCTTGTGATTGGAATGGCCTAGGCCAGTCATAATGAATTTATTGAAAAAACAAAAGAAAACGATTGATTGAACCATTTCGGACCATGCCACTGCGCACCATGCCAATTAGACAATTCTAAATGAATTCCAAATGAAAGTCCAATTCAGACTGATGGTATACAAATTTTTACAATTCTAAGTGAATTCCTAAGTGCACTAACAATTACAATCCTAAGTGCAATCTTAGAGGATTACAATTACAATCCTAAGTGAATTAAAGTGCAATTGAAATTGTAATCCAATTGCAACTTCAATATTTTATTAACACAACTTTGCCAATTTTGGCGAATGTGGAGTGTATGTTTATAGGATTAGTGTGTCGGGAATTTAGATGGGGATGTTAGGTAGAGTGGTGAGCAGTGGCCAATTGCAATTGAAAAAAATTGTTGATGAGGAGTGAAAACGTTGGCCAATAGAATTGCAGAACCATTTCGAACAATGCCAATGCGCACCATGCCAATTAGACAATTCGAAATGAATTCCAATTCAAATTAATTTGAATTCAAATTAATGAATTCCAATTCAATTAATGAATTCCAATTCAAATTAATGAATTCCAATTCGAAATCGATTGAATAAATTGATTGATTGATGGAATCGAGCGCTTCCCCGGTGACGAGCGCACAATGCCAATTAGGCAATTCGAAAATAATTCCAATTCAAATTAAAGTTCAATTCAGTATACCAATATTTACAATTCTAAGTGAATTCCAATTGCAATTGAAAAATTGATTGATTGATTGGTCGATTGATTAAATAAATTGATTGATTGATTGAATCTAGCGCGTCCCTGGTGACGAGAGTGTATACAATTTCATTCACCCTGGTGTCGAAAATGCCTGTCGGTGAAAACTTCGGGGCCTTACTGTGAACGAACGGCTGGACGTACGGTGCTGCGGGTGGTCTTAAACGACTCCCAAGTTCGAGAACTATTTAAAACCGTAAAAAAATTCACGTAAAACAAAGGTATAGGCTTTCTGAAAATTTCAGCCCCTATTTTGAACCCCTTAGAGATGACTGACAGTAACGTCGAGCTTCGAGGACCAACTAGACGCCGAACGGAACCTATAACCCGAATTTCATCAATTTTTATTCATGGTAACTAAGCAAAGTGGCCCGTACGGCGTACGGCGTACGGCGGACAGACAGAAATATTTTTATTGCAGTTTTGGATTCTACATACCTTGAAACGTAAACCATCAAATTTTGAGGGGGGGTAAGAATTTTTTTTTTCATGCTCGATTCCAATGGTTCATTATTGAAAATAATAAACCAATAATATCGCAGAGCAACCAACTCGACTTCACACAGCCATCCTTGATTATAATCAGGTGCACCTTAGTGATGATTATCCCGGCCGGATTTATACCGTTTGAGTCACGATCGTGTTGACGAAGCTTTTTGGTGCACACGAACGGCTGGACGTACAGTGCTCCGGGTGGTCTCAAAAAATTGTTTAGCTCAAGACAAATTTAATAACGTAAAAAAAACAATACCCTTCAATCGAAAGTTTTCGAGATACGGCGTTCTGAAATTTTCAACCCCTATTTTGAACCCCTTAGAGATGATGACAGTAACGTCGAGTTTCGAGGACCAACTAGACCCCGAACGGAACCTATAACCCGAATTTCATCAATTTTGTTTCATGGTAACTAAGAAAAGTGGCCAGTACGGCGTACGGCGTACGGCGGACAGGCAGAAATATTTGTATTGCATTTTCGGAATCTACATACCTTGAAACGTAAACCAATTTGGGGGGGGTAAGCATTTTGGTTTATTATTTTCAATAATGAACCATTGGAATCGAGCATGAAAAAAAAATTCTTACCCTCCCTCAAAATTTGATGGCTTACGTTTCAATGTATGTAGAATCCAAAACTGCAATAAAAATATTTCTGTCTGTCCGCCGTACGCCGTACGCCGTACGCCGTACACCGTACGCCGTACGGGCCACTTTTCTTAGTTACCATGAAAGAAAATTGATGAAATTCGGGTTATAGGTTCCGTTCGCTGTCTAGTTGGCCCTCGAAGCTCGGCGTTACTGTCGGTCATCTCTAAGGGGTTCAAAATAGGGGTTGAAATTTTCAAAACGCCTATACCATTTTTTACGTGAATATTTTTACGGTTTTAAATAGTTCTTGAACTTGCGAGTTTTTTAAGACCACCCGCAGCACCGTACGTCCAGCCGTTCGTTCACAGTAAGGCCCCGAAGTTTGCACCGACAGGCATTTTCGACTCCAGTGTGAATGAAATTGTATACAATTCAAACCAAATCTCGTAACCAGAGACGCGCCCACAATAGGAAATTTGGCGGAGATGAAATCATTGCTAGGGATCACCTGTTCATATTGGCGGAGTATGAAGTCGAGTTGGTTGTTCTGTGATATTATTAATTTCATTTGAAAAATGATGGCTCTTTTGGAGTTTGTTGGTAGGTAGTGAAACTTGAACAAACGTTGAAGTATTATTGATGGGTAAATTATTACTACGGTAAATCATTACTCAACGGTAAATTATTACACAACGGTTCATTATACCATCTACGTAGAAGGGGCTGGAGTTTGTTGGTAGGTACTTTCGCAACTTTTTTCACTCCTCATCAATTCACACACTTCAAAAAGAAACACACACATTTCAAAAAGAAACACACACTTCATTATGTGTGTTTCTTTTTGTTAGGTACTGTTTGTCATCGGCAGAATAATTTTAGCAACATTTAACTCGTGATTTAGGTAGGTACCTAGTAGTAGTATCGGAATACCAATCCTGGCTCACCGACTTCAATCTCTGTTAAAAATGCTTCTGACTTCAATCTCTGTTACAACTGCTTTTGTGCTAAACTCTGTTAAAATGCTTTTCTGTTAAACCCCTGATAAAACTTTTCAACACAAAACATCAGAACACATTTTTTAACACAAAACATCAGAACCAGTGACTTTTTCATTTAGCGACTTAAATTCCTGGTAAAAATTTTCTAACACAAAACATCAAAACCAGTGACCTTTTTTCATTTGGGGGGTTAGTTAAAAGAATGTATTCTATAATAAAAATGAATAAGGAACAGCTATTGAAAAAATTTAATTTTGAAAGCTCCACAAATAAACTCTCAGAACTAGAAAAAGGAAAACCGTACAAGGTTCTAAGTTTTGAGTTCGTTAAAACGAAATACTCCCGGGAAAACTCTGAGAGTGTAATTGCCAACTTGGGAGAATTTAGAGTGTTCTTACCTGAAAGATATGCACTCACTTTTGAAAAATCCGAACTCAAAGATCTAGTTAAGCACGGTGTTTGTTTAGTGTACACTGGAATGATTAAATCGAAAAATGGAAAAGACATGCACGACATCAAGTTTGTTTAATTATTAAGTTTAATAAAAAAAAAAAAAACGTTTTAACGGAAAATTTCCGTTAAAAACAATAATATTATACTAAGTTGTTAAAATATTTTAATTTAAGGCGTTCATTATTATTTTTTTTTTTTTCTAGTGAAAACATCAGAGGGAGCTAAATTTCGAAAATATCGGCCCCTAAATAGTCCTAAATTTCGAAAATATCGACCCCTAGTCTAGACTATTAAAGGTGGACCCCGTAGGGGTCCACCTTTAATTTGGACCCACCCTCTTTAAGGAATTGTGTTTTAAAAGAAAGAAAATAATAATAAAATATAAGATGAATAACAAAATCGTATTACCAACTGAAATTTACATGGAAATCCGAGATAGAATAACCCATCCGGTTGATCATATCAACTTTTGTCAAGCAACGAACATTTCAGTAAATATAGATTTTCTTTCTGATAATATTTCGTGGTACCCAAAAGTAACTGAAGAGACATTAAGAGAGTATGAAAACATTATCGATTGGGATTTAATTTCTTATATCAGAGAACTCTCTGAAGATTTCATAAGAGATTTTCGAGACAAGGTAAATTGGAAAAGTGTGTCACTTAAACAAATCCTATCAGAAAATTTCATCAGAGAATTTAAAGATAAAGTACATTGGGAATGTATTTCATGTAGCCAAACACTATCTGAAGACTTCATCAGAGAATTTCAAAACGAAGTTGATTGGGGTATAATTTCTTATAACAGAGAACTCTCTGAAAATTTTATTGAAGAGTTTCAAGATAAAGTAGATTGGAGATTGATCTCCAGGTATCATAATCTTACTGAAAATTTCATTCGAGAGTTTAAAGATAAAGTAGATTGGAGATCAATCTCCATGTTTCAAAATCTTACTGAAAATTTCATTCGAGAGTTTAAAGATAAAGTAGATTGGAAATTTATTTCATATAACCAAAAACTATCTGAAGACTTCATCAGAGAATTTCAAAACGAAGTTGATTGGGAATGTATTTCATGTAGCCAAACACTATCTGAAGACTTCATCAGAGAATTTCAAAACGAAGTTGATTGGGAATGGATTTCACTTAGAAGATATTGGAATGAGATTTACAATTGGCAAAATTTAAGTGAAGAATTCATTCGAGAGTTTCAAGATAGAGTGGTTTTAGATCAGTAAAAAATAATAGTTTAGAATTGTTCGTTTTAATGGGGAATCCCCATTAAAACATATTTGAACAAGATGTAAGGACGTTCAGGAATGTGTACGGGACATGTTGCGCAATCTACCGTCTGTTCGGCGAACCAGTTGCATGGCTCATCACCGATATGACTCAAGGACAACAGGGAGAGGCGTCCGGAGGATTTTATCAGTTATCTTTTAGACGTGGCCCGCTCTGCACACACAACGTTTCAACCTAAAGATTATTTGTGGTTAGCTATTGTTGAAGATTAAGGCTTTTATTTGGAACTTCAGAGTTACAAAACGTACCATAGTGAGTGTATAGTGAGTGTATTATGAGTGTATAGACTTTATTGAGGAAGTGGAAAGTTAGGAAGTTGCAAGAACTTTAATAACAGATGGAAACATTCAAGTGTTAGAATTTGTGTTGTTATAATCTTATTAAGGGTAGTATCATTTTAATACTACCCTTATTAAAGGTAGTATCATTTAGTGGCAAAAGTATCAATATTTGTACTTCCAATAACAGTTCTACGAGTGGAATCCATGTTAAAGATTACAGAATATAAAACATTTTTGGGAAACGAATTGAATCAGAAGGTCGTGTTCTCCCACCCCAAGCGCTCCTATAGGAACGCCTGTTTATCTGAATGTAAAAGAGGACCGCGAGACGATGTGACGTGATTCTCCCCACCCAAAGCGCTCCTATAGGAGCGCCTGTTTATCTGAATGCAAAAGCGGTCCTCGAGGACCGCTGGACGATGTGACGTGATTCTCCCCACCCAAAGCGCTCCTATAGGAGCGCCTCGATCTACTAGTTATTCTTTTATGAAACTACTCGATGTAAAATAAAATGTTTATTATTGTTTATTGTTATTTCCTTTTCCAAAACTTAGACTTACAATAATTATACATTGGGTTTTTATAGGGATTCCCTATAAAAACTGACTTAAAACCTTTTTTCTTACACATTTTTTATCTTGAATACTTTTAAACTCTGCTCTGAAGCTCCGATAATTCTGTGATTGATTCCAGTTTCATTTATAATGTAGATGAAAACTAGAGCTATTAAAAATATTATAATTACGAATATCTTATCGATACACAATGAAAGGTTCAAACAGAACATATTTATTATAAAAAATTTAAAATTTCGTGAGTTGTAATTCCTCGGGATAAAAAGTTCCTTGGATTTCCTCTCCACTTAAATCTTTAATTTTATAAGTAACTGGACTCGTTTCTAAAATCTCACTTATTTCAAAAATCTCTTTCGTCCAATTTGCTTTGTATTTGTTTGCAAAAGTTTTCTTTGATTTCGTAATTCTCACGCGATTTCCAATTTTAAATTTCTTTTTTACATTTTTTCCACTCTTTTTAAATAAATATCTCAGAATTTCATTTTCGTTTCTCGCATCAACTTGAGCAGGTGTCATTCCAATGGATCGATGAACGTCTTGTTTGTTGTACTCATTAACTAATTCCTGTAAAATATCGACCCAATTTTGATTTCCATTCACCTCGAAACGAATTTTAATTTTTTGGTTCAAAGTTCTGTTAAATCTTTCGATGATTGCAGATTTTTCTAAATTTTCCGTGTGATACATTTTAATTTTATACTCGTCTAAAAGTTCTTTGAAAAGTCTATTTTCAAATTCTAAACCTTTATCCGTGTGAAGGAGTTTAGGAGTAGAATGATTATGAGATTTTACATTTTCCAAAACTCCTTTGAAAGCTTTTGAAACTACCATTCCGTTTTTCTTTTTCAATGGAACTGACCAAACGTACTTTGAAAAAGTATCAATGATATTCAACATGTAACCGAACCCCTTGTTTTCATTCTCGTATTGTTTCATTATAATCAAGTCCGCGGCCCAAAGATCATCTTTTCCATGAGTAACAATTTTCCTTTTCTGAAATTTCTTTCTAACGGGTTTATGTAATTCCTTCGCAAATTCCAACTTTTCGTTTTCAGATAAATTTATAACTTCAGTTTCAGGAACTACGTTAGTTTCCTCATTCGGATTTTTTATGAATTTACTTTTATTAGTTTTACATTTCACACATTTAGCAGCAATTCTCCACCTTCCGTTCACGGTTTGTACAATTTCCACGTTTATATTTTTTGTACGTTTTTTACATTTATGACAATAAATTTCATCCTCCATGTTTTATTTAAGGAAACTTTTTTTTAATGGAGTAAACTCCATTAAAAATACACATTCTTACTTTAGTTGTAAATACGGAACCCGTCAGTTTACATTTCTATTAAAGAGGGGGAGCGAATCGCTCCCCCTCTTTAACGTTAAAGTCGAATACAAGTCGAGAACATTTAAAAGAGTTTTGAAACTCTTAAAGAGGGGGGGCGAATCGCCCCCCCTCTTTAACGTTAAAGGCAATACGGGGTTTTAAGCAAGTTCTTGTGTTATCGTATTTTTGACTGGATTGTAAACGAAGCTCGAACCACTGACTAAAACAACGTAGCACGTTGTTCCTTCTGAACCACCTGAAGGTGCTGCTACCGCTTTATTGAATTCTACGTGTAAAATGATGTTGCTTTTACCACCGGAAATACTTTTAGGTTGATCCGTTAAATCTATACTGAAAATCGGATAATCTCTGTTGAAAAATTCGGGTTCATGATACGGTAAATTGTCTTGAGAGTTTGTTAACTTTTTGTAATCTAAATACGCGGAATAAGCTAAACAAAAATCATTTTCGTCGAAATCCAAATTGTAATTTTCCTCGGGATATCTTTTTCCACCGACTTCCAACCAGTAATTCCTAACATCTTTATGAACAAATTTAGCATTATCTTTCGTCTGATCATTGAGTACATCGGTTTGAAAAACTATGAAACACCAGAGAGGATTATAAACGTTTCTATAAATGTTAGTTACATCGAACATCAACGTTTTTCCGGAAACGTTTTTATGTTCTATGCATTGCCAACTTTTAAATTGAAGTTGATATGGAATGTTTTTCAAATCTGTAATCAAATTTACTTTAGATTCGTTATCGTATTCAATCACCGGAACTCTCAAAACGAAAGAAGTGATTTCTATTTTTCCATCATGTGGAAGCGGAGTTGCTGTGTCTTTTTTGTATCGAAATATCACGTTATCATCACTATTTCGAATAAAAGTTATTTCAAAACCTCCCTTGAATATTGGAACTGTTAAATCTTTGAAGAACCCAAGACCTAAATCACCCAAGTTACCATTCGCACTGAAATTCCCTCCTCCGATAGCTTTTGAATTGAACCCCGAATTGATTACGTTTCCATTATAATTTTTTGGCCCTGAATGGCATACATAGCCTTGAACCGTGCTTGCAATCCCCGGGTTTTCAATTTCATCGACTACGACATTATGTTTTTTCACTTCTATGTTGGAAAATAAGTTTGCAACGAAATTATCAACAAGTCTTACATCCTTGTTTTCACTTTTATATGGTTTCGTAGAATCGGTTGAAACACATTTACCAGAAATGTAATATTCTACATCTTTGCAAATAAATTCGTCATAGAGTTCTATTTTGAAAGTAGTCCTTTTGTTTTCGGCATTTAAATTCAAAGTCGATGAAGGATTGAAAGTTTGGAATTGTTTTCGTACAATACCATCTTGATATTTATCAAAAACCTTTTTAGATTGATGCATTCTTTTATTATAGTAAACATAATTTTTTTTTTATTTAGGTACTATGAAAAAAAATTTTTATTTAGGTACTATGAAAAAAATTTTTATTTAGGTACTATGAAAAAAATTTTTATTTAGGTACTATGAAAAAATTTTTTATGAGATTTTCTCATAAAAAAACACAACTCACTGTATTCGTCTGCCAGACGGGTCCGATGTATTTACTGTTAAAAAGCAGGAGCAGACGGTTTTTGGTTTTCATCAATGTTGTTCATCTTATTTATTATACAAATTATTTACTTTTCAGCAACAAGTAAGCTTTAATATCGTCGAATCGAATCGGTTCGTTATTTCCCGTGGTTGTTGACAATTTTATCATTTTTATTTCTTTCAGTCCTTTTCTTAGTGGAATGAAAACTACTTTCTTTGGTTTTTCCGTGTAAACAGTATTAGGTGGCATTAGTTTCTCTATGAAAGAAACGTGTAATAACTCGTGTTCAACGTGCAAATGGGGATGTTCATCATGATTTGTAAAGCTATATTCCGTAATGTTACAATGCCATTCGACTATGTTGTCAGAAAAAACGAGTTGTTTCGGATTATTCTCTGATACGTAGTTGGTATTCTTTTTAAACAAATTATCGGAACCTAAACAATTTTTCAACTGAAATATATCGCAAAAATTCCCCTCATCCACAATCCTCATGTCCATGGGAAAGTATGCAGCAATTCTGTAAGAATCGTCTTTTAAATGCTCGAGATCGAATTTCAAACTATTCGGATTAACTTTCTGTATATCTTTTTGTATTTCTTTCACTTGAGCTTCAGAATACTTTTTCATAGTGTCTTTTTTCACTAACAAACTACTTTGAAAACTGGATAAAATACTAATCAACTTGGCTTTGAATGAACTCACATTGAACGTTCCATCGATTTTATATATTAGATCGTAAATTCCATCAGGAAAAGCAAATCTGTAAGCGAACTCGAAGTTTTTTATCTCAAACGTTTTCCTAGTTGTAAACAACAAAGCCGACATGCCCAACTGATACTCTTTATTCGGATCGAGTGGAATTGGACTCTCAAACCTTAGTGTATCTCCTGAAATTTTTATAAACATTATTTATTATATAATAAATAAATAAAAAATGAATCCAAAATATAACAAAAGCTATATCATAAAACCTACACCGTTTGATCCGATTAGTATGAGAGATGGTTTACTACCACTTCCAATTAGGTGTTTAATAATTGGTACGAGTGGATGTGGAAAAACTACATTGTTGTACAACCTCATTACAGAACCATGGGGTATTCCCTTTGAAAACTTTTATGTTTTTTCTAAATCATTAGAACAACAAGTTTATAAAGGCTTGAGACAAGCTTACGAAAAACTAACTGATAAAATTGGAAAGGAAATTGCTCATTTCTATAGTAGCTGTGATGAATTAATCGGTCTAGATGAATGCCAACCGAACAGTTTGATAGTTTTCGATGATTGTGTGAATGAACAACAACAGCAAATTATAAAGGATTACTATGTAAGAGGTAGGCATAAAAACATTTCGTGCATTTATTTGACTCAATCCTATACTAAAGTTGATAAACAGTTGATTAGAAATAACGTGAATTTTCTTTGTATTTTTAAACAGAGCAATGCTTACATTAAAACAATTTATGATGAGTATGTAGGATCGGATTTTACTTTTGAACGGTTCAAAGAAATTTGTGGTGAATGTTGGAAGGATACATTTGGTTTTCTAACGATAGACGCAACACTAAAAAAAGAGAGTGGACGATACGGAAAGAATTTCCAGCTAGAAATAACTAAATAAGCATTAACCAAATGTGTATATAATAGATCTTGATCTATTATATTTTTTATGTACGTTCGGTGAATCGACAAAATTAACGCTTAACGCTCAACGCTTAACGCTTAACGCTTAACGCCTAACGCTTAACGCCTAACGCCTAACGTTCAAGGCTTAACGTTCAACGCTTAACGTTCAACGTACGTTTAACGTACGTTCGACGTTTAACGTACGTTCGGTGAATCGTTAAAAAAAAAATATATTTTATAATAAATGATTGATGAAACATTAAAAAAATTAGATGCAAAATATAAAAAAGCTTCAAAAGGCAAACCAAAAGACAAAAACCAAAAACTTCAAGAAACTGTCGAGAGTAAATCTGAAAAGATAGTTCGAAATACTTTTAGGAAACCTAAAGAAATGACTGTCAATGAAGCCAATAAAATTCGAGAAAAAGAACAAGAGTTGAGACGTGCTTTCCGAGAAGCAAGAGTAGATAAATTTAACGATAGAGAAACTCAGGAAAAGACGTTCGCACCCATCACTGAAAAATTAGTTGAATTGAAAAATGCAGTGAAACAAACTGATGAAGATATAAAGAAGTTGGAAATCGTACCATACACGCAACAGCCAATGACAAGTAGTTCTCCTAGAAAGAAAGTTGTAACTTTTGGACCAGCTAACACATTCGAAATAAATCCTACTGAAACCTACGATATTGCTGGCGAAACTATGGCTGAACCAGCTAGTAACGATCTCTCCTCAATAGTAGACATGGTAGATCTAAATGAGTATCCATCCAGTAGTGTAGGGCCAAAAGGAATTGGTTCAATTGCAAGACTTTACATCAGACAGGGTGATAAACAATTTGGCATCTGGGGAAAAGAGGACAAAATTTACATCGGAGACAAACAAATTCGAGTAAATGAAGACGATCTAATAATTCAAAATGTAAAATATAGAGGAACTCACGGATTATGGTGTTTGTTAACTGATCCTCTAGGACCTGATCCTGATAAATACACTCAAGAGGATTTGAAAACTTACAAGAAAATTCTCATTCAAACGAATTCTTTATACCAAAAGAATGACCCAACTACGGGATTACCAAAGTCAAGTAAGGGGAAAAAGTACAGAGAGTTGATTGCTCCTATTTGGAAGGAATTGAAGGCAGGTAAATCGGGATCTGGATTGATCGAGTATACGGAAAATCCTGTGGAATATAAATACATCGATAATTTACAACAGTTGCAACAGCGTTTGTACTATTTGTACGCACAAGAACGAGCCGGTAATAACAATTTTCACAATGAAAAATTAGGAATTGTAAAGTTTATAAACGATCAGTTGGAAAAAAACTTAGATAATCCCAAAGGAATAGAATATCTGTTGAAAGTTGTCAACAGTTTACCGAAAGGAATCATCAAGAACGGATCTGGAGTTTTAAATACATTGTTGAACAAACTTGATGGTTTCGCACCCGAAATGCATTTACCTGGATACAACTACTGCGGTCCATTTACAAAACTAGATAAACGATTGAAAAGAGGAGATCCGGGAATTAATAAATTGGACGAAGGCTGTAAGCAACACGATATATCTTACAGAGATCATACAGACACCAAAGAAAGACATGTGGCAGATAAAGCACTAGAGGAAGTAGCAAAAGAAAGAATGCACTCGAGTGATGCGAGTTGGAAAGAAAAAGCTGATGCAACTGCAGTGAGAGTTGCAATGAGGAGTAAACGATTCTTTGGTATGGGAGTTCGTTATTAAAAAAAAAAAATTTTTTACTATAATAAATAACTATGATCATGAAAAAGATAGATTTAACCGAAAATCAAATAGCCAAAATACAAGCCGCTTACAAAAAGCGTAGAAGTGTTACAATTCTTTTTACAGCGAAACAAATTTCGGGAAACGGAAAACATAAAATCAGTCTGTGGGAAACTCAATCGAAAGCATTTGAAAAAGCTAAAGAAAAAAAGAAAGGAATTACGTTAACTTTGGATTACGAACAACTACATTTGAATCACACGGGTGGATTCCTACCACTGATATTTGCAGGAATAGGAGCACTTGGAGCGTTATTAGGTGGAGGTGCAGCAGTAGCAAATTCAGTAATAGACTCGAAACATAAAGCCGCTGAAGAAGCCGAAATAAAACGTCATAATCTCGAGATGGAAAAACTAGCTAAAAATGCAAAAAGTCTAAGTATTGGGGCCGGTTTAAAAAAAAGAAAAAAACGGAAAACTACCAACCCTTGAGTAATTTAGATTTAACTCGTTTCGTGAAAATTTTTAAAATAAAACATTTCCGAGGTGTTTTCATGAAGGATGAACTCCCCGATCGATCTAAACACGTTGAATGTGGAATTATTAATTTGGAAAATTCTTATCAAAATGGTAGTCACTGGACTTGTTATTTTAAAAAATCTGAAAAAGAAAAGTATTATTTCGATTCCTATGGAAACGCATCACCCCCTAAGGAGTTGGTAAAATACTTGGGAAAAAAAAAAATTAAATACAATTCCGAACAAATTCAAAAGTATAACGATCCTCCAATTTGCGGTCATCTGTCTTTGATAGTGTTAAAAGAACTTTCAAACGGAAAAGATTATGAAACTGTTTTAAAAACATGCAAAGAGACATTGAATTCTGAAAAAACTTGGTCTTAGTATAATATTGTTGTTTTAATGGAAAATTTCCATTAAAACGTTTTTATGAGGGGTAAGTTAAAAGGATCTCTCCAATAATAGACAAAAGAAAAAGGTGGTGTCGAATCGACACCACCTTTAAGAATTCAAAAAAATGAGGGGTTAGTTAAAAGAATCTCTTTTCTAATAAAAATGAATGATTCGAAAAAAAATTATATATCCTATAATAAAATGTATGATACGAGAAGACGTTGTGAAAAGTGCAATGTTAGCACTACTTATAAAAATTGGGCTAGACACCTAAAGTCTAAGCGCCATGGAAAAAACGACCCGGACCGGACAATGACTATCAGAAAACCTAGAAAAGCAAAACCTGTATTTGTAAATCCGAGGAAATTGCACAAAGTATTTAATTTTAGTGAAAAAGTATTTGAAAAAAACAGAGAAGCTAGAAAAGCGAAATCTGTATTTGTAATACCGAGGAAATTGCACAAAGTATTTAATTTTAGTGAAAAAGTATTTGAAAAAAGCAAAGAACCGAAAACGGAAGTTGTTGAAAAGGAAACTGCATTCGAATCTAGATTAGTGACTTACAACATTAAAAATACGAAAGGATTTAAAGATGCTTCCAAATTTCTGAACAGTATTGAAAGAACCGCAACAGGTTTAATCAAATGGAAACTTAGAGAAATGAAACTAAAAGTTAATGTAGTTTTAATCGCAGAATTTAAAAAAGGAACTAACAAAAATAACATGGAGTATCAGGAACTCAATTTCAAAACTAAAAACGTAATAATATTGCAGTCGGCAGAAGTTGCAAACTGTTACGATGAAATGAAATGGAAACGTTCGAAATTAAAGGATCTAATTGGCGACTTCATAAGATCAAGCATTTGGAACTTAACGTTAACAAGTACATTCCTTTGAGAGGATCATCTTACATTGAACTCCCTAAGTTTCTACAAAGTAGGAAAGCAATTATAAATGTGAAAAATGACGATAATAAATGTTTCCTTTGGTCTGTTCTTTCAGCTTTACATCCAGCTGATAAAAATTCTGATAGAATAGGAAAGTACATAACATGGGAACATGAGTTTGACGAAGCGTTGAAAGATATCAGTTTTCCTATGAAACTTACAGACGTAAAAAAGTTTGAGAAAAGAACTGGGATTTCCATAAATGTTTACTGTCTGAATGAAAAAAATACTATAGTCCCCTTGGAAATAACGAAAGAGGAAAAGGAAAAACACGTTGACTTGTTGTACTTGAAAAACGAGAAAACTGAACATTACTGCTGGATCAAAGATCTATGGAAACTGGTTGGTCATAGTCAGCTAACAAAGGATGGTCACAAACGATTTTTATGTAAAATGTGTTTAAATAGCTTTGGAACTCAGGTCAAATTAAACGACCATAAAGAATATTGTGGAGATCATAAAGCTGTTAAAGTAGAATTACCAGAACCTTATGATAATGTTTTACAATTTGAAAATTATAAACGCTCCATGAAAGTTCCATTCGTTATCTACTCGGACTTTGAAAGTTTGCTTAGAAAACTTCAAACTGTTATAGCTGAAGAGAAATGCAAAACACCCGTTAAAAACTCTAGAAAATTTATCATAAAATCAATCAGAACTAGATTAAGAAGGGTTACTAATAAAATACACAAACACGAAGCTAGCAGTTTTTCATATTACATAAAGTATTCCAACGGATATTATAAGCCCCCAGTCGAATATTCTGGTTCGGATTCTCCAAAAGTATTTTATCAGAAACTGAAAGAGGAAGTTTTACACATTGCTAAGGAATATTACGATAAAAATGTACCCATGAAACCATTGACTGACCAACAGAAACAGGAATTCAAAAATGTAAAAACTTGTCACATTTGCGAGAGAGGTTTTAACGAATTGCCTCCAATGTTAGAAAAGGAACTCGAGGTGAAGGAAAAAGCTTTGGTCTACTTTCACATGCAAGGAGATGAAAGTAATGCAAAACAAATACAAACGGAATTGAAGGATCTGAAACAAAATATCGATATGAACAAAAGGCGTGTGGCTGACCATGACCATTTGTCAGGAGAATTTAGAGGTGCTGCCCATTCTCTGTGTAATTTGGAGTACCAATGCCCGAGATTCGTACCAGTATTTTTCCACAACCTGGCTGGTTACGATGCCCACCTATTCGCGAAACAACTCGGAGAGGATGAAGGGGAAATACGGTTGATTCCAAACACCGAGGAAAAGTACATTTCATTTTCAAAGATTCTCAGGTACGACTCTGGAAATTTTGATAAGAAAGGAAACCCAGTAATGAATAAAATTGAAATAAGATTCTTAGATTCGTACAAATTTCTAGCAAGCTCTTTGGAAAAACTAGTAGGAAATTTAACTAAAGATCAATTTAAGGAATTAGAGAAACATTTTGGAACAGAGAACTTGGAACTGATGACAAGGAAACTAGCTTACCCATATGAGTACATGGATAGGCAGGAAAGGTACGATGAAACCTGTTTACCACCTATAGAGAAATTTTACAGTAGCTTAAACAAACAAGGAGTAAAAAAGTCTGAGTACAGAAATGCGCAGGAGATTTGGGATAGATTTGGAATAAAAAACATGAGAGAATTCACTATGCATTACAACAAATGCGATGTCTTACAGCTTGCAGATGTAATGGAAAACTTTAGAGATATTTCCCTTAAAACTTACAAACTGGATCCAGCATTTTATTACACGACACCTGGATTTGCATGGGATTGTATGTTGAAAATGACAAAAGTGAAATTGGAATTGTTGACTGATTACAATAAAATTCTAATGACAGAAAAAGGAATTCGAGGAGGTATATCGCAATGTAGTAACAGACACGCGAAAGCAAACAACAAGTACATGGTTGATAAATATGACCCAACTAAACCTTCCAACTATATAATGTACCTTGACGCAAACAACTTGTACGGATGGGCTATGTCTCAGTACATGCCATACGGAGGTTTTAAATGGGTAGAGAACTTGGAAAATTTAGATGTTGAAAATATAAGTGATGAGTCTCCTAAAGGTTATTTTCTGGAAGTTGACTTGGAATATCCTAAGAAACTGCACGATTTACACTCAGATCTACCACTTGCACCGGAAAACAGGATTGGAAATACAAAATTACCTAAATTAATGACAACTTTGTACGACAAAGATAAATACGTTTTACACTACAGGAATTTGAAACAGTGTCTGAGCATGGGAATGAAACTAAAGAAAGTACACAGAGCACTGAAGTTTGATCAATCGGATTGGTTGAAAGTGTACATTGACTTCAACACGGAACTGAGAACGAAAGCGAAAAATGATTTTGAAAAGGACTTTTTTAAATTGATGAACAACAGTGTATTCGGAAAAACGATGGAAAATATCAGGGGAAGAGTCGATATTAAATTATGTTCAAATGGAAAGAAACTGGAATCGTTGATAGCAAAACCCACTTTTGATCGTAGAACGATATTCACGGAAAACTTAGCAGCAGTTCACATGAAAAAGACCAAAATTCTTTTCAACAAACCCATCTACATTGGCATGAGCATTCTGGAAATTTCTAAAACTCTAATGTACGACTTTTATTATAACACAATTAAAAAACAATACGGAGAAAATGTCAAATTAATGTACTGTGACACGGACAGTCTGATCATGGACATAAAGATTGAGGATGTTTACGCAGACATTAAAAACATCATTCTCGATCAATTTGATACATCCGATTATCCGAAAGAAAATGTGTATGGAATTCCACAGGTGAACAAGAAAGTACTTGGAAAATTCAAAGATGAAATGAGCGGAAAAGTAATGGAGGAATTTGTTGGACTAAGATCGAAACTTTACGCACACAAAACGTTCGAGAATCAAAAAGAAACAAAGAAAGCGAAAGGGATAAAGAAAAACGTAGTTGAACAGGACATTAAATTCAATGATTTCAAAGAATGCCTGTTAACTAAGAAACCGATCTACAAAACGCAAATGATGTTTAGATCAAACAAGCATGATATTTATACTATTGAACAGAACAAGAAAGCGCTTAGTGCCTACGATGATAAAAGGTATATTCTAGAAAATGGTATGGATACTCTTGCTTGGGGACATCATACAATTGGAATAGAAAAAGAAAAGTTCGTAGATCATTTGAAGGAACTTACGAAAACACAAAACGAGAAAGAAATGAAAAAAGGATCTCTTCAATAAAAATGTCTCATCCATATTTACAATTTTCACTTAAGCATATCGAATTCATTGAATGTTTCGCATATATCGATAGAAATAAAGATATGAAAGTGTACAGGTTTATAGAACAACTGTTATACGGAGAAATCTCCGCTGATAAAATTTTAAATTTTAAAACACAGTTGAAAAATGTAGGGGTTGAAAAATTCGTAAATACCATTAAAAAAACAATGCCTGAAGAACCGGTAAAAGACGTGAAATGTAAAAGGAAAAGTAAAAGGAAAATCGACGAAACAATGTTGGAGAATTACGTTATTCGTAATAAACGAGATAAGAAATTTCTACAAGAGTTGAACGTAAAGATTTTTTTAAACATGATCCCTACTAAAAATATAATTGTGGACGATAGTAATATTGTCGATATAAAATTACCTTGATCTAATTGTTCGTTTTAATGAGGATTCCTCATTAAAACACATTGAAAATAAAATCTCCTTCATATTCCAAACATCCTGAGCTTTTAGCAACAGTATCGAAACTGAAACTCAAAATCCTTCTTCAGTTTGGCTTTACTCTCATTATAAAGCAATTTTCTAAGTTGATATTCAGAAGCATTTTTAGGAACCTTAATCTTTGTTTCTTTAAGCATTACCTTTACATCCTCCTTTGTACGGAGCGGTGGTTCACCATCGACACCCAATAAACGTTCTTTTAACAACCGTTTAGAAAATCTATACTCCCTCAATACACGTTGAATCTCGTCTAGTGCGCCACAGTTTCTATCATAAAATCGAAATTCAGGTGTCTTTACCAACTCCCATAAACCTCCATGTTCATCACATATATCTAATGCCTCGTCGCATAAAACCATATCCTTTATTTATTATAGAATACATTCTTTTAACTAACCCTCCCCAAATGAAAAAGTCACTGGTTTTGATGTTTTGTGTTAGAAAATTTTTACCAGGAATTTAAGTCGCTAAATGAAAAAGTCACTGGTTCTGATGTTTTGTGTTAAAAAATGTGTTCTGATGTTTTGTGTTGAAAAGTTTTATCAGGGGTTTAACAGAAAAGCATTTTAACAGAGTTTAGCACAAAAGCAGTTGTAACAGAGATTGAAGTCAGAAGCATTTTTAACAGAGATTGAAGTCGGTGAGCCAGGATTGGTATTCCGATACTACTCCTAGTAACGAGTACGGGGTTAGGTACTAACCTACGGAGGGTCTGCGATCTACATAATATGTATAGAATAGTACATATCATATAATATATCGGGACCCAACTCGTGTTTATCCCTCACAGGCCATGCTAAGCGAAGGCTGATAGTTCTGACGAACGTGGTGACAAAACAGTGGCGTAGCCAGGATTGCTGAATAGTGGGGAGGGGGGGGATCAAAAATGGAAAAAAAGTTCCTGTCATGTAGCATGGCTATAAGAGCGAATCTTCAATGAAATATTCCTGCTATTGTGTGAAAAGATGATATAGCGAGAAACCATACCACTTTTCTTAAAATTATATAATCTTTCGTGATTTTAGCATTTTTTACCAATGTTTGACCCTAATAGAGTCAAATTTGACCCTCTTGTTTTTGATAAAAATAGTTTTTATCATTGAGATAGTCCTTCCGTCGTGATTAATCATCCGACACAACGTCAGGTGAATCAATATTGATTTTTAGCTATTAATACCAACTTTTTACCCCCAAAAACCAAAATCTGACCCCTATTTCGTGTGAAAAACAATTGAAATAGTATTTTTCTGTCTTTACTCACCCTTTCATACCACTTCCAGTCATTTATATTGCAGTTTTAGCCGTTTTTACCGATTTTTAACCCATAAAAACTCCAATTTGACCCCCTTAGAATTTTTTAAAATTGCTCATTTTCTAACTGATCCTTTTGTTTGGCAATACAAACGTTTTAGAGAAATTTGGGATTTTAGTTTATTATTTTCAATAATGAACCATTGGAATCGAGCATTGGAAAAAAAAAAAAATGCTTACCCCCCTCAAAATTTGATGGTTTACGTTTCAAGGTACGTAGAATCCGAAAATGCAATACAAATATTTCTGTCTGTCCGCCGTACGCCATACTGGCCACTTTTCTTAGTTACCATGAAAAAAATTGATGAAATTCGGGTTATAGGTTCCGTTCGGGGTCTAGTTGGTCCTCGAAGCTCGACGTTACTGTCAGTCATCTCTGAGGGGTTCAAAATAAGGGTTGAAATTTTCAGAACGCCGTAGCTCGAAAACTTTCGATTGAAGGGTATGGTTTTTTTACGATATTAAATTTGTCTTGAGCTAAGCAATTTTTTGAAACCACCCGGAGCATCCTACGTTCAGCCGTTCGTGTGCACCAAAAAGCTTCGTCAACACGATCGTGAATCAAACGGCATAAATCCGGCCCGGATATCATCACTAGGGAGCACCTGATCATAATCAAGGATGGCTGTATGAAGTCGAGTTGGTTGTTCTGCGATATTATTTAATTTGATAAGTGATGGACTATTGGATTTTGTTGGTATGTACTTCTGAAACCTGAACAAACGTTGAAGTATTATTGAGGGTAAATTATTACACAATGGTAAATTATTACACAAAAGCAAATTATTACACAACGGTAAATTATTAAACAACGGTAAATTATTACACCACGGTAAATTATTACACAACGGTAAATTATTATACAACGGCTCATCTACCAAGAAGGGGCTGGATTTTGTTGATAGGTACATTTGCAATACCCATTGGAATAGCTTCATTTTCTCCGAAAATTCGCTAATAAGGTTTGGCATTCGAAACAAAGCTGAATTTAAATTAAATTTACCAAAGCACTAAATGTTACAGGTAAGATAAACTGATGAAATAGAACATTTATTTGGCAACAATGTTCGCGAATTTTCAAGGAAAATGAAGGTATTGCAGTGGGTCCAAAATTTTCAGAACATAAGTTTTTGAAATTATTTTATAGGCAAATCCCTTTCGCAGCATCCTGATTTCATCCCTAGATTTTAACAACAATTTAAACGTTTATTATATATTTATTTATGCGTCACTCCAGACGATATCTGACCTTGGGTAGGTACGTGATAATTCCAAATTTCGCCAAAATATTCTTACTGCCAAACAAAAGGATGAGCAATTCAAAAATTCGAAGGGGGTCAAATTTGAGTTTTAAGGGGTCAAAAATTGGTAAAAACGGTTAAAGTTGACATATAAAATCACTGGAAGTGGCATGGAAGGGTGAGCGGAGACAGAAACATACCATTTCAGTTGCTTTTCACACAGAATACCTACGGGTCTAATTAGGATTTTTGGGGATCAACAATTGTTATTAAGGGCTAAAATCAGTATTATTCACCATCAGTATTATTGGGGATGGTGACGGTGAGAGACTTCGAGGGGACGGTAAAGGTTTTTCGATAAGAATTTTTGTCAAAAAGGGTGAGTCAAATTTTTGGACAGATCGTTCGCAATGTATGATTTATTTTGATGTTTGATTTATCTTCTAACCTGTTATTGTTGTATTTGTTTGTTACTTTTGTGATTGTTATTATTCTTAAGATGTAAGTTTTCTAGCCAATAAGGGGGGGTTACAAACAGCATTTATCTTTTTGGCTGAATATATAAATATTATTTTTATAAGAATGCTTTCATGTGTCTTTTTTATGGGGTGTAATGCTGTTTCTATTAGTTTTTTTTAAAGTGGGTTTTTTGGTATTTATATTTATTTGGATTCGGGGGACCCTGCCTCGTTTTGGGTATGATAAATTAATATTAGGTATTTGACTTGGAAGATATTTTTACCTTTAGCTTTAAATTATATATTATTTTTGATCGGTGTATATATCTATATTGTTAATTTCATTTAATTAAGTGACGTTAATAAAGGATCTTTTAGCGAATTTTCGAAGAAAAGGAAGCTATTGTTCTCGGTCCAAAATTTTTAAAACTCGAATTTCCGAAAGATTTTTATACCAAAATCCGTTTCAGACCATCCTGAATTCCCTGCCGAAAGACACCAAAAATTATATGTATATATATATATATTTATATATATATTTATATATTTATATATTTATATATTTATATATTTATATATTTATATATTTGTATATTTATATATTTATATATATATTTATGTATGTATGTGTCATTCCAGACGATAACTCTCGAAAGAATTGAGATAAAAAGTTCAAATTTGCACGAAAAATCTGTCTTGGCAATCGACAGGCTAAGTTCGAAGATGGGCAGAATCGGGTCACCCTAAGGGGGAGTTTTGGGGAGTTTTAAGGGGGGGAAATTACCCATAAATTCCCAAAATGAAAAAGTCTGACAAGTGACACCTCATTTTAAAGGTTTTTGTACGCTGAACACGATGGTGAAATCAGAATTGCGATATCTCATTCCATTCTCAAACTGGAGCACTTTGAAGATGAAGGAACGTGGTTATTTCTTGAGATGTTCTTCCTGGTTCGTCTGCTCTAATCTGATAACGGAATGGGATATCGCAATTCTGACTTCACCATCGTGTTCAGCGTTGGAAAATCTACAAACCGAGGTGTTACTCGGCAAAAAATGGAACAAAAAATTTGTTACGTACCCAATACCTACTCTTCTGGTATTCAAAACATTTTTGATTTCCCCCTCCCCCTCCTTCCACCCCAAATTTTACTTTGCGTAAAACTACTCCTGTTTTAATTTTGTATGGTATCAAGTTGAGAAAACATTGGCCGAAAATTAATTTTCAGAAAATTTTAGGCGGAGGAGGAAGATGCCGAAAACTTCGAAAATTCGCTCTTATAGCCATGCTGCATGACTGTGGTTTTTTTTTTCTTATATTTTCAAAATATATGCTTATGAAGCGTATTACCCCCCCCCCCCCCCCCCCCCTCCCTGGTTTCGCCACTGCGACAAAAAACTCTTAACCTTCCTCACGTTCGCTTTTGTTCGTCCGTCGGTTCCGTTCAAATAGGAACAGTTCGCAGAGTTCGTGAGGAGCTGCAAGGTCTGATGGGAGGCAACACTGTCCATTCTCCTCACATAAAGCTTCCTCGCCAGCATCGTCCTTGAGCTCCGGCCTGATGCCGATTGGCCGTAACTCTCAGTTATATTTGCAGTTGGGATTCCAAACGCTGTCGCTCCCCCACCCATCGATTCCGTTCTGGACGCCTAAAACGTTTGCTCAAACAGACAATCGCTGCTTCCCTCGTCAGCTCTTCCTTCCTGTTGTGAATCCAGGAGCGGAGGTTTATGAATGGACGGTGGTGCTCGCTCGTGCTATTATGCCGGGTCTGGTGTTATGCAGATTTTGACGGAAGGCACTCGAGTCCCTTCCTACGTACCGGTGTCGCTCCTCTTGCTCCGCACTCTGTCACCTGTCACATACAAACACCGGCGGAACTACACAATTAGGGACGTTGCGATACTATCGATACCAGTAGGTATCAGAACATGAAAATGTCAAACATGATTATACATCTCAGAATCATCAGGAGATTAGCATTTCATAGAGAAATCAATGCTTTGTGTACGGACCGACCCGTATAACACTGCCAGAAATACCTACGTAACTCAGGGGTTCCCAACAGTGGCGCAGCCGGGGGGGTTAGTGGGAGTCATACCCCCCCACCCCCCAATGGCTCGAAAAGTTCATCACAAATTAAAATTAAATCTTAAGAATGATAACAATCACGAAAGTAACAAACATAATATATTATACAACAATAACAGTTTAAACGGTAAATCTGTCCCAAAAATATGACCCGCTCTTTCTGACAAAAATGCTTATCGAAATAGTCCCTCACCGTCACCATCCCACATTTCAGGTGAATAATACTGATTTTAGCCCTTAATACCAATTGCTGACCCCCCAAAAATCCTAATTAGACCCGTATTCTGTGTGAAAAGCAACTGAAATGGTAATTTTCTGTCTTCACTCACCCTTCCATGAAGTGATTTTATATATCAATTTTAGCAGTTTTTACCAATTTTTGATCCCTAAAAACTCAAATTTAACCCCCTTACAATTTTTGAAAATTGCTCATCCTTTCGTTTGGCAATAAGAACATTTTGGCGAAATTTGGAATTTTTATCACTTAACCAAGGTCAGATATCGTCTGGAGTGACACATAAATAAATAAATAAATATATACATATATAATATACGTATATATTTTTGTTAAAATCTAAGGATGAAATCAGGATGATCTGAAACGGATTTGCCTATAAAATAATTTCAAAAACTTATGTTCTGAAAATTTTTGACCCATTGCAATACCTTAATTTTCCTTGAAAATTCGCGAACATTGTTGCCAAATAAATGTTGTATTTCTTCAGCTTATCTTTGTAATGTCAAACCTTATTAGCGAATTTTCAAAGAAAATAAAGCTATTGCAATGGTTAACATTTTCAGAACATGAATTTTTGAAATATTTTTATAGGCAAATCCGTTTCAGAGCATCCTCAGTTCATCCATAGATTTTAACAAAAATTTATATATTATGTATATTTATGTGTCACTCCAGATGATATCTGTCCTTGGGTAGGTATATGGTAAAAATTCCAGATTTCTCCAAAACGTTTGTATTGCCAAACGAAAGGATGAGTCCGAAGATGAGCAATTTTCAAATTCCAAGGGGGTCAAATTGGAGTTTTTAGGGGTCAAAAGTCGGTAAAAATTGCTAAAATTGCAAACAATTGCTATAAAATCACTGGAAGTGGTATGGAAGGTTGAGTAAAGACAGAAAAATACCATTTCAGTTGTTTCTCACACAGAATAGGGGTCAGAATTTGACTTTTGTGGGTGAAAAATTGGTATTAGTGGTAATATCAATATTAATTCACCTGACGTTGTGTGGGGTGATTAATCACGACGGAGGGACTACCTCGATGATAAAACTATTTGTCTTAAAAGCAAGTGGGTAAATTTGACTTTATTAAGGTCAAAAATGGCTAAAAATGGCTAAAATCACGAAAGATTATATAATTTTAAGAAAAGTGGTATGGTTTCTCGCTATAATTATCATCTTTTTACACAATATCAGGAATATTTCTTTGAAAATTCGCTCTTATAGCCATGCTACATGACAGTAATTTTTTTTTCCTATAACCCTCCCCCATTCAACAATCCAGGCTACGCCACTGGTTCCCAAAGTGGGTACCGCGGCATCCTGGGGTGCCACGGAGAGAGATCAGGGGTGCGGCGAGGCGTGGCTACTAAAAATCAAAATTTTATAAGTGCAAAAGCTGTAAGGTGCCCTCATTCCCTTTGCGGCTTCGTATCTTCGCGAAGCTGGATTTTCAGCGGTTGCTGTTATAAAAATAAATGTGGAAAAAGAAATGAGATTAGCTGTATCAAGCCTTATTCCCCGATTCAAAAAATTTTGCAGTGAGCAGCAGGCTCACCCGTCGCGCTAAACACACACCTCATGAGTATCTGGAAGTTTTTGTAATTATATTTGCATTTTCTTTGTATTTTCACCTATGTTTTCCTACCAGTAAACGTACTAGTTTCTTACCTGGTTTCTTCGTAGTTGTACAAATATGAGATATAGCTGCCACAGATAGATATATTATATAATATGGCTGGGGTGCCGTGAGAAAATTCAAATTTTCTAAGGGTGCCACGATTTGTAAAAGTTTGGGGAACCCTGACCTAACTCTTGAACGGTGAGGTGGACGGTTTGATTCAGCCAAACGAACGCTCCCTAGCGGCATTCTGTATTGACTACAGGATTTCAAGCCCTCACGACACGGCTGTTGTGCAGATTTTAGTATTCTGTTATATGATCGGCAGTCGACTGATCTGCACCTGGACATGAATGTTTTTCGTTCATAATTTTCGATAGGTTTTGACCTCTGACGGAAATCCTCTCTGAAAATCGGATTTAAAAAAAAATTCGATTTTGGTTATTTTCAATAATAGATAGAAAACAATAACACCTTCTCAAAATTTGATGGTTTCAGTTTCAAGGTAGATACGTAGAATCCGAAAACGGAATAAAAAACGCTGCAAATTATTACACAATGGTTTATTATTTCCCTGTATAGATGCCCCTTCTGCCTAGATCACTGTTTTCTGTGGTCAATACCCTCAAGCTCCCTCCAGGAAAGCCTTAAACCGTGTACTGCAGCCGGCTCCGGAATTAAAGTTTCCTACAAATGCGCGGGATTCAATAATTCAATCATTTATTATTTTGTAGTTATTCATGAAGCATAAGGCAAATAATAAACCGCTGTGTAATAATTTACCTGTATAGGTGCCCCTTCTACGTAGATAGTATAATAAACCGTTGTGTAATAATTTACAAATGCGCGGGTTTCAATAATTCAATAATTAAATCATTAATTATTTTGTAGTTATTCATGAATCATAAGGCATTTTTCACACTCGTGAAACCCACTTGTTGTCCTTAACCATCACTTCTAATCTTCGTTGCGATAAAACAATGATATATTTAAACTTCGGTTAGGAAGTACTGGTGAAAACGGCCCTTAGGCGCAACTTGGAGAACCTCCCCTTCCAGCAAAGGGGGCGAGCTGGTATGCATGCACCTCGCCAAAGATACCCTGTGGTCGGTGTGTGGTCTGTGGTTCCTTTCATGTCTACGGTTGCGATTTTGATTTATTCTGTGAATAATACACCAATGTATACGCTCAGCAAAAAATTTTTATAACGCCCCCTCAAAATTTTTTCTTTTCCGTTTCAAGGTGCGTAGATTCCAAAAATGCAATGTCCGCCCGTCGTCCGCCGTACGCCGTATCACGTCTACAGGCTTCATTTTCGGTCTAAAAAAATCGTTCTATCGCACACATGCTCCATTTGAGCCCTAGTTGTGCCCCGAAACTTTTCAGCCCGATAGAAATATACCCAGGGGTGTTATGAGTGAAAATATATATAAAAATAGGTACTTTTGTGTTTTACTAACATATTAGTGAAACGCTGCAAAGTCCTTGTCACATGGGTTTAATATTCTATTATTTAATTGGTCTACAGAAATGCTGGCTGTTTATTTATTGTTTCTTTCATGTAAAATAATTGAAATGGCTATTTCTGGTGGTTTCCACAAATTTTGGCCCCCGGAACTTGAATTAGGTAGGTACTACGCTCCCTTTATTCTTTTTTTTTTTCAAATTACCTTTGATCATTGATTGTACCATTTAATCGTATTGGTCCACTTGTTGACAGTTAATCTAGTGTTATTATACAAATTGATGGTGATTTCAGACAATTTCGCAGGTTTTTGACTCATAAAAAATCAATTTCGGGAGCTCAACATCTGGTAGAACCTCAATTTTCTACTCATTGGTCAAAATCGACTTCATATTCGGTCTTCTCGTCCCCAAAAACATGAAAAACGATACCTCAAAAGCTCATTTTACTACTATGTTACTAAAACACAAAACGCTGCAAATTCCTTGTCACATGGGTTTATTATTCTATTGGACATACCTACAGAAATTTTGGCTAGTCATTTATTGTTTCTTTCATGCGCAATAATCGAAATAGCTGTTTCTGATGGTTTCCATTAATTTTGGCCCCTAAAACACAAATTAGGTACGCTCTTTTTTTTTTTAACCATCTTTGATCATTGGTAGTGCCATTTAATCGTCTTGATCCACGTGTTGACACTTTTTGCAGTGTTATTATACAAACTGATTGTGATTTCAGACGATTTCCCAGGTTTTTCACTCATAAAAAATCAATTTCTGGAGCAGAACATTTGGTAGAACTCAATTTTCAACTCTTCGGTCAAAATCGACTACATATTCGGTCTTCTCGTCCCCCAAAAACATGGAAAACGATATCTCAGAAACTCATTGTCGTGAGTCCCTCCCGCTCCCGGAACTACTCCTAGCAGATTTAAGTTCTCACAAATATTTCATAAGCCAATTTTAAATTCATCACAGTGGTGAACCCGACGTTCACACAACCTTCTTCCTTTCCCTTCTCATCTCGACGTCGCCGCTTCACGCCCCAAAACCTTCTAAATTTACATTTTAAATTCGAGCTCCTCACTATAACGTTTGAACGTCCAACCTTCCACACGGAGATTTCACCTCTCTCACATCTCCGTTCAGCTCACGCCATTTTTCGTATTTTTGCGAATTTCAAATTTTAAATTTCAAATTTCAATGTGCAATTTTACCAAATTTTGCGAAATTGAAATTTCAACTCCTCCCTACATGATGCACTCAGTCTCACAATCACCTCCCCTTCTCGCGCCCCCCTCCACCCTGCAACACCCCACCTTCACTACCCCCTCTGCAACCCCACTCACCCTTTCACCCTTTTGCCAATAAGTCGGTGGCTGGAGGAAGTCGTAGAATCATCCACCCCCCTACCCCACCACCGACCCTTCCCCCAACGTCATGGGAGGCCTTACGCCCAACCCCTTTTAGCGAATTTTCAAAGAAAATGAAGCTATTGCAATGGCTTCGAAATTTAAATAATATAAATTTTTGGAAATTTTCTTCATAGAAATCCGTTTCAGACCATTCTAAAACGATTCCTGAAATTTAACACTTTTTTATATGTATATATATATATATGTGTCACTCCAGACGATAACTCTCGATAGAATTGAGATAAACAGCTCAAATTTGCACAAAAAATCTATCTTGGCAATCGAAAGGCTAAGTTCGAAGATGGGCGAAATTGGCCTACTCTAAGGAGGGTTTTGGCGCATTTAAAGTGCGCAAAAATTACCCAAAAATCCCCAAAATGTTATTTTCCAACAAGTGACCCCTCATTTTAAAGGTTTTTGCACGCTGAACACGATGGTGGAATCGGATTTTAGATATCTTGATCCGTTCTCAAATTAGAGCATTTAAAGTGCGCAAAAATTACCCAAAAATCCCCAAAATGTCATTTTCTAACAAGTGACCCCTCATTTTAAAGGTTTTTGCACGCTGAACACGATGGTGAAATCGGATTTTAGATATCTAAATCCGTTCTTAAATTAGAGCATTTAAAGTGCGCAAAAATTACCCAAAACTAGGATAATCTTTAAACTCTTACCCCCCCCCCACCCCCTTAGAGTGGTCAGATTGAAAAATGTGAGAAGTATTAATTGAAGACGAGAGTTCGAAGCAAAAAAGGGGGAGGCAAACAATTAGTACAACTCCTTGAATTTCCCATTTGACATATAATTGTTATGATACCTTCATAGATAGACAAGTACCGGCCCACGTATTACTAGAAGGAAGACGAAAGAAAAAATCTATTTCAAATTATTCAATTTAGGTACTAACAGTAGGAGGAAGAAGTTTTCCTTTATTCAAAACCATAGCCATTAATTCGAATATTTCTTTGAAAATTCGCTCATTAAGTCATGCTGCATGACTGGTTTTTTTTCCGCTCGCCAGTATTGCAAGCATATTCTTACCCCCCCATATGCTTACCGCTCGCCCATACCGCAAGCGTTTTTCTTACCCCCCCTCAGGGAGGGCCGCCCCTTTCCCCTTCCTACACAGAGGTGCTCCTACTCAGCCCTCTAGCCCCTCATCACACCTGCGACCACGGCGAACGCCGCCACCACCAACCCCTCACCCTCCAACCCCTCAACGCATCTGCGTCCACGGCGAACACCGCCGCACACTCCTCAACCCTCTCGACCCCCACCCCCTTGGCGTCTCTGCGACCCAGGCGAACACCGCCGCACCAACCCCCTCGACCCCCACCCCTCAAACCCACCACTCACTCGGGGGCCCTCTCTTCCCGCCCCACGATGCTGGGGGCTGACCACTTCGCCCCCTTCACCAACCCCCCTTTGGAAGGCTTTCGTCCCTCGCCTACGAGCCAGGGTTAACTTTTTCCCCTCACCAACCCCCTTCGGAAGGCTTCCACCCCTCGCCTACGAGCCAGGGTTAAATTGCAACGGCCCACGCCTCAGCCCCCCCCCCCCCCCCCCCAAAGGTGGGATTCGAATGACGCGGCCGAAGCGACTGTAGCCGCGCGGCTGTGAAATAGGACTGCTTTGACAGTAATACAATGGAACCCATTCGAATGGCGCGTTTCCAGCCGCGCGGCCGAAGCGACTCGAACGAGGTGGCTCGGAGTCGCGCGGCTCAACTGCTCGGGGAGCAGTCTAGCCGCGTCCCCCCACGCGGCTGGAAAGTCGAGAGAATAGTTCACAAGAAAAATTCTCAAGACAGAGCCAAATTATTATCGACCGTACTTGCTAAACCCACGGAAGAGGACCCCATTGACACATTTTTCAAAAGTATGGCTATGTCGGTTAAAAAATTGTCCAGTACAAATCAAATCCGTGCCAAAATGCAAATTTGTGAGATTTTTGGTCAACTCGAGCTGTCTGAAATCTCTTCCCGCCCTCCCACAGATTCCGCACCGGACCTGCACCTCACAACAGTACCTGCTTCCGCCGCCGTCGACAATGAACTTCAGTTAATCACAAATTAATGCGTCTGGCCGTTATTTCACTTGAGTGTTGAATTTAGAATACCTACCTTTTATCTTTTTTTTGTATAAATTTAATGAAAATTTGAAATAATAAATATTAGGTATTGCGATTAAATTGCTTTACCTGAGCTAACTCCCATGTTTTCAGCAGGGCTGATGGGTTGCTTGACGTTGCCACATGACTCGCTTGTTATTTTTGGTTCAATAAGTGATAACACATGTTGAACTGTTCAATATTTAACCGGAAAAACTTCCTGAACACGGTTTCATCCTTCAGAAGGTGCTTCTTCATAAGAACGCCAAGTATATTGGGTGAGGATTACGCCTGTTTTGGTTTATTATTCTGTGAATAATACAGCTATGTATTCGCTCAGCAAAAAATTGTTATAACACCCCCTCAAAATTTGTTCTTTTACGTTTCAAGATGCATGGATTCCAAAAATGCAATGTCCGTACGCCGTACGCCGTCTGCCGTCCGCCGTATCACGTGTACCGTCTTCATTTTTGGTCTAAAAAAGTCGTTCTTTCGCACACATGCTCCATTTGGGCCCTAGTTGTGTCCCGAAACTTTTCAGCCCGATCGGAATATACCCAGGGATGTTATGAATGAAAATGTGCACAAAAATAGGTGCTTTTTGTGTGTTTTAGTAACATGAGCTTTTGAGGTATCGTTTTCCATGTTTTTGGGGACGAGAAGACCGAATATGAAGCCGATTTTGACCAAAGAGTGGAAAATCGAGGTTCTACCAAATGTTCAGCTCCCAAAATTGATTTTTTATGAGTCAAAAACCTGGGAAATCGTCTGAAATCACCATCAATTTTTATAATAACACTGTAAGTAGTAAGTAAGTGGATCAGGACGATTAAATGGCACTACCAATGATCAAAGATAAATTGAAAAAAAAGGAGCGTACCTAATTCGTGTTTTAGAGGCCAAAAATGGAGGCCATCAGAAATAGCTATTTCAATTACTTCACCTGAAATAAACAATAAATGAACAGCCAAAATTTCTGTAGGTATGTCCAGTAGAATAATAAACCCTTGTGACAAGGACTTTGCAGCGTTTTTCATAAGGTCCAGCAGCAGTAGCTCTTCTTCTTCCTCTTCCTGGACTAACGACGACACCAATTGCAGCGATGTACTCTCCATGGCGTTTACGTAGGTACTAAAGTCAAGCAATCGGAAGTCACGTGTGGCGTTCATAGCGGCTAGAATCGCGAGATTGGAAGTCATATACGCGTCTCAGGGTCGCGCGGCTACAGTCGTTCCAGCCGCGTCATTCGAATCCCACCTTAACACTCACTGGGGGGACCCAGCACCTGTACATATCACACCTGTAAATACCTTTAAAACACACCTGTAAATATCGAGCTTCCTTATATGTCAATGTAAATATTCTCTAGCTCTAAGTCACTTCTCTTTGTACATAACCTCTCCTCATTCACCTGTATATTCCCTAGCTCTAAGCCACATGCTGTTTTTATCTGTATACTAGCCATAAGTTACTCCTCTTTGTACATACTCTCCTCATGCAACTGTATATACTAGCTCTAAGTACCCACTTTTGTACATACTCGTACTACTACTTCACGCCAATCTTCCCCACCTTTCTACCTAGTATTAAGCAAACCACCACTCAACTACTGTCAATCACCGCCTTCAGCCTACATTGTTTGCCTCAGCCCTCAGCTTTGTAAACTTGGGCCCTCAGCCACATCCGAATGTTCACTTGCTCACTTTCCACCGCCATCAGCACCCCTCCTGTCTGCCATAGCCCTCAGCCTTTTGTAACCTTGCGCCTTCAGCACCATCCTGTTTGCTATAGCCCTCACCACTTGTAATCCTGTGCCCTCAGCTCTTGGAAATTTTTTGCTCGAACTGGGGGGACCCATGTCGTGAGTCCCTCCCGCTCCCGGAACTACTCCTAGCAGATTTAAGTTCTCACAAATATTTCATAAGCCAATTTTAAATGTTACCAACATCTTGCTAAAACGCAGAAAGTACCTATTTTTACACACATTTTCACTCATAACATCCCTGGCTGTATTCCGATCGGGCTGAAAAGTTTCGGGACACAACTAAGGACCAAATGGAGCATGTGTGCGAAAGAACGAACTTTTTAGACCGAAATTGAAGCCTTTACACGTGTTACGGCGGACGGCGGACAGCGTACGGCGTACGGTGGACGGCGGACGGACATTGCATATTTGGAATCTACGGACCTTGAAACGTGAAAGAAAAAATTTTGAGGTGGTGTCTTAAAAATTTTTTGCTGAGCGAATACATAGGTGTATTATTCACAGAATAATAAACCAAAAGCGATGGCGAAGGGATCTGGCTAATTGGTGAGTTCATGGAATTTCTAACGAAGTTTTCGGCTGCTCATCAGTTACAATTGACAAAATGGGTTGTCTTGAAAGTGAGCAACTAGTATCACCTCCATCAACAAATAGGTACCAAAGAAAAACGCTGCAAATTATTACACAACTGTTTTTTATTATTATTATTTTCTGCGTAAATCACAGTTTTCTGTGATCAATACCTACCCTTGTGCATTCACATGAGAGCCCTAAAACAGTGCACTGGAGCCAGCCAGGCAATCAAATTTCATAAATATACGATAGAATCAAGACTTCCATTTTTGTTGTCATTTATGAAGCATGTTTTTTCAAATTGAAAAAGTACCTACCTATAAATTGAATTCAAAATGAACATCATTCTTCATGAAATAATATCTCGAAACAACCAACTCGATTTCATACAGCCATGCGTGAATATGATCAGGACACCCTAGCAATGATATCCAGGCCGGATGCATACCGTTTCATTCACGATCGTGTTGACGAAGCTTTTTGGTGCAAACGAACGGCTGGACGTACAGTGCTCCGGGGGGTCCCAACAATATTCTAGTTCGAGAACAGTTTAAAAACGCTGCAAAGTCCTTGTCACATGAGTTTATTATTCTTTTGGACTTTTGGACAAACCTACAGAAATTTTGGCTGTTCATTTATTGTTTCTTTCATGCGCAATAATCGAAATAGCTATTTCTGATGGTTTCCATTAATTTTGGCCCCTAAAACACAAATTAGGTACGCTCCTTTTGATCATTGCTAGTGCCATTTAATCGTCTTGATCCACGTGTTGACACTTTTTCCAGTGTTATTGTACAAATAGATGGTGATTTCAGACGATTTCCCAGGTTTTTCACCCATAAAAAAATCAATTTTGGGAGCTGAACATTTGGTAGAACACAATTTTCAACTCTTCGGTCAAAATCGACTTCATATTCGGTCTTTTCGTCTCCAAAAACATGGAAAACGATACCTCAAAAGCTCATGTTACCAACATCTTGCTAATACGCAAAAAGTACTTATTTTTACACACATTTTCACTCATAACATCACTGGGTATATTCCGATCGGGCTGAAAAGTTTCGGGACACAACTAGGGCCCAAATGGAGCATGTGTGCGAAAGAACGATTTTTTTAGACCGAAAATGAAGCCTGTACACGTGATACGGCGTACCTACGGCGGACGGACATTGCATTTTGGTTGGTTATTCTGTGAATAATACACCTATGTATTCGCTCAGCAAAAAATTGCAGGAATGAACCTATCAACGGTGAAACATGTTGAGGGACCACCTCATTCAGACATTTACCAGACCTATCACTCTTAAGAATTTCGAACCTTTCAAGTACAGCGAACATACCTCCCTTTGGGCAAAAATGAGGGAATTCTACATACTGTCTATTTGTTAAATCAAAACTAAAGTTATGATTGGATTCACTCAGGTGACTTGCGAAAGCAGAATCACCTTTGCTATCCCTGAAATCCTTTTCATGTTCTTTTATTCTTTCCCTAAACTTCCTTCCAGTTTGACCACAATACTTAAGCCCACAAGAACATTTCAGCTTATAAACCCCACTTTTATCCTGAACCATAATCTTATCTTTAACAGAACCCAACGAAGCTTTGAGATTATTTTTACTTTTAAACCCTACTATGAAACCTCTAGATCTAGATGATAACATTTTTCCAATTTTGCCAGAAATCTTTCCATAATAAGGTATACTTATCCACTTTTTCTCTTCCAAAACAATTTCTTTAACCAAATTTGATACACTGTCCCTACACTTTTTCCCAAGAACCTTATTCCATATAGAATCAATGAGAGCACCCTCATATCCATTACTTGCGGCTATACCTACTTTTAATAATTGATTTTTCTTTTGATAAATTTTTATCATTCATTGGTATTGACAAAGCTCTATTGATCATACTATGGAAAGCAGCATGTTTATGAACTAAGGGATGATTTGATGAACTATGAATAGTGATATCACTGTAGGTATCTTTTCTATAAATGGAGAACTCATGCTTTTTGTTACTCAATGAGATGGACAAGTCAAGAAAATTTAGCCTATTCCCACCTAATTCAAGAGTGAATTTAATAATAGGATCTAATGTATTGATTTTTTCATGAAAAGAATTTAGTAGTCTTTCAGTTCCTGTCCATAAAATTATTACTTATATCATCAACGTACCTATACCAATATAGGAGGTTGTTTGATTTATATTTTTCAAAAATTTGTTTTTCAAGCTAATCCATGTAAATATCCGCAAGCAAGGGAGACAAAGGAGAACCCATAGCTACCCCAGGCTGAGTATAATATTTGCCTTCAAATAGAAAATAGTTCTGGTCCATACAAATAGACATTAAACTACACAGTTCATCTTTATCAAAAACATCAAGATTCGACTAATGGATAAGCCTGTTAACCACATCTTTGCAGCTAGCCACATCAATATTGGTGAACAAACTAACCACGTCAAAAGAAGCAAGTTTGGCATTTGGAGGCACTTGAATCCCGCTAATTCTAGAAACCAGATCGTATGAATTTAGAACAGTATTTTTTGGCCGAAAATTGATCTTATTCCTAAACAAAGTATTTAGTTTTTTGGCTAATTTGTAGGCGGGGGCACCAATATAAGACACAACCGGTCTCATTGGTGCGCCTACTTTGTGAATTTTTGGAAGACAAGATAACCTAGGAGCATGTGGATTCATTTCTACAAGATAAGATTATGGTTCAGGATAAAAGTGGGGTTTATAAGCTGAAATGTTCTTGTGGGCTTGAGTATTGTGGTCAAACTGGAAGGAAGTTTAGGGAAAGAATAAAAGAACATGAAAAGGATTTCAGGGATAGCAAAGGTGATTCTGCTTTCGCAAGTCACCTGAGTGAATCCAATCATAACTTTAGTTTTGATTTAACAAATAGACAGTATGTAGAATTTCCTCATTTTTGCCCAAAGGGAGGTATGTTGGATGTACTTGAAAGGTTCGAAATTCTTAAGAGTGATAGGTCTGGTAAATGTCTGAATGAGGTGGTCCCTCAACATGTTTCACCGTTGATAGGTTCATTCCTGCAATAGCTTGGTCCCCCCCTTCACAATGTTACCCTCACCACTGTTTGAGCTCCCTTTCACTTTGTCTGCCTTGATTGGCATTTGTTGATCCTCCCAGTCCCTTTCACTTTTCTGAGCCAATAGGATTCAAGTTCTCCCTCCACTATTACCTGTTTCAATCTGATTGGATAATACCTTTCACTTTCTCGACCTATAGGATTCAAGTTCTGTAACTATAAGCTGTGTTTTTGCGATGTACCTTCAGTTCATGTTTGTTACTGATGATGACCTAACCGTCGAAATCGATTTAACTTTGTATTCATTGTTTTCGTGGAAATAGACTTTGTTATATTATAACTCCGTTTTTATTAAATTGGGTTTCCACAACTTCGTCGCGAGTGATTTAATTCGCTTCAACGGTTGTTCAAGTTGCAAAAGTACCTATCAACAAAATCCAGCCCCTTCTTGGTAGATTAGCCGTTGTGTAACAATTTACCGTGGTGTAATAATTTACCGTTGTGTAATAATTTGCCGTTGTGTAATAATTTGTCGTTGTGTAATAATTTGCCATTATGTAATCATTTACCCATCAATAATACTTCAACGGTTGTTCAAGTTGCAAAAGTACCTACCTATCAACAAAATCCAGCCCCTTCTGGGTAGATGAGCCGTTGTGTAATAATTTTCCATTGTGTAATAATTTGCCATTGTGTAATAATTTACCCATCAATAATACTTCATCGGTTGTTCAAGTTGCAAAAGTACCTATCAACAAAATCCAGCCGGATCGCACACCTTCCGTACGTTAATACCTAACCCCGTACTCGTTACTAGGTACCTACCTAAATCACGAGGTAAATGTTGCTAAAATAATTCTGTCGATTGCAAACAGTACCACGAAACGCACATCATTTTTCAAATGAAATAATATCACAGAACAACCAACTCGACCTCTTAGGTACCCCACCAATAAAATCGGCGCGTCCCTGGTGACGAGATTTCGTCTGTTATATACTTTCATTCACACTGTCGGTGCAAACTTCGGGGCCTTACTGTGAACGAACGGCTGGACGTACGGTGCTGCGGGTGGTCTTAAAAAACTCCCAAGTTCGAGAACTATTTAAAACCGTAAAAAGATTCACGTAAAAAAAAGGTACCTATAGGCGTTTTGAAAATTTCAACCCCTATTTTGAACCCCTTAGAGATGACTGACAGTAACGTCGAGCTTCGAGGACCAACTAGACCCCAAACGGAACCTGTAACCCGAATTTCATCAATTTTGTTTCATGGTAACTACGAAAAGTGGCCCGTACGGCGGACAGACAGAAATATTTTTATTGCAGTTTGGATTCTACATACCTTGAAACGTAAACCATCAAATTTTGAGGGGGGGTAAGAATTTTTTTTTCATGCTCGATTCCAATGGTTCATTATTGAAAATAATAAACCAAAACTTTTAGGGGGTGTTATAACAATTTTTGCTGAGCGATTACATAGGTGTATTATTCACAGAATAATAAACCAAAAACAATAAATAAACAGCCAGCATTTCTGTAGGTATGTCCAGTAGAATAATAAACCCATGTGACAAGGACTTTGCAGCGTTTTTCGTTTCAAGGTGCGTCGATACACATGTGTTTGTTATTCTATTGGACTTAACTACAGAAATGTTGGCTGATAGCTTATTGTTTCTTTCATGCGCAATACTTGAATTTGCTATTTTTGCTCGTTACCAACAATTTTGCCCCCAAAACAACGAATTATGCTCCTTATATTGACAGATTATCTTCGATAATTGATAGTGTCATTCAACTGTCTTCATTCACCTGTTGATACAACTTCCTGTGTTATCACACAAATTTATGGTGATTTTAGACAATTTCCCAGGTTTTTGACTCATAAAAAATGAATTCTGGGAGCGTAACCTTCGTTAAAACTTCAATTCTCCACTCTTCGGTCAGAATCAACTTCATATTCGGTCTTCTCGCACTAAAAAACATGGAAAACGATACCTCACAAGCTCACGTTACTAAAACAACAAAAATCCTATTAGTTTATAATTATTTTCAGTAATGCACCTTTGGAATCGAGCATGAAAAAAAACCGCTGCAAATTATTACACAAAGGTTTATTATTCACCTGCGTAGATCACTGTTTTCTGTGATCAGTACCCTCGAGCTCCCCCCAGGAAAGCCCTAAATCGAGTACTGGAGACGGCCCGGGAATTACAGTTTCATAAAGATGCGCGGGATTAAATAATTCTGTCATTAATTCATTATTTATTTTCATTCATGAAGCATAAAGTTTGTTCAAGTTCCAAAAGTACCTATCAAAAAAATCCAAGACTGCCTTCATTTTTCAAATGGAATAATATCACAGAACAACCAACTCGACTTCATACAGCCATCCGTGATTATAAGCAGGTGCTCCCTAGCGATGATAATCTGGGCTGGATGTATTTAGTTTCATTCACGATCATGTTGGCAAAGCTTTCGATTTTGACGGACAGATATTGTTGGTTGATTATTTTCAATAATGAACCTTTGGAATCGAGCACGAATTAAACATTTTAACCCCCCCCCCCCACCCCACCACAAAACTTTATTTACGTTTCAAGGTATGTAGAATCCAAAAAATGGAACAAAACAATTTCTTTCCGTCCGCCGTACTTCGCGCTTTTCTTAGCTACAATGAACCAAAATTAATGAAATTTGGTTTGTAGGTCCCGTTCGGGGTCTAGTTGGTCCTCGAAGCTCGGCGTTACTGTCAGTCATCTCTAAGTGGTGAAAAATAGGGGTTGAAATGTTCAGAACGCCGTAGCTTGAAAACGTTCAGTAGAAGGGTATGGTGTTTTTTGAGTTTTTAAATTGAGCTCGAACTAAAGAATTTTTTGACATCACCCGGGGCATTGTACGACCACCCGTTCGTTTCTACCGAAAAGCTTCGTCAACATGATCGTGAATGAAACGGTATAGGCATCCATCCCACATCTATCATTGCTAGGGAGCACCTGATTATAATCATCGAAGGCTGTATGAAGTCGAGTTGGTTTTTCTGTGGTATTATTTCAATTACTGAAGAATGATGGCTCTTTCGGATTTGTTGATAGGTACTTTTGTGACTTGAACAAACGTTATGCTTCATGAATAACAGCAAATAATCAATTATTGAATAATTATTGAATTGTAAAAACTGAAAACCATAGAACCTAAATTTAAATGGACCTGGATCTTTTTTCCCCCAAAGATGGATTTGGGTTGCATTCAGCTGGATTATTATAACTCAATATGTCGAAGTCTTGGACTGCGTTTGCTTATCATATCGTCTGATTAGATTTGAATGAATAATTTGAGATCAATCATCTCGTAGTTCAAAGCACGAGAATATTGCTACCTAACACGCAACATTGTGTTTTGGGCCACTTGCAAATTGGTCATGATCATTTTGATTCTGGCGGAGTGGTGGTGAGGTGGACACGGTTTGGTGTAAGGCAATAAACCAAAACTCATACGTTTACCATGCTTGATTGGGCTTTATCAAAAAATAAACGCCGTTCTTGGGGTTGTCAGGTGATATCTATGCCACACAAATCATTAATACCCTGTGTAACCAATAGGAATGAAATAAATTAAACCATTGGAATTACGAGGGTTAAATGGAAGTACGCAAATGAAATAACAATTTTTTTTTTCAACTACAAATTTTATTAATGGAAAATAAATTATATTATCAACGATTGCGCAAATAACAATGCATATAAGAAAAATAACTGTTGTTCTGTCGATTGTAGGTACCTAGTCGTTTACTTCGTCCGAAAAGGTACCGTTCTGTACTACCCGTCTTTGCCGTCTTGTTGTCCACTGTACTTGCAAGTGAAATATAATCTAACGGTGGGAGTTCGTGTTTATGTCTAAACTTAACCTATGCCATGAATAAATACGGTTTTATCAATTTAATAATAATCCACGCTAGTAGATCTTGGCAATGGGGTGCTCCTGTTCGACCGCATTGCAGCTCGTTTTGGTAAGAACAGGTCGTATTTAGTCATCCGTCGTCGGATAAAACAGGTGCGCTAATCAAGTAACTGCCTGAAAGAGTTTTTTGTCAGAATATTATTTGGCACACCACTCATATTCGACTCAGAACTGAATCAGAACTAGGGGAAAACAGGAGGGTCGAACAGGGTACGCTTTTGTCTGGAATACAAATTCTAAAACTAACAAGTCTCATTCATACGCATTTCACACAAAATAAATACGTGTACCTTTGCGAGTACCTTCCATTCGTTCCAATAAGTTATTATCATAGTTACATTCTATGTTCTTACCCTAATATTAAAGTATAATGATAACCTACACATTTTGAAATTGAGCTTCATCTCTGTCGTCTGGATTTCACTGCCACTGTCGAGTTCAGGTCAACATATGCGATTGCCACCTTAGTGCGCTTAAAACGAGTGCTCAGTCGAAAACGATGCAAATTGTGCTCAAAACGTCCACCAAAGTCAGTAATTGTCATCGTCAGCCGTCACTGTGGGATTAGTGGTGGGTGTGTAGAAAAAATAAAAAGTGCAAATGATAAAGTTCACTTTTTTTTTTTTCAAAATTACGTTGTTTCCGACCACCGCGTACGTACTGATGAAGCATTGTGTGGTCAACTTGTAATGGTTGTACACTGCTCATACAGTTGAAGTAAGCTCTATGACCCTAATTTTGCGTTTTTGTCAAGTGACTTGGTACGTGCTGTTCTCGTTGTTGTTCTATAGTAAGTCGTTGAGTTTTACAAGAGTTCAGTTTTTCAGTTAGCTGTCGCCATTTCGATCCGCTGATTTAGTAAAATTAACTGAATCAGCAGCTCTGTACAATTAAAAGCTATTAACAGCTAATGTAGCAATTAATAGCTGTATACGTCAGTGCCTGTTTCTTGTCTCATCCAAAAAAAAGTACTTTCTGTATAGCCGTTAATATTCCCCTAAGCCTAAAGTAAGTAGTTCACTGTGGGTGCAATGATACTCTAATGAGTAGCATTGCAAAAAAATGATCGATTTTTTAAAAATTCAAACCAATCGCATTGAAAAATTCGATTCAAATCAATCGCACTGCAAATCGATGGATTTTTTATTCGAATCAATCGCATTGCAAAAAAAGATCGATTTTTTAAATTCAAATGCATCGATTATTGCAAAAACTGATCGATTTTTTGAATTGTCCGTAAGCACGAACCGAACAAATACCTGCTGAAGTACCTACTTACCTACTGTATCACCCATATAGTTTTATGTATTCTTATGGTTGCATGTCCTATTATAGTCGTCTGCGTTTTTGTCAAGTGCCTCAGTAGGTAAGTACGTCGCTGTAGTTCAAGTTGAGTTACGCAGTTGGTACCGTCTGTCCAGAAACATTTCGTCGCTTAAGGAGCATCATGACATATCTCAAGTTTTGGCCAAAATGAGTTAGGCATCAATCTTTATTCAAAATTGCGCGCCGGATCACGTGGAATCACTAGTTCAGCGAAAAAACCGCTAGAATTGCCGCTATCGCCGATTTAGTCATCACTGCAGAACTAAAGTTTTAAGGCATCATGGCAAATGTCATAGCGTTATCAAGAAAATCGCTATGGCCGCCGTGGAGTTTGCTTCATCGCCGGTAAGTTTTCTTTTTTCTCTAGTAATTTTTTAGATATCAATCATTGTTTTGCTGTACTAGGTTACAAAAAGTTACAAGATGAAGTTTTACACAAGGTTTTGTGGATATAATTTTGTATAAAATAGCAGGAAGCGATGAAAACGAAAGCATTGATTGGAGACAGAGATCTGCTATGATGATCTAAGCATTTTTATTGAGATGTGCTATGATGGCTTTTGTTTTCATCTCTCATTCCCATCTTTACTGGTTAATTATTTCCGAACTAAACGGTTTAAAAACAATGTTGTTCTTGAATAATTATACAAATCTTGATCAATTTCCCTCGATGTGGTAGTTACAGATTGACTCAGAAGAATCTTATGATGAGACCTTCATGGCGACCCTCGACGAATTATGTGACAACGTCTGTGTTCGTCCCTCAAAGCATGCAGTAAGTAATCGCATTATTTTTTATCCTCGTTTTACCTCACATCACTAATCTAATTTATCCTTGTTTCACCTCTCGTAGCAACTCAACTAGTGCTTAGCATTCCGAAATTTAGTTCTATTTGATTTCTAGAATTGAAAGAAAAATTACTTACCTACCTCTTCAGATCCCAACAACCTACCTTTTTTCATCAACGACTAGTTATATTAGTTTTTAGTTTATTCCTCTGTATTTTACCCACGAACTTAGTTTTATTTATAATTTCAATTTTATAACTCCCCAAAGTCTATGCCAAGTTTTTGTTTGGTTTTCAGTGTCAAGAGAAGGATGAGGAACACATCAACCACCTTCCAGTTGTGGATATATCAGGAATAGAATCTCCCCCACTAATTAGTGACGCTATCAATTATTTTGATCCAGTTCGCCAAGGATTCACAATTTGGCCCAACGACCTCCAGCAGGAACCGGACGCTGCTGAAGTTCTCTCAGGTGACCATTTCACTCAGGTTGGAGTTGGTTCTGCCACTGCTGCTCCCCAAGGTGATGCTACGATTCATTTAGATGAAATTAGTCAGGGATCCATAACTGAGTACAGCAGTCTCCAGCAAAACGTAGAATTACCTGGTGCTGCTATTGATGCTACTTCCTCTGCTTTATTGAGTTCTGACCTCCTAAATGTGTGTGATGGGACCAGTCCCACGATCTCCTCATTGGCCACTGATCATAATGGAAGCTCTTCTTCTAGTGGGGAAGAACATGAACGCCAGCTGATGTTACAGCTAAAATCAACCAGGCGTAAGCGAATATTAGGGATGGTGGACAGAGATCTCAATTCATCGCGAGACGAAACTAAAATGAAGCGTTTGAAGGGGGAATCGTACATTGGTTACCAGAGGAAGAAGAAAGATACCCCCAGGGTTATGGTTCATAATGTTCCCAAACCTGCAAGAGCCATTGGAGAACGTTGTTCGTCAAGAATATGTGTGAAATGGTCTGGCAGAAGATGCCAAGAAGTAAATGAAGAAGCGCGACAGCGGCTTTTCATAGCATTTTGGAATGAAAGTATGGACTGGAATGCCAAAAAGATATTTATAGCATCCTTGGTTGATCAAACACTTCCCAAGCAAAGAACCAAAAAGAATCTCAAGCGACCTGTATCAGTGAGAAGTCACTCTTACTTTTATCACCTCAAAGTAGATGATCAGCGCATTCCCGTTTGCCAGACCATGTTCTTGAATACGTTTGGTTTAAAAAATTCCACCGTCCGTCATTGGCTGAAGGACTATTCACTGATTGGATCTTCCCAAGCTCAAGCCAAACTGGACAATAACAATCCTCACCAAGAAGAACTCAAAGATCCTGACGACCCAGCTAATACTGTTGCTAACTCTCCAGAACTTGTATTGAACCAAAATACTGCTGCTCATTCCAACTCTTCCCGATCTGTGAAGCTGATTAAGCAGCGGAACGAACATCTCGATGATTTTTTGGATGCGATACCGAAATTGCCGTCACACTACTGCCGCATGTCCACCTCCAAATTATACTTGCAAAGTGACATAACATCGATGTCACAGTTCCATCAGATTTATTCCTCAAAATGTAAAGATGATGGCATCCTCCCTCTGTCTCGGTGGGCATTCGACAAACGGTGCCAATTGAGAAACATCAGCATTTTTTCACCTAAGAAAGACCAGTGTGACTTGTGCTTCAAGCACAAGCACCAAAACATCGAGGATGAAGAATACAGTCGACACATTACCCTCAAGAACGCCGCCCGAGAAGAAAAGGCTAAAGACAAACAACTTGCGGAGGATGGCCAAGTATACTCTCTATGCTGCGACGTTATGGCGGTAAAATTACTGCCCCACATTCAGGCAAGTGCATCTTATTATAAAATGAAACTGGCGATCCATAACTATACAATATATAACCTTGGGGATCACGATGCATTATGTGTATGGTTTACCGAAAATGAAGGCAACTTAGTCGCTTCTTCTTTTGCCACATTTCTGACTGAGGAAATTGGAAGGCTATTAAGTCGAGGAAAGAGAGACGTCATAATCTATTCAGATGGATGCACTAATCAAAACCGTAACGTCGTGCTCGCCAATGCTCTCCTTTCATTGAGTGTGGAAAAGGACATTTTTATCTACCAAAAATTTCTTGAGAAAGGGCATACCCAAATGGAGGGGGATTCAGTTCATAGTGTTATTGAAGGAGCTCTGAAACATCAAGAGATTTATTTGCCCCACGAACTTGTTGCTTTGACAAAGAAGGCGAGAAGTAACCCTCAACCCTACCGTTCCAGGCTGGCTTATTACAATGAATTTAAGGATTTTACCAACATTCGGAGATACAGGTCGATAAGACCAGGGAACAAACCAAACGAACCAACGGTGACTGATCTGAGGGTCCTCCAGTACGATCCATCGGGCATCATTCGCTTCAAGCTGAGGTTCGAGGACGAGTTTCAAGATCTTCCACGACGGCCGGGTCGTACTTCTGACCAAAATCCTCCCCCTTCTCTTCATCAATACCCACTTCCGATTCCAAAGGATAAATGGGATGACCTCCAATCTCTGAAGTTATTAATGCCACGTGAGTGCCACACCTTTTACGACACCTTACCGCACTCAGAAGCCAGCCTGAGAAAGGCCAAGAGGAACAAGGAGCAGTAACAATGCTGCCACTTTCATACCAAAGTATTTTTTTACCTTCGTGTTTATTTTTTTACTCATCTTTTTTTAAACTAAAATAATAATAAACTAGTGAATGAAGACCGTCCTTTGTGAACTTAATACCTATTAGTAAATAATTCAAATAATATGTTTGTTTTCGTTGTGATAAAACTGTAATACAAGGTAGGTAGTTATAAACCTGCTCAATTTATAAGACTGCATGGTTGTGATTAAAATAAGGAAATTATGAGGTATTACCAACATAATAATTATATTTTTGGTTCCTATCAGCTATCAAGGCTTGTGATTTTTATAAATAAACAAAAAATATATTTTTTTGTGATTCTGGAACATGGTGAAAATAAATTGTTTCAAGTATTGTGATGTAGTTTCACGTTTTTTCGTTATCTACTCCTTCCTCAAAATCCAGTATTATGTCATTATTTTCGTTTTTCTTTGGATTAACCCTTCTGCGCGAACAGTAACAAAATAATTTTTCAAAAAGAACTTCTGGGTGGTAAAAGATGATGATTAATTGATGTACCTAAGATTTAGTCGGTGAGGTATGTCATGATGACGTCAAAAAGCATAATCCCATCATGACATAACTCAGCACATCATGACAAAACTCAATGCATCCTTACATCATCATGACACAACTCAGTCAATTATGCTATTAATCCATTCTGAGTAAAATTATCTATTGAATTGAGTTACATGGCTGGAGAACGTCGCTAAAACGGTAAAAACGGTTGCCAACTAGTTCTCTGTTTCCAAGAAAACAGTTTTTTGTGCCTCCTGAAAAGTTAGAAAAAATGAGATATGTCATGATGCTCCTTAAGCGACGATTTTTATCGCATGTCCAGAAAAATTCACTGGAGCACACCAAAAACAGCTGTGGTTCATTCATTTCGGTAATGTGCAAAAACTGATGGGTCGATGGATGTTGAGAAAAATGACCTATTATAATATTTTGTGCATCGTAAATGCTCTCTGCCTGTGGCTGTCACAGATATTCATTTCTGTAGTTCTGGTTATTCCTTTGAATCCACAGTATGTAAGTAGTGTGAAGTGTCGTAGTGCGAAGTAGTCGGTTATACCTGGACTTGTTGCTGTGACTCAGGTGTAAACGGATGAAAGATATCGAAGTGTGAAGAACCATTCGAGTGGCGGTATGTGCCTACAGTAAGTGGCGGTATGCACCTACAGCAACTGTATGATTCCTGTTGCAGTGGATGATTCAGTTATCGACTTAATAAGCCTCCCGCCTGTTATAGTTCAGAGTAGCAGCTACTGCTAGATAAACAGGATGACTTATATGGCAGTTGTGCGTACTTAAAAACTAATGTTACTGATCGTCAGTACAGTTTGTCTTTCTGCGTCGTCGTATCAGCCTATCCAGTCGAAATATCGTAGGTAATTATTTCAGTTTGCCGTTCACGTCTGGATAAAGATCCTTACGTTAATCAGCTTGTTCGTCAATCAGTGAGCAGCAAAACGTTGTAAGTCATAAATTTATGTCAGTTGGTTTTTCACAAGTTGCTGTCCTTTCTGATCAGTGAGTTCGTTTGTCATAGCCAAATTATGTTTTCCATTTAGTTACCCACATCTACAGCAGATTCGTAAGAAGTTGCAGTCAGCAATTGGTTGGTAACGTATTTGTTGCACAGTTAATAGATGTCGTTCGTTATAATTGTGTGTGTTGTACTACTCCGGACGTTTCTGCGCTGTTCCCAGCAGATTCTGCTTTTCCTGTACGCACATACGCAATAGTAGGCGTCTAAAAACAGTTGGTGGAACCAATTAATGGTAATACTCCGGTCAAAAAGTTATCGTCAGCATTTGTGACGCATTAATATCGTTCAGTTACGGTCAGCTGTTAGTATTTATGGTCTGTTCAGTGGGTGAGTTCGAGTTCAAGTGTATTTCTACGTTATGCCACCTGCCTTCTAATAGTCGAGGTCCTAGAAATATCAGTCAGTTCCTGTCACTGTTCTGCACCTACACACGCCATCCTAAAAGTTGAATCGGTGAAAAGCGGTCTGGTATGCAAGTGGATTGGTACGTTCACGTCAGTTTTACGTCTCTCCTCTACAAAATATTAAATGCGAAAAAATTTGTGAGCCATTTCAGTTCATAATTATGAATGTATACTCCCGTAGTTAGTCAGGTGGAAACAAAAATAAATCATAGGTTCGTTCACGTGTAAGAAGGAGTGTACGCAGCCTCTGAATTTGTATAGAACTCTGTTTAAAAATTGTAGTAACTTACTGTTGGATATATTTTTTGCCATCCTCACGACAGCTGGATTGTTCAAATTATGCAATGAGAGAAGTTAGGACGCAAAAAGTCAGCTACGTTAAGAATATTTACTCAAGCTGTTTCTAAGGTAAAGAGGAAGGTAAAATTTCGTGCCTTTTGTCAATGCTGTAGTTCGTATTTCGGATTAATGTTTGTGCCTTTGAGGTGCCAAAATTAAAATTCGTCATACTTGAACTGAAATTCGAAAATTAACTAAACCAGTAGTTCTTCTTCTAAATCAGTTCTGTTCAGTTCATCAGGTCGTTTTGTCATCAGTAAGTTCATAATATTTATGTAGTCCATTCATTTATCACAGTCTCTGTTTATTGGTCATGAAAATTGTCACAATTATTGCGAATTAAATTCGCTAAGAAATGAACCCAATTCTACTTGGCACCGGATCTGTACTCTAACTCACTACCTAACGTATAAATAAATAAAATCGAAAGAATAATTTATAATATACTATGAAAATAAGCAAAATTAAAGTAAGACGCAATTAGAATCAAGTTCAAAGCAGCACCAATAGAGGAGAAACAATTAGAAATGGAGATGAAGAGACAAATAGTTCGTAATTTGCCGTAGAAGTAAATTAATATTGAGCGTTATACTTCGGTAACCACTGAACGTTTGGTAATTTGTGTGCGGTATCTCTGAGTTGTCAAAACTAATTGGGAAACTTGTCAAAAATGTAGTAATTATTAGTGAGGCCAAGCGGAATGCAAAATATAAAGAAATACTATAATGAAGTGTCGAGTTAGTTGTAAGGATTGGAGGAGAAGCGTGTTAGTGGACCAGGGCGGTGGACAAATGATGATATTCGGGTTTCATGTCGTCTAAAACTGTTTTTGGATTTGGGCCTTCCATTTCGAATCAAAGCAGTTCGCTGTCATTCAGTCCTAGCGATCCCATCTGACAGTCGCCACCAGTAACAAGTTGAATCTCCTGGCCAATTCGTCACGGCATAGTACGTAAGTGCGTGGTTAAGGTGAGTCAGTGAGGGGAAAGCAGTTGAAAAATGAAGAGTAATAAATAAATGTAGTCGTAAAACAGTAAAGTCAAGTTGAAGAGTTTTTATTAAGAGAGAAAAAAAAGAAAAAAGAAAAGTACAGAAAAAAGAGGAGGTTAGATTTCCCTAATGAAGATCTTTGGTTTTTTTCACTTTCATGTCCTTCGTTGGTCAGTTCGTTTCATAGAACAAGAAATAAATGCTATTTACAAAAGCTGATAATTTCTCACGATAATAAATAACTTAACGTTTAACTTGTACGTAAAACAAAATAAATTAAATAAATAATCTTCTGAGTGTTTTGTTCATTGGTTCTTTCCAAAACCTCGAGTAACCTGGAACAGAAGGAAATGAGTTTGTGAAATTTCATAGTTTCAAAAATCCTTGTTCAATCAATTTCATTCAATATTTTATAGTGACACAATAAATTTTATAATAATAAGTTTTATAACACCCTAAACTTCCTTTTTGAATTTCACTTCCAGGGCCGATCAGAATAGGCCCCTTCACTTTGTTCCCTTCACCATTCATCTTCACAAACATTCCAAATCGACCACCTTTCACTTTACGACTATTTGCAAGGTCTCCAATGTGCCTTCAGTTATTGATTGTTACTGACGATGTTTTGATCACCGAAACCGGTATAACGGTGGATTTTTCGTGTATTAGTGGAAAATGGAGAACCTTTCAACAACTCCGTTTTTCTCTGCTTCCTGGAGGTAGCTAGGGATTTTCTTTGAAGCTAACCCAAAAATCTCTTGGAATGAGGTGGGGTTTTCTTGGATCTATTCCAGTCTTACAAAACGCTGCTAATTCCTTGTCACTTGGGTTTATTATTCTACTGGACACACCTACAGAAATATTGGCTGATCTTTATTGTTTATGTCATGTGCAATAATTGAAATAGCTATTTATGATGGTTTCTACAAATTTTTGCCCTCAAAAACACGAATTAGGCTCCTATTTTTTGATAGTACATCTATGATCATTAATAATGCCATTTAACTGTCTTGATTCACCTGTTGATACAACTTCCTGTGTTATTATACAAATTTATGGTGATTTCAGACAATTCCCCAGCTTTTTGACTCATAAAAAATGAATTTTAGGAGCTGAACCTTCGATACAACCTCAGTTCTTCAATCTCTGGTCAAAATCAACTTCATATTCGTCTCCTCGTCCTTAAAAACATGGACAAAGATACCTCACCAGCTCATGTTCATTAAAACTTCAAACAAAAACGCTGCAAAGTCACATGGGTTTATTATTCTACTGGACATACCTACAGAAATGTTGGCTGTTCATTTACTGTTTATTTCATGTGAAATAGTTGAAATAGCTATTTCTGATGGTTCCCCCCATTTTTGGCCCCTAAAACACGAATTAGGACGCTCCTTTTCTTTTTTCTTTTTTTCGATTTATCTTCGATCATTTGTAACGCTATTTAATCGTCTTGATCCACGAGCTGATACTACTTCCAGTGTTATTATACAAATTGATGATGATTTCAGACGATTTCCCAGGTTTTTGACTCATAAAAAAATCAATTTTGTGAGCTGAACATTTGGTAGAACCTCGATTTTCCACTCGTTGGTCAAAATCGACTTCATATTCGGTCTTCTCGTCCCCAAAAACATGGAAAACGATACCTCAAAAGCTCATGTTACTAACATGTTATTAAAACACAAAAAGTAGGTACCAATTTTTGTGCACGTTTTCACTCATAACACACCTGGGTATATTCCGATCGGGCTGAAAAGTTTCGGGACACAACTAAGGCCCAAATGGAGCATGTGTGCGAAATAACGAACTTTTTAGACCAAAAATGAAGCCTGTACACGTGATACGGCGGACGGCGGACGGCGTACGGCGTACGGTGGACGGCGGACGGACATTGCATTTTTGGAATCTATGCACCTTGAAACGTAAAAGAAAAAATTTTGAGGTGGTGTTATAAAAATGTTTTGCTGAGCGATTACATAGGTGTATAATTATTCACAGAATAATAAACCAAAACCCCGAAAAACTCTATTTTGACACCCATTTTCCCCCCATAACACCCCTGGGTGTATTCCGACCGGGCTGCACATTTTTCGGACACAACTAAGGCCCAAGTTGAGTCTGTGTGCGAAAGGTCGAATTTGTTATACCGAAAATGAAGGGAGATATGGATGATACGGCGGACGACGGACGGAAATCGCTTTTGTGAAATATACGCACATTGAAACTTAAAAGAAAAAATTTTGAGATGGAGGGGTTGTAAAAAAGTTTTGCTGAGCGAATACGTAAGTTTATTGTTCACAGAATAATAAACCAAAATTATAGTAGGCGGTCGAGGCATCCAACTAAGTTTAATCCAAATCTTCTGGCATGCAGACATGCAAGCTATTTTGGAGCTCTTTGAAGTGCCTGAAGACGATTTACTCGCGTTGAAATCGAAACCACCTGACGCTCGAATTCGGCCAGTTTCGGTTTCCGTGGGACCCGGTCAAGATAGAAAGTCCCGGGCGTGGGCGTGGCAACCTGTTCCTTCCCCTCCAATTAGGTTTCCTGCTTCCCATCCAACAAGGCCAGGAATCAGGATCTTCTGGCCTCCTCCAGGACCACCACGCCCTGGGACGCCGCCTTTCCATTAACAGGACGAAGGAAGGGAGACCCGTCCTGAGGGTCGTAGGTCGCTTTCTAAACTGGGAGAGAGGGCTCAGGTGGATCGGTAACAGGACGAGAAAGAGCATCTCGAGGGTTTCACCCTGTCGCCATTCGCCTTTCATCCACGATCTCTCAAACCGGTCAGTCGCACCTCTGCAGGTCTCCGATCTTGAGAGAGCCGAAGAAAGAGAAAGAACCCCGCGAAACCTCACGTCAGTGTGCGGCAGCAACAAAAACGCTGCAAAGTCCTTGTCACATGGGTTTATTATTCTACTGGACGAACTACAGACATTTTGGCTGTTCATTTATTGTTTCTTTCATGTGCAATAATTGAAATAGCTATTTCTGATGGTTTCCACCAATTTTTGCCCCCCAAAACACGAACGAGGCTCCTATTTTTTGGTTTATTATTTTCAATAATGAACCTTTGGAATCGAACATGAAAAAAAAAAAAAAAAATTAACCTCTCCTCAAAAATCGATGGTTTCGGTTTCAAGGTATGTAGAATCCGAAAATAGAATGAAAAATTCTGTCTGTCCGCCGTACGCCGTACTTCGCACTTTTCTTAGTTACCATTAACCAAAATCAATGAAATTTGGTTTGTAGGTCCCGTTTGGGGTCTAGTTGGTCCGCGAAGCTCGGCGCTAACGTCATTCATCTCTGAGGGGAGGAAACTAGAGGTTGAAATCTCCAGGATGCCGGCACCTCTAATTTTTAAATAGTTTTTAAATAGTTCTTGAACTTTAAAACTCAAAAAACTTTAAAGTTTTTTGAGACCGCCCGGAGCATTGTACGTCCAGCCGTTGGTTCACAGTAAGGCCCGGAAGTTTGCACCGACAGAATTCGTCAACAGGAGGGCGAATCAAATTGTATACATTCAGCCCAAATATCATCACTAGGGACGTGGCAACAATCGGGAATCGGCCCGAGATAATCATTGCAAGGGAGCACCTGATTATAATCACCGATGGCTGTATGAAGTCGAGTTGGTTGTTCTGTGATATTATTTAATTTGAAAAATGATGGCTGTTTTAGATTTTGTTATCAGGTACTTGTGCAACTTGAGCAAACGTCGAAGTATTAGTGATGGGTAAATTATTACACTATGGTAAATTATTGCACAACTCTAAATTACTGCACAACTGTAAATTATTACACAACGGTTTATCATTTACCTTAATATGCTTCATGAATAACTACATACCAATGATTTCATTATTGAATCCCGCGGGTTTCTATGAGACTTAAATTCCCCAGCCGGCTCCAGTACACGATTTAGGGCTTTCCCGGAGGGAGCTCGGTTTACTAACCACAGAAAACAGTGATCTACGCACAAGGGACATCTATATATAGGTAAATAATAAAAAGTTGTGTAATAATTTGCAGAGTATTTTCTTTTTTAAACAAATTATCTTTGATCACTGATAGTGTCAAATTTATGACGATTTCAAACATTTTGCCAGGTTTTTGACCCATAACTAATGAATTTTGGGAGCTTAACCTCCGTTACAACCTCAATTGTCAACTCTTTGGTCAAAATCAACTTCATATTCGGTCTTCTCGCCTTAAAAAAACATGGAAAACGATACCTCACAAGCTCACGTTCACCATAACGTCAAAAATCCCTCGAAAAACCCTATTTTTACACCCATTTGTCCCCCATCCCACCCATGGGTGTATTCCAATCGGGTTGCCGAGCTTTGGAGCACAACTAGTAGGTACCCAAATGTGTTCCCAAATGGGGACCCAAACTGTGTGCGGAACAGCGATGATTTTAGGCCAAAATTTAACGTAAATTTAAGGCTGAAACTTCGCTAGAACCTCAATTTTCCAGTCTTTTGTCAAGATAGACTTCATATTCGGTCTCCTCGTCCTAAAAGACATGGAAAACGATACCTCAAAACCTCATGTTACTAAAACACAAAAAACCCTATTTTTATACCCATTTTTATATACCCTCTTGGGTATATTCCGATCGGGTTGTAAAGTTTTGGGACACAACTAGGGCCCAAATGGAGCCGGTGTGCGAAAGAATGCATTTTTAGACCGAAAATAAAGTAGAAGTTGATGATTACGGCGTACGGCGGACAGACATTGCGTTTTTGTCATCTACGCACCTTGAAACGTAAAAGAAAAAATTTCGAGGGGGCGTGAAAATTTTTGGTGCTGAGCGAATACATTGGTGGTATTATTCACATAATAATAAACCAACAGTTAATGAATCGAATATAATGTATAGGTATATATACACGATGGAATGGAATTTGGAACATTAATATTCCATTTTGATTGATCACCCACCTACCTAAGGGTTTTTTTTTCTTTAATAAGGAACATTTCGGTTTCAAAATCTGTTCTTTTTTATGGGTAGACGGTGGAAAGGCGTATCGAGGTGTGAAGGGGTTCGGATATTAATATTCAATCAAGTTGACAGGAGCAAGCGATGAGGACCACAAGCGCGTGCCTGTCATTATCGCCCTCGTCGTCCACTGCCGCGATCCATTCAAAACTCTCTTCATTGTGATTCAAGATTTACGACCGCGTTGGCATGGAGGTGCAAATATCCTTATGGCTAATAAATAACCAAATTATCGCTTCCAAAATATACAAACTTTGCGGACACTTTCATATCCTCAGTAAAGAAAATCATCGAGAGGTAACAAAAATTAAACTGACGTTAGAGAGGAAGAAGTGACGAGCTCACTTTTGGTTTATTATTCTGTGAATAATACACCTATGTATTCGCTCACCAAAAAATTTTTATAACACCACCTCAAAATTTTTTCTTCTCCGTTTCAAGGTGCGTAGATTCAAAAAATGCAATGTCCGTCCGCCGTCCGCCGAACGCCGTCCGCCGTATCACGTATTCACATGGAGAATAATAAACCAAAAACGCTGCAAAGTCCTTGTCACATGGGTTTATTATTCTATTGGACATACCTACAGAAATGTTGGCGGTTCAGTTATAGTTTATTTCATGTGAAATAATTGAAATAGCTATTTCTGAATGTTTCCACCATTTTTGGCCCCTAAAACAAGAATTAGGTACGATCCTTTTAGCGAATTTTCGAAGAAACGGAAGCTATTTTTTTTTTTTCAAATCATCTTTGATCATTGTTAGTGCCATTTAGTCGTCTTGATACACGTGTAGATACTACTTCCAGTGTTATTATACAAATTGATGGTGATTTCAGACAATTTCCCAGGTTTTTGACTCATAAAAAATCAATTTTGGGAGCTGAACATTTGGTAGAACTCGATTTTCCACTCTTTGGTCAAAATCGTCTTCATATTCGGTCTTCTCGTCCCCAGAAACATGGAAAACGATACCTCACAAGCTCATGTTACTAACATTTCACTAAAACATAGAAAGTACCTATTTTTGTGCACATTTTCACTCATAACATCCCTGGGTATATTCCGATCGGGCTGAAAAGTTTCGGGACACAACAAGGGCCCAACTGGAGCATGTGTGCGAAAGAACGACTTTTTTAGACCAAAAATGTAGCCGGTACACGTGATACGGCGTACGGCGGACGGCGGACGGACATTGCATTTTTGGAATCTATGCACCTTGAAATGCAAAAGAAAAAATTTTGAGGGGGTGTTATAATAGTTTTTTGCTGAGCGATTACATAGGGGTATTATTTACAGAATAATAAACCAAAATCAATTCTGGGAGCTGAACATTTGGTAGAACTCAATTTTCCACTCTTTGGTCTAAATCGACTTCATATTTGGTCTTCTCGTCCCCAAAAACATGGAAAACGATATCTCAGAAGCTCATTTTACTACTATGTTACTAAAACACAAAAAGTACCTATTTTTATACGCATTTTCACTCATAACACCCCTGGGTATATTCCGATCGGGCAAAGTTTCGGGACACAACTAGGGCCCAAATGGAGCATGTGTGCGAAAGAACGACTTTTTTAGACCTAAAATGAAGCATGTACACCTGATACGGCGTACGGCGGACGGAAATTGCATTTTTGGAATCTACGCACCTTGAAACGGAAAAGAAAAAAGTTTGAGGGGGTGTTATAAAAATTGTTTGCTGAGCGAATACATAGGTGTATTATTCACAGAATAATGAACCAAAAGGACCGTACCTAATTTGTGTTTTAGGGGCCAAAATTAGTGGAAACCATCAGAAATAGCTATTTAAATTATTTAACATGAAAGCAACAATAAATGAACAGCCAACATTTCTGTAGGTATGTCCAGTAGAATAATAAACCCATGTGACAAGGACTTTGCAGCGTTTTTGTTTAAGTGGTTGTTCCTCACCCCCTTTTGGCTTTGCATTCTCATACAATCCAAAACGACGTCCAAAAAAGGGGGGGGGGGGGCTCATAGTTTCTTGAAGCTATTACCTATATTTCTTATATATTCAGAGGTTGAGGGATTAACTCCCGGCTGATTTTGAGTGTTCACCATGTAGGTTTTGGTTTCAAGGAACTCCAACTTATAGCAGCCAATAAAAACTTTGGCTGCTATAAGGTGGTATTCCTTGAAACCAAAACCTGCATGATGTATTTCTTATGGTACTGGCCGAGAAAGAAAAAGTGGCAAGCAATGGGAACGGAACACACCTGTCCGAAGTTTGAAAATTGCAGGAAAAAAACGCTGCAAAGTCCTTGTCACATGGGTTGATTATTCTACTGGACATACCTACAGAAATGTTGGCTTTTCATTTATTGTTTCTTTCACTTGAAATAATCGAGAAAGCTATTTTTGATGGTTTCCACCAATTTTGGCCACCAAAAACACGAAAAAGGCTCCTATTTATTCATAAAAATTATCTTTGTTCGTTGGTAGTGCCATTTAATTGTCTTGATTCACCTGTTGATACAACTTCTAGTGTTATGATACAAGTTTATGGTGACTTCAGACAATTTCCCAGATTTGTGACTCATAGAAAATGAATTTTGGGAGCTAAACCTTCTTTACAACCTCAATTCTCCAATCGTTGGTCAAAATCTACTTCAAATTCGGTCTTCTCGCCCTAAAAACCTGTAAAACGACAATTCGCAGGGTCATGTTCAGTAAATACTTTAAAAAACTCGGAAACCCAATATTTTTACACCCATTTTTCTCCCATAACAGCCCTGGGTATATTCCGGTCGGGCGGCCGAGCTCCGGAGCACAACTAGGAACAAAATGGAGCCTGTGCGTGGAAGAACGACGATTTTAGACAAAAATTTAACGTAAATTTATTTTAGAATCTCAATTCTAAGCTCGTTGGTCAAAATCGACTTCATATTTGGTCTCCTCGTCCTAAAAAAACATGTGAAACGATGCCTCACAAGCTCATGATACTTAAACACCAAAAAACCCTATTTTTACACCCATTTTTCACTCATAACACCCTTGGGTGTATTCCGAACGGGATGCAAAGTTTCGGTACAAAACTGGGGTTCAAATGGAGCCTGTGCGCGAAAGAACAAAGTTTATAGACCGAAAATAAAGTTTTTATTATTTTATTATTTATTATTGAAGAAATTTTAATATTTAATTTAATATAATAAATTTTATTATTTATTATCAAGAAATTTTGAGGGGGTGTTCGAAATTTTTTTCCTGAGCGAATACATAGGTGTATTATCCACAGAATAATAAACCAAAATGAGATTGACCCTCTTTTCTCTCAAGCTTCGCCAATTTGACGTAAAGTAGGACTCACGGAAGCCTATGTAGGAGAAATATGACATGGATTTATAAATTAGTCTCAAGTATCAGAGTACGGAGCAGCCAGAAGGGTGTGCCATCTTTGTACCTAAGCTTCGAACGATCAGTTAGGTAACTGCGCATGTTACAAAATCGGTGGGCATCAAACAGGAATTCATGTCCAAACATCAACACTGGAACATTACCGTGGCAAGTGACGAACTTCCGTGGGAAGTTGCACCACTTGTACCAGTGTGGTCTGTAGAAAAAATGAGCCCATTTTTTTACTCTATGATTGGAAGGTGCATACCGCTTGCACCTCGGTAGGTAAGGAGTTGGGAAAAAAATTAACAAAAAAATTAAAAAAAATAAAATACGCTCACTCGCCCAACACGCTCATTGAGAATTTTATACAATTTCAGTTGGCTGCTTACTGAATTGCAAGATAAAATATTGAATTCGAACACTGAAATTGCGTTCAGCAATTTACTGAATTTGAAATAACTCATGTGATTGAGCAGGGCAAAAAATACATTGTTTTTCGACAGCTTTCATCTTTAATGAAAAGTGTCGCAAACTAATGTCAGATGTGACCTGATTGGTGTCGTCTCATGTGGTAGTTAAGGACTGGGGTGTGATTTGGATCGGACCCGCATTCTGGAAAACGACTCGTCCGATTTAGTTCAAATTTTGAGGTAGTTAGGAGCTGTTCCACTTGTGACCTGCGGCAAAGCCGATCGGCACAGTGTGGACGCACTTCTGCGCAATGTTTACTGTTGCATGTAACAGGAAATTTAAACGGAGAACGGACCATAAACTGATACTCGCATACATCACAACGAGTGAAAGCCAGCCCTTTCATCGACTTTTATTGGTGAAGGTAGGAAGATGCAACGTTTTCCGCAAGGGGAAAGTGGAAAGAACATCCTGGTTTGCTCGAGTCAAATTTACGACCCCCAAGTGTTTCATTGCCTGTTTTGGCGCAAAGACTACCAAGCAGTATCGCAGATGGTTCGGAGTGATCGGGTAGTTTTGTAATCACATTGGAAACCTCATGTTTGCGCCAAATGCAAATTTAACAACGGTAGGGAAATTTGGGCTGTTGCAAATCCCACTTTTGGTTCAGGCTGTTATTAATGACCGAAAATGGCAACATTCAAAATACACTGGTATTTTATCATTATCACTATAGGAACCAATCATGTTGTTATTTCGATTGTTCTTGACTGTGGCCATTGAATTTCTTATTGAATTTGATAAAAATTACAAATTTTCTTGAGAAGTTTGAAATAACTATTTCATTATAACACTATTTTAGAAATATTTACTTATAAAAATTGCACGATATTGTCACTATACCAACAGTAGGTAATTAATTTATATTGGAACAATAATGCATTATTTTACAAAAAGACGGGGCAGAATAAGAAAGTAAGTGATCTGTTTATTTTATATAACTCTCAAAAATGGCTTTCGGAAGTAAATTTATACATTTCCAGCCATCAGAACTGTAGCCTACCTACTTGAAAACAATTTACTTACCAGTATTTGTGAAATAATAAAACTGTACTTAATTCGACTACTTTTGTCCAACTAGATCGGTATTATTGCACACTGTGCGACTTATATGTGGCGGATCGCGTTTAAAAGGCCTGACTATTTTTCTCCAGCGGGGTCCGAACAACCCCACAACAGACGCTCACATCAATTTCATCAGGATCCACAGCGGAATCAAAAACAATTGGAATCTTACGGCTGTAAAAGCGAATTTTCGAAGAAATATTCGTGTTATTATGTAAAAAGATGACATAGCGAGAAACCATACCACTTTTCGTAGAATTACATCATTTCGTGATTTTAGCCATTTTTACCGATTTTTGACTCAATTTGACTTTCAAGTGTCAAATTTGATTTTACAAGGGTCAAAAACCCTGGTAAAATCAAATTTGACCCACTCGTTCTTGAGAATTTTTTTAAATCATCGAAATATTTCCTCTCACAAATCACCATCCCAAACAACGTCGGGTGAGGTATATATTTACTTTAGCCATTAATAGCAATAATGGTTTATTCCCAAAAATCCAAATTCGACCGCTATTCTGTTTTTTTTTCTTTAGCGATTTTAGCAGTTTTTACCGATTTTTGAGTCCTTAATAACTCAAATTTGACCCCCTTAGAATTTTAGAAAATTGCTCAGATTCGATCTCATCCTTAATGTGTTTGGCAATCATTTGGGCGAAATTTGGAATTTGAATTGAAGATTCTTCATCGTTTGCAGTGACAAAAATAAATAATGTGTTGAGTATTGTTGAGTGGGTAGAACAGTTAGTACGGTTTGCAAGCATGTGTTTGTGTCCTAGGAGCCAGGTGTGAGTGTTGTATGCGGTCAATATGTTGTTTTGCAAATCCCGCGCCTTAACTCATTACATTCGGTTACAGAACTGGGTATGGAGTGAGTAGATATAAATATATTTATTGATACATCCGCAGGCAAATCCGTTTCAGAGCATCCTGAAATCATCCATAGATTTTAACAAAAATTTATATACCAATACGCAGGGTGTCAGGGGTTAAGGTCGTACCACCGGCCAGGGGTCGATTCTACAACTAATTTCTGATAAAAAGTTTCCTATAACAATTTTTTTTTACCGCTCAAAATTCGAGTTTTTTCACTTTTAAGATTTTGTTCTTGTTTTCGACCTTAAATCACTAAAATGACCATACCCCGCCTAATTTAATGACTAAAACCAAATTTGATTATGCCTTCGGAAAGTGCATTAAATTTCCTAGCTCCCTGATGCCAAATCAATTTTTTTAAAGAGGATTCAATGAGTGAAATGTAAACCTGAAAATCAAACTTTGTAATATCTTTGAAATTTTATGTTTTTTCAAAAGTTTGTGGGTCTTAGTGATTCTACCCTTTTCTTCTTACTGTAACCCTAAAAGTTGGCCCAAAAGCTCAGCTTTCCAAGGTATGATCCTTTCAAGTAGGTGGAAGTTACAATAAATTATTGAAAGGATTCGGTAGTTAAATATGAAATCCATTTAGAGAAATTCCATATCCGCTTTTTTCGTGACACACAGAGAACACAGATCATGAACAGCATTGTCAGCCCGTTAAATACCTTAAAACACCTTTTTGCTGGGTTACAAAGATTCTGGGCCAACTTCTAGGGTTACAGTGAGAAAAAAAGTAGAATCACTAAGTCGCACAAAAGTTTGACCAAACGGAAAATTTCCAAAATTTTTCTAAGTTTGATATTCAGATTTATTTTTCACACATTGAATTCCCTTTAAAAAAAATCGATTTGGCTAGGAAATTTAATGCACTTTCCGAAGTATAATCACATTTGGTTTTAGCTGTTAACTTGAGCGGGTTATGGCCATTTACGTGACTTGAGGTCGAAAATACGAAAAAATTATATAAGTGAAAAAAATCGGATTTAAGCTGTCAAAAAAATAAATGCTTTTTTTAAATCTGAATACAAACTACCTACAGCATCAACAACCTATAAACATTGAAAATGTGGCATGGAGCCGTAGGTAAATAATCAGGTCGTTAATTCCTACGTACATTTTATCTATAAAATAGCAGTACAAAATCTCTCAATGATCAAAAAGGTTCCCAGCAGAGACTGAAAGATGGGTGATGAACAACTAGAGTAATCAAGACGAGTTCACGAAATAATTGTATTGATTGTCAGCATATAGTTTTGCTCCGCGAAAAGTGCCGGAAAAGGTGGTAAGAAGTGTACAAAAGTGGACCATTCTCGGCAGAGACATTAACACGGGCGTGTTTCGTTGATTTTCCTGATCGTCGTCGCGAGGGACCAAATTTTGCCGGACGAGGTGCGCTTCAGTTTGTGTTTTTCAAGTTCAAGTTCATAAACTCGGAATGGTGCAGTAGGTACAGATTCATCAGCAGGAAGCTAGGTCCGCCAAGGGTGGTGTGGTACACAGGTTCCCCTCGTTTCTTTTAGGGGAGAGAAAAAAAAAAAAAATTGCCGGTTTTTGTTGTTGATTGTTTACATTGTATCGCGTAGTTAATTGCTAAGATGTCCCAAGATACATCACACACATCGAGTGTAGACATCTTTGGAGGGACGCCTCGGCCCAGATTGACGTGCAATGGTTGCGGAAGGACATTCATTAGCCTCAACGGGCATCTGGCCAGGGCTCCAGCTTGCGCGAGCGCGTTGAACCAAGTTGCCAATCCACGAGATGCCAGCCTACCAGACGCCAGCACCACATCAGAGGCCGATACACCAGACGCCAGCCCACCAGCTTTAACAATGCTCGAAGAAGTGTACGGGGCTCCCTACATAAGTCGGCCAGGAAGTCAGACTGGAGTCTGGTATGGAAGATGGAGGGACGTAACAAAGTTGACAGGGAAGCAATATGACTTGCCCAATGGAGCAATGACGTGTCGATTTATCGACTTTCTAGCAAGTGAATTGGATGCACTAGTGGAGGGCGCGCATCCCTCTGAGCGCGTGTTCGTGTACCTATCAGTCGTCCTCCAACGGGATAGAATGGTGAAGCAGGCCAAGGACATTCGAACACTCCTAGACCGAAGGCTCAGGCTATGGGAACAAGGGCACTATGACGTCCTATTACAAGAAGCTCTGACGCTAGACCGGAAATTAGTCAGCCGTGGGCGATCAAAGAAGGAATTCCTGATGAGTCCTGAACAGGTAATTAAGATATTCCACCGTTTAATGCTCCGAGGAAAAGTAAGAGAAGCAGTTCGCTGGCTCGACGAAGGAGGAAAATCGACCGTCCTTGCCCCAGAAATGCAAGTTGATGACCAGGGAAGAACGGTCCTTGATGAGCTCAGACAGAAACACCCGGACCCGGTGGTGCCTGACCCTTCATTACTGGTGGCACCAGATGGAGAAGACATGCCTCCTTTGTTGGGAGTACAAATCACTGAGGAACACGTGGAATTGGTAGCCAGGAAACTCCACGGAGGAGGAGGCCCAAGCGGCTCCACTGCTGAACAATGGTCTGACTTTTTGCTACGTTATGGCCGCCACAGCCTAAGGCTCAGGGGTTCAGTAGCAGCCCTTGCTAATAAATTGGCCAATCAAAGTGTCCCGTGGGAGTCAATTCAGGCTCTTGTTGCTGGTCGATTGGTAGCATTAGACAAAAATCCAGGGGTGCGCCCCATAGGAGTCGGGGAATGTTTACGGAGGATTCTTGGGAAAGTCATGGCTTTAGCGACTGGTGAAGATGTCACAGCAGCATGCAAGGAAAGGCAACTCTGTGGAGGTCTTGCTGCCGGCATAGAAGGGGCAGTGCACACCATGGACACGATGTTCTTGGAGAATTCCTCTTCTGATTCCAACTGGGGCCTTCTTCTAGTCAACGCAAAGAACGCTTTCAACGAGATGAACAGGGTAGCCGCTTTGTGGCAAGCAAGGGCTCTATGGCCAAGATGCGCCCAGTTTCTGTAGAACCTTTTCCATCTCAATTCAACTTTTTTCATTTCAAATTCAGATTTTTTCATTCAAATTCAGATTTTTTCATTCAAATTCAGATTTTTTCATTTCAAACTCAACTTTTCCCATTTCAGCTTCAACGAAAGTGATTTACCTAGTTCGTTTCAAAATCAACCTTCCTCGACTCCAGCAAAAAATGCAAATTTTAATAAACTGAATTATGAACCCCATTACTAACTGTCTGTTGCATTATTTAAAGCTTAAATTGAACAACACTATACCGGATCAGTGCAGGTACTAGGTACAAAGAAATACTGTACAGTGCCGCTTGAGGAATTACCATTATTTATTAAAACAACTGAATTGAAAGAAAATGTGATTCTTCTGACAGTTTTATAACTATAGGAATCCTATAGTTAACAAATGGTTTTTCTTCCTGTGGCTCTGTGCAGTATTTCTTTGTACATAGTACCTGCACTGAACCGGTAAGTATAGTGTTGTTCAATTTAAGCCTTAAATAAAGCAGCAAACAGTTAATAACGGGGTTCACAATTCATCAGTTTATTAAAATTTATATTTTTTGCTGAAGTCGTTGAAGGTTGAATTTGAAATGGGAAAAGTTGAATTTGAAATAGAAAAACTAGACGCCGAACGGAACCTATAACCCGAATTTCATCAATTTTTTTTCATGGTAACTAAGAAAAGTGGCCCGTACGGCGTACGGCGGACAGACAGAAATATTTTTATTGCAGTTTTGGATTCTACATACCTTGAACCGTAAACCATCAAATTTTGAGGGGGGGTAAGCATTTTTTTTTCATGCTCGATTCCAATGGTTCATTATTGAAAATAATAAACCAAAAGGTGAATTTGAAATGGAATAAGTAGAATTTGGTTTGGAAAAGGTTGAATTTGGCTTGGAAAAGTTATAGATACATTTTTTTAATTGTATACAGGGTGTCCCAGTTCCTTCTGGAGAAACTCAGGGAATCGATTCTACTCTTCATTTGGAACAAAAAATGCTCAGTAGAAAATTTTCGAAAAGTTCTTCGTTTTAAAGATATCCGACAATTTGTTTTTTTCCAACTTTTCATTAGGTACCGGCCTTACCACGTAAAAACGCTAATCAATTCGAAAATATTGAGATCACAACCAATCCAATTGCACCGTTTGAAAGAACGTTAAATTTCCCGTAAAATTCTTCTGTTTTCAATGGTCAGAGTTACAATGCTGGCCAATATCAGTTGGAACATTTGAAAATTTCAAAATTTAAGATTGTGAAAAATATTGTACGTTCTACCTACTAAGGTTACAAAAAATACCTACAACTTGTCAAATTTCACAAACACTTCTTCATCTAATAGGCTTTACATTGGTATTCTTAGATTTAAAAATAGCGTTGTAGTAGAGTTAAAAATGAGAACTGAACGTTTGAAAACATGAGCAGAAGTGAATTTGTGGAGGGGGGGGGGGGGGGGGGGGGTTAATTAGACCTAGTAGAAGAAAACCACCATCCTTCATATTCCAGCATTATTTTTACTCAACCAGTCAAGGAAGCGTTACTTTTATTTTATTTTAGGTCTAATTAACCCCCCCCCCCCACCCAAATTCACTTCTGCTCATGTTTTCAAATGTTCAATTACCATTTTTCAACCCTACTACGTTAGTTTTACAACTAAGTATGTCAATGTAAAGATGAAGTTTTTGTGAAATCTGACGAGTTGTAGGCTTTTTTTTTAAACCTCAGTAGAACGTACAATCTTTTTCACAATCTTAAATTTTGAAATTTTCAAATGTTCCAACTGATATTGGCCAGCAATGTAAGTAAATCTGACCATTGAAACAGAAGAATTTTACAGGAAATTTAACGTTCTTTCAAACGGTGCAATTAGATTTGCTGTGGTCTCAAGTATTTTCGAATTTATTGGCGTTTTTATGTGGTAAGGCAATGAAAAGTTGGAAAACGAAGAACTTTTCGAATAATTTCTACTGAGCATTTTTTGTTCCAAATGAAGAGCAGAATCGATTCCTTGAGTTTCTCCAGGAGGAACTGGAACACCCTGTGTATAGATGTATATATTTTTGTTAAAATCTAGGGATGAATTCAGGATGCTCTGCTAAGGATCATACTGTAATAGATTTTGAAAAATTCATGTTGTGACCATTTTGGACCTGTTGCAATCTGTTACATTTTCTTTGAAAATTCGCTGGTATGTCCTTTGAAAAACGTTGCAATGTCCTTTTCACATGGGGTCACATGGGTCACCAATTTTGGCTCCCAAAACAGACGATTTTTTTTTTTCAAATTATCTTAGATCATTAGTAGTGCCATTTAATCGTCTTGATCCACATGTTGACACTTTTCCAGTGTTATCATACAACTTGATGGTGATTTCAGACGATTTTCCAGGTTTTTGACTACTAAAAAAATCAATTTTAGGAGCTGAACATTTGGTGGAACCTCAATTTTCCACTCTTTGGTCAAAATCGACTTCATATTCGGTCTTCTCGTCCCGAAAACATGGAAAACGATACCTCAAAAGCTCATGTTACTAACATGTTACTAAAACACAAAAGGTACCTATTTTGCTTTATTATTTTCAATGATGAACCATTGGAATCGAGCACGAAAAAAAAAAATTTCTAACCTCCCCTCGAAATTTGATGGTTTACGTTTCACGGTATGTAGAATCCGAAAACTGCATCTTTCTGTCCGCCGTACTTCGCACTATCAATTGCCATGAACCAAAATGAATGAAATTTGGTTTGTGGGTCCCTTTTGGGGTCTAGTTGGTCCTCGAAGCTCGGTGTTACTGTCAGTAATCTCTAAGGGGTTCAAAATAGGGGTTGAAATTTTCAGAACGCCGTAGCTCGAAAAATTACGATAGAAGGGTATGGTTTTTTCCAAGTTATTAAATTTGTCTTGAGCTAAACCATTTTTTGAGATCACCCGGAGCATTGTACGTCCAGCCGCTCGTGTGCACCAAAAAGCTTCGTCAACACGACCGTGAATCAAACGGTATAAATCCGGCCCGGATATCATCACTAGGGAGCACCTGATTATAATCAAGGATGGCTGTATGACGTCGAGTTGGATGTTCTGCGATATTATTTCATTTGATAGGAGATGGTCTATTGGATTTTATTGGTAGTTAGTTCTGAAACTTGAACAAACTTTGAAGTATTATTGATGGGTAAATTAGTATACAATGGTAAATTATTACACAAAGGCAAAATATTTCATAACGGTAAATTATCAAACAACGGTTTATCTACCAAGAAGGGGCTGGATTTTGTTGATCGGTACTTTTGCAACTTGAGCAACCGTTGAAGTGTTATTGATGGGCAAGTTATTACACAACACTGTTCATTATAGGTATTGACCACAGAAAACAGTGATCTACGCAGAAGGGGCGTCTATTTCACTCCACACCAACAATTTTCCTTCAAACATTCATTATTTTCGTTTCTTTTCGCTATTTTAGTTACTGTTTGTCATCGACTGAATTATTTTAGCAACATTTAACTCGTGATTTAGGTAGCTACCTAGTAACGAGTACGGGGTTAGAAGTATAGACTAGTACATATTATATTATATAGACGGGTTATCTATACAGAGAGCTGTGATCTGTAACAGAAGGGTATTCTGTACAAAATAATAAACCGTTGTGCAGGGATTTGCAGCGTTTCGGATTCTACATACCTTGAAACGTAAACCATCAAATTTTGAGGGGGGGTTAGAATTTTTTTTTCATGCTCGATTCCAATGGTTCATTATTGAAAATAATAAACGAAAAACGGTGAACAGGTTGTGGGGGTCGCTTACCTGATGTGGATGGTTCGTTGGTTTTACTCAGCTTTGGGTTGGTATCCCCGGTAAGCGAGGTCCTGAGCGGCCTCAGCCGAGCGGCCCCATCCGCCTCCGTGACCGCCGCCGCCTCCGTAGCCACCTCCGAGGTCGCCGCCTCCGCTGCTGAAGGACTCGTGGCCGCCTCCGTGGTGCTCGTGAGAGCTCGTGTGATGCGGGTGGCTCACGATCTCGTAGGTGACCGACTTCTGCTGACCACTGAGGAGCTTCTTGAGAGCGATGATGCCCGACAACAGGAGAGCGATTTTCCCGATGAGAAGAGCTTTGCCGGCGATGAGAGCGATGGCGCCGAGGGCGATGGGGATGAGGGCGGCGGCCTTCATCTTCAACATGATGAGCAGAGGCAGCAACATCTTACCAGCCTTCTTCACTGTGACACACAACCAAAAAAAAAAAATCATTGATTAGAAATTGATTAGTGATGAAAATTATGTTCCACCAAATACCAAGTTGCTTGGGTTCAAAATAAAAATAAGTCAAAATCCCCTTGAAAGAGCCTTGAAATTGACTAGTGACGAAAATTATGTTCCAACAAATACCCAGTTGCTTGGGTTCCAAAAAAAAAAATCAGTCAAAATCCCCTTGGAATTGATTAGTGATGAAAATTATGTTCCAACAAATACCCAGTTGCTTGGGTTCCAAAAAAAAAATCAGTCAAAATCCCCTTGAAAGAGCCTTGAAATTGACTAGTGACGAAAATTATGTTCCAACAAATACCCAGTTGCTTGGGTTCCAAAAAAAAAATCAGTCAAAATCCCCTTGAAATTGATTAGTGATGAAAATTATGTTCCAACAAATACCCAGTTGCTTGGGTTCCAAAAAGAAAAAATCAGTCAAAATCCCCTTGAAAGAGCCTTGAAATTGACTAGTGACGAAAATTATGTTCCAACAAATACCCAGTTTTGGTTCCATTAAAAAAAAAAACAGTCAAAATCCCCTTGAAATTGATTAGTGATGAAAATTATGTTCCAACAAATACCCAGTTGCTTGGGTCCCAAAAAAAAAAAAAAAACAGTCAAAATCCCCTTGAAAGAGCCTTGAAATTGACTAGTGACGAAAATTATGTTCCAACAAATACCCAGTTGCTTGGGTTCCAAAAAAAAATCAGTCAAAATCCCCTTGAAATTGATTAGTGATGAAAATTATGTTCCAACAAATACCCAGTTGCTTGGGTTCCAAAAAGAAAAAATCAGTCAAAATCCCCTTGAAAGAGCCTTGAAATTGACTAGTGACAAAAATTATGTTCCAACAAATACACAGTTGCTTGAGTTCCAAAAAAAAATATCAGTCAAAATTCCCTTGAAAGAGCCTTGAAATTGACTAGTGACGAAAATTATGTTCCAACAAATACCAAGTTGCTTGGGTTCAAAAAAAAAATATCAGTCAAAATCCCCTTGAAAGAGCCTTGAAATTGACTAGTGACGAAAATTATGTTCCAACAAATACCCAGTTGCTTGGGTTCCAAAAAAATCAGTCAAAATCCCCTTGAAATTGATTAGTGATGAAAATTATGTTCCAACAAATACCCAGTTGCTTGGGTTCCAAAAAGAAAAAAATCAGTCAAAATCCCCTTGATAGAGCTTTGAAATTGACTAGTGACGAAAATTATGTTCCAACAAATACCCAGTTACTTGGGTTCCAAAAAAAAAAAAAATCAGTCAAAATCCCCTTGAAATTGATTAGTGACGAAAATTATGTTCCAACAAATACCCAGTTTTGGTTCCATTAAAAAAAAAAACAGTCAAAATCCCCTTGAAAGAGCCTTGAAACTGACTAGTGACAAAAATTATGTTCCAACAAATACACAGTTGCTTGAGTTCAAAAAAAAAAATCAGTAAAAATTCCCTTGAAAGAGCCTTGAAATTGACTAGTGACGAAAATTAGGTTCCATCAAATACCAAGTTGCTTGGGTTCAAAAAAAAAATATCAGTCAAAATCCCCTTGAAAGAGCCTTGAAATTGACTAGTGACGAAAATTATGTTCCAACAAATACCCAGTTGCTTGGGTTCCAAAAAAAAATCAGTCAAAATCCCCTTGAAATTGATTAGTGATGAAAATTATGTTCCAACAAATACCCAGTTGCTTGGGTCCCAAAAAAAAAAAAAAAACAGTCAAAATCCCCTTGAAAGAGCCTTGAAATTGACTAGTGACGAAAATTATGTTCCAACAAATACCCAGTTGCTTGGGTTCCAAAAAAAAATCAGTCAAAATCCCCTTGAAATTGATTAGTGATGAAAATTATGTTCCAACAAATACCCAGTTGCTTGGGTTCCAAAAAGAAAAAAATCAGTCAAAATCCCCTTGAAAGAGCCTTGACATTGACTAGTGACGAAAATTATGTTCCAACAAATACCCAGTTTTGGTTCCATTAAAAAAAAACAAAAAAAAAACAGTCAAAATCCCCTTGAAAGAGCCTTGAAACTGACTAGTGACAAAAATTATGTTCCAACAAATACACAGTTGCTTGAGTTCAAAAAAAAAAAATCAGTAAAAATTCCCTTGAAATTGACTAGTGACGAAAATTATGTTCCAACAATTAGGTACCCAGTTGCTTGGGTTCCAAAAAAAAAATCAGTAAAAATCCCCTTGAAAGAGCCTTGAAATTGACTAGCGACGAAAATTATGTTCCAACAAATACCCAGTTGCTTGGGTTCCAAAAAAAAAAAAATCAGTCAAAATCCCCGTGAAAGATCATTGATAGTGCCATTTAATTGTCTTGATTCACCTGGTTTACTTCTAAAAGTTATTATACAAATTTATGGCGATTTCAATTTCCAATGTTTTTGACTAATAAAAAAAGAATTTTGGGAGCTTAACCTTCGTTACAACCTCAATTCTTCACTATTCGGTCAAAATCAACGTAATATTCGGTCTTCTCGCCCTAAAAAACATGGAAAACGATACCTCACAAGCTCTTGGTCACCATAACGTCAAAAATCCTTCGAACACCCCTATTTTTATACCCATTTTTCTCCCATAAACCCCTGGGTGTATGACGATCGAGCTGCCGAGTTTCGGAGCACAAGTAGGATCCAAATGTGTTCCCAAATGGGGACCCAAACTGTGTGCGGAAAAACGACGAGTTTAGACCAAATTTTAACGTAAATTTAAGGCTGAAACGTCGTTAGAACCTCAATGTACCACTCTTTGGTCAAAACTGACTTCATATTAGGTCTTCTCGTCTCAGAAAACATGGAAAACGATACCTCAAATGCTTATGTTACTAACATGTTACTATTTGTATGACCATTTTCACTGATAACACCCCTGGGTATATTCCGATCAGGCTGCAATGTTTTGGGCCACAACCTAGGGCCCAAAAATGGAGCATGTGTGCGAAAGAACGATTTTTTTAGACCGAAAATGCGGAAGTTATGCGTGATACGGCGGACGGACATTGCATTTTGGAATCTACGCACCGTGAAACGTAAAAGAAAAAATTCCGAGGGGGTGTTATACTTTGTTTTTGCTAAGCGAATACATAGGTGTATTACTCACTGAATAATAAACCAAAAAAATAAAAAATAAAATTAAAAACCAACCTATAGCTACAATTTGAAGGCAATATAGTGTCAATTCCCCCCTCTCTTTGTTTTATCACATCACTGACAGGTCCTGTATACTTTTAACTGAATTAGCTATCGCTTATGCATTTAAATTCGTGCGACAATGAAAAAATCGTTGTACTAAAATTTTTGACCTATTGCTGCCCATTTTCATCATCTCTTCGGAAACAATCGAATTGGTCTGCTGTAATGTTATTGAGTTACCAGATTGACCTGAGTAAGTTGAAAGTTCTTTAAATGATTTCTATAATTTAATGTGTAAAATCTGTAGCGGTTGGTCCTTTTTGGTTTATTATTTTCAATAATGAACCTTTGGAATCGAGCATGGGGAAAACAAAAATAATAACCCCTAAAAATTTGCCGGTTTCTTTTTCAAGGTATGTAGAATCCGAAAATGGAATAAAAAAGTGCGAAGTACGGCGGACGGACAGACTTTTTGGTTTATTATTTTCAATAATGAACCATTGGAATCGAGCATGAAAAAAAAAATTCTTACCCCCCCTCAAAATTTGATGGTTTACGTTTCAAGGTATGTAGAATCCGAAAATGCAATAAAAATATTTCTGTCTGTCCGCCGTACGCCGTACGCCGTACGCCGTACACCGTACGCCGTACGCCGTACGCCGTACGCCGTACGGGCCACTTTTCTTAGTTACCATGAAAAAAAATTGATGAAATTCGGGTTATAGGTTCCGTTCGGCGTCTAGTTGGTCCTCGAAGCTCGACGTTACTGTGAGTCATCTCTAAGGGGTTCAAAATAGGGGTTGAAATTTTCAAAACGCCTATACCATTTTTTTACGTAAATATTTTTACGGTTTTAAATAGTTCTTGAACTTGCGAGTTTTTTAAGACCATCCGGAGCGTCGTACGTCCAGCCGTTCGTTCACAGTAAGGCCCCGAAGTTTGCACCGACAGGCATTTTCGACTCCAGTGTGAATGAAATTGTATACAATTCAAACCAAATCTCGTAACCAGAGACGCGCTCACAATAGGAATTTGTGAATACGGCCAATCATTGGTAGGGATCACCTGATTATATTGGCGGAGTATGAAGTCGAGTTGGTTGTTCTGTGATATTATTTAATTTGAAAAATGATGGCTCTTTTGGAGTTTGTTGGTAGGTAGTGAAACTTGAACAAACGTTGAAGTATTATTGATGGGTAAATTATTACTACGGTAAATCATTACTCAACGGTAAATTATTACACAACGGTTCATTATACCATCTACGTAGAAGGGGCTGGAGTTTTTTGGTAGGTACTTTTGCAACTTTTTTCACTCCTAATCAACAATTTCTTTTCAGAACTTCATTATGTGTGTTTCTTTTTGTTAGGTACTGTTTGTCATCGGCAGAATTATTTTAGCAACATTCAACTCGTGATTTAGGTAGGTACCTAGTAACGAGTACGGGGTTAGGTACTAACCTACGGAGGGTCTGCGATCTACATAAATATGCATAGAATAGTACATATTATATTATATAGACGGGTTATCTATACATAGAGCTGTGATCTGTAACAGAAGGGTATTCTATACAAAATAATAAACCGTTGTGCAGGGATTTGCAGCGTTTTTAAATCGATTTTCTGATACTACATACCTTGAAACAGAAACCATCAAATTTGCGTAGGGGGGGGGGGGGGTTAGTTTTTTAAAGATTCCGATGGTTCATTATTGAAAATAAGAAACAAAAAAATTTCTGTCCGTCCGCCGTACGCCGTACTTAGCAATTTTCTTAGTTACCATGAACCAAATTTAAGGAAATTTGGATTGCAGGTCCCGTTTGGTGTGCTTTTTTTAAGTTTTTGAATTGATCTTGAACTAAAGAATTTTTTGGGGCCACCCGGAGCACTGTACGTCCAGCCATTCGTTTGCACCGAAAAGCTTCGCCAACATGATCGTGAATCATAGGTTATGCATCCAGCCCAGATACCACTGCTAGGGGTCACCTGATTATAATCACGGACGGCTGCATGAGGCCGAGTTGGTTTTCATGTAATATTACTTCATTTTTGAAAAATGATGGCTCTTCTGAGTTTTGTTGATAGGTACTTTCGCAACTTGAGCAAACGTTATGCTTCATGAATAACAACAAATGAAAAATGATTGAATTAATGAATCCAGCGCATTTTTATGAAATACCAATAGGTACTCATTTAGGGCTTTCCTCGGTGGAGCTCGAGGGTACTGACCACAGAAAACAGTGATCTACACAGAAGGGGCATCTATAATACTGGTAAATAATAAACCGTTGTGTCACAATTTGCAGCGTTTTAAAGGATGCAGTAGGTAACTACTACATCTGAATCCTTTTTTCAAACTGAATCATTGATTTCAAGTCATCTTATCATTTTTTTAATTTTTTTGTTGTTGTTGCACAACCCTAGATATGTTGGTTTATCTTTATTTAATATGTTTCATTTTCACTCTATTAATTGAATTTTTCAAAAATTGGTTTGGGAAATTCCGAATTTTGTTTGTGAAATTTGGGCAAATTTCCAGTTTCTTCTGATGTTGATGATTTTTCTTTTGCGTAGATAGCGATGATAACGTGAAAAAATTATTGATAAGGCTATCAATAGTTCCCTATTTATAATTTCAGGAAAATGCTAGAGGAAATTTAAATATTGGAGGACACGGATTTCAACGTTTGTTGCAGTGTCAGTGACTATTTAGATTTACAGTAGTCGATCCCAGGCGAGTGAGGGACTTGAAAGTGGGTTCTTACGACCCAACTGAGCTTTTTGATCGATGTTTCGTGTCCGGCGAGATTTATGACAGGCTGACCGAGGGGAGAAGGGTTTGACCACAGAACGCGAGAGTGGAGAGGCTCATGTAAAATTATAATCAACCTTCGGGTTGGAGAGAGTTGAAATGCTGTCTGGGTGGGGTTGGACCGCTCGTCCCCACGACCACCAAGGCGTCCCGGATCCCCCGATGTCCCCGTTTGAAACCAACCGGCGAGGGATGAGATCCTGAGGATTACATCCTGAGCATAACATCCTGTGCATCCTGAGCATGAGATCCTGAGCGAAACACCCTGTACATCCTGAGCATGAGATATCCTGAGCGTAACATCCTGTACATCCTGAGATTGAGATCCTGAGCGTAACATCCTGTACATCCTGAGCATGAGATATCATGAGCGTAACATACTGTACATCCTGAGCATGAGCTCCTGAGCGTAACATCCTGTACATCCTGAGCATGAGATATCCTGAGGGTAACATCCTGTACATTCTGAGCATGAGAATCTGAGAATAACATCATGTACATCCTGAGCATGAGATCCTGAGCGTAACACCCTTTACATCCTGATCATGAGATCCTGAACGAAACAACCTGTACATCCTGAGCATGAGATCCTAAGGGTAACACCCTGTACATCCTGACATCCTGAGCATGAGATCCTAAGGGTAACACCCTGTACATCCTGAGGATGAGATACTGAGCGTAACACCCTCTACATACTGATCATGAGATCCTGAACGAAACAACCTGTACATCCTGAGCATGAGATCCTAAGGGTAACACCCTGTACATCCTGACATCCTGAGCATGAGATACTGAGCGTAACATCCTGTACATCCTGAGCATGAGATATCATGAGCGTAACATCCTGTACATCCTGAGATTGAGATCCTGAGCGTAACATCCTGTACATCCTGAGCATGAGATATCCTGAGCGTAACATACTGTACATCCTGAGCATGAGCTCCTGGGGGTAACATCCTGTACATCCTGAGCATGAGCTCCTGGGGGTAACATCCTGTGCATCCTGAGCATGAGATATCCTGAGCTTAACATCCTGTACATCCTGAGCATGAGATTCTGAGCGTAACATCCTGTACATCCTGAGCATCAGATATCCTGAGCGTAACATCCTGTACATCCTGAGGATGAGATCCTGAGCGTAACATCCTGTACATCCTGAGCACGAGATCCTGAGGGTAACATCCTGTACATTCTGAGCATGAGATTCCGAGAATAACATCATGTGCATCCTGAGCATGAGATCCTGAGGGTAACATCTTGTACACCCTGAGCATGAGATCCTGAGGGTAACAACCTGTACATCCTGTCATCCTGAGCATGAGATCCTAAGGGTAACACCCTGTACATCCTGAGGATGAGATACTGAGCGTAACATCCTGTACATCCTGAGCATGAGATCCTGAGGGTAACAACCTGTACATCCTGACATCCTGAGCAGGAGATCCTCAGCGTAACATCCTGTACATCCTGAGCATGAGATCCTGAGCGTAACATCCTGTACATCCTGAGCGTAACACCTGTCCAGGAAGCAGAACCTGTCTCCTGCGATGCGTACTATCGTAGAGTGGAAAGGTTTGACACGACAATGTCCGCAAAACGTATTGAGTTGAGGAGGCCAATTTCCATTACAACTACCTGTCCAATAGTCCAGGGAACAGAGATGTGCTACCTTGCAAAAGGTCACGTAGTTCTGATTTTAGTTTATTACTTTCAATAACGAACCTTTGGAATCGAGTATGAAAAAAAGGTGGCTTTTCTTTCAGTGTACCTACCTACTTAGAATTCGAAAATGGAGTAAAATCATGTCTGTCCGTCCACCGCACACCGTACTTTTCACTTCCGTTAGTCACCGTTCGTACTTCATTTAGGGCTTTACTGGGGGGGGGGGGGGGGGGGGCTCGAGGGTACTGACCACAGAAAACAGTGATCTACGCAGAAGGGGCATCTGTACTTGAGAGAAACATTCATACTGTTTTGAGAGAAACTTCCTCTATAAAACTTGTAGAAATCCGAAAATAGAATAGAAAACGCTGCAAATTGTTACACAGCGGTTTATAATTTACCTGTACAGATGCCCCTTCTGCGTAGATCACTGTTTTCTGTGGTCAATAACCTCATGCTCCCCCCAGGAAACTCCGAAATCGAGTACTGCAGCCGGCCGTGCAATTGCACCTTTATAAAATATGTGGTGGGTTCAAGAATTCCATAATTGATTATTATTTGTTGTTATTCATGAAACATAACGTTTGCTGAAGTTAAAAAATCCAAAATAACAACCATTTCTTCAACTAACTCGATTTCTCATCCGTGATTATAATCAGGTGCTAGCAATGATATCTGGGCTGGATGCATACCTTTCCATTCACGATCATGTTTAAGAAGCTTTTCGAGGTGCAAACTTCAGGACCTCACTGTGAACGAACGGCAGCTCCGGGTGGTCTCAAAAAATGTCCAAGTTCCAAGGTATCGTTTTACATGTTTCTTAGGGCGAGGAGACCGAATATGAAGTCGATTTTGGCCAAAGAGTGAAGAATTGAGGTTGTAACGAAGCTTCAGCTACCGAAATTAATTTTTTATGAGTCAAAAACGTGGGAAATTGTCTGAAATCACCATACATTTGCATGATAACACTAGAAGTAGTATCAACAGGTGAATCAAGACAATTAAATGGCATATAATTCGCCAAAAATAGGAGCCTAAATCGAGGTTTCGGGGGCCAAACTTGGTGGAAACCATCAGAAATAGCTATTTCAAATATTGCACATGAAAGAAGCAATAAATGAACTGCCAGCATTTCTGTATGTGTGTCAAGTAGAATAATAAACCCATGCGACAAGGAGTTTGCAGCGTTTTTTTCAACCTAAGACCAACGCAGTGAGTTATGGCATCACCACGTGCGCCATTATCGGAACAGGCGGCGCCAAAGAGCCATTCATTGTTGATTTTGGTAAAAATGATTGCCCTAAATTCCGCCAGTGCACTCAGCAGGTTGTATAGTGTATTCCATGAAACTGTGGGAGGAGGTTGCATATTATGGTGTACAAACTTCCTGGCTACTTATCCTCACTGCGAGTGGGAATGTGTGGATAGAAAGGTGACAGATGAAAGGTGGATGAAAGGTGGATGAAAGGTGAAACTTGCAACATCCATCGCAGGAGTTTTCATTCTTCTACGAGCAGTAGCCATACAATCAAAATGCATGTCCCCCAAAATGAAAATTTCCACAACCATTTTGCGTTTCAGACATCGAAGTACATTTTTGGTTACGTGTCTGTCTGTCCGAATGTCTGTCTGTCTGTCTGTGGTAATTCCTTGTAACGCCCATAACTACCCGAAATAATGGTCGAAATGGGCTGACATTTGAAGGGTAGGTGCGGGTTGGGTCACAGATGGTCCCGTACCAACATCATTGAAAAAGTACGGCAACTTTCGTCTGCGGATGCGCAAACGTGAAATACTTGGAACGCCCATAACTACCTTAATTATCGTTGAAATCAATTCAAACTTGGAGGGTCGGTCAGGAATAATACTTTGGTAGTTCGAAATCAATTTCATCGGAATGGTAATGTCACTTTGATCTACGCATGCGCGAACATGAAATGTTGGCCATTTCCTTGTAACGCTTCTAACTACGCGATAAATAGTCGTAGAGAGCTGAAATTCTGAGGGTATACGCGGGTTGGATCGCAGATGGTCCCGTTTCAAAATCATGAAAATCTTTTAGTCTGCGCATGCGCAAACGTGAAATACTTTGAGTGCCCATAACTACCCAACTATTCTATACGTTCATGTGATTCAAGTGAGGAAGCTATACCGCCTGTTCGAATTGGCAGACTTTTTTATGTGTACGAAAGTACCTACCATAGAAAGTAGAGCCACAGGTTAGGATGGATGGGAGGGTCGACTCCAAGCGGTTAGGATCCTGACTTCAATGTTTCCAGAATAATGTTGGCGGGAATTCGTTTCTCCAAGCAAGGAATAAATAATAAGCTTTTGACGTGCGAGTAAAGATAACCAGTTGAGATAAGACGGTAGAAAGCAGTGTCCCTTATATTCAGCATCACGAATCACAGAGACATTTGAAATGTACCTGCATTATCTTATCTCTCGCGAGAAGGATTTATTCAAAATTTGTGAAAACAACAAATGACACACCCCCCTCCGCCCTCACCCTTACAATATTAATCGAACACTCGATATATAGCAATATCAATATAGCAATAGCAATATAGCAAATTGATCAAAAGTTAGTAAAAAAATATCTTGCAAGATGGATATAGCGTAGATCTTGATACAAATAATTTATGATAATTAATCTGGTCTAGGTAAGTATATAGAAATAACGAAAACGTGTAGGTACCTACTTCAAAAAGGTATTGAATCTCAACACGATGGAGGGTTTGGATTTCGTTGACACGGACGGTCGTGGCATTCTTAATAATTCTAAGAGCTCTATTTAGACAGTTAGTGTCAACTGTGCTAGATATCCTATATAGCCAGAAGATTTTAAAATAGCATATCACAACCCTTTGGTTACCATACTATCTACGTATTTCTATAGGTATTCCGCAATTACCTACTCAAAACGTCTACCAAGTTGGGTGGGCAGTATAGCTTCCTCACTTATTGTAACATGGACGTACAGAATTAATTGATAAAGAAAATGGTGGGCCAAAATAATTGAATAGCAATAAAATAGAGTAGTAATAAATTACCTAACACGCGTAATAGGATCAAACATTTCAACATTTTTTCAGCATTTCATCGCGCATGGGCGCAGTTCGCGCATGGGCAGTCGAAAGTTACTGTACGGTTCCAATGGAGTTCATGTGGAACTGTGAAAGTATTGTTTCTGATCGACCCTCCAAGTTGGAACTCCTTTCAGCGCTATTGACATTTTATGTCTTTACTCTGGCACATAACTCGAAAAACGTTACACGAAATCGTCACGAAAATTTCTGATGATTTTCGCTTACAACCGATTCGTTGTTACGGAACTTTATCTTCGCCAGTTATCATCGTACAAAAATCGTTCACCACTCGTTGGATAGCTCTCGATTTACCTAACCATACTACGTTAACCACTGCGGACTGCGTGGCCAACAAGCTGCGGTATGAGCGTGATTGTTTAAATGAATGTTTACGTACATAATACAGTGGAGTCCGGCTAATCCGAACTAATTGGGACTGAAGGCTGTTCGGACTAGGTACCATTCGTTGGAAATCTTGACCAAAACAATTAAGTACGAAGTACTTGGTGTGGGTGCGGGAGGGGGCGCTAAGACATAAAATGTCCCTCGTGGTTGCGTACTTGTACGGAAGCTGTACCCACCGTTTGTGTTTTTTACCTGTAGATAGTATAAAAACCCATTTTCGGATGCTACATACCTTGAAACGTAAACCATAAAATTTTGAGGGGGGGGGTTTAGAATTGGTTTTCATGCTCGATTCCAATGGTTCATTATTGAAAATTTGTTTACAAAAACAACTAGAAATAATTTAAGGTAGTTACGGGCTTTTCAAGTATTTGACATTTGCGCATGCGCGGACGGAAGTTGCTGTACGATTGCGATGATTTTGGTAAGGGACCATCTGCGATCCAACCCTCGCGTACTCTCAAAACTTCAGCTTTCTACAACTGTTTTTCGCGTACTTAGAAGCGCTACACGGAAATGGTCAATATTTAATGTTCGCGCATGCGCAGGCGAAAGTTACAAAACGATTCTAATGAAATTTATATGGAACTATCAAAGTATTATACCTGATCGACCCTCCAAGTTTGAACTCATTTCACCGCCTTTTAAGGCAGTTATAGTCGTTTTAAGTATTTCACGTTTGCGCATGCGCAGACGGAAGTTACAGTAATTTGACATAGGTTTTGGTACCGTCTGTGACCCAACCCGCACCTGCCCTCCAAATTTCAGCCCATTTTGACCATTATTTCGGATAGTTAATGGGCGTTACAAGGAATTACCACAGACAGACGGACAGACAGACAGACGGACGGACAGACAGACAGACAGACACGGAACCAAAAATGTTCCTCGATGTCTAAAACGCAAAATGATAGTGGAAATTTTCATTTTGGAGGACATAAATTTTATTTAGTCAATCACAAATCCAAGGCTTCCCTACCTTTAGTTGTGAAGAAGGTTGTGTGTTTAATTTTAGCTTATTAACCAAAAACTGAACATTTTCCCATAGCAGTGAAATTTTTCATTCCCTTCAAATGGTTTCTCGTTATTTCTTCGTTCCATAAAATATTTATTTATTTTTTAATTGGTTTGTCAATTGAATTGTAACTGAAAATTAGTCGGTATGAGACCCTCATAGGTAATAGCGACAGAGGAAAGTGTGGTTTTCCTTACCTTTCTTCCTGGCGGATTCCTCTCCTTCGCCTTCTTCCTCTTCGGTGAGCCCGAGGGCGTCAGTGGCGTCGCCGAGGGCCCTGGCGCCGTTGGAAACGGCGTCGATCACTTCGGTTCCCTTGAAGTCGAATTTGAATGTGTGCGTCTTCAAGAACCTCTCGGCCCTGTTGATCATAAGAGAGAAAATGTCCTGCTTCTGGATGTCATCAGGAGTCAGAGACCTGCGGATAAACAAAAATCACAATAATTTGCACAGGCATTCAAAAACCCTTTCATGTCAGAAATATATTGAAATAAAAGAAAGAAAATAAAACTCCAGTCATGCAGCACGACCTAATGAGCGACTTTTTGAAGCGTGCACCTATTTCAAATGCCTCAGTGGTAATGAAATTTGATGACCTTTTCGTGGCTTTACGACACGAACAATTAAATTCTGACACCTTTTTGTCCTCCAAGATTTTCTATCAAATAATCGTTACCTACTTAATGAGAAATTACTACTTTCAGGCAATTTTGTTTGATAATTCACGGAATTTCGCGTAGCCAGAGGGATACAAATTCTTATTGAAATCTGAGGGTGGATTCCGAATGGCCTGAAATGGCAGGTGCATAGTGTATCAAAGCAATTTTCAAAATTTCAAGTACCTACTAAGTATTTTCAACACATGGCTATACCCAGCTTATCCTCATCTGAAATTTGCTGTAAATTATCTGTGAACACTGGCAGAGAAAAAATTATATATTCAACCTACTTGCTAGCTATAATAGACATAAATTGTCTTGCAACTTGGGGTTGCATTCTCCAATATTGCTGGTAATTTTCTTTTGTTGCGGTTTTTGGTCCAAAAACTGCTCAAATTGGCAAAATTCACACAGTTGTGAGTTCAAAACTAGTGCAAAAACGCTACAAAGCCCTTGTCACATGGGTTTATTATTCTATTGGACGTAACTACAGAAATTATGGAAATACATTTATTGTTTCTTTCATGTACAATAATTTAAATAGCTATTTTTTATATTTTCCACCAATTTTGGCCCCCAAAAACATGAATATTTTTTGACAAATCATCTTTGATCATTGATAGTCCGATTTAACCTCAAATCCTCCTAAAAAAATTTTGTTAGGGATTAGAGATACAGGAAATTTAACGCTCTTTTCAACGGTGTCTTCAAATTTGAATTTACTCTTTAAATTAAGGAAATTATAGCTGCTTTAGTGATACGAGGTCGGAAACTCGAAAAAAATCTTAAAAGTAAAAAAAGTGGGGTTTTAAGCGGAGTAAAAAAAAATGTTATAGGACACTTTTGGTAGGAAATTGGATGTAAAACACGTGGGAGAGAGGTTTTGCATCACCCATGTCACACTCTGTATATAACGATTTAATGAATTTGAATAGATGGTCAGTTGTTTGACTTCGCAGACGATACGGCCATTGTATTTTGGGGGAAAAGATTATAAAGCTATAGTTGATAATTTTAACTCTGATTTTTCTCGTATTGAGCACTGGTTTGATATAAACAAGTTATCTCTGAACGCTGGTAAGACTTCAGTGCATCGTTTTTCGATAGGAAACAGGGGATTCCCTCAGTATGGCGCAACAAAATTTCATGATAAATTTTCTTGTCTCACCCAAGTTTCAAATTGTGATTGCTCTTCTCTTCCGTTTAATGAACACTGTAAATATTTTGGGGGTACTGATAGATGATCGTTTAAATTTTAAAAAGCATTTTGATTTCCTCATAGCAAGAATGGGTAAATCTTTTTTTCCAGCAATTTTAGCGAATTTTCAAAGAAAATGAAGCTATTGCAATGGCTTCGAAATTTAAATAATATAAATTTTTGGAAATTTTCTTCATAGAAATCCGTTTCAGACCATTCTAAAACGATTCCTGAAATTTAACACTTTTTTATATGTATATATATATATATATATTTATATATATATTTATTTATATATGTGTCACTCCAGACGATAACTCTCGATAGAATTGAGATAAACAGCTCAAATTTGCACAAAAAATCTATCTTGGCAATCGAAAGGCTAAGTTCGAAGATGGGCGAAATTGGCCTACTCTAAGGAGGGTTTTGGCGCATTTAAAGTGCGCAAAAATTACCCAAAAATCCCCAAAATGTTATTTTCCAACAAGTGACCCCTCATTTTAAAGGTTTTTGCACGCTGAACACGATGGTGGAATCGGATTTTAGATATCTTGATCCGTTCTCAAATTAGAGCATTTAAAGTGCGCAAAAATTACCTAAAAATCCCCAAAATGTTATTTTCTAACAAGTGACCCCTCATTTTAAAGGTTTTTGCACGCTGAACACGATGGTGGAATCGGATTTTAGATATCTTGATCCGTTCTCAAATTAGAGCATTTAAAGTGCGCAAAAATTACCCAAAAATCCCCAAAATGTTATTTTCCAACAAGTGACCCCTCATTTTAAAGGTTTTTGCACGCTGAACACGATGGTGGAATCGGATTTTAGATATCTTGATCCGTTCTTAAATTAGAGCATTTAAAGTGCGCAAAAATTACCCAAAACTAGGATAATCTTTAAACTCTTACCCCCACCCCCTTAGAGTGGTCAGATTGAAATATGTGAGAAGTATTAATTGAAGACGAGAGTTCGAAGCAAAAAAGGGGGAGGCAAACGATTAGTACAACTCCTTGAATTTACCCACAGCGATCAAATAAATAAGCACTTAGTACAATTACGTAATAAACAAACGGTAGAATCAGGATGGACAAAACGTACAAATTAAAATAAATACGAAGAGAATATACATAGAAAACCAAATTTTAGACCGAAGTTTTCCTTTATTCAAAACCATAGCCATTAATTCGAATATTTCTTTGAAAATTCGCTCATTAAGTCATGCTGCATGACTGATTTTTTTTTTATCATTTTTGTAAATTTTTGTAACTTCATTTTTGTAAAACTTTTTTTCTGTAAAGCAAATTTGTGAATTTTAGACGGCCTCAAATATATTGTGATCAACTATGTACGTAGCGCTAGGGGGGGCTTAGGTCCTATGCTATGTGAAAAGCAAATAAATAAATAAATAAAATAAATAAATTATTTTATGTATTCAATGAGACCCGTGGTTTTTTGTCGAGAAAACAAATTAAAACAATTTACTATGGTTTGGCTTTTTCTACAATTGAGTGTGGTATTATTCTTTGGGGTAGCGCTAACAACTATGTTAAAAAAGTCCAGGTAATGCAGAATCGCCTTTTGAAAAATCATTCTCAATAAAAATTTAAGATATTATCCCACTTCCCTTCTTTATAAGCGATTTGATGTGAAAAATATCACCCAAATGTACCTTTTTCAGTCCTGTGTCCACGTGTTTTGTTCCGGCATTAAGGATGAGCGTTTATCTGTTGCTGCTGGCACACGTAACTTCAATTCCTCCCATGTCCTTTTCCCCAAAGTTAATTTCGAATTTTATAGAAGGAATGCTTGTGTTAAGGCACTGGGATTTTTGTTTGGAAATGACAGTAATATATTTTTATTTCATAATTTGTCATCCTTTAAAAAGAAATTGAGTGTTTATTTGAAAGCCTGATTTTGTTTTTCTTGTTATATTCATATACCGAACTCTTTGTCTTTGTTTGTAGTTTCATGATTTATTTCGTTTCTTCATATTTATTGGCACTTTGTTCAGATTTCCATATTATTTTGTGATTATTTAGAACTCCACCGAAGAGCACAAGTTCTTCCGAACTTATTCTTTGGTGGACAATTTCTCTAATTAAAATGTCTCTCAAATTCGGCTTATTGGTTTATTATTCTGCGAATAATACACCTGTGTATTCGCTCAGCAAAAAATTTTTATAACACCCCCTCAAAAATTATTCTTTTCCGTTTCAAGGTGCGTAGATTCCAAAACGCTGCAAAGCCCTTGTCACATGGGTTTATTATTGTATTGGACATACCGACGGAAACGTTGGCTGTTTATTTATTGTTTCTTTCATATAAAATAATTGAAATAGCTATTTCTGGTGGTTTCCACCAATTTCGGCCCTCAGAACACGAATCAGGTAGGTACGCTCCTTTTTTTTTTTTTTTTAACTATTTGATCATTGTTAGTGCCATTTAACCGTCTTAATCCACGTGTTGACACCTTTTCTAGTGTCATTCTGCAAATTGATGGTGATTTCAGACGATTTCTCAGGTTTTTGACTCTTAAAAAAATCAATTTTGGGAGCTGAACATCTGGTACAACCTCAATTTTCCACTCTTTGGTCAAAATTGACTTCATAATCTGTCTTCTCGTCCCAAAAAACATGGAAAACGATACCTCAAAAGCTCATTTTACTAACATGTTACTAAAACACAAAAAGTACCTACCTATTTTTATACACATTTTCACTCATAACACCCCTGGGTATATTCCGATCTGGCTGAAAAGTTTCGGGACACAACTAGGGCCCAAATGGAGTATGTATGCGAAAGAACGAAATTTTTTGACCGAAAATGAAGCCTGTACACGTGATACGGCGGACGGAATCTACGCACCTTGAAACGGAAAAGAAAAAATTTTGAGGGGGTGTTATAAAAATTGTTTGCTGAGCGAATACATAGGTGTATTATTCACGGAATAATAAACCAAAATGAAATGTCCGTCCGCCGTATCACGTGTACAGGCTTCATTTTCGGTCTAAAAAAGCCGTTCTTTCGCACACATGCTCCATTTGGGCCCTAGTTGTGTCCCGAAACTTTTCAGCCCGATCGGAATATACCCAGGGGTGTTATGAGTGAAGACGTGTATAAAAATAGGTACTTTTTGTGTTTTAGTAACATGTTAGTAAAATGAGACTTTGAGGTATCGTTTTCCATGTTTTTGGGGACGAGAAGACCGAATATGAAGTCGATTTTGACCGAGGAGTGGAAAATTGAGGTTGTACCAAATGTTCAGCTCCCAAAACTGATTTTTTATGAGTCAAAAACCTGCGAAGTCGTCTGAAATCACCATCAATTTGTAGAATAAGACCAGAAAAAGTGTCAACACGTGGCTTAAGACGATTAAATGGCACTATGAATGATCAAAGATAATTTGAAAAAAAAAGAAGCGTAGGTAGGTACCTAATTCAAGTTTTGGGTGCCAAAATTGGTGGAAACCACCAGAAATAGCTATTTCAATTATTTTTATAATTCCAATTTCAATTTTTTTTTTTCAATTATTTATTTTTTTTATTTTTTTTTTTGTCCCATGTGACAAGGACTTTGCAGCGTTTTTTTAACATGTTTAATGTTTTAGGGCTGGGGGTCATTCTGTGAATTCCGACACGCAAATATGCAACGTTTTTCATTGGTTACTACACAGTTACTACCTTCTGTTGTAGCAACCATAAAGAATATCGCACTCGAAAGAAACAAGAGTCAATAGCTACGTTTTTCATTGGTTACTACACAGTTACTACCTTCTGTTGTAGCAACCATAAAGAATATCGCACTCGAAAGAAACAAGAGTCAATAGCTACGTTTTTCATTGGTTACTACACAGTTACTACCTTCTGTTGTAGCAACCATATGTTGATGGCGAGTTCTATAATAAGTACAGTAAATGCAACATTATACTTGTAGAGTTCAGTGAAATTGTGGCTTTCATTTTTTCTTGACATTAAAAAACTATATCTAATTTCTCCCTTGCGAGGGAAAAACATTAAACATGATTTAATGTTTTTCCCTCTCAAGGGAGAAATTTAAACTGAGATCAATCCATCGGTTCTTGTAGTTTGTCATAAATGCAAATTTTAATAGTATTTTTACTTATTTTGTATATTTCTGTATTTTTTTATATTTGTATTTATGATATAGTGCCAATAAATGATTCTGATTTTGAAATGTTTGATAATAATTATTGGCAAAATTATGTTAATTATGATGATGTAGTACCGACCTTGGGGCGCCGTCTCCGGGAACGGCGTCGGGGCTCTTGACGATGGAAATGCCCTCGGTGATCTTGAAAGAGCCTTTGTCGAGCGCCTGGTCGGCCATCGTGTACAGCTTGAACTTGTTGCATGAGCCGCTGCTGATGCAGTTCTTGACGACGGACTCGACACCCTCGACGTCGCCCGCCGACTGGTTGATGACGTTTTTGTCCGCCGCCGGCTCCGGAGCCGCCGACATCGACGGGAGCGCCGCCGCGAGGCCGACGAGCGCCAGGAGGATGCCCACTCTCTTCGTCAACATAATCTACTTTCCTGTTGTCTTCCGTGGGGGATTGTAAACTTTCGCCGGTCGCCGGCGTCGCCTATATAGAAGGCGCCCCGCCGCTGGCACCACCCCCCTCCACCACCTCCCACCAGGGAGAATTTGACCCGCACAAACCCCCTTTCCTCGTGCCTCGCCGTCGCTCCTTTTACTCTCCTTTTACTCTCGTTTCCTCCTCTCATCTTGATTGTGTACTTTCTTCGTCGGCCTCATGAATGAAATCCTTGATTGGGCTCCTCAAGTCCTTGATTGTGCTCCCCAGAGGAGTCCTTGACCGCCGTTACGGTTTCCACTTACAGGTGCCCTGGGAACAGAGATGGACACATTCATATTCGTAAATAGGAATGTGAATATATTTTCATATAAATATGTGAATATATTGTGAATGTATTTTCTATGAATACGAATACGAATATATTCCTGTTTACGCGTGTAAATATGAATATATTCGTATCACACGAAGTATTATTAGTATTAGTAATATTATGAGTATTATTAGTTTAGTATTAGCAGTAGTAGTCACTCGAATTTGATGTGAATATGGTAGATATATGATGGAATTTCAAGTGGATATGATGGAAATATGTTCATATACACACAAATTTCGTGTAAATATGGTAGAAATATAATGGTATTCCCTCGAATTTCATGTAAATATTAAGGAATATGTTCATATTAACATGAATTTCGTGTAAATGTTGTTGAAATAAATGGTATACTTTCTTATTTTGAAATTTCTTGTGAATTTGATAGGACTATGTTCATGTTCAAACGGAATTTCATGCGAATTTGATAGAAGGAATATGATTATGTACACAAGAATTTAGTGTAAATATGGTAGAAATATAATGGTATTCCCTCGAATTTCATGCAAATATTAAGGAATATGTTCATATTAACACGAATTTCGTGTAAATATGGTATAAATAAATGGTTATTCACTCAAATTGCATGTGAATTTGATAGGAATACGTTCATATTCATACAAATTTCATGTAAATATTTATTTTTCATTTATTTTATTTTATTTTATTTTATTTTATAGCACGGCTAAGCCAATTTACAATAGTTGAACAAAGGAGTTGTAAACTCAGGAAAAAATAAATTAATAATTAAATTATAAGAAAAAGTAGGTAGAATATGGTAGAAATAAAATGGTGTTCACCCGAATTTCATGCGAATTTGAAAGGAATATATTTATGTACACTCGAATTTCTTGTAAATACGGTACAAATATAATGGAATTCACTCGAATTTCATGTAAATATAGTAGTAGAAAGTTCATTATTAACATGCATTTCGAGTAAATGCAATACAATAAATTCAGTAGAAATAGTGTGTTGATGTTTTGGAGGGAAACACACAAAATATTATCACAAAGCTTCCGCTGCTTTAGTATACTCGGAAGGAAAATGAGTAGGTAGCAGCTGAGGGGTTTTCAGACCAAATACAAAAGATAAGCAATTAAACTCCCACACACATAGGAGCCGAGGAATGAATATTCAGTAAACTCATAATATTCAGCTCAACTTTACTTTAGTAAATACGTGTATTTGTGTACTATAATGAATAAATATCATAAAATTCGAGTGAATACCATCATATATCTACCATATTTACACGAAATTCGTGCGAATATGCACATATTCCTATCATATTCACATGAAATACGAGGGAATGAAATTCACACGAATTTCATGTAAATATCTACCATATTTACAAGAAATTCGTGTGAATATGCACATATTCCTATTACATCCACATGAAATTCGAGGGAATACCATTATATTTCAACCAAATTTCCACAAAATTCGTGTGAGTATGCACATAAGCCTATCATATTCACATGGAATTCGAGGGAATACCATCATAAATATAGTTACCTACCATATTCAAACGAAATTCGTGTGAATATGAATATATTCGTATTCACTTGGAATTTGTGTATACGAATGTATTCATCTTTACACGCGTAAATACGAATATATTCGCATTCGTATTCATAGAAAATACGCCGTGTGAATATATTCACATTCGTATTTACGAATACGAATATGCCTTCCTACAAATGCGCGGGATTCAATAATTCAATCAAACTATTTTGTAGTTATTCATGAAGCATAAGGCAAATAATAAACCGCTGCGTAATAATTTACCTGTATAGGTGCCCCTTCTACGTAGATAGTATAATGAACCGTCGTTCAACAATTTACCACTGAGTAATAATTTACCGTTGTGCAATAATTTTCCCATCAATAATACTTCAACGGTTGTTCAAGTTGCAAAAGTACCTATCAACTAACTCCAGCCCCTTCTACGCAGATGGTATAAATGAACCGTTGTGAAATAATTTACCACTGTGTAATAATTTACCCATCAATAATACTTCAAAGTTTGCTGAAGATTCACTACCTATCAACGAACTCCAAAAGACCCATCATTTTTCAAATGAAATAATATCACAGAACAACCAACTCGACTTTATACAGCCATCCGTGAATATAATCATGTGCTCACTAGAAATGATGAGCTCGGGCCAATTCCAGATTGTAGCCGCGTCCCTAGCAATGATATTTGGGCTGAATGTATACAATTTCATTCACCCTCCTATTGAAGAAGCCAGTCGGGCAAACTTCTGGGACTTACTGTGAACGAACGGCTGGACGTACAATGCCCGGGTGGTCTCAAAAAACTCCTAAGTTCGAAAACTATGTAAAAATTTAAAAAAATCGAGATAATGGCGTTCTGGAGATTTGAACCCCTATTTTCCCCCCCTTAGAGATGACTGACAGTATCGCCGAGCTTTGAGGACCAACCAGACCCCAAATGGGACCTATAAACAGAATTTCGTCAATTTTGGTTCATGGTAACTAAGAAAAGTGCAAAGTACGGCGTACGGGCGACGGAAAGAAATTTTTTAATTGAATTTTCGGACTCTACGTACCTTGTACCTTTTGTTTTCATGCTCGATTCCAAAGGTTCATTATTGAGAATAATAAACCAATATGATAGATCTTGCACAGTGGGAGATGACAGTGAACGTGAGCGGTTAAGGGGGAAAACCGTGGGTGACCTGGAACTCAAAGTGATTTGTGTGCGTGTGTGTGTGTGTGTGTGTGTGTGTGTGTGTGTGTGTGTGTGTGTGTTTTAGTTCCGCCTTGAAATTTTTTTTTTCAATCACAGCAATCGAGGGAACACAAACATCTCTGTATTGTGGGCAAACTGGCGGGAGACAGCTGTCAACTCACCTTCAAGTGAGTTTTCTTCTTTTACGGCCCGTAAATTACTCTCACTCGATGACTTGGAAGTGAAAACCTCGAGTTCTGCACAAGAGGTTTGTTATGACCACAACGTACAACACCCAGGCATAAAACGGGCATCCATGTAATATAGTATCCATACATGTCCGCATATTAAACTGTCGGAAATGGGCTTCAACGCGGACGACGTCTGAGTAGGAACGAGCTTGGCAGTGGGATTGCCAGAAAGTTATTCCCTGTGACTATACCATTAGAAAGTTAAGGAAAAATAACGGCCGATGCCGTAAAACACAAATTATTACAAGCCATTAAAATATACACAACAACGCTGCAAAGTCCTTGTCACATGGGTTTATTATTCTACTGGGCACACCTACAGAAATGCTGGGAATGCATTTATTGTTTCTTTCATGTGCAATTATTGAAGTAGCTATTTTTTCACCAACTTCGGACCCAAAAACCACGAAATAGGCTCCTATTTTTGACAAATTATCTTCGATCATTGATGGTGCCATTTAATTGTCTTGATATGTACCTGATGAAACTATGTGTTGGTATACGTATGTTTAAGTGATTTCAGACTATTTCGCTGGTTTTTGACTCATAAAAATGATTTTGGGAGCTGAATCTTCGTTAGAACCTCAATTATCCACTCTTTGGTCAAAATCGACTTCATATTCGGTATTCTCGTCCCCAAAAACATGTAAAACGATACCTCAAAAGCTCATTTTACTAACATGTTACTAAAACACAAAAAGTAACTATTTTTACACACATTTTCGCTCATACACATTTTCGGGCTGCAAAGTTTCGGGACACAACTAGGGCCCAAATGGAGCATGTGCGCGAAAGAACGATTTTTTTAGACCAAAAATGCGGTAGTTATGCGTGATACGGCGGACGGACATTGCATTTTTGGAACCTACGCACCTTGAAACGTAAAAGAAAATATTGTGAGGGGGTGTTATAAAAATTTTTTGCAGAGCGACTACATAGGTGTATTATTCAGAGAATAATAAACCACAAGGCAGATGCTAAGAAGCAGAACAAGACAAAATGTGTCGTTTCTTCAAATATTATCCGTTCAACTGAATTTTTTTTTTCAAAAAATAAGAGCAATCCAAAAATCCGCTTTTTTGCGATTTTCTAAGAAGCATCCAGTCGTACAACCAGCAATAAACGCTTTTACAAACGGTTGATTATTTACCTGTATAGATACCCCTTCTGCGCAGACCACTGTTGGTTTATTATTACGTGAATATATACCTACACCTATGTATTCGCTCAGCAAACAATTTTTATAACATCCCCTCGAAATTTTTTCTTTTCCGTTTCAAGGTGCTTAGATTCCAAAAACGCTGCACATGGGTTTATTATTATATTGGACATACTTACAGAAACGTTGGCTGTTAATATATTGTTTATTTCATGTGAAATGATTGAAATAGCTATTTCTGACGGTTTCCACCATTTTGGGCCCCTAAAACACGAATTAGGTACGCTCCTTTTTATTTAACTATCTTTGATCATTGGTAGTGCCATTTAATCGTCTTGATCCACGTGTTGACACTTTTCCTAGTGTTACTCTACAAATTGATGGTGATTTCAGACGATTTCGCAGGTTTTTGACTCATAAAAAAATCAATTTTGGGAGCTGAACATTTGGTAGAACCTCTATTTTCCACTCTTTGGTCAAAATCGACTTCATATTCGGTCTTCTCGTCCCCAAAAACATGGAAAACGATACCTCAAAAGCTCATTTTACTACTATGTTACTAAAACACAAAAAGTACCTATTTTTACACACATTTTCACTCATAACACCCCTGCGTATATTCCGATCGGGCTGCAAAGTTTCGGGACACAACTAGGGCCCAAATGGAGCATGTGTGCGAAAGAACGACTTTTTTTAGACCAAAAATGAAGCCTGTACACGTGATACGGCGTACGGCGGACGGCGGACGGACATCGAAGTTTTGGAATCTACGCACCTTGAAACGGAAAAGAAAAACTTTTGATGGGGAGTTCAGAAAATATTTTGCTGACCCAGGGGTGTTATGAGTGAAAATGTGTATAAAAATAGGTACTTTTTGTGTTTTAGTGACACGTTAGAACATGAGCTTTTGAGGTATCGTTTTCCATGTTTTTTGGGACGAGAAGACCGAATACGATGTCAATTTTGACCAAAGACGCGGAAATTGAGGTTTTACCAAAGGTTCAGCTCTCAAAATTGGTTTTTTATGAGTCAAAAACCTGGAAAACTGTCGGAAATCACCATAAATGTGTATAATAACACTGGAAAAAGTGTAAACAGGTGAATCAAGACCATTGAATGGCACTACCAATGATCAAAGATGACTTGGATCAAGACGATTAAATGGTACAATCAATGATCAAAGGTAATTTGAAAAAAAAAAGGAGCGTACCTAAATCGTATTTTGGGGGCCAAAATTGGTGAAAATCATCAGAAATAGCAATTTCAATTATTTTACATGAAAGAAACAATAAATTTAAAAGCCATCAATTCTGTAGAACTCCAGTAGAGTAATAAACCCATGTGACAAGGACTTTGCAGCGTTTTGTGTTTTAGGAGCATGTCAGTAATATGAGCTTTTGAGGTACCTATCGTTTCCCATGTTTTTTTGGGACGAGGAGACCGAATATGAAGTCGATTTGTACCAAAGAGTGAAGAATTGAGGTTGTACCAGATGTTGAGCTCCCAAAATTGAATTTTTTATGAGTCAAAAACCTGCGAAATCGTCTGAAATCACCATCAGTTTGTAGAGTAACACTAGGAAAAGTGTCAACACGTGGATCAAGACGATTAAATGGCGCTACTAATGATAATGATATTTTGATAATTGATTGAATGATCATTTGAAAAAAAAGGAGCGTACCTTATTATAGTTTTAGGGGCCAAAATTGGTGGAACCACCAGAAATAGCTATTTCAATTATTTTACATGAATGAAACAATAAATGAACAGCCAGCATTTCTGTAGGTATGTCCAATATAATAATAAACACATCTGACAAGGATTTTGCAGCGTTCTTCAAATGAAATAATATCACAGAACAACCAACTCGACTTCATACAGCCATCCTTGATTATAATCAGCTATCCACCTGTATCCATCCCACTGCTGTAATTCATTCTGGCTTATTACAAACAGGTCCCTAACTGCGCTCACTCAGCAAATGCGATGCGGGGAAAGTACCTGTCACGTGCAACAGCTTCCACGGGAGTTTTCGTGAGGACGTTCCGCGGTAACATCCATCTTCAGGGCCCTGAGTCATCAGCGCGACGGCATTTTATTTTGCCTTTTTTCGAAGATATTACCCACCCGTCTCCTTTTCCTCGTTCAGACGGACGTTAGGAATGAAGTTCGGGGTTTCTTCGCGAGGATCGAAAGTGAAGCTCTGGGGATATGAAAGGGCATTGCATTAGCGGCAACTTTCGATTTTCATGTGGCTCTTGTGTTTCATATCTGCGCCAGCGGAACAATTAGGAGGTGCATCCGTCGTAACATGCAGGCTTTGAACGCGAACTCTCATTCAAAATCTCAACGGGAGCAATATCAACGTGAAAATCCCCTGATAGCAAACAGGCGTTGAAAGAACGCTGCAAATATTCACACAAGGGCTTACAGGTACGTCGGTACGTATCTCATTTTCTCACCTCTTCAGGAGAGCAAAAAAAAAAAAACGCTGCAAATCCCTGCACAACGGTTTATTATTTTGTATAGAATACCCTTCTGTTACAGATCACAGCTCTATGTATAGATAACCCGTCTATATAATATGATATGTACTATTCTATTATATGCATATTATGTAGATCGCAGACCCTCCGTAGGTTATTACCTAACCCCGTACTCGTTACTAGTTACCTACCTAAATCACGAGTTAAATGTTGCTAAAATAATTCTGCTGATGACAAACAGTACCTAACAAAAAGAAACACACATAATGAAGTTCTGAAAAGAAATTGTTGATGAGGAGTGAAAAAAGTTGCAAAAGTACCTACCAACAAACTCCAGCCCCTTCTACGTAGATGGTATAATGAACCGTTGTGTAATAATTTACCGTTGAGTAATGATTTACCGTAGTAATAATTTACCCATCAATAATACTTCAACGTTTGTTCAAGTTTCACTACCTACCAACAAACTCCAATAGAGCCATCATTTTTCAAATTAAATAATATCACAGAACAACCAACTCGACTTCATACTCCGCCAATATAATCAGGTGATCCCTACCAATGATTGGCCGTATTCACAAATTCCTATTGTGGGCGCGTCTCTGGTTACGAGATTTGGTTTGGATTGTATACAATTTCATTCACACTGGAGTCGAAAATGCCTGTCGGTGCAAACTTCGGGGCCTTACTGTGAACGAACGGCTGGACGTACGATGCTCCGGATGGTCTTAAAAAACTCGCAAGTTCAAGAACTATTTAAAACCGTAAAAATATTTACGTAAAAAAATGGTATAGGCGTTTTGAAAATTTCAACCCCTATTTTGAACCCCTTAGAGATGACTCACAGTAACGTCGAGCTTCGAGGACCAACTAGACGCCGAACGGAAACTATAACCCGAATTTCATCAATTTTTTTTCATGGTAACTAAGAAAAGTGGCCCGTACGGCGTACGGCGGACAGACAGAAATATTTTTATTGCAGTTTTGGATTCTACATACCTTGAAACGTAAACCATCAAATTTTGAGGGGGGGTAAGAATTTTTTTTTTCATGCTCGATTCCAATGGTTCATTATTGAAAATAATAAACCAAAACGCTGCAAATCCCTGCGCAACGGTTTATTATTTTGTACAGAATACCATTCTGTTACAGATCACAGCTCTCTGTATAGATAACCCGTCTATATAATATAATATGTACTATTCTATACATATTATTTAGATCGCAGACCCTCCGTAGGTTGGTACCTAACCACGTACTCGTTACTAGGTAACTACCTAAATCACGAGTTAAATGTTGCTAAAATAATTCTTTCGATGACAAACAGGAACTAAAATGGCTTAAAGAAACGCAAATATTGAATTATTGAAGGAAAATTGTTGATGTGGAGTGTAATAGATGCCCCTTCTGCGTAGATCACTGTTTTCTGTGGTCAGTACCTACCCTCTGGTCAAGTATAATGAACCGTTGTGCAATAACTTGCCCATCAACAATACTTCAACGGTTGTTCAAGTTGCAAAAGTACCGATCAACAAAATCCAGCCCCTTCTTGGTAGATGAACCGTTGTATAATAATTTACCGTTATGTAATAATTTACGTTGTGTAATAATTTGCCGTTGTGTAATAATTTACCGTTGTGTAATAATTTACCAAACAATAATACTTCAAAGTTTGTTCAAGTTTCACACGTACCTACCAACAAAATCCAGCCCCTTCTTGGTAGATGAACTGTTGTGTAATAATTTACCGTTCTGTAATAATTATCGTTGTGTAATAATTTACCGTTATGTAATAATTTACCGTTGTGTAATAATTTGCCATTGTGTAATAATTTACCGTTGTGTAATAATTTACCCGTCAATAATACTTCAAAATTTGTTCAAGTTTCACAAGTACCTACCAACAAAATCCAATAGACCATCACTTATCAAATGAAATAATATCGCACAACAACCAACTCGACTTCATACAGCCATCCTGGATTATAATCAGGTGCTCCCTAGTGATGATATCTGGGCCGGATTTATACCGTTTGATTCACGATCGTGTTGACGAAGCTAATTGGTGCACACGAACGGCTGGACGTACAGTGCTCCGGGTGGTCTCAAAATATTGTTTAGCTCATGACCAATTTAATATCGTAAAAAAACTATACCCTTCAATCGAAAGTTTTTGAGATAAGGCGTTCTGAATATTTCAACCCTTATTTTGAACCCCTTAGAGATGACCGACAGCAACGCCGAGCTTCGAGGACCAACTAGACCCCGAACGAAACCTATAACCCGAATTTCATCAATTTTGTTTCATGGTAACTAAGAAAAGTGGCCAGTACGGCGTACGGCGGAATTTTTTTTCATGCTCGATTCCAATGGTTCATTATTGATAATAATAAACCAAAACAGGTTTATATCTTCAGTTATGACAATTTTTGAATCACTCGAATGTTTTCAGAACCCCTGTAACATCACTACTATATTATAAAAACGGATCTCTGTGAGTCTGTCTGTGAGCGAGTCTGTGTGTCTTTCTATGCACGGCCAAACGGCTCGACGGATATTGACCAAATTTGGCACGAATATCCGGTAGGCTCCCAAGTTGTGCAACGTCGCATTTTTAATTCCCTGACCATAGCGGAACTATGGTCGACCATGGTCAACTTCGTTAATTGATATGGTAACCCCTATTTTTTATCGCGTATTCGTAATCTACGTGAAATTCTATCTACGATCGACCCTTCGGACTACCCCCGCGGTCGACCATAGCACATCCATGGTCGAATCCCGAATTGCTCAACGGATATCGACCAAATTCGGCACCAATATCCGGTAGCCTCCCAAGTTGAACGTAGGCGCATTTTTAATTCCCTGACCATAGCGGAAATATGGTCGACCATGGTCAACTCCTGAATGGCTCGACGGATATCGACCAAATTTGGCACGAATATCCAGTAGGCTCCCAAGTTGTGCAACGTCGGAATTAAGTACGATACTGCGTACAGCGAATCTCGGATAGCGAGCGAAGCGAGCGGTCATGCTAGTTAGATATATTATGTGGAATGATCGACGTCAATGGAGAATTTACATTAAGTAATTAACAAAACAAGTGAGATGGGCTATGATGGGTTATGATGTAACTCCATATTTCGGTTTATTATTTTCAATAATGAACCACAGGAATCGAGCATGAAAAACAAAATTCTAACCCCCGCCCCACCAAAGTTTGATGGTTTACGCTTCACGGTATGTAGAATCCGAAAATGCAATACAAATATTTCTGTCTGTCCGCCGTACGCCGTACGCCGTATGGGCCACTTTTCTTAGTTACCATGAAACAAAATTGATGAAATTCGGGTTCCGGTTCCGTTCGGGGTCTAGCTGGTCCTCGAAGCTCGGTGTTACTGTCAGCCATCTCTAAGGGGTTGAAATTTTCAGAACGCCTTATCTCAAAAACTTTCGATTGAAGGGTATGGTTTTTTTTACGATATTAAATTTGTCTTGAGCTAAACAATTTTTTGAGACCACCCGGAGCACTGTACGTCCGGCCGTTCGTGTGCACCAAAAAGCTTCGTCAACACGATCGTGAATCAAACGGTATAAATCCGGCCAGGATATCATCACTAGGGAGCACCTGATTATAATCAAGGATGGCTGTATGAAGTCGAGTTGATTATTCTGCCATAATATTTAATTTGATAAGTGATGGCCTATTGGATTTTGTTGGTAGGTACTTGTGAAACTTGAACAAACGTTGAAGTATTATTGATGGGTCAATTATTACACTACGGCAGATTGTTACAAAAAGGTAAATTAATACATAACGGCAAATTATTGCACAACGGTAAATTATTACACAACGGTTCATCTACCAAGAAGGGGCTGGATTTTGTTGATCGGTACTTTTGCAACTTGAACAGCCGTTGAAGCAAGTTATTGCACAACGGTTCACTATAGCTATTGACCACAGAAAACAGTGATCTAAGCAGAAGGGGCATCTGTTCCACTCCACATCAACAATTTTCCTACAGAACTTCATTATTTTCGTTTCTTTTTCCCTTTTTAGTTACTGTTTGTCGTCGGCTTTATCATTTTAGCGACATTTAACACGGACAGACAGAAATATTTTTATTGCATTTTTTTCATGCTCGATTCCAATGGTTCATTATTGAAAGTAATAAACCAAAACTACGTCAGATGTATGCTTTTATCGGGCCGAACGAGCAGTATATTCGATACTCAATCAGTATTTCAACAAAATGGTTCTTCTGCTCTCAAAAATCAACCGTAAAATCGCCTAATCAGTGCCCTCGTTCGTAATAACAACTCTTCAGTAGGTACTCAGAAAGTAAAGCTCAGGCCGCCGAGAGCTATTAGCCGCCTCAGGTTTAACGCTTAGTTTACTTTTTACAGCGGCTCCGGCGAGTTCGCGGTCTGCTGCCGGTCTTTTTCTTCTGCAGTTCCCGCTCAGTGGCAGCGCTCCAGGATAATGAACCGGAAAATCGCTTTACAACCGCACCCATCTCGTTACCGGTTCATTTTCAAGAGCGATTTGCCTCGTCTTTGAGCGTCGTTTAGCTCTCAGTTACAGCGCGAGCTGCTTAACTTCGAGACGTGACGATATTAAGATTATGCAGCTACGAAAGGGTCGGGACCGCGGTGGTCCTTGCAAGGAGCACCGTTTCATGCCACTGTTTCAGTCACCGTTCCAAACCTTTTCGTTTCTTCGTTTAGTAGCAGTTCCGCACTCCCGCTTCAAGTCACGCCCCGGTAATTTTCAAATTAACTATACAGTAAAACGGCTTCTTCTATACAGTTATGTAAGGTATAACTTGTTTAAAGATCCACTGTCAACCAGGTAACTTCTTCTGTCGTGTACTTTCATTGAAGGATTGGAAAAATGAATACTTATAATAATACCTTAATGAGCAAAATGATTACGGAATGCATCAGATGGTAATAATATCCTTTATCAAAAGGTTATTATTCACCAATCAAAGACATTTCGAAATTTCGAAATTTGTTTTCTGCTGATTATAGTGCAATATTTCGTTAGTAAATATCGGTATAAAATGAAGCCATTGCGTCCTTCTGGACGATATCTGACCTTGAGAACATGATAAAAAATTGCGAGTTTTGCCAAAAACTATAGAAAAAAAGCACGTTCGAAGGACAGCACTTTTTGTGCGCAATAAGACGCTTAAAAATCAAAAAATTGCTTCAAACCATGAAAAATAAAACAAACTTCATCCTTTAGGCATCATATTAATAATATTACCCAATTAATTTTCAGTTCCCAAAGCTGAGAGGGACTAGGTAACTTACTATTTTGAAAATGAAGTTACATTATTAAAACACTATTAGCATGTAGTGCAACAGCATACTAGGTACCCCTTCTAAGATAATAATTATATTTTTTGGTGGGGGGGGAGAGGGAGGGGGAATTCAAAATTAAATGAGAAGAAATTAGGTAATACAATTTCAAGAATAGAACGTTTTGTATTAATTTACAAAATAGGTACCTAATTATGAAGTCACAGCATGGCTACGTTGTGTCAAGTGTAGATTCATATTAAACTTGAAAAACATTTAAATTATTTTAAAATTAGTTTGAAACCGTCTAAATTTTTAAAGACTCAAATCTAGGAAATGGTTTTCATAAAAGCATGAGGCACATTCAATAAATGCAACTTGATTGCCAAATCTGAGTAGGTACATACCTACATAGGTATTTGTGTGGGTAGGGAAACAATATGAAAAACGCTGCAAATCCCTGCACAACGGTTTATTATTTTGTATAGAATACCCTTGTGTTACAGATCACAGCTCTATGTATAGATAACCCGGCTATATAATATGATATGTACTATTCTATACATATTATGTAGATCGCAGACCCTCCGTAGGTTAGTACCTAACCCGGTACTCGTTACTAGGTACCTACCTAAATCACGAGTTAAATGTTGCTAAAATAGTTCTGCCGATGACAAACAGTACCTAACAAAAAGAAACACACATAATGAAGTTCTGAAAAGAAATTGTTGATGAGGAGTGAAAAAAGTTGCAAAAGTACCTACCAACAAACTCCAGCCCCTTCTACATAGATGGTATAATGAACCGTTGTGTAATAATTTACCGTTGAGTAATGATTTACCGTAGTAATAATTTACCCATCAATAATACTTCAACGTTTGTTCAAGTTTCACTACCTATCAACAAACTCCAAAAGAGCCATCATTTTTCAAATTAAATAATATCACAGAACAACCAACTCGACTTCATACTCCGCCAATATAATCAGGTGATCCCTACCAATGATTTTATCTCCGCCAAATTTCCTATTGTGGGCGCGTCTCTGGTTACGAGATTTGGTTTGAATTGTATACAATTTCATTCACACTGGAGTCGAAAATGCCTGTCGGTGCAAACTTCGGGGCCTTACTGTGAACGAACGGCTGGACGTACGATGCTCCGGATGGTCTTAAAAAACTCGCAAGTTCAAGAACTATTTAAAACCGTAAAAATATTTACGTTAAAAAATGGTATAGGCGTTTTGAAAATTTCAACCCCTATTTTGAACCCCTTAGAGATGACTCACAGTAACGTCGAGCTTCGAGGACCAACTAGACGCCGAACGGAACCTATAACCCGAATTTCATCAATTTTTTTTCATGGTAACTAAGAAAAGTGGCCCGTACGGCGTACGGCGTACGGCGTACGGTGTACGGCGTACGGCGTACGGGCCACTTTTCTTAGTTACCATGAAAAAAAATTGATGAAATTCGGGTTATAGGTTCCGTTCGGCGTCAGAAATATTTTTATTGCAGTTTTGGATTCTACATACCTTGAAACGTAAACCATCAAATTTTGAGGGGGGGTAAGAATTTTTTTTTTCATGCTCGATTCCAATGGTTCATTATTGAAAATAATAAACCAAAACTACTACTAAACATTACTAAACAACTAGCTTGGTACCTAAATGAAACTCTTCTATATAAACAAACTAAGTAAGTAGGTACATATTATTTCAATGAACAGAACATCAAGTATTTAATCACTAAGTAACACATTATAAAATCACAGAACGACTATCTTGTGGTACAAACAACGAAAAAAAAAATTTTCTTTCCAGAGATTCGAAGCTGCAAGTGAAGACGATTTTAGTGTTACAGAGGGGCGTTCGCGATCGCAAACAGTAACGTTGCATAATTATGCCGAACTATGCTGCGCCTATACGAAGTCCGCAAACCAAATGGTAACACGAGAAGGTTTTATACATTGCACTATGAATACAAAACAACTACAATCTATAAATATTACCTATTAGAGAGTTTTTGCAACACACTCACGACGAAACGAACGAAACGAAAGCAGTGCTGCGCATGCGCACTTAAGACGCCGAAAAGTTTGACGAACCGTGACGACGAAAAATACCGGGATCTCGCGGTGTCAGCTTTCGTCGTGTTGAGATGACGAAACGTAATTTAACCTTACATCTGTATAACGCTACCTACCTTCATCTGTTTTCCTTGGAAAATAAAAATGTTGCGCGTCGTATTCACAGCTGCTTCTTGGCGTCTTGGCAGACTTGACGCCATGTGTGGACATAGATTTATATTAACCATGGTGTAAAATGGATGAAAGAGAGGTTGACATAACGTTAGCGTGACTCCACCAGCCGGTAGACGCCAAAGCTGAACGAAAACTGAACCGAAAAAGGTTAGCACCTGACTTCGGTCGCCCTATCCGCAATTTCCGTTTCGGTGTCGTTCTCCGTTTCGTTTCGGAGCGAGGGTGTTGCAAAAACTCTCTATTATGGACAAGAAACGGACTAGGACGAGATAAAAAGAAGTGATGAGACAGCTGGTGATAACAAGAATGTTTGACAGTAGAGAGTTTTTGCAACACCCTCGCACCGAAACGAAACGGAAAACGACACCGAAACGGAAATTGCGGATAGGGCGACCGAAGTCAGGTGCTAACCTTTTTCGGTTCAGTTTTCGTTCAGCTTTGGCATCCACCGGCTGGTGAAGTCACGCTAACGTTATGTCAACCTCTCTTTCATCCATTTTACTCCATGGTTAATACAAAAATGTATGTCCACACATGGCGTCAAGTCTGCCAAGACGCCAAGAAGCAGCTGTGATTACGACGCTCGACATTTTTATTTTCCAAGGAAAACAGATGAAGGTAGGTAGCGTTATACAGATGTAAGGTTAAATTTATTACGTTTCGTCATCTCACCACGACGAAAGCTGACACCGTGAGATCCCAGTATTTTTCGTCGTCACGGTTCGTCAAACTTTTCGGTGTCTTAAGTGCGCATGCGCAGCACTGCTTTCGTTTCGTTCGTTTCGTCGTGAGTGTGTTGCAAAAACTCTCTAGTGAGCAGGAACTGTGAACGGAAGAACGACTTGGAACAGAGAACGTGAGATGGTTACGCGGAAACGTCCGAACCCGACGGAAAGAGCCGAACTTGCGAGGACCACCGCTGTCCCGACACGTTCGTATCTGCAGCTCATCCTGGTGTTTGGTTAGGCACCTGCCTACTGCATCGTATTAACCACTCATTCAATTTGCGGTTACACCGCGTAATTCGCCAATCAGATGCTCGACGACTTCAACAGATACTTGATTAAGGGGAGTTGGGCGGTCGTTTGACTTTGTACCGTACAATTGAAAAGCTCTCTGTTTTAGCGCGGTATGTACGAACCCACATCACTCCACTTCACTCAGAGAAGAAAAGTTCAATTCCTAAACATCCGTACGTATTCGAGGTATGACCTCGTTCAGACTCGAATGGTAGGTCTATAATTAAGATATAGCACCGCTAATAATAAAAACGCTGCAAAGTCCTTGTCACATGGGTTTATTATTCTATTGGACATACCTGCAGAGATTTTGGCTGTTTATTTATTGTTTCATTCATATAAAATAATTGAAATATAGCTATCTCTGGTGGTTTCCAAAAATTTTGGCCCCCAAAACACGAATAAGGTACTGTAACAGTTTGTTACCTAATTATTTTGCTTGATGTTAGGAGTGCGTTTTGAAGCTGTGTAGGTGCCTCCGATAAGATGGGTGAAGGGCAGGGTTTCTATCAGTTGGACTTGTGACCAGTAATCCGCAGTCGGACCCACAGCCTGGATGCCAGCCGGCCAATTGTTTATGTCCTGCTGAACTCTCCACCCCTTCCGCTGTCTTTCCTTGAAAACCTATGGCTTTGCTCGGAACTTCTCTGTACCTCTCCTAACGTGATCTGGCATAGTCCAAATAATTCTGCCTGGCAGGTTTTCTCGCAAATTAGGACGAGTAATTTTGAGCTGCAACATGCAGGATTAGATGGTTCTTTGTATTTCGAAGATTTAGCGAATATTGTGACCAGTCTGAGTGACCTAACCACATTTATATATCCTTTGTAAAAGACTCCAGTTTGTAAAGATCAGGTAAACCATATTTTATACTCTGCACAGTTATGTAAGTCATTATGTATATACCTTCATACTTTTTCATCTTCAGCAGTCATTATAGCACTAAATTTATTGTAAATAGGTACCTAATGCTTTTGGGCTTGGTTTTCACTTCTTCTTTATATGGTGACTGGGTTACACTTTATAGTACCTAGGTATGCTATCTCCTGATGGTTTATTGGATTCTAATATAGGTGTTTGTACCCTTCTTCTGCTCCTGACTGAAGTTACTGGATCTTTGGAGGAAATTGAACTGCTGTGCTAGGGGGGAATTCTCCTGGTACCTGTACATTATAAAGACCCCAGCTTTGGTGAGACATTGTGGCCTTAATCATGTCCAGTCATGTCTGCAATACCTACCTGCTTTATGAAGTGAGTCCATTCCATGTTATTTTGTAATAATTTGTATTCTTGCCTTTTAGGGGTCTTTTGGCTACCTACCTATTTTGACCATCTTTCTCCATTCTGTCTTTTGACCTTCTATCTTCTGACTGGACAAACGCAATACACTCAATCCTCTTCTGCTTCATGCCATCCTTCTTCGACTACCAAGTAGTTTTAAGGATAAACTTAAGATCCATTTAGGTATTTATTCAGTAGGTTAGGGTACTAGACAAGGAGTGGTACTGAGGCATAGGTAGGTCTAGGGATTCCATATTACTGCCCAACAACAGAAACTGAGGTACCCAGCCCTAGCACACTTGTAAATAGGTGGATTATATTGGCAATTAAAGGAAGTTGAATTTATTTATTTTTCCCACTAAAGAAGTTGGCCTTTTTTAAAAAATTTAATTACAGCCCTTAGATTCCTACTCTACCTAAGGGTGGTTCTAGCTTTTTAGAGTAGTGGCGCCCTTCGAATTCTCTCTTGTGATGCAAGTAGTGTTCTTTTGAATTAACCTGGTTCAGTCAAGTCCGAACCCAAATACCCTGAGCTAGACCGGCAGGTTTGTCTAGCCCTGTTTAGTGGTTAGCGTTTCATTAAATTGGCGCCCAGGCGTGGGGCTTGACTCAGATCGCTAGCACTTCGATTCATATATATATTTATGTTGAATAGATGTTCATGAGCGTGGCCCTTTCATACATTCAGTAGGTACTGGATGCTGTTACCTGCACAATAAATAAACCATAAAAACCTGCAAGGTATATACCCATTTGTTTCTACCACACAGCTTCGCAATAATTTTGGTTGGGATTCGCTGTTGATATTTTTCAAGTGCTGAGTCATGACACTCAGACCAGATGTGTATAGGCTCCTCAAAAACGAGCTTATACATGAGCTTCATATCAGAGGTTTAGACCCCAAGGGTACAGTTACTGAACTGCGTGCTAAGTTGACCACAGCATACAAGGATGATGTAAGAGCGAAGCGAGATATTTGTGCAAAATTAGATCCTAAGGAAGAACTGGCAGTCTGCAGTGATAGGCTAGAGGAACTTTCAGCCCTGGCTGAAGCAGCACACGTTTCAGATATAAATGAAGTAACATAGGTGTCATCATTACTACAACCGCTTGTATAGGCAGTCCTATCGTGGTGATGATGAAGAACAGAGAGTTTCCCTGAATTCAAAATTTTCAGGACTTATCAAAGAGCTCGAGTCGCACATTCCTACTCTTACTGCAGAACCTGCACGTCCTGACACTGGTACCCTCGTAAATGTTTCACGACCCGTCTCACCACCTCCACAGACCATGTGTTTCACAGATCCTAAGCTCTATAAGTGGGGAATAACGTATTCTGGGGATGACGATCAAAGCCTCATGTCGTTCTTAGCCGATGTGGAGGACAAGAGGACTTCTCGTGGTATTTCCCATGTAGTAATTTTCAATAGTGCCAGCGATTTATTCCGTGGCACTGCGCTTACTTGGTTCCGAGCTCACAGGGAATCCTTTGCTTCATGGCAGGACCTCATAAACCGTCTGAAGGACACTTTTCTTGATCCCAGCTATGATGAGCGTCTTATGGAAGAAATTAGGAAGAGAACCCAGGGTGTCGACGAGAATCCTGCGGTATACATCGCCAAGATGAGGATTCTGTTTAGTAGGTTGTCGGAACCATTGTCAGAAACCCTAATGCTGAAAATCTTACAATCCAAATTTAGAGCTGAATATTATGTTCGGTTGCTCCCTCTCACATCCTACGAGACGGTAGCCGAGCTTGAGTCTGTGGTTACCCAGTTACACATCGGTCATTCGTGGGCCAACCGATTTGAAGAGCCTCCCTCTACTAGACATCTTTTAGAGCCTGATCTTGGCTATACTGGTAGAAAGTCTGCTCATAAGGTGCACGCCGTCCATATTGAGCCACCTCATAGTAGTGCTTCTCCCCCTAGTGCCAAACCTATGCAACCAGGTTCTCAACCCAAGGATCAGCAGATTAAAAGGAAATTCAAACTCTCGTGCTGGAACTGCCAGGAACCTCATCGCTATCCTGATTGCCGCAAGCCACTAAAGCTTTTCTGTTTGAAGTGTGGTCGCCCTGACGTTTCTAGAGCGGATTGTCCTCGCTGCAACTCACCTAGTGCCAAGCTGGAAAACTAGGAGAGGGGCCTCCTAAGCGACAGGCATGCCCCAAATTCCTCAAGACTTCAACCGCAGATCCTGACTGGAGAGAATGGGTCGAGCGAGTCAGAGTGGTCATGACATCATGCAATTCAGTTCACCCATTGGCTCCTCATCCTTCAAACCGTGACTGTCGTCCTTACATGGTTGTGGAAGTTTACGGCTTGAAGCTTTTTGGTCTTCTGGATTCCGGAGCTTCCCGTACCATCATTGGTTCACTTGGTTGGAAGAAACTCTCCAAGGTGGAAGGAATCCTGAATAGTGGGCAGGCTCTCTATGTTAAGGTAGCCAATGGACAGAATTGCAAGGCCCTTGGTACCGCGTCATTACCAATAGCAGTGAAGGACCAAGTTAAAGTGATTAACGTTTTGATAGTGCCTGACTTGGAATGTGAGATCATACTTGGTGTTGATTTTTTTGAAGCTTTTCAAGTAATCCTGGATGTGACAAATGGAACTTGTAACTTAGGCAGTTATCCTGAGGTTCTTAGCATTCTTTCGCCTAAAGCAATCACCTGCAGAGAAGAACTTAGTGACTCCTTCAAGAAGCAGCTGGATTCTCTTCTACAGCGCTACCGTTCAATTCCAGTGCCCCCCATAGGTCTTGCAAAGGGTACTGAACATGTGATTGACACAGGTGATCATCGCCCCGTCAAACAGCGGTACTTCTGGAGATCTCCTGCTATTCTTAAGGTGATGAATGAAGAGTTGGATGATATGCTCAGCAAAGGGATTGTCCACCCATCTAAGAGCCCATGGTCTTCCCCTGTTGTTCTTGCCAAAAAGAAGGATGGATCCTACCGATTTTGTGTGGATTATCGCAAATTAAACTCCATAACTGTGAAGGATTCCTACCCTATTCCGTTTATAGACCACATTCTTAACAAGCTACGAAATGCTCGCTATTTGTCATCAATAGATCTCAAAAGTGCGTTTTGGCAAATTCCTATCGAGAAGGCTAGCCAGCCAAAGACTGCATTTACCGTCCCTGGCAGAGGTCTTTTCGAGTTTTCCAGGATGCCATTTGGCCTTTCAAATTCTCCTGCATCATGGCAACGACTGATTGACAATATTATTGGTCCTGACCTGGAAGGGTACGTGTTTGTCTAGTTAGACGACATCATCCTGGTTACAGAGGACTTTGACACCCATCTTCATGTCTTGGACCAAGTCCTCTCACGTCTAATCAAGGCAGGGCTGAGTTTGAATTGGGAGAAAAGCCAATTTTGTCGCTCCAGTCTATCTTGGCTATGTAATCGACAGGAATGGGTTACATATGGATCCCAGTAAGGTGGCTGCCATTGTTAATTTTCCAAGACCTGTCAACTTGAGGCAGCTCCGACGCTTTCTGGGAATGGCTTCCTGGTACAGGAAGTTTGTCAACAACTATTCTACAGTCGTGTCTCCACTTACCCAGTTGCTGAATAAGAAGAAGCAATGGAGCTGGGAACCGGAGCAAGAGTCAGCCTTCTTGTCTATGAAGGAGCATCTTGTGAGTGCGCCAATACTCACATGCCCTAACTTCTCTCTGCCATTCATTATTCGAACAGATGCGAGTGGAACAGGGTTAGGTGCTGTCCTTTGTCAGGAAATCGAGGGCGACGAGAGGCCAGTTGCTTTTGCCAGCCGCAGCCTTACTAAAGATGAGCGCAAGTTTTCAGCAAGTGAACTGGAATGCTTAGCTGTTTTATATGCTTTGGAGAAGTTTAGACCTTATGTAGAGGGAACTGCTGTAACTGTAATTACAGATCATGCCGCACTGACTTGGTTACATAACCTAAAGGACCCTCTTGGTTGTCTAGCAAGATGGGCACTTCGCATGCAACAGTTTGATTATGTCTTGAAGCATCGTCCGGGAAAGTCCAATGTGGTTGCGGACGCCTTGTCCCGTGCTTTGGAGGATGTCTGCGTCGAGACTCTAGACGCAGCTGATCTTTCGGACAAGTGGTATCAAGGCATGCTAGACAAAGTTCGTGCACATCCTTCAGACTACCCGCGGTGGAAAGTTGATCAAGATGGTCACCTCTACAAATACGTATCTTCAAAGAGAGACATGTTAGGCACTGAAGACCCTTGGAAGCGTGTTCTTTCAAAACCTGAGAGGCAACGAGCCTTGTTCTTGTGTCACGATGACCCACAGTCCGCACATCTGGGTACCTACAAAACCCTTTTACGTTTAAAGCTACAGTTTTACTGGCCTGGTATGGCATTAGATGCCCACAAATACGTGAGCCGTTGCAAGACTTGTTTACCTCAGAAGCCAATTCAAGACTCGCCCGCTGGTCAGTCTGGAAAGCAACGTGAAGTGACAGAACCTTGGCAGATAGTGTGTATAGACCTAATAGGACCATTGCCGAGTTCTTCTCATCAGAATCGTTATGTTCTGGTGGTAACCGATTATTTCAGCAAGTTCAGACTTTTACACCCGCTAGGGTCAAGTACTGCAGGACCCTTGCTGAAGTTTCTGGAGGAACAGGTATTTCTGGTATTTAGTATTCCAAAAATTATAGTTTGTGATAATGATACCCGTTTCCACAGCAATGCTTTCGCCAACAAGATGAAGGAATATCAAGTCCAAATATGGTATACAGCAAGCTACCATCCTCAAGCAAACCCAGCAGAGCGGGTCAATCGTGTGGTCAAGACCGCCATTAGGAGCTACATATCTGAAAATCAAAGGACATGGGATCAGCAGCTTCATAAAATTGGTTTTGATCTTCGCACTGCCACACATCAAGTTACTGGATTCTCTCCTGCCTACTTGAACTTTGGAAGAGAGCTTAAGCGGTCTGGGCAGGATCACAAGCTCATGACCTCTGGCCAAGTGATTCCTCCTGCCTCAGCGAGAGAAGCTCATGCAGATGCTCTACGCCAGTTGCCTGCTGTGTTCCTGAAGGTACAAGACTGTCTAGACCGGGCTTACGAAAAGAGCAGTCGCCATTACAATCTGAGACATCGACCAGCTTTCACTTTCAGCCCTGGTGACCTGGTCTGGAAGAGGAATATAGTGCTTTCAGACAAAGCCAATTATTTTGTCAGCAAGCTTGCTCCACGTTTTGTGCAGTGTCGCGTGGTGAAAAAGGTGTCTGCACTGACTTACCAACTGGAAGACTTGCAAGGCCGCTGTCTGGGAATCTGGCACTGCAAAGACTTGAAGCCTGACTCTCTTCTGGAAGACGAGCAGCCAGAGACTGTCAACCAGCAAGTGCAAGACGATCAATCTTCAGTAGACCCGTAGTAGTCTTCTTTTTTTTTTCTTTTTTTTTTACCCAAGGGAGGGAATGTAACAGTTTGTTACCTAATTATTTTGCTTGATGTTAGGAGTGCGTTTTGAAGCTGTGTAGGTGCCTCCGATAAGATGGGTGAAGGGCAGGGTTTCTATCAGTTGGACTTGTGACCAGTAATCCGCAGTCGGACCCACAACCTGGATGCCAGCCGGCCAATTGTTTATGTCCTGCTGAACTCTCCACCCCTTCCGCTGTCTTTCCTTGAAAACCTATGGCTTTGCTCGGAACTTCTCAGTACCTCTCCTAACGTGATCTGGCATAGTCCAAATAATTCTGCCTGGCAGGTTTTCTCGCAGATTAGGACGAGTAATTTTGAGCTGCAACATGCAGGATTAGATGGTTCTTTGTATTTCGAAGATTTAGCGAATATTGTGACCAGTCTGAGTGACCTAACCACATTTATTTATCCTTTGTAAAAGACTCCAGTTTGTAAAGATCAGGTAAACCATATTTTATACTCTGCACAGTTATGTAAGTCATTATGTATATACCTTCTTACTTTTTCATCTTCAGCAGTCATTATAGCACTAAATTTATTGTAAATAGGTACCTAATGCTTTTGGGCTTGGTTTTCACTTCTTCTTTATATGGTGACTGGGTTACACTTTATAGTACCTAGGTATGCTATCTCCTGATGGTTTATTGGATTCTAATATAGGTGTTTGTACCCTTCTTCTGCTCCTGACTGAAGTTACTGGATCTTTGGAGGAAATTGAACTGCTGTGCTAGGGGGGAATTCTCCTGGTACCTGTACATTATAAAGACCCCAGCTTTGGTGAGACATTGTGGCCTTAATCATGTCCAGTCATGTCTGCAATACCTACCTGCTTTATGAAGTGAGTCCATTCCATGTTATTTTGTAATAATTTGTATTCTTGCCTTTTAGGGGTCTTTTGGCTACCTACCTATTTTGACCATCTTTCTCCATTCTGTCTTTTGACCTTCTATCTTCTGACTGGACAAACGCAATACACTCAATCCTCTTCTGCTTCATGCCATCCTTCTTCGACTACCAAGTAGTTTTAAGGATAAACAAGATCCATTTAGGTATTTATTCAGTAGGTTAGGGTACTAGACAAGGAGTGGTACTGAGGCATAGGTAGGTCTAGGGATTCCATATTACTGCCCAACAACAGAAACTGAGGTACCCAGCCCTAGCACACTTGTAAATAAGTGGATTATATTGGCAATTAAAGGAAGTTGAATTTATTTATTTTTCCCACTAAAGAAGTTGGCCTTTTTTTAAAAATTTAATTACAGCCCTTAGATTCCTACTCTACCTAAGGGTGGTTCTAGCTTTTTAGAGTAGTGGCGCCCTTCGAATTCTCTCCTGTGATGCAAGTAGTGTTCTTTTGAATTAAGCTGGTTCAGTCAAGTCCGAACCCAAATACCCTGAGCTAGACCGGCAGGTTTGTCTAGCCCCGTTTAGTGGTTAGCGTTTCAGTACGCTCCTTTTTTTTAAATCTAAATTATCTCTGATCATTGATAGTACCATTTAATTGTCTTGATTCACCTGTTAACACTTTTTCTAGTGTTATTATACAAACTGATGGTGATTTCAGCCAATTTCCCTGGTTTTTGGCTCATATAAAATCGATTTTGGGAGCAGAATCATTGGTAGAAAATCGATTTTCCACTCTTTGGTCAAAATCGACTTCATATTCGGTCTTCTCGTCCCAAAAAACATGGAAAACGATGCCTCAAAAGCTCATGTCACCAACATGTCACTAAAACACAAAACGCCTTGTCCTTGTCAAATGGGTTTGTTATTCTACAGGACATACCTACAGAAATTTCGGTTGTTCATTTATTGTTTCTTCCATGTGCAATGATTGAAATGGCTATTTTTGGTGGTTTCCACCACTTTTGGCCCCCAAAAACACAAACTAGGCTCGGCTTTTGTTTTAACAGATTAGGTATTTTTGATACTTGATAGTACCATCTAATTGTCTTGATTCACCTGCTAATACTGCTTCAAGAGTTATTATTCCAATGTATGGTGATTTCAGACAATTTCCCATATTTTTTACTAATAAAAAAGGAATTTCGGGAGCTTAACCTTTGTTACAACCTCAATTCTTCACTATTCGGTCAAAATCAACCTAATGCTAGGTCTTCGCCATTAAAAAAAATAAATAAATAAAATAAAAACATGGAAAACGATACCTCGAACGCTCATGTTACTGAAACACAAAAAGTACCTATTTTTACACACATTTTCACTCATAACACCCCTGCGTATATTCCGATCGGGATGCAAAGTTTCCGGACACAGCTAGGACCCAAATGGAGCATGTGTGCGAAAGAACGGATTTTTTAAACAAAAAATGAAGTAGATACGGATGATACGGCGTACGGCGGACAGGCATTGCTTTTTTGGAATCTACGCACCTTGAAAAAAAAAAAAAAAAAAATTCTGAGGGGGGTGTTATACAAATTTTTGCTGGAATAATAAACCAAAACGTCATCAAAACCATACCCTTCAAGTTTTCGAGCTGCGCGAGCCATCAGACTCCAAATGAAACCCAAAAACTGAATTTCATTCAAATTGATCCAATGGTAACTAAGAAAAGTGAGAAGTACGGTGCCAGCATATGGCACCGGACATAAAGTGTTAAATTCTATTTTCCGATTCTACACGTAGGTACCTTGAAAAGCAACAGATCAAATTTTGAGCTGGGGTTGAAAAATTTTTTTTCGTGCTCGATAGGTCCCGCTCGTTTATTATTGACGATAATAAACAAAAATGTTCTTCTCTTCCTTTTAGACAGTCAGGTCTTCGAGCTTTTTCAGAAATAACGAACCTGTATGCAAAGTGCACAGTTTCACGTTATTGTCCCTATCGTATCACAATATTTTTCGACGTTGGAGCACTTGATATCTGCTTATACAGTCGGTAGAAATTTGACCTCGACTAAGCTCGGAGTCTTTTGCAGTCGTGAAACCCACCAACTGTTCTTTTGCGGGCGAGTGAGCAGGAGTTGCGTTCGGCTGGTGCTTCACTGTTGCATTTTTGCTCAATGGGTATACGAATGTCAGAGCTCCACAGAAGATTTCCTTAAGTCCAATCCTTTAGACCAGATTTTGTATGTGTGGTGGAGTTCTTGAGGGACATTAAGATGAAATACGAAATAATTCGTTCTTACGCCAAACGACAAGGCCAGGAAAGAAGAGACATTACAGTGAAACTCCTCTTAGTGGACACCCCTATATAGTAGACACCCCTCTTAGTGGACAGTCTGGCCATGGTCCCGGCTTAGAGATGGGAGATTCAATGTAGGTACTTGAACGCCTGCATAGTGAACGTGGACACTCTGTCGTGATATCCTCCCAGAACCACAACTTCACTATGTAGAAATAAGATCCCGCCAAATAAACATAGAAGTGGGGCGGAAGACGCAGGAGAGCTGGGGGCCAGCCTGGAGATCCCCACCATCCTCCACTAGCTGGAGGATGGAGGGAGACAGCTCCCAAGCCTATATATACTCCCCTCCTTCGCCTTTCTAGCCATTCTACACTCTCCTCTAGTCGCTGACTACTCTCTCTCCTCCTTACCTCATCTCTCTGCTTAACCTAAAAGATCATGGGCATGGTGGTGATTCGCTCATAACCAAACCAAGCAAACTACCCTAAAAGATCTCGGGCATGGTGGTGGTCCGCCCATAACCAAACCGAGCAAGCCTTCCAAAAAGATCCTGGGCATGGTGGTGGTCCGCCCATAACCAAACCGGGCACATCCTCCCTCACACCGCTCGTGGTGGATGTACGCTCTCACACATTCATCACACACTCATTTCGTCATCTTGAACCCTCGCACTTGACAGTAGACCCGTTTAGACGTGTAGAAAAGTTTAGATTTTTCTTATATCTGCCAGCTATGTTTGATCTGACAGATTTCATTTTCTGCTTGTTTACGAGTCCATCGTTCGAATTCATTTTTGTTTGCTCACATTGGCCATCATCTGGATTCATTTGACTCTGACCCACTGACACTCTCCTGTTGTACAGAAGTGTGAAGTGTCAGTGCATCGCGAACTGGAAGTGACCGAATCAAAAATGAAAAACTGTATTCGATTCTCCAATTTTTTTCAGAATCAGAATTATAAAAATTCTATTTATTCTTGAATTTATCAATTTATTCTTCTACTTCTGACCTAACAATACCTTAACTTTTTTGGAATTTTTATACATATTAAAGTACGTATTACCTGTTTATGACAAATTTTACGAATTGTTTGCGTGCACACACTAAGTCAGAAAACCATATTTAAAAAAAAGCATTGCTGTAGGGGGCGTCTAGCCGCCAGTGGTTTAAAGTTCATGACGGTACGTTTATTGTCGAATGAAATCTGGGGGACACCCCCCAGACCCCCGGATTATAACAGTTTAGATCAAGGATCAAAGCAAGGAAACATGGAACATGTTTTTCGAATAGGTACATGATAACAGAGGATACGGAGATATGTAGAAAAAGTCTGTCAATTCGAGTAGGCACTGTAGCTTCCTCACTTGAATCATAGAACGTATAGACTAGTTGGGTAGGTTTGTTTTGATATGGGATCATCTGCGATCCACCCGCGTGTACCCTCAAAATTTCATCTCTCTACGATTATTTTTCGCGTAGTTAGAAGCGTTATAAGGAAACGGTCAACATTATTTCATGTTTGCGCATGCGGAGAGGGTAATTACTGTAAGATTCCAATGAAGTTCATACGGAACTATCAAAGTATTATACTGATCGACCCTCCAAATGTGAACTCATTTCAACGATAATTAAGGTAGTTATGGGCACTCAAAGTATTTCACGTTTGCGCATGCGCAGACTGAACGATTTTCATGATTTTGGGAAGGGACCATCTGCGATCCAACCCGCGTATACCCTCGGAATTTCAGCTCTCTACGACTATTTATCGCGTAGTTAGAAACGTTACAAGGAAATGGTCAACATTTCATGTTCGCGCATGCGTAGATCAAAGTTACATCACGATTCCAATGAAATTAATTTGGAACTATCAAAGTATTATTCCTGACCGACCCTCCAAGTTTGAATCGATTTCAACGATATTTAGGGTAGTTATGGGTGTTCCAATTATTTCACGTTTGCGCATGCGCAGACGAAAGTTACGGTACTTTTTCAATGGTTTTGGTATGGGACCATCTGTGACTCAACCCGCACCTACCCTCGAAATTTCAGCCCACTTTGACCTTTATTTCGGGTAGTTATGGGTGTTGCAAGGAATTACCACAGACAGACAGACACGGAACCAAATACGTTCCCCGATGTCTGAAACGGAAAATGGTATTGGAAATTTTCATTTTGGAGGACATGAACTTTTCTTACTCAATCACGAATCCAAGGCTTCCCTGCCTTCGGTAGTGAGGAAGCAAAAAAAGCGTCGTGGGATTTCCAAGTGTACCTGTACTGGCCGGGTGATGAGAAGAATAAAACGGCACTTGAATGTAAGGAACGAATTTTACTAGAGAATCCTTCGCGGCCTCGATCGGAACTGCTCTCTCACGGGTTTTCGGAGGCTCGTTTCCCCCCCTGCGGAGTGCGGCGGTGCTTACCTCAGCACTGCCTTCGGTACATCTCTCCCCCCTTTGGGAGAACCGGCTGTCCTCAGGCGGATCAGGAGATGCGTGAAGCAATAAAAATGTGCCAAGGGGACCTGTATAGATTCCCCTCCAGCATGATTAGAGCGAGTGTTGGCACCTCCTAAGTATCTGGCAAGGTTCGCCTGGTTAATCCTCCCAGGAATTCCCGACTGTATAGGTGGTGCGCTGGAGAGGCTACTTGCGGATGATGAGTGGTGCTGGCCAGTGATCTTCGTTGGGGAGCTGGTAACTGGCCGTTCTGGTTCTGGATGGTGTGTGTTCAAGGAGTTGAGTGCACGCACATGTGGAAGGGTGCACAAGTGGCTGAACACATATCATGTATTTGAGTACCCAGGTACAGCCAAGCGCACATGAAGATGAGTGTGCAGAGATGAGGACGCAGTTAGTCGAGCGCTCGTGCTGGTCCAACGAGGACTGATAGTTGGTTGCACCTCTTGGAAGTGCTGCTGAGGGTTGGCAATAGGGGATTCATCGACCGCGATCGTGTTCCGGTACGCGGGGAGATGCGTCTCGTCGTCGCGTACGCGCCCAATCCTACCCGCCGTGGAGAGTGTGATGAATTTAAATTTATCATCACGGTGGCGTGAAGGAGTAGGTAGAGAAGAGCGAGGGAATTTCACCTAGGCGGCGGTAATCCACCGATGTAGGTGAGAGGAAGGAAGTTCACCTAGGCGGCGGTGATCCACCGATGTAGGTGAGTGGAAGGAATCTCGTCTAGGCGGCGGTGATCCACCGATGTAGGTGAAGGAAGGTGCTTGTCTAGGCGGCGGATATCCACCGATGTAGACAAGAGGAAAAGGTAGGAGGTAAATTCCCAGAGCGGCGGATTCCACCAGGCATCTGGGAGGAGGAAGGTAGGAGAGAGAGAAGAGAGAGCTGGTTAGAGGAAGTGTCGAATGAAGCTAAAGCTCCAGGATCCAGGGTTATATAGGACTTGGAGGCCTCTCCCTCCAGCTCCCTGTTGGGAGCTGGTAGTGGGGCTCCAGGTTGTGTCCCCTGGATTCTGTTGCCTGTCTCCCCACTCAGATGTTTATTAGCGGAAGGTAAGTTTTACATACGAATATTGGTGAGAGCTTTAAGGTTGCTAGTGGAGTGTTCCCGGGAGGGACTCACGACAGAGGTCCCCCCAGTTCGAACCAATGTTTGAGATAGCTGAAGGCTCAAGGTGACAGGGGCTGAGGGCTGCGGAAACAAGAGGGGAGCTGAAGGCGCAAGTTGACAGAAGCTGAAGGCTGAAGCAAACAATTGAAGTGCTGAAGGCAGAAGTGTGACAGGTTGTGACTTAATCCTAGGGTTTATATATAGGTAGCTTGATATAGTAAGTAAGAGGTAACATAGGAGTAGTACGATAACATGATAGTGAGTAGCAAGTAGTAAGTAGTAGTAAGTGGCATGATAAAATTGATGAAGGGACAAGTAGTGGAGGAATATGTACAGGGTCGTTATGAAGGCAATGGTGATGAGGATAATGATGATGATGAGTAGAGTAATATGTACAAAAATTTACAAACTAGTATGTACATGGTCTTTGGTATTTACATTGGTATTTACATTGGTATTTACATGGTGTTTGGTATTTACATTTGTATTTACAGTTGTATTTACTTGGTCGGAAAATTTGGTGTGTACAAATTTTGTTGGGGAGACAGATTGGAGCGGGGTTGTGAAATCCGCCGTTCCCTGGGTGTGGATAGTGTGCAGTGTAATGTAGTGAGTGTGTAATGGTGGTGAGGTGATGGGGTGAGAGAGGCGACTCCCTCTAACACTCTTCACGTTAGTGAAGACTGATAGAGGGGCCCCTTCACTGCCGGGGCGGTGGTGAAGGGGAAGAGCCGGTGGGAGCCGGTACCCGGGACGTCGCGGAGAGGGGCGGCGACGTTGGGGTCCGGTGGGCGAGATGGAGGCGACGTGTGGTGTTTGTGGTGTGGGGGTGGTCGGGTGAGTGGTGTGGGGCGAAGTGTCGGGGAGGACTGGGGCTGGTTTACAACGGGCGAGGGGTACAGTGTGGGGCTTCCCGTCAATTAACAGGGTAGCCGTGGTGTTTGTGGAGCGGATGACTTGGAAGGGCCCGGCGTAGAGAGGTTGAAATGTTTTGTGGATGCCGGGCTCCTTCAAGTACATGTGAGTGGCTGTGTAAAAACGTGTGGGATAGGTGGTGTCGTTGTGTGGTGTTGTTGTGCGGAGTGGTTCCCTGTTAATTGACGGGGTGGGGTGTGGAGTGAAAATGTCGGCTGGTAAACGTAGAGGGTCTCGAAAAGCGTGTTGTGCGGGACTGGTGTTGTCTGAAGGACGGGCGGAAGTGCGGAGGCTAAGTAAGACGTAGGGGAGGGTTTTGGTCCATGAGGGAGATGTGGCTGATGTGGAGATGGCTTGCTTGAGGACCGAGTGCCACCGCTCTATTTTCCCGTTGGATTGAGGGTGATAAGGAGTGGTGCGGATTTTCTGAATCCCGAGGGAACGGAGCAGGTCGGCAAAGTGGGCTGATTCAAACTGCCTCCCCTGATCGACCGTGAGTGTCCGCGGACAGCCGTAGCGGCTGATCCATTGATTGAGGAAGGCCGCGGCGACGGCGTCCGCGGTAATGTGGGCGAGTGGGATACACTCAACCCAATTGGTCGCACGGTCGATCATGGTGAGGCAGTACCTCTTCCCCTCGGAGGGGGGAAGAGGGCCGACCAGATCCAAGTGGACATGTTCCCACGGGAGGGAGTCGGGGATGGGTTGAGGAGGTACATGGGGGTGAGCCGAGACCTTAAATTGCTGGCACTTCTGGTACCCTAGAACCCAGGTACGGATATCCGTGTTCATATGGGGCCAGAAGTACCGCGTCTTGATGAGATCCCGGCTCGCCCGAATGCCGGGATGATGGAGGGAGTGGTAATGGAGGAACAACTGCCTCCTCAGCTCCGGCGGGACGTACGGGCGCGGTGAATCGGCCGATACGTCGCACCAGAGATCGAGGGGAGGCAGTTGTTCCAATTTGGAGGCGGAGATGAGGTTGGAGAGGGCGGGGTCGGTTGTCGGAATTTGGTGATTTTTGATGGTTTGCGGGGAAGGGAAAGGCAGTAACTCCGCCACCGGCGCGGGGGTGGGGCGGGAGAGGGCGTCAGCGACGCAGTTGTCGGCCCCCGGCAAATAACGAATATCGGACGTAAACTGTCCGATAAATTCGAGTTGCCGGAGGCGACGGGGGGAGGCGGATTTGCGGTTTTGGAGGAGCGCGTGTGTGAGGGGCTTATGATCGGTGATAACAGAGAACTGCCTGCCCTCCACGAAGTCACGGAAGTGTTTGATGGCTTCGTGGATGGCTAGGAGTTCTCTGTCAAAGGTGGAGTAATTTTTTTGTGTTGGGGACAGAGTTTTAGAGAAAAAGCCGAGGGGTTGGGGGGTGGCGCCGGTGTGTTGGTGGAGTACTGCCCCGATGGCCCAGTCAGACGCATCGGTGGTGATGGAGAGGGGGGCATGGGGATCGGGATGGGCTAATAGAGCGGCGTCTACTAGGTCCTGCTTGCAGTTTTGAAATGCGGTTGTGAGGGTGGGGGTCCAGGAAATTGGGCGGTTGTCGTTTTTTTTGGCTGGTTGTGGGATAGCGTGTATGAGTGGTTGTTGGTGTTGTGCTGCGTGTTTGATGTGTCTACGATAAAAGTTCAACATACCCAGGAAACGGCGGAGTTCTGAGACAGTGCGGGGTTGTGGGAAGTCGGTGAGGGCGTGCACTTTGTCCGGTAGGGGTTTGATCCCGTCGGACGAAACTTGGTGGCCGAGGCAGCGGACGGAGGGTTGGGCGAGAACACATTTCGGAGAGTTGATGGTGAGGCCCTCGGCGGCGAAGATGTCGAGTACTTGTTTCAGGTGTGCTAGGTGTTCCTTCGGGTCCCGGGAAGCGATCAGTACGTCGTCCAGGAAACAGAACACGAAAGGTAGTCCACGCAGAATGTTGTCCATGTAACGCTGCCACGTCTGGGCGGCGTTCCGGAGGCCGAAACCCATTTTAATGTATTCGAACAGGCCGAAAGGGGTGATGATGGCTGTTTTGGGTACGTCGGGAGGGTAGATGTGAATGTGGTGGAAGGCTCTAGAGATGTCGAGGGTTGAAAAGATGGTGGTGTTGTGGAGGTGCGAAGAGAAGTCTCGGAGATGTGGGACGTTGTAGAGATCCGGGGTTGTTTTCGCATTGAGGCTGCGGTAGTCGCCGCAGGGGCGGATATCCCCGTTGGGCTTCTGCACAATATGTAGCGGTGAAGCCCACGGGGATTTGGAGGGGCGGATAATGCCCTCTTTTATGAGGTTGTCAAAGTGTTTTCGTGCTTGGGACAGCTGGAGGGGGTGGAGGCGGCGTGCTTTGGCGGAGATTGGGGGGCCTGAGGTCTCAATATAGTGCTGAGTTTGTGAGATGTGTGCCGAGGGGCGGCGCTGGGGTTTGTACTGGAGGAGAAGGTGTTCAAACTGGGTGGGGGGGCGATCGACAGCATGGATAAACCCGGGGATGGGTTTCTGGGTGGAGGGGTCGAGCAGGGGCGCGTTACGGACGTCAACCTGGAGGCCGAAATATGCGAGGAAGTCGGCCCCCAGGATTGCTTTCTCTACGTCCGCCACGGTAAATTCCCACTCGTACGCGAGCCCGCTCATATGGATTGATGAGCGGTACGTACCGTACGAGGGGATGGTGGTACCGTTGGCGGCGTAGAGGAGTTGCCGGTAACAACGCGCCTGTCGCCGGAGAATGTTATTAGGGAAGATGGAGAGCGCCGCCCCTGTGTCGACGAGGAACGGGACATTTGTTTTAGAACATTTTAGGAACAGGCGTTGGTGAGCTGGGGTGGAGTGCGGCAAAATGGCTGAGGTGTTGGGGTCTGTCGGATGGGAGGGGCTTGTTTCGCCCGAGGTGATGGGCGGGTGCGACGGTGGTGGTTGGTCCCCCGCGAAGGAGACACGGGGTGATCTTTTGCCGTTCCGGGGAGGGGGAACGGTAGCGGCGGCGTTAGTGGCGGCCGGAAGGGTGGCTGCCCTGGAGGCGGGCTTGGAGGGGCCGTTCCGGGGTGGGGGAACGGTAGCGGCGGCGTGAGTGGCGGCCGGAAGGGTGGCTGCCCTGGAGGCGGGCTTGGAGGGGCCGTTCCGGGGTGGGGGAACGGTAGCGGCGGCGTGAGTGGCGGCCGGAAGGGTGGCTGCCCTGGAGGCGGGCTTGGAGGGGCCGTTCCGGGGTGGGGGAACGGTAGCGGCGGCGTGAGTGGCGGCCGGAAGGGTGGCTGCCCTGGAGGCGGGCTTGGAGGGGCTGACCCGGGGTGGGGGGTCAGTTGATGGAGAGGTGATGGTTATGGTGGCGCCGGCGGGTGCGGCAGGTAGGTTGGCAGCCGTGGCGGCGGCGTAGGAGGGGTAGCGAGGCTTCGCGGTGGTGGTGTGAATGCGGGCGGGGAGGGGTTGGATGTGGTCCCCCCCGTGTTGGCGAGGAGGGGGGCCCGCCGGAATTACCGGCGGGCGTCCGCGTTTCCCTGCTTGGAGACGTAGGAGCAGGGGGGCTGGCATTTGCGGGCCTCCCCACCGAAGTTGACATGATAAAAACATCGGTGGGGGGGATCCGCTGGGAGGTAGGTCCTGGTGGGGCGTGTGGAGGTGGAGTTGGCTGCCGCGGCTGGGGACCTCCCTCTTCGTTGCTGAGCGGGGGAAATGTTGCGGCGGTCGGACGAGCGCTGGCGTCGGTGGTCGGCGGAGGGGGTTGGCCGGCGTTCGACGGAGAGGGAGCGGCGCCGGTGGAGGGAGGGGGGCCGGCGGCGCTCTTGTGACGGCGTCCGGTCCCTGCGCGGGGTGGGGGTGCGGGGCGCGGCTACTTCCGCGACGCCGGCGGCTGCGGTGAGGTCGTGTACTGTGTCGGCGAGACGTAGTAGCGGTTCGTCCGGGCCGTCGAGGTGGCTGGCGAGTGCCATCTGCATGGGGTGGGGGAGGGCCCGCAGCCAGAAGGTCCGTGCGATGTCGGCCGTCATCACGTCGTGCAGCTGATGACGTAGGCGACGGTATAGATGGGAGGGCTTCAGATCGCCGAGATGTTGGGGTTGGGAGAGCGCTGCGACACGTGCGATCTTGGAAGGTTGGTATAAAGTGACGAGGCGGTTGCGGAGGTCGTCGTATGCGGCCGTGGCGTCGGGGGAGATGTCTGATGTCTGCAGGAGGATCTCATACGGGAGTAGAGATATGATGCGGGAGTAACGGGTACGCTGGCTGCGGATGTTGGCGGCCGAAAACGCAGCGTCGACCTGGAAGAACCAGAGTGCGGGGTCGTGTGTGTAGAAGGGGGGCAGCGACAGCGGGAACGACGCCGAGGCCGTCGTGACGTCGGCGGCGGCGTGTGCGGCAGCTGCAGCGGCGGCGGCAGCGGCGGCGGCGGATGCGGAAGAGCCGGGTGGTGAGAGGCTGGTGAAGGGGTTGTCGGTTGCGTCAGATGTCGCAGCGGTCGGCGGCTGCAGCAGGGATGGCCGGAGGAGCGGCGGCGTCGGTGAGTTCGGGTCCATGTTGGAGGTCTGTAATCAAAATTCAAATTGGGTGAGGGTTTGAATTTTAAATTCGCAATTTGCGGTAGCGGAGGTGCTTGTGGCGGAGAGTTGAGAGCTGTGTGAGCGGTTGCGGGTGGGCCAAAAATTGCGAATTTACACTGACTGTTTAAGTTGCATTTGAATTTAAAATTTGGGACACCGAACTAGACTGGGGGCGACACATGAGGTGGTAAGAAGGGAGGAAGGGTAGAAGGTTGGATGAACGTCGGGTACACCACTGTGATGAATTTAAATTTATCATCACGGTGGCGTGAAGGAGTAGGTAGAGAAGAGCGAGGGAATTTCACCTAGGCGGCGGTAATCCACCGATGTAGGTGAGTGGAAGGAATCTCGTCTAGGCGGCGGTGATCCACCGATGTAGGCGAGAGGAAGGAAATTCACCTAGGCGGCGGTGATCCACCGATGTAGGTGAAGGAAGGTGCTTGTCTAGGCGGCGGATATCCACCGATGTAGACAAGAGGAAAAGGTAGGAGGTAAATTCCCAGAGCGGCGGATTCCACCAGGCATCTGGGAGGAGGAAGGTAGGAGAGAGAGAAGAGAGAGCTGGTTAGAGGAAGTGTCGAATGAAGCTAAAGCTCCAGGATCCAGGGTTATATAGGACTTGGAGGCCTCTCCCTCCAGCTCCCTGTTGGGAGCTGGTAGTGGGGCTCCAGGTTGTGTCCCCTGGATTCTGTTGCCTGTCTCCCCACTCAGATGTTTATTAGCGGAAGGTAAGTTTTACATACGAATATTGGTGAGAGCTTTAAGGTTGCTAGTGGAGTGTTCCCGGGAGGGACTCACGACAGAGAGCATTTTGAAAAGGAAGAATTTTGTTTGTAAACATTTGGCCAAGGTGATCCCTAATTCCGATAGAGGTAAGTATACGAAAATTAATTGAACTAGCCCCACGTTGGGCGCCAAATATGTACCTGTACTGGCCGGGTGATGAGAAGAATAAAACGGCACTTGAATGTAAGGAACGAATTTTATTAGAGAATCCTTCGCGGCCTCGATCGGAACTGCTCTCTCACGGGTTTTCGGAGGCTCGTTTCCCCCCCCCTGCGGAGTGCGGCGGTGCTTACCTCAGCACTGCCTTCGGTACACAAGCCTCGGATCAGCGACCTAACGCAATGTAATGTAATACACGTCCTCAGCTGCTTTTGGCGTTTTTCGGGTAGGTAGAACCCCCTCGGCAGTTTTCGGCGGAGTGGGGTCTCGCCATGCTCTCCTCGGAGTTGGGTGGCAGGAGTGAGGTAGAGGGAGAACTGTGCGGGCGACGGTGAGGGGAGCCGAGTTCACCTGGACTGGACGCGGACGTTTTGCAGCCCGGTTTACTCCCGTAAAAACATGTTCCATGTTAGAATACGTTGGAGTTTATTGGTATCCCTCTACAGTGGAAACTTCTTGGTCAGACGCGTGTCCACTATAGAGGGGCACCTCTCTATGGTGGACGGCACCCCTCTCTCTATAGTGGACACTTATTTTGGTCTGGTGTGTCCACTATAGAGGGATTTCACTGTACTAGAGTTAAAAAACTTGTAGAGCATATAGGAAGTTATAAATATCATTGAGTGGACAATGGTGAACAGCTTTTAACTGAATATAAATAAGAAAACGCATTGATTGAGGGTGGACAGATTGAATTGCATAACATTATTCTGATATCTTTAGACGACATTTTATTATTAGACACAACATATTGCTGTATCGATGATGTGTTGTTGGAGGGAGATGGTATGGAGGATTGATTAAAATGTGTATCCATACAATTTTAAATGAGAAGTGCCCGTCCGATATTCTTCTATAATGATACAGTTTGTTGTATGTTAGGTGCAAAGAATTAGGAATACAGTTAGGGATAACAAAAAATGTAAAGTTACTCAATACATATAAGGTCGATATTGTGACATTATATATACATATGGGAGTTGGCGTCTACTAAGTTAGTAGTGCTCGCTCAGATTTAGTATCTGTCATCTCATTGCAAGAAGGCTGGGTAACATCTTCAGCTCCATTTTGGTTTATTATTCTGTGAATAACACACCTATGTATTCGCTCTGCAAAAAATTTGTATAACACCCCCTCAAAGTTTTTTCTTTTCCGTTTCATGGGGCGTAGATTCCAAAACGCTGCAATGCCCTTGTCACATGGGTTTATTATTCTATTTGACATACCTACAGAAATGTTGGCTGTTCACTTTTGTTTCAATCATGTGAAATAATTGAAATGGATATTTCTGATGGTTTCCACCAAATTTGGCACCAGAACAGGAATTTGGTCCGAATTTTATTATTTTTGTCAAATTATCTTTGATCATTGGTAGTGCCATTTAATCGTGTTGACTCTTTTTCTAGTGTTACTATACAAATTTATGGTGACTTCAGACAATTTCCAAGGGTTATGACTCGTAAAAAATGAATTTTGGGAGCTTAACCTTCGTTACAACCTCAATTTTCCACTCTTTGGTCAAAATCGACTTCATATTCGGTATTCTCGTCCTAAAAAACATCCTCATGTTAATAAAACACAAAAGTAACTATTTTTACACCCATTTTTCACTCTTAACACCCCTGGGTATATTCCGAACGGGTTGCAAAATTTCTGGACACAACTAGGGCCCAAATGAAGCGTGTGTGCGGAAGAACGAATTTTTTAGACCGAAAATGAAGTAGTAACGTACCTATGATAGGCGTACAGTGTACAGCGGATGGGCATTGTATTTTTGGAATTTACGCACCTTGAAACGCAAAATAAAAAATTTTTGAGGGGGTGTTATAAAATTTCTTTGCTGAGTGAATATATAGGTGTAATTATTCACAGAATAATAAACCAAAATGCAATGTCCGTCCGCCGTATACTGGCTTCATTTTCGGTCTAAAAAATTCGTTCTTTCGCATCCAAGCTCCATTTGGGCCCTAGTTGTGTCCCGAAACTTTTCAGCCCGATCGGAATATACCCAGGGGTGATATGGGTGAAAATGGGTATAAAATAGGTATTTTTTATGTTGTGGTATACGACTTTTCGTTCTCTGGGGCCTCAATCGTTTGGCAATCACCAGAGTTCGCCAAAAACAACATTTCAGGGAGAAATGAGGGCCCAAAGTGCGATCAATGTTCAGATTTCAGATTTTCAGAAGTTCGATTAAGTTCTATTTTTTTGGGGACGAGAAGACCGAATATGAAGTCGATATTGACCAGAGTGGAACAGTAGGTAGTCCTGTAGGTATGTCCAGTAGAATAATAAACCCATGTGACAAGGACTTTGCAGCGTTTTTTAGCTGAGGGGTTGGAGCTTCAATAGCACCAGTTGGTGCCTCTGCGTTGTCAGCCTACCCACTTTCGATTTGGCAGACCACTAAATGGCACTATCAATGATCAAAAATAATCTGTTAAAAAAAGCCGAGTCTAATTTGTGTTTTTGGGTGCCAAAATTGGTGGAAACATGAAAGAAACAATGAATGAACAGCCAAAATTTCTGTAGGTACCTATGTCCAGTAGAATAATAAACCCATGTGACAAGGACTTTGCAGCTTTTTTTTTAAAGCTATTTGTGTATTGCTACGTGTCCATCGAGGTAGTGGGTGGCCTTCTGATCACTTCAGGGAGGAATTCTTACGAGTTTCATCGATATCGGTCAGTAACTTTCGTCTGAGCACGCGCTAAATGTTTGAGATAAATGGAAAAACCGTAAACTCGGAAGGTGGTGAGAAACCTTCCACGCAGCACAACGAAAGTATTTCGCATTAGTTTAAACAGGTTGGGACTCTGGTATGTTGGAGAGGCTACCGGCTCGAAAGTGTCCAACTCCACTCAACTCGGGGGAAGCCACGGGAAGTCGTTTCCCACCTCGAAGTTGCCTCTTATCTCCTCAACAAGGTCGAACTTGACCTCAGGAGAATTTCACCGGATGTCGGCGGACTAAGTCTGCGGCATTTATTTTGTTTCTCCTTTTGATGCCTCGAAGACGGGACAAGGGCGCTGACACGGTGGAAAGTGAAGGTTCCTCCAGGACGAGGATGTGTAGGTTCGGGAGGAGTTGCACAACATCAGCGCGATCGCCCGATCCTGTGGATCTGATCACTGAAAACGCTGCAAAGTCCTTATTGCCACATGGGTTTATTATTCTATTGGACATACCTACAGAAATGTTGGCTGTTCATTTATTGTTTCTTCCATGCGCAATTATTGAAATGGCTATTTTTGATAGATTTCCACCAATTTTGGCCCCCAAAACACAAACTATGCTTGACTTTTTATTAAACAGATTACTTTTGATCATTGATAGTACCATCTAATTCTCTTGATTCACCTGCTGATACTGCTTCTAGTGTTATCATACAACAATATTAGTGTTAGTATGGTGATTTCAGACGATTTCCCATATTTTTGAAAAAAAAAGAAGAAAAAAAAAAGAATTTCGGTAGCTTAACCTTCGTTACAACCTCAATTCTTCACTCTTCGGTCAAAATCAACCTAATATTCGGTCTTCTCACCCTAAAAAACATGGAAAACGATGCTCCACAAGCACATGTTCACTAAAACCTCAAAAATCCCCTGAAAACCCCTATTTTTACACCAATTTTTTCCCGTAACACCCCTGGGTGTATGCCGATCGGGCTGTCCAGCCTCGGAGCACAACTAGGACCCAAATGCGTTCCCAAATGGGGACCCAAACTGTGTGAGGAAGGACGACGATTTTAGACCAAAATTCAACGTAATTTTAGAGCTGGAACTCCGTCAGTACCTCAATTTTCCACTATTTGGTCAAAATCGACTTCATATTCGGTCTTCTCGCCCCCCCCCCCCCCCCCACTCCCCCCAAAAACATACCTATTTTAGAAAAATACCTATTTTATACCCATTTTTCACTCACAGCAAACACCCTTCGGATATATTCCGATCGGGCTGCAAAGTTTGGGGCACAACTAGGGCCCCAATGGAGCGAATGAACGATTCTTTTGGACCGAAAATGAAGCCGGTATGCGTGATACAGCGGACGGCGGACGGACATTGCTGTTTTGGAATCTACGCACCTTGGAACGCAAAAGAATAAATTTTGAGAGGGTGTTGTAAAAATTGTTTTCTGAGCGATTACATATAGGTTTATTACCCACAGAGTAATAAACCAAAACCGTTGATAGCTCTTTCTGCCCATCGCCGTTGCCATCAAATCGATAAATGAGGAGATTATGAATATCTGGTAAGTTCATTTTACATAATAATATCCTACTTCATTCTGTTCCTTCGCGTATACATAATTTCCCTACATTTATTTACCTTGGGATTGAAATTCACAATGGAGGCAGGATAGGGACTAAAGCATTTTTTGAGACCACCCGGAGCATTCTACTAGCAGACGTTCGTTTGCACCGAAAAGCTTCGTCAACACGATCGTGAATCAAACGGTATAAATACGTACCAGATATTATCGTTAGGGAGCACCTGATTATAATCAAGGATGGCTGTATGAAGTCGAGTTGGTTGTTCTGTGATTATTCCATTTGAAAAACGCTGCAAATCCCTGCACAAAGGTTTATCATTTTGTACAGAATACCCTTCTGTTACAGATCACAGGTCTCCTTATTGATAACCCTTCTATAATATAATATATTAATTATGTATGGAATACTACATATCGTCGGCTTACAAGTGAAATCGATTAAGTCAGTTTTTTGGGAAATTCCGTTTAAAAGCCTACTCCCATCAATTTTTGACCCTCTTTCGATTGGTGTGGTTGGTTTTCGTCTCTGATCATTCGTTTCTATGGTAATTACGAAAAACAATTCACACTAGGTCATATTGCCCTGAAAATATACAGGAGAAATCAATTAAATGATTTAATCGATTCTTCCTGAAAGAAGAACACTCAACAGTGAACTTAGTTAATTTCGTTAGCCGAACGGTTTGAGCATTAACACTAAAAAATAATAACAACTAATGCGCCAAATCATCTGATCAAACACTTGAGCCGAACACGGCACGGCATTGGCAGGAACTACTCCAGGTTATCAAGTTGTGAACCGATTCTTTCCACAATTTATTAGTTATCATATTTATGTTTTAGTTCAATTCAATACTGTACACTCGTACTGTCGTACTCCAATTAATACTGTGCCTATTCAGTTGTATGGAAACAGATTAATGTTAGGAAGATGAATGTTCAAATATTAAGAAGCTCAGTTCTCCAGCGGTCGCTAACTATTTTCTCGCAGGATCTGAAGTGAGTTGGGATTTTGGGCTGGAAGAATTCGCTCAACCCCCCCCCCCCCCCCCCCTTACTTGTCCCCGCTAGGTCACCTCACCTGTTCCAAACGTCTACCGTGAGAGCCGTCTTAGGTCCGGTCGAAACCGTTTCGGATGATACAACTTTCGCGTGTTGGGTTACTCTCTGGAGATTCCTGCGATCCAGTCTGTTGTGGATGGGCAGGGCACTTCAGCTGCGGGGGACGGTCAAACTGAGGAACGCTGACGTTTCAGCCACAGTACCTGTTAATCCAAAACCGGCGTCCCAAAAAGAATAGACTCTCAATTTACGCAGTTTCTATTTTCTGTTTTGGTGCAGATTTCATTTCAATTGTGGCGCCGGCCGTTGGTGCCCCGTGCTCGTCTGAAAACCTACAGTACGATCTTCTGCACCATAGCTGGATCAGAGGTCTTAATTCGGAGTCCCACGTTGGTTCCCTAGAAATGAAGTACCTCGAATTCGCGTTAGCGCATGCTCAGTGGTGGTCGTACCAATGATCCGGTCGCTCTGTAATCCATAGGGGACCATCTCGGGCCCAATCCGAAAATTTAAGCGAAATCTTATTCGAATTGAGGTTAGTTATGCCACATTTTCTGTTGGTAATATGGTATACCCGGGGCCGGTGGGCTCTCCCCATCCTATCGGTGTGGAATGTTGAATGGTGTATGCACGGACAGGCTTTAATGTTTTCGTGTGCAAGTAATTTATTGAATGAGAGTCTATGTTGGCGTTATTGACTGGGTGCATGTAATTTATTGTAAGGAAGTTGGCGTGCAGTTGTCAGACGAATGATTGTGATACATATACAAACAGAGCCGTGATATTAAACTTGAGTGCAAACAAGACTGCCGATGATGGAATAACCGCAAGTTATAGAAGAGGCGGTGAGTACGGAGGCAGCGATATTTACTTATGCACTGTTTTTAGAAAAATGCCCGCCAATGATGGAAAACCGCAAGATACTCAAGAGGCGGCTAGTACGGAGGCTGAGCGAGTTAATTGGAGCAGTACGCACGAAAACAGAAAAAAGGGAGAGACCAAGTATGGAGTATATATTCCCCTCTGCCTCCAAGATCCCTGTAAAACCGACACCTCCACGCGGGCCATCTCGGACATGTCTATGACATGACCAACGCCGGAGGAGGCAGGAACAGGGGTAACCTGCTGTGCAGAGAACAAGAAAGATAAATGAAGAGGAGTCGCAAAGCAAAGAGCATGATTGGTATGGGCCCAAGAGGCCTGCAAACAATCGACCAAAGCCCAGCGCACAGCAGGTATACCTCTCAAGGCTGGGCCAGATGAACTGGCAGCGAAGTAGATATGGCCGAGGTGGAGCGATGATTTGACATGGGTATCCCCTTATTTAAAATAGTAGACAGGGCGTTAGAAGGGGAAGAGATGGGAATATTTATAAAAGTACCTCTCTCCCCCAGTACGTGTGTCTTTGTGTTTAGTTTGTATGGCTGATTCTGCGCAGGCGTAGATCACAGTGATATTAAGTTAAGGCGTAAAGAACGGGCTGTGATAATAGGTTATTGTTAGATGTAAAAAGACATCTTACCTTTCGGGTGAATCTCTTTCTCTCAATAAGTATATATAATGAAGCTGTGCACACTATTAATTTTGAGCAATAGGTATATTCACAATACAACACAGCGAAACACAAAAACCAGAACGAGACGAACTTGAACTTGAGCAGTGCAGAGCAGAAGTAGAGAAGTAAACTGTAAAAGTACAAATCAGACAATAGGCACGTTATTAACATATGTTCAATAACAACTCACATGTAAGTACGTGTCGTTTCTCCGTTGGAGGAATAATAGTGAAATAGGTACTCATACTCGAGTGTCATCGTTTTCACAGTAGTTATTAGTTGAGGACATCTTTTAGTTCATAATTAGGTACCTCTATATTGAATGAGAATATCATTTCCTCAACACTCCCTCCTTCTCATGAAATGCTTCGTACATACATCTTTCATCAAAGTCAATGTAGGCACAAGGAATAAAATCGTTTCCAAGTAAAACAACAATCAGGTTCAAAGCAAACTCGCTGACACGTTGCTGATTCTTCTGTAACCTAATAGACAATACGCTATAAAGATTGATGTCACCTCAATTAAAGCTACTCAATCCACAATCGCGTAGTGAGGGTCCAACTGTGTCGTAGGTCTTCTGCGCTATTCCCAAGGCTCTGTATGGAAATAAAGAAAATCGATATTAGTTTCCATTCTTTCGTTAAGCCGACACATTCATCAGCAAATTTCTAAAACCCATAAATTTCTCTTGTGGTAATGGCTTCGTCAATATATCTGCTACTTGATCGTCTGTTGCCACCCATTCGATACAAACTCCACCCTGTTCAAAAAGCTGTCTGACAAAATGGTAAGAGAGCTTCACAATATGTTTAAGGGAACGTGACTCGTCAGTTTTTGCCAGTGCAATGGCAGGCTTGCAGTCACAATATAATACTGGTTTCAAGTCCATCTGTTTCAAAAACTTGATCGTACTTCTCAAGCATACAGTCTCCTTACAAGCAGCTGTCATAGCCAAGTACTCAGCTTCGGCTGAAGACAATGAAACGTGCGACTGTTTGGTGGATTTCCAGGAAATGAGATCCCCAAAAGCTTTAACTACGAATCCGGTGGTTGATTTTCCTATATCGTTGGTGCCTAAAGAAGCATCCACATAGCATTCCAGATTCTCACCAGTTCCAGTAAGCAACAAACCAAACTTCAATGTTCCGTTAAGGTACTGAAGTACCTTCTGTAAACACTCCCAATCATAGGCAGTGTGGCCCACTTGTTTTCTACTGAGAAAGTTAACAGCATAAGAAATGTCAGGTCGTGAACAATTCTGGATGTACAAGAGTGACCCAACCAATTCACGATAAGGAACAAACGGAGAATCTTCGTTATTCTCCAGTTGACAAGCGAGAGTATTAGTCTTTGGAAACATAGGCAAATTACTAGTCTTACCTGGTTGCTCCAGGTACTTCTCAATGACTTCGGTTATTAATTTTTTCTGACTAATAAAGATAGTATTTTCCTTTCGATTCCTAGAAATTTCCAATCCTAGAAATTTCCTTGGAGCGCCCAAATCATTAATATTCAGCTCCTCGGAAATTTTCCGAATGATTTCCTTTGCCTTGTGTGAACAATTTGAAGCAAGAAGGCAATCATCAACATAAATTAATAGGATAATAAATCGGTTTCCCTCATCATAACGGAAAAGGCATTTTTGAAAATCGTATTTCACAAACCCTAAATTCAACAAAATTGAACTGAATTTTTTGTACCATAGGTTAGGTGAAACTTTCAATCCATAGAGAGAGCGAACTAATTTGCAAACATGCGTTTCTCGAATATCGTTTGGAGTTTCAGTCAATTCAGCAACCCCTTCAGGTACCTCCATAAAGACAGGTTTCTGTAATTCCCCATACAAGAACGCAGTCTTGACATCGAGATGATGCAATTCCAAGTCAAATTTGTTAGATATCGATAATACTAGCCTTACATCACTCAACCTCGCAACAGGTGCATAAATTTCATTCAAATCGTACTCATTTTTATCAGCAAATCCTTTTGCAACTAGTCTACTCTTGAAACGAATACTTCCATCAGGTTCGCTTTTCTTCCTATAAACCCACCTAGCTTTGATTACTTTAGTACCAGAATCCAACTCTGATTTCTTTACGAATGTCCAAGTTCCATTTGCCTCCAATGAACTCAATTCGTCTTTAATTGATTCTTCCCATTGATCTCGTTCAGCACTATTCATTGCTTCTTCATAAGAATTTGGTACAGTGTAGAACGCTCTATTCAAGCCCTCATCGTTCGGCTTTTCTTCAACTCCAAATTCTAGTGAATCAGCAAGTGGTCTAGGATAGTCTTTGATTTTATCCCCGTAAACAATATTTTCTATACACTTAACATCACATGATCTAACTAATGTTCTATGTTCATCATCAAGCAAGAGAAGGCCTGTATCATCACATTCTAATACGTACGCTTTCCTGGCATTTGGGGCAAATTTTACTTTAGGTTTATGATCTACAACCATTGCTAAGCAGCCGAAACGTCTAATAAACTTCATTGACGGCTCCCTCCCAAACACCATTTCATACGGGCTAATGAAATTGTTAGATGCATGAGGCAGACGATTGCGAACATGAACAACGTACTTCAAGGCGTGTCCCCAAAAGGAATAAGGCATTTTTGCTGAAAGCAAGCACACGCGGATCTTTTGAATTAATTCCAAGTTTAACCTTTCTGCGGTACCGTTTAGCTGCGGAGTATGTGGTGGTGACGTTGTCAGCTTGATCTTTTCGTTTTCAAGCAATTCGTTCATTTGTGAGGTCATATACTCACGTCCAGCATCTGTTCTGATTGAGCATACCGTTAGACTTTTGTTCACAATGCACCTAATTTGCTCCAAACATTTCTTTAGAGCTTCGTGAACTTGAGTCTTATCATGAATGGTGTATGCAAAAACATATCTTGAGTAATCACAAATGAAGGTGACCACATACTTGGCCTGATTACGAAAATTAACTGGAGACACTGGACCAATCAAATCACTATGTAGAACAACGAAAGGGTTTTCTGCTCTTGCTCTAACATCAGTGTGAGACTTCCTAACTGTCTTGGCTTGAGCACAATCCACACAATCTAAAATTCGATTCGTGATCCTAACATTTTTCATTTCAGGAATAAATTTAGTCGCAGCTTCCATATATTTTTTAGAAGGGTGGCATAATCTTATGTGCCAAAGCAGGTCCTCATTGTCTGGTAAACTAACTCCAAACTGTTGACCCAGTTTTCTCAAATCAAGTTCCTGAATTTCTTCATCAATTTTGCCTGACAAGATTTCGTTTCTTGAGTCTATAGGGCTCCCTCCCGCCTTAGCGCTCGTTGAAGGACCCAAGTCTTGTGACTCAGGAGTTTGTTCAAGCGAATTTCCATCAAAAGAATTTTTATGTCTCGTGACCATGTGGTGACGATTCATATCACTCCTCCCTCCCGCCGGGAAAACTGAAGAGTTGTTGCGGCTTGACAAGCCAGCACCAGGTTTTCCGGCGCCATAAGAATCGGCACAAGACTTCTTATTAACATGTAAACACGGTAGTTCCGAGCTATTTTTTCGTTTGTTACCAGAGGATGAAACTAGATCGAATTCAACCCACCAGTAACAATCTCGACATTCAGCAGTCTTAATAGTTTTCCCAGATGAGGAGTCAACAAATTCAGCACGATCTTTTGAAAATGTGACATTCATTCCTGCACCAGTTACTTTGCGAAGAGAAAATAAGTTGACCGTTAATTCAGGTGAATAAAGAACATTTTTCAAGCGAGAAATAATCCCATTATTTTTTATCAAAATATCTCCGTAATATTTACACACCAAGTCAGCTCCAACATCTTTGTTGGCGCATGTGAATCGTTTGGGTGTTTCTAATGGCTTAAGATTTTCGAAATATTCACTTCGGTTAGCAAGATGCTCTGTAGCCCCAGAATCTATCACTGCAAGGAATGACTTAGGCTGTAACATACCTGTAGAAACATGCATAGCTGATTCAGTCCTTTCCCTGGAGTAGTTGAGAGTCTTCATTTCCTCAGCTTCGTTCTCCCCCATGATGACCCAGGTGTCAACTGTATCCTGCCTGCTCAAGCCACCGACCACATAAAATAAGGATTGGTTGCCAGTACTACCAAAATGAGTCTTCAAACGTCTGGCCTCTCCGACTTTCATCTGTAACACTCGTGGTTTTTCAGATAAGTTTGGTGTTTTCCTCGCCTGTGTTACACCTGAATGCTTACGAGGCTCAGGGCACTGAGCAGCCAAGTGGTTACTCAAACGCCCACAGTTGTAACACTTTCGTTGCTTGGAAAAACACTTGCGATAAGAATGTCCTTTGCGACCGCAATTAAAACATATTAATTTCTTTTGGACTCCTGCAAGATTCTTTTCCTGGGGACGATCGGACGAAGGGTTACCAGCTTCATTTCTCCGATTTCCCCCCACGTTTCGACCGCCGCCACGACCACCTCTTGCATTTCCACGAATAATTGAGCCGAAAGATTTTTGACCAGAGGATAGCATCATGCCCGACCCAACATTTTTACTGAAAGTTAGCATTTGCTCTTTTTCGTTAAACTCGTTGATGAGCATGTTTTTCAGCTCAGCCAGACTAAACCCTTTCTCGTTGTCAAGCTCACGTTTGTAGGTATGAGTATCTCGAATCGCTCCCATAAACGTCTGCTTGACATAAGGATCACTCATTAGCTCTGGCTGGATCTGTTGAATTTTCCTGACAAGCTCATCAAATCTGTTAATAAATCCTAGAGGAGTTTCTCCTAACAAATCGAAATCCATCCGAGCAAAACTTTGCATGAGATTGTTAATAAATATTTTTGAAGTTGGCTCGCAATATTTTGAAAGGAGTAGTAAAATCTCTTTTGGGTCAGAAATTCCCCCTACCATCCCTTGGTAATGCTCATCCAAATGTGATTTAATAAACAATTTTGTTTTCCTAGCCGCAAGGCACCTATCCCTCTCGTTATTGACGTAAGGCTGTGGGGGGTTCTCGCCACTTATTAAGAAGCCCAAGTCCTGGGCCTCAATACAGTCATTAATGGTTTGTCGCCACAGGTTGTACGCCGTGCCCCCCACTTGAGCTAGCTTCACGTCCATTTGAGGAAATTTAACCAGATCAGCATGACCGGCACGCCAGACAGGAGAGTCAGTCGGGCTCTTCTCCCTCCTTCCATCTCCCACCCGACGGCGCAGCCTATCCTGAGCTGGTGTACGGCCCAAACTCATCTGAATCACAGCCGCCTCATCCTGATCAATCACCATTTCGTTTGGCTCACCAGAAGTTGGCAAATTCATTTGAGACTTCAGCTTACCAATCTCCTCGTTCATTTTAGTGGTCATACTTATCAGTGATTTGGCCCTGCTGGGAATGTCCACCTCCTGAGTCACCAATGGGCAGGAGGCCGCCGAGGAACTCCCCATCGACTCCTCCCTCGTTGGAATGGTCTTCAGGGCCTCGTCACGGAGCAGACTCTCCATCTCATCTCCCAATAACTCCATTTCAATTACCTCCTCGTCCGTCATTTTTGGAGACAACCGTCACTAAGTCTCTGCAAACAAACTTGAATTAACAACACGTCAAATAAGCACATTCAAGTATCATCATTTGTATCATCAATCATCCTTATTGAGAGAGCATGACAATTTTCTTGAAACACGCTTCTTCAATGAACAACAATCACGATAGTTGAGATCAGCGTTTCTTCTGGGTGACCATTGTAATTTCTCAACTGACCCTGGGAGTCTCGTTCGCTACAATTTCAAAAGAGACATTAGTAAAGTTATAATCTAAAATTTTCCCAAGTGTTCAATTCAAATTGAAATTGAGGGTACTCCTCTGACACCCTCTCGTCTCTGGATGCGATAAACCTGCATCGCAGAAGTTACCCTATCCGGATTTTGCTCCTTGCTGGTAACGCAATCCGGTGAAACTCAGTGCCAGTTGCGAGCTATGCCATGTGAGGCGCATCAATAGAGCCCTGCTTCTATCAATTATGGTCAGTCGAAAGCCTTGAACACCTTGTTGGAAATCGTTGGATATGCGTGGCTCTGTTTGTTTTTCGTTGAGTACACATTATGATTTTCTCTTACACAGTACCAAGTGAAGCCTTGATCGTTTGGTACTGCTCTTCCACATACAGTTTCACGCGGCCCAAAACGATCCAGTCATCAAACGGATCGGGTACTCGGTAACGTCTTCAAATACAGCGTGTAAAATTCATTGCGCATAATTAATTTCATTAAACTGCCAATCGTTATTACCTAGCGAACTCTACTCTTCGTATGGTTCTCGCGCGTGAGGGTGTTCAGCGAAGCTCAAGGCTGCTTCCTGAACGGGTACTCACTAAGTATACCCTAGAAAATCGTGTACCAGGATATAGGTCCGAAAGCGCGCTCGTTACGGCACCTGCCTTCAATCAAACAATCGTGCGGCAATCTTTTAAGAAATACCTAACCAACGATGGCTAAATTCATAACGACGTCGGTTCAAGCACTTTAGAATCGTAGCAAGAACTTTCTCGGCATGCAAACGGGAACAGCGAAGGAACAAAGCGGATTCTCGCGGATACCAACAGGAACAATTCTGCGATTCAACTAGTAAACCAGAAAATCTACACGATCCTCCTAGTTAGTATTAAAGAATCATCTACGTATACGGAATGAATACGAGCGAAATACAGAGCAACGCAAATCCATCCAACTCGTAAATTAATGGCTTCTAGACGCATTCAAAATTTCAAATGGTTCAGCATAATCATCATGGCGTCAGATCGAACACCCGTCTAACAAACGATATCGTGTTAGATGTAAAAAGACATCTTACCTTTCGGGTGAATCTCTTTCTCTCAATAAGTATATATAATGAAGCTGTGCACACTATTAATTTTGAGCAATAGGTATATTCACAATACAACACAGCGAAACACAAAAACCAGAACGAGACGAACTTGAACTTGAGCAGTGCAGAGCAGAAGTAGAGAAGTAAACTGTAAAAGTACAAATCAGACAATAGGCACGTTATTAACATATGTTCAATAACAACTCACATGTAAGTACGTGTCGTTTCTCCGTTGGAGGAATAATAGTGAAATAGGTACTCATACTCGAGTGTCATCGTTTTCACAGTAAGTATTTATTAGTTGAGGACATCTTTTAGTTCATAATTAGGTACCTCTATATTGAATGAGAATATCATTTCCTCAACAGTTATCATTAGATTAGGTTTAGATTAGAGTTGTGATGTTAGATCAAATTGTGTGTTTGCAAATAGTCGTGTGGGTGTTGGGGGCCCTATCGGTCCCTTGGGGGGGCAGCAAACCGATAGGTATTTTTACTTAATCCTGATTTATTTAGTTTTGCATTCTGTTAATTTCCTTTTTGTTAATTTCAAGTGCTGTAGGCCTCCCGGTCACATGTAAGCCCTAAAAAGCGGGTACCGGTGGGGCCATCCTAGGAAGGGTGGGCTCGAGGGTGCTGGTGGTGTTTTCCCCAGCCCTACCGGCTAGTATGAATGTGTCTGTATTCTTGATGTGACTGTATTTACTGAATGAGAGTAACTTATAGAGCGCATGGTCGTAGTACATAGGGAAACAAATGTGATGTTGGGCTGTGATATTAGTACGTAGTATGGCGGGTGGTGAGTAGTCGCTCTACTTCACCATACCGAGCAATATGTGGCAACAGCCAAGGCACCAAAACGATGAGGAACCTCAAGATACAGGGAGAGGAGGCAGAGTACCTGAAAAGTACGGGAAAACCTCAAGATACAAGAAGAGGAGGCAGAGTACCTGAAAAGCGCTGACCCCCGTCCCAGGACTACCCCTGTAAAACTGGCACCTCCGCGTGGTCCATCCCGGGCACACTCCCAAGGAGTGTGGCTAACGCCAGAGGGGACGGGGGGGGGGGGGACAGCGGCATAGAAGACCAGCAAGATTGTGATGGGCCTGAATGGCCTTAGATGCAATCTCAATCCACTCTGATCCAGCAGGTATACCTCTCATACGAGGGCAGGTCTCATCGCAGGAGCAGAAGAGTGCTCAGACTTGATAAGTCGGTGGTGCCACGGTGCAAGGCTTGAGCTGGCAGTGCACAAAACTCAGACCCTTGTGTTTCGTGGACAGGGCGATGCTCGACACCCAACACGCTTCCAGATTCAGAATGTACGGACTAAGGCGGACTGCAGTACCAAATACCTTGGGGCGCACCTGAATCGACAGCTAAATGCGGATCTGCATGTCGAGGCGCTCACTGGGAAGATGGTGCGGCTCTCCAGCAGTTTGAGAGGCCTCTCAGGATCAGGGTGGGGAACAACGTATCACGATAGGCTAAAATATTAAAACGTGGTCTTCCTGCCGACAATTCTGTACGCTGCCCCTACATGGTGGAAAAATCCGTCTCAAAAGTGTAGGAATAAGGTATTGCAGATGCAGAGATCGGTCCTGCTCGCCATTACTCGAGCATACCGCACCGCCTCGACCCTTGCACTCCAGGTGGTTGCAGGTTGCATACCCATCGATTTAGTCCTGGATGCTACAGTCGCGTTTGCTTCTATTAAGTGGCCTGAGCGGACTGCAGTCCCACTGCACCCAGAGATAGCACAGCTCATAGCAGAGCAACAGACAGACAGGAAACTAATGCAGAAAATAAAGGAATGGGTGCTTGGCAAGTGGCAGGAAAGGTGAGAAATAGACCAGACAGGACGGCTGAGCTTTGAAATTTTTCCCAGTGTCTGCGACAACAAAATCCAGCCCCTTCTACGTAAATGATATAATGAACCATTTTGTTATAATTTACCGTTGTGTAATAATTTACAATTGTGTAATAATTTACCCATCAAGTTTCAAAAGTACCTATCAACAAAACCCAAAAGTTCGATCATTTTTCAAATGAAATAATATCACAGAACAACCAACTCGACTTCATACAGCCATCCGTGATTGTAATCAGGTGCTCCCTAGCGATGATATCTGGGCAAGATTTATTCCGTTTGATTCGCGATCGTGTTGACGAAGTATTTCGGTGCGAACGAACGGCTGGACATACAATGCTCCGGGTGGTCTCAAAAAATGTTTTAGTCCAAGTTCAATTTAAAACCGTAATAAAACCATACCCTTCTATTGAAAGTTTTCGAGCTACGGCGTTCTGAAAATGTCAACCCCTATTCTTCAACCCTTAGAGATGAGTGACAGTAACGCCGAGCTTCTAGGACCAACTAGACCCGGAAAGGGACCAATAAACCAAATTTCATCAACTTTCGTTCATGATAACTATTAAGAAAAGTGCTAAGTACGGCGTACGGCGGACGGACAGCATTTTTTTAAATTGCATTTTCTTATTCTACTCGTACATACCTTGAAACGTACACCATCAAATTTTGAAGGGGTGGGAGAGGGGGTAAACAATTTTTTTTCATGCTCGATTCCAAAGGTTCGTTGTTGAATATAATAAACCAAAATGAAGCTCATCAATTTTTGTTGTTTCTTCCGTTTCGAGGTTGAGGGTAATTTTGTTGAGTGTAAAGGAAGAGAAATTTTGAGACGTTGTTTCCGGTTATCCGAGAAAGTAACTGCATACAGCTACACAACACGATAGGCTTAGTTGGTGGAGGTCCCTCAAAACCGACTTGGCGCAGTTTGGTCTTGAAAACTACCTCACCGGTTCTACACGTTTCGAAGAGGCCGAAACCAGCCCTGTTTTCACGTTAATGACTCTGATCGGAAGACTTGATTTATTGGGTCTTTGATCTGACGGAGCGGTAAGTAAGAACGACGGAGAGCAAAATTACCATGAAGAATTCATAAATATGTAAGATTGATGAGCAGTAGATTTTTACGAAGGAAAAGTTATAATTGTTTTAAAGTAGCCTTCTCATTTGCTCATTGAGCGGCACATTTATGCCCCGTCAAGTCGGTAGTGACCTACGTTCCATTGAAATTTCAGTCGAGTTCTCAGTAACCCACGTATTTACACTAAGCAATTTGCAGTCAAATTAATAATTTTGTGAATCAAATGGAACATTTTTCGACCGAATGAAAGTATTTCGAGAACTTTTGAGAAAGGATAGCTCACTAAAGCATTTTAAGAATAAGCTAAAAGTCACGTCTTTGCTTCCTTATGAATGATGCGCATATTTTCGTATATAGTACGTATATTTTGAATATAAGATGTTTATTTTTGTGCACCCTGAAAATAGCAAAACTGTTTATCACTGCTTAGTCCACACACTAGGTGTGCTCAATACCTATGTGTTTTTATACAACTCAAAATTTCCAGTAAGTATTTCCAGTTACCATCATTGGTTTATTATTTACAATAATGAACCATTGGAATCGAGCAAGAAAAAAAAATTCTTACCCCCCCCTCAAAATTTGATGGTTTACGTTTCATGGTATGTAGAATCCGAAACTGCAATAAAAAAAATTTCTGTCTGTCCGCCGTACGCCGTACGCCGTACGCCGTACGCCGTACGCCGTACGGGCCACTTTTCTTAGTTACCATGAAAGAAAATTGATGAAATTCGGGTTATAGGTTCCGTTCGGGGTCTAGTCGGGCCTCGAAGCTCGACGTTACTGTCAGTCATCTCTAAGGGGTTCAAAATAGAGGTTGAAATTTTCAGAGCGCCGTATCTCAAAAACTTTAGATCGAAGGGTATGGTTTTTTCAAGTTATTAAATTTGTCTTGAGCTAAACAATTTTTTAAGACCACCCGGAGCACTGTACATCCAGCCGTTCGTGTGCATCAAAAAGCTTCGTCAACACGATTGTGAATCAAACGGTTTAAATCCGGCCGGGATTTCACCACTAAGGAGCACCTGATTGTAATCAAGGATGGCTGTATGAAGTCGAGTTGTTTGTTCTACGATAATTATTTCATTTGGCAAGTGATGGACTATTGGATTTTGTTGGTAGGTACTTCTGAAACTTAAACAAACGTTGAAGTATTATTGATGGGTAAATTATTAAACGATGGCAAATTATTACAACAACAGTGAATTATTACACAATTGTTGTAGTAATATGTTGGTTGAGCCGGAGTTGGCACGGCACGCGGCACGGCACGGGCTCGACCAATCAGACGCTAGGACGAGGAGGAGGGGGCTCAGAGGGGGCTAAGAGGGGGAGGGGGTTACAGCCAGAGCAGAGGCTAAGAGGGGGGCTCAATCACAAGCTAATTAAATGACGAAGGGTGAAGGGGGGGGGATGGAGGTGATGGGGGGTACACGTGTGAGTGGAAAATAACGAGACGTAGATCGAGAATTCCCAAAGGAGAAATATTAATTCAGTTTAGAGGGTCAAGGCCACTCAGAGTCTGAGGGATTTTTCGAGGAGCGAGAGAAAAAATTAGAATATTGCTCGCGGGAAACAATGACACACAGGTCGTTGTTGTAAACGGGCAGCCTTACTCGGTGAAATTATTAGACGGGGTTCGACACACAAGAGCGGAATATTTCTTGGAAACAAATCGGAATAATTTAACGAAAAATTAATAGGGCAAGTAGGTAGGTGGGTGTTTATAATACAAATAGGTTCTACTCTTGGTAAACAAAACAAATCCATATCGCCATCGTATGGAATTATAATATATCCTTGTTTCTTAAGATCTTCTCTGGATTTGTTCGCATTTATAAACACATTTTTGTGGAAGCCTTTAATGTAATACACGCCTTTAGACCCCTCTTCCTCCGCCAAAACTCCAACATATGGGTATTTTCCTTTATTATTAACGGTAAATGCAGTAACCGTATACTCCCCACTAGTGTCAAAATTTTTCCAGTGAGATCCAAAATAGGGCACAAGCTGCTCTCTCAACTCTGCTATTTCCTGCTCAAATTTTTGCACGTGTTGGTGCTGTTTTTTAAAAGCTTCCTTCTCATTTAAAAATTCTAGCCTTCTTCGTTTTATGCCCATTTCTTCCATCTCTAGTTTACGTTTTTTAGCAGACAATACACTAATTCGATGGAGTGGTTCTATCTCTTTTACTTGACACGGAACAAGTTTATTAGTTATATTAGTTCTTTTCCGTAGAATTTGAGGAATCAAATTAGTTGCCGATACACGCCCAAGCTCTTCTAGATTTATCTCTTTGCAGATGGTTGAGAAAGGCGTATGTGATTTAGAGAAAAATTTCTCGCCACATTTAATATAACACTTTTGGATAAATTTAACAACATCTTTGTTCTCCGTATCCTCCACGATTTCCACGTAATTGATTGGTAAACAGTTAAAGCCATATGCAGAGATTACGTAAGAAATTATTTTACTACGAGACTTCGAATCATTTGGTAAATTTATTTGCATCCCAGTCAGTTTTTTGGCGTGCTCATTTCCCCAATAAACATACTGCAAAAGATTCTTAAACACAAGGCACACACTATTCTGTAAAGTATCTGTCAACTTTGGCCACATTTTAGGTATGGATACCGAATATATTGGTGCATTTTGGAAATACATTTTACTAGAGTTTAGTATCGACTTGCAATCTTTAACTGGGTCAAAATGTTGTTGGTTAGAGTAACTTCCAATGTTATAATTATAAATTGTTGCCTCCAATATTGTAATACCATGAGTTTTCGCTAAGTTGGAAGTAAAAGTTTCCCTTAATCGATGGTCGGGACAAGGAGATAAAATCGACAATGTGATTACCAAGCTGCTTGTTAACACCCGGAGAAGTTATTTGGCATATAAACGTATTATAGATTTTAACTCTAGCATTAGTATTTATCCAAGTCAAACAATCTATACCAACAGTTTTGTTGTTATCTACAATTACATTGGAGTTTTCCTTGTACTCTCCCTGGACGCAAAAGTTAAAGTCATTGGTTAAATAAGTAGTCATTTCCGCTTTGTTGAAAATTCCTGCAAAATCTTGAGTAATGTCCAAGTCCATTCGGTAGTAATTCTCCTTCCGGAGCTGCTCCAATAAATCCGGTAATTCTTCCAGCAGTCTATCGAGTTTTACATCCGCCAACTCCACTTTGTATGGTACTCCAACGGGAACTTTATACTTTTGCTTAATTTCCACAAAATTTTCTTTTCCAATAATGTGCACAATTTTTTCCGACATAGTGCTCCCACTCTCCAGCAGATAAGGCAGCTTTGCCTTAACATTGGGTCCCCATTTGGTGGCATATTTGGGTCCAACTTGTGCTCCGAAGCTCAGCAGCCCGATCGGCATACACCCAGGGGTGGTATGTGAGAAAAATGGGTGTAAAAATAGGGGTTTTCTAGGGATTTTTCAGGTTTTAGTGAACATGAGCTTGTGACGCATCATTTTCCATGTTTTTTTAGGGCGAGAAGACCGATGGATTGATGAAAGTGAACTTGTTAACAGTGGTATAATAAAGAAGCCGACATCCCATTAGGTAAGAAATCACATTGCTATGCTTTCCACGAAGCTAGTTTCCACGATAGGAGCTAGGAGGCTCCCGAGTCCCCAAAATAGTCTCTCTCTTAATTGTTTTGTGGTTAACCATGTTTCCATGCACATGATTAGGGTCGGGATTAAGAAATAATTACACGATTGTTTATACAAATAGATTTTATTAAAAATAATTTCCTAAATTTATATTACACACAAAATACAACTCTTTCCTTGTTTCTATTAGGCGTATGTTTTAATGTATCTGTTTTTATCTTGATCCTATAGCTAATGTCCATCTCTCCTAATTCTCGTTCCAAGCAGTAGTTTGAACAATAGACAATCTCCGAATTTTCGAACTTTAATACGTAACGAAGTCTGTCCCTCTGTTTTACCTCTTTAATGGCTGCAATTACCATTTCCGCTCCTTCGGAAATTTCTTCTAGCCGGTGGCAATCTCTAAATTTAATACGATCTTTTATTTTCTGCATGGTAATTTTTTTAATTTGGGTCATATCCGCTTGGGTAAAAGGGATGTTCTTCCATACCTCCGTGTAAAACTTTAAATTTTCTATCTTAGCGAATGTGTGGTTTTGGTAATTCGTAACACCGTTTGTAGTAAAAGTTACAAAAATTTCTTTGGTAGGCAAGCATATTATCTCCATACCGTTGTTATAAGGCACTAAAATATATCCATCTGCAATAAGGGCTTCCCTGTTCTCGTATACACTTAAAAACATCTTTTTGTAGGAACCTTTTAAGAAGTAGACCTTTTTTACTCCATCCTTCTCCGCTAATACACCAACATAGGTAAATTTGTTCTTATTATTAACAGTAAACGCCGACACCTTGTAGACACCTACTGGATCTAGGTTCTCCCAACGGCAACAGAAATGGTTTTCCAACCCTTCCCTCAGTTGTGCTATCTTCTCTTCTTTCTCCAGAAGACTTTTAAATTCCTCCCTTAGTGCAGTTGTCCTCTCGATAAAATTCTGCTTTCGCCTCTTCGTATCGAGGTCCTCCATCTCCTGTTTCCGTTTCCTTGTCGATGTAATGTAGGCTCTCGACAGAGGTTCGATTTCTTTAATATTGTAGGGAGATAGTTTGTTTGTTTTATTAGTTCTTTTCCTTAAAACGAGTGGAATCAAATTATACGTGGCGACTAAACCAGCGTCCTGTATATCGATATCCGCCGGTATTGTCGAAAATGGAGTACTGCACCTAGAGAAGTAGGTCTCTCCGGCTTTAATGTAACACTTTTGTATGATTCGGACATTGTCTCCGCTCCCGTTTTCTTCCGAAACCTCTATAAAGTTAACAGGTAGGCAATTAAAACTACACGCAGAGAGGATGTAAAATGTACAACCTTCTTCCTGGCTTCGGGTTCTTTTGGGAGATTTATTTGTAATCCGGTCAATTTTCGTGTATTGCTGTTACCCCAATAAACATATTGGAGGATGTCTTTAAACACAAGACAACAGCTGTTCTGTAGACTCTCTGTCAATTTTGTCCACATTTTTGGAATCGAAGCAGAGTATATCGGAGCATCGCGGAAGTATAATTTACTCTCTTCTAGCAGAGTTATACAACCTTGTAGAGGACTGTAGCCTTCTCCACGGGGATGTCCAATAGCATAGTTATAAATCGTAGCTTCTAATCTCGTAATACTATGCATCTTGGCTAATGCCGAAGAAAATGTCTCCTTTAGTATCGCATCTGGACAATTAAGGAAATCTATAATATGGTTTCCAATATTCTTGTTAACTCCTGGACTGGTAACTTGGCAAATAAACTTGTTGTATATTTTAACCCGAGCGTTAGATGATTGTAAGCCAGGTAAGACAATCTATTCCGACTGTCTTATCGTTGTTTACAATAACATTGGAGTTTTCCTTGTACTCTCCCTGGACGTAAAAGTTAAAGTTGTTGGTTAAATATGTGGTCATTTCCTCTTTGTTGAAAATCCCCGCAAAATCCTGCGTTATGTCCAAGTCCATTAGGTAGTAATTCTCCTTCCGGAACTGCTCCAATAAATCCGGTAATTCTTCCAGCAGTCTATCGAGTTTTACATCCGCCAACTCTACTTTGTACGGGATGCAGACTGGATCTTTGTACTTCCTTTTAATATTTTCCAAATCTTTTTCTACGACTTCTCTCGCTCCACCGGCTAGTGGGGTGTTACTTAGTAAGAGGAAAGGCAGTTTAGCTTTAACCCCATGTTTTGTAGATACCAAGACGCCAAACTTTCCGCGGATATAGCTATTAAAAGATCCACATATCTCCTTTTTAATAAGTTTGGAATTTCCTTCGCAGTCGTCTAAGCTGCATACCTTTACAAGCATTATGTTGTCGCAAAATGGCTCCGTGATTGGTCTAAGTCCATCTCCCAGAAGCGATTCGCCTTCCGTATAATTAATATTTCCGATATCCGTAACCAGATTGCTTCCCTTAAAATTTTCCAGCAGGTACCACAATCCAAATCTCTCGTCGGTAGGTTTTACCTTCCTTCCATAAAGTTGGGACACACGCGGAAAGTTTGGCGTCTTGGTATCTACAAAACGTGGGGTTAAAGCTAAACTGCCTTTCCTCTTACTAAGTAACACCCCACTAGCCGGTGGAGCGAGAGAAGTCGTAGAAAAAGATTTGGAAAATATTAAAAGGAAGTACAAAGATCCAGTCTGCATCCCGTACAAAGTAGAGTTGGCGGATGTAAAACTCGATAGACTGCTGGAAGAATTACCGGATTTATTGGAGCAGTTCCGGAAGGAGAATTACTACCTAATGAACTTGGACATAACGCAGGATTTTGCGGGGATTTTTCAACAAAGAGGAAATGACTACATATTTAACCAACAACTTTAACTTTTACGTCCAGGGAGAGTACAAGGAAAGCTCCAATGTTATTGTAAACAACGATAAGACAGTCGGAATAGATTGTCTTACCTGGCTTACATCTAACGCTCGGGTTAAAATATACAACAAGTTTATTTGCCAAGTTACCAGTCCAGCAGTTAACAAGAATATTGGAAACCATATTATAGATTTCCTTAATTGTCTAGATGCGAGACTAAAGGAGACATTTTCTTCGGCATTAGCCAAGATGCATGGTATTACGAGATTAGAAGCTACGATTTATAACTATGCTATTGGACATCCCCGTGGAGAAGGCTACAGTCCTCTACAAGGTTGTATAACTCTGCTAGAAGAGAGTAAATTATACTTCCGCGATGCTCCGATATACTCTGCTTCGATTCCCAAAATGTGGACAAAATTGACAGAGAGTCTACAGAACAGCTGTTGTCTTGTGTTTAAAGACATCCTCCAATATGTTTATTGGGGTAACTGCAATACACGAAAATTGACCGGATTACAAATAAATCTCCCAAAAGAACCCGAAGCCAGGAAGAAGGTTGTACATTACATCCTCTCAGCGTGTAGTTTTAATTGCCTACCTGTTAACTTTATAGAGGTTTCGAAAGAAAACGGGAGCGGAGACAATGTCCGAATCATACAAAAGTGTTACATTAAAGCCGGAGAGACCTACTTCTCTAGGTGCAGTACTCCATTTTCGACAATACCGGCGGATATCGATATACAGGACGCTGGTTTAGTCGCCACGTATAATTTGATTCCACTCGTTTTAAGGAAGACAACTAATAAAACAAACAAACAATCTCCCTACAATATTAAAGAAATCGAACCTCTGTCGAGAGCCTACATTACATCGACAAGGAAACGGAAACAGGAGATGGAGGACCTCGATACGAAGAGGCGAAAGCAGAATTTTATCGAGAGGACAACTGCACTAAGGGAGGAATTTAAAAGTCTTCTGGAGAAAGAAGAGAAGATAGCACAACTGAGGGAAGGGTTGGAAAACCATTTCTGTTGCCGTTGGGAGAACCTAGATCCAGTAGGTGTCTACAAGGTGTCGGCGTTTACTGTTAATAATAAGAACAAATTTACCTATGTTGGTGTATTAGCGGAGAAGGATGGAGTAAAAAAGGTCTACTTCTTAAAAGGTTCCTACAAAAAGATGTTTTTAAGTGTATACGAGAACAGGGAAGCCCTTATTGCAGATGGATATATTTTAGTGCCTTATAACAACGGTATGGAGATAATATGCTTGCCTACCAAAGAAATTTTTGTAACTTTTACTACAAACGGTGTTACGAATTACCAAAATCACACATTCGCTAAGATAGAAAATTTAAAGTTTTACACGGAGGTATGGAAGAACGATTAAGGGAAACTTTTACTTCCAACTTAGCGAAAACTCATGGTATTACAAGATTGGAGGCAACAATTTATAATTATAACATTGGAAGTTACTCTAACCAACAACATTTTGACCCAGTTAAAGATTGCAAGTCGATACTAAACTCTAGTAAAATGTATTTCCAAAATGCACCAATATATTCGGTATCCATACCTAAAATGTGGCCAAAGTTGACAGATACTTTACAGAATAGTGTGTGCCTTGTGTTTAAGAATCTTTTGCAGTATGTTTATTGGGGAAATGGGCACGCCAAAAAACTGACTGGGATGCAAATAAATTTACCAAATGATTCGAAGTCTCGTAGTAAAATAATTTCTTACGTAATCTCTGCATATGGCTTTAACTGTTTACCAATCAATTACGTGGAAATCGTGGAGGATACGGAGAACAAAGATGTTGTTAAATTTATCCAAAAGTGTTATATTAAATGTGGCGAGACATTTTTCTCTAAATCACATACGCCTTTCTCAACCATCTGCAAAGAGATAAATCTAGAAGAGCTTGGGCGTGTATCGGCAACTAATTTGATTCCTCAAATTCTACGGAAAAGAACTAATATAACTAATAAACTTGTTCCGTGTCGAGTAAAAGAGATAGAACCACTCCATCGAATTAGTGTATTGTCTGCTAAAATACGTAAACTAGAGATGGAAGAAATGGGCATAAAACGAAGAAGGCTAGAATTTTTAAATGAGAAGGAAGCTTTTAAAAAACAGCACCAACACGTGCAACAATTTGAGCAGGAAATAGCAGAGTTGAGAGAGCAGCTTGTGCCCTATTTTGGCTCTCACTGGAAAAATTTTGACACTAGTGGGGAGTATACGGTTACTGCATTTACCGTTAATAATAAAGGAAAATACCCATATGTTGGAGTTTTGGCGGAGAAAGAGGGGTCTAAAGGCGTGTATTACATTAAAGGCTTCCACAAAAATGTGTTTATAAATGCGAACAAATCCAGAGAAGATCTTAAGAAACAAGGATATATTATAATTCCATACGATGGCGATATGGATTTGTTTTGTTTACCAAGAGAAGAACCTGTGATGAATTTAAAATTCTCATCACGGTGGCGTGGAAGGAAGGTGAGTGAGTGAATTTAGGTAAAGGAGAGAAAAGGAGGAAAAGTCGCAGGCGGCTGTAGTCAACCGAACATCTACGACTTTTGGAGGAGAGAGAGGTGGTGTGGAAGGAAGGTGAGGAAAAATCGCAGGCGGCTGTAGTCAACCGAACATCTACGACTTTGGAGGAGAGAGAGGTGGATGAGGGAATTTTTACCTAGGCGGCTGTAGTCAACCGTTCATCTAGGTAAAGGAGAGGAGAGGAGAGGTCCCTTGTCTAGGCGGCTGTATTCAACCGATCATCTAGACAAGGAGGAGGAGAGAGGAGGTGAAATTCCCAGGCGGCTGTAGTCAACCGATCATCTGGGAGGTAAGGTAAGAGAGAGAAGAGAGAGCTGGTTAGAGGAAGTGTCGAATGAAGCTTGAGCGCCAGGATCCGGGGTTTTATAGTACTTGGGGGCCTCTCCCTCCAGCTCCTTGCAGGGAGCTGGTAGTGGGGCCCCAGGTTGAGTAACCCTGGGTTCTGTCGCCTGTCCCCACTCATATCTTTATTTACGGAGCTTTAGTTTGGCGTTTGGATATTGGTGAGAACTTAATATGATAGGAGTGTTCCCGGGAGGGACTCACGACAGAGGTCCCCCCAGTTTGAACCAATATTGGTGCTGAAGGCGCAAGATGACAGGAGCTGAGGGCTACGGCAAACAAGAGGTGGTCGCTGAAGGCGCAAGATGACAGGAGCTGAGGGCTACGGCAAACAAGAGGAGGGGCTGAAGGCGCAAAGTGACAGGGGCTGAGGGCCGATGCAAACAGAGGTTGAGCTGAAGGCGGTCCTTAATTCTAGTAGTAACATGGTATAGGCAGATTATAAGTAGGTAGCTAGATTATAAGTAGGTAGATTATAAGTAGGTAGAACATAAGTAGGCATAGAAAATAAGTTCAAATAAGTAGGATGAGTTGGTGAGAGTATATACAGGATGATGGGAGCAGTGGTCAGGATCCATAAACATTTGGCATTTATGAAAGTGATCGGCAAGGGCCAGGAAGCGGCGGAGTTCCGTCACCGTGCGGGGTTGCGGGAAGTCACTAATTGCGTGGACCTTGTCAGGAAGGGGTTTGATGCCCTCGGATGAAACTTGGTGGCCGAGGCAGCGGACGGAGGGTTGGCCGAGAACGCACTTGTCTGCGTTAACCAGGAGGCCCTCGGAGGAGAAGATGTCGAGGATCTGTTGGAGATGGCTGAGGTGTTCTTCCGGCGTCCTGGAGGCCACCAGGACGTCGTCGAGGAAGCAAAAGACGAACGGTAGGCCACGCAGGATGCTGTCCATATAGCGCTGCCATGTCTGTGCAGCGTTCCTCAACCCGAAGCCCATCTTCACGTATTCGAATAGTCCGAACGGGGTAATGATGGCGGTTTTCTGGACGTCGGGGGGGTGAATATTAATGTGGTGGAATGCCCTTGAAATGTCGAGGGTAGAGAAAATAGTGGCACCATGAAGATGTGACGAGAAATCCCGTAGGTGGGGAACATTGTAAAGATCCGGCGTGGTTCTAGAATTGAGGCGCCGGTAGTCCCCGCAGGGGCGGATATCCCCATTGGGCTTCTGCACGATGTGGAGCGGAGAAGCCCAAGGGGATTTCGAGGGGCGGACGATGCCGTCGGCTATGAGTTTGTTGAAATGTTGCCGGGCTTTCGATAGTTGAAGGGGGTGGAGTCGTCGGGCTTTTGCTGTGATGGGGGGGCCGGAAGTTTCAATGTGATGTTGGATGGTGGAGATGTGGGCAGAGGGGCGGCGCTGGGGGCGGTAGTTGAGGAGGAGGCGTTCAAATTGTGTTGGGGGGTGGTTGATGGCATGTATGAATCCGGGGATGGGTGTTTTTGTGGCGGGGTCAATCAGGCGCGCATTCCGGACGTCGACCTGGAGACCGAAATATGCAAGGAAATCGGCCCCCAGGATCGCCTTCTCCACGTCCGCCACGGTAAATTCCCACTCGTACGCGAGTCCGCTCATATAAACTGAGGAGCGGTACGTCCCGTACGAGGGGATGGTGGTACCGTTGGCGGCGTAGAGAAGTTGCCGGTAGCAGCGCGCCTGACGACGGAGGATGTTGTTGGGGAATATTGACAGCGCCGCCCCCGTGTCCACCAAGAAAGGTACATTCGTTTTCCTGCAGCGCAAGAAAAGTCGCTGGTGGGTCGGGAGGGCGTTGTGCAGAATTGCGGAGGTAGGTATGTGTGCCGGCGTTGGCTGGTCCGCCGCGAAGGAGACGCGGGGCGGTTTCTTGTCGTTCCGGAGGGGGGGAACGGTGGAGTCGGCAGGGGGGCTGGTCCGTTTGGTAGGAGGTGGTTTCGTTTCGTTCCGGGGAGGGGGAACGGTAGTGGCGGCGTGAGTGGCGGCCGGAGGGGGCTGTGCCCTGGAGGCGGGCGTGGAGGGGCCGTTCCGGGGTGGGGGAACGGTAGCGGCGGCGTGAGTGGCGGCCGGAAGGGTGGCTGCCCTGGAGGCGGGCGTGGGGGGGCCGTTCCAGGGTGGGGGAACGGGAGCGGCGGCGTGAGTGGCGGCCGGAAGGGTGGCTGCCCTGGAGGCGGGCGTGGAGGGGCCGTTCCGAGGTGGGGGAACGGTTGATGGTGGGGTGAGGGGTTTGGCGGCGCTGGCAAGCGCGGCCGGGAGGTTGGCAGCCGTGGCGGCGGCGTAGGAGGGGTAGCGGGCCTTGGTGGTGGTGGCGGTGTGAATGCTGGCGGGGGGGGGTTGGTCATGGTCCCCCCCGTGTTGGCGAGGAGGGGGGCCCGCCGGATTTACCGGCGGGCGTCTGCGTTTCCCTGCTTAGGGGCGAAGGAGCAGGGGGGTTGGCACTTGCGGGCCTCCCCACCGAAGTTTACATGATAGAAACAACGGTGGGGGGGGTCCGCAGGGAGGTAGGTGGAGTTGGTGGGGCGGGTCGAGGTGGGTGCGCGCGCAGCGGCCGGGGATCGTCCTCTGCGCTGGCGGGGAGGGGATGTGTTGCGGCGCTCGGGTGAGCGCTGGCGGCGGCGGTCGGCGGAAGAGTCGCGTCGGCGATCCGCCGAAATGGGTCGACGTCCGTCGAGGGAGGGTGCCCGGCCGCGGTCTCGGGATTTGGTGCGGTCCCGGAGAGGCGGGGGGTGACGCGGCGTACGCACCTCGCTGACGGCGGCCGCAGCGGCCAAGTCGTGAACGGTGTCCGCAAGCCGTAGGAGGGGCTCGTCGGGACCGTCGAGATGGCTGGCCAGGGCCATCTGGATGGGGTGGGGAAGGGCACGTAACCAGAACGTGCGTGCGATGTCGGCGGTCATAATCCCCTGCAGCTGGTGTCGCAGCCGTCGGTAGAGGTGGGAGGGCTTCTGGTCGCCGAGGTGTTGAGGTTGGGAGAGGGCGGCGACTCGGGCGATTTTCGACGGCTGGTAGGTGTTGATGAGGCGGCTGCGGAGGTCGTCGTATGCAGCGGCGGCGTCGGGGGAGATATCTGAAGTTTGCAGCAGGATCTCGTAGGGTAGCAACGAAATGATCCGGGAGTATCTAGTCTTCTGGCTGCGGATGTTGGCGGCCGAAAACGCAGCATCCACTTGGAAAAACCACAGCGTTGGGTCGTGCGTGTAGAAGGGGGGCAGCGACAGAGGGAACGCTGCGGATGCCGTCATGACGTCGGTAGCGGTTGCGGCCGTAGCGGCGGTGGCGGCGGGTGCTGTGGATGTGGCGGAACCGGCTGGTGAGAGGCTGGTGAAGGGGTTGTCGGCGTCAGTCGGCGCAGCGGTCGGCGGCTGCAGCAGGGACGGCCGGAGGAGCGGCGGCGTCGGTGAGTTCGGGTCCATTTCTGTAACTAAAATTCAAAAATTTGACGTGGTTTTGAATTTCGAAATTCGCAATCGGCGGGAGCGGTGGTGCGTTGAGTTGAGAGTTGAGTGGTGAGGTTTGGGCCAAGAATTGCGAATTTACACTGACTGATTGAAATTTGAATTTAAAATGTGGGACACCGAACTATTTGACTGGGGCGACACATGAGGTGGGAAGGTGGGAAGGAAGAAGGTTGAGTGAACGTCGGGTTCACCACTGTGATGAATTTAAAATTCTCATCACGGTGGCGTGGAAGGAAGGTGAGTGAGTGAATTTAGGTAAAGGAGAGAAAAGGAGGAAAAGTCGCAGGCGGCTGTAGTCAACCGAACATCTACGACTTTTGGAGGAGAGAGAGGTGGTGTGGAAGGAAGGTGAGGAAAAATCGCAGGCGGCTGTAGTCAACCGAACATCTACGACTTTGGAGGAGAGAGAGGTGGATGAGGGAATTTTTACCTAGGCGGCTGTAGTCAACCGTTCATCTAGGTAAAGGAGAGGAGAGGAGAGGTCCCTTGTCTAGGCGGCTGTATTCAACCGATCATCTAGACAAGGAGGAGGAGAGAGGAGGTGAAATTCCCAGGCGGCTGTAGTCAACCGATCATCTGGGAGGTAAGGTAAGAGAGAGAAGAGAGAGCTGGTTAGAGGAAGTGTCGAATGAAGCTTGAGCGCCAGGATCCGGGGTTTTATAGTACTTGGGGGCCTCTCCCTCCAGCTCCTTGCAGGGAGCTGGTAGTGGGGCCCCAGGTTGAGTAACCCTGGGTTCTGTCGCCTGTCCCCACTCATATCTTTATTTACGGAGCTTTAGTTTGGCGTTTGGATATTGGTGAGAACTTAATATGATAGGAGTGTTCCCGGGAGGGACTCACGACAGAACCTATTTGTATTATAAACACCCACCTACCTACCTACTTGCCCTATTAATTTTTCGTTAAATTATTCCGATTTGTTTCCAAGAAATATTCCGCTCTTGTGTGTCGAACCCCGTCTAATAATTTCACCGAGTAAGGCTGCCCGTTTACCACAACGACCTGTGCGTCATTGTTTCCGGCGAGCAATATTCTAATTTTTTCTCTCGCTCCTCGAAAAATCCCTCGGACTCTGAGTGGCCTTGACCCTCTAAACTGAATTAATATTTCTCCTTTGGGAATTCTCGATCTACGTCTCGTTATTTTCCACTCACACGTGTACCCCCATCCCCTCCCCCCCCCCTTCACCATTCGTCATTTAATTAGCTTGTGATTGAGCCCCCCTCTTAGCCTCTGCTCTGGCTGTAACCCCCCTCCCCCTCTTAGCCCCCTCTGAGCCCCCTCCTCCTCGTCCTAGCGTCTGATTGGTCGAGCCCGTGCCGTGCCGCGTGCCGTGCCAACTCCGGCTCAACCAACATATTACTACAACAATTGTGTAATAATTCACCGTTGTTGTAATAATTTGCCATTGTTTAATAATTTACCCATCAATAATACTTCAACGTTTGTTTAAGTTTCAGAATTACCTACCAACAAAATCCAATAGTCCATCACTTTCCAAATGAAATAATATTATCGTAGAACAAACAACTCAAAAAAATATAAATTATTAAATATTATTTATTACACCACGGTAAATTATTACACAACGGTAAATTATTACACAACGGCTCATCTACCAAGAAGGGGCTGGATTTTGTTGATAGGTACTTTTGCAACTTGAACAACCGTTGAAGTATTATTGATGGGCAAATTATTACACAACGGTTCTGTTGTGATCGGCTGCTCCTCCACAACCCATGTACTGTATAGACATGAGATATCTCAGAGTGGGGACCCCCCGACCCCCCTCTGATCTTGTCAAGGGGATATAAAAGAGCCAGGGGCCACCAATTATACAACCATTCTCAATCCAGCAATCGACTCGTCTATTGAACTCCTCAATCACTACACTGGATCACGTCGGGGTCACCAGTGTAGTGATTGAGGAGTTCAATAGACGAGTCGATTGCTGGATTGAGAATGGTTGTATAATTGGTGGCCCCTGGCTCTTTTATATCCCCTTGACAAGATCAGAGGGGGGTCGGGGGGTCCCCACTCTGAGATATCTCATGTCTATACAGTACATGGGTTGTGGAGGAGCAGCCGATCACAACAGGTTCATTATTCTATCTCCGTAGAAGGGGAACCTATACAGGTAAATTATTACACAACGGTTCAGGTAGGTACCTAGTAACGAGTACGGGGTTAGGTTCTATCCTACGGAGAGTCCGCGATCTACATAATATGTGTAGAATATTACATATTATATTATATAGACGGATTATCTATACAGAGAGCTGTGATCTGTAACAGAAGGGTATTCTGTACAAAATAATAAACTGTTGTGCAGGGATTTGCAGCGTTTTGTTTTGCATTCGTTTGTATTGCTGATTGACTGATTTTTTAGTTACTACATACATTCAATGCCATACATTATGTTCGTCACTTTTTAGTTTATTATTCTGTGAATAATACACCTATGTAATCGCTCAGCAAAAATTTTTTATAACACCCCCTCAAATTTTTCTCTTTTACGTTTCGAAGTGCGTAAATTCAGAAAATGCGATGCCCGTCCGCCGTCCACCTTATCGTGCATACCGGCTTCATTTTCAGAGAAAAAAAAATCGTTTTTTTCGCACACATGCTCCATTTGGGCCCTAGTTGTGTCCCGAAACTTTTCAGCCCGATCGGAATATACCCAGGGGCGTTATGAGTGAAAATGTGTATACGAATAGGTACCTTTTGTGTTTTTATAACATGCTAGTAACATGAGCTATTGAGGTATCGTTTTCCATGTTTTTGGGAGGAGAAGAGCGAATATGAATTTGATTTTGACCAAAGAGTGGGCAATTGAGGTTCTAACGCAGTTGCAACCTTAAATTTACGTTAACATTTTGTTTAAAATCGTCGTTTTTCCGCACACAGTTTGGGAACACATTTGGGTCCTAGTTGTGCTCCAAAACTCGGCAGCCCGATCGGCATACACCCAGGGGTGTTATGGGAGAAAAATCTGTGTAAAAATAGGGGTTTTCGAGTTTTTTTTTTTAGATTTTAGTGAACATGAGCTTGTGAGGTTCCGTTTTCAATGTTTTTTAGGGCGAGAAGACCGAATATTAATTTGATTTTGACCGAAGAGTGAAGAATTGAGGTTGTAACAAAGATTGAGCTCCCGAAATTAATTTTTTATTAATAAAAAACATGGGAAATCGTCTGAAATCACCATACATTAGTATAATAACACTGGAAGTAGTATCACCAGGTGAATCAAGACAATTAAATGGCAATACCAATGATCAAAGATAATCTTTTTATAAAAAGCCGACCCTAATTCGTGTTTTTGGGGGCCAAAATTGGTGGAAACCATCAAAAATAGCCATTTCAGTTGTCGCACATGAAAGAAACAATAAATGAACAGCCGAAATTTCGCTACTATGTCCAATAGAATAATAAACCCACGTGACAAGGACTTGCAGCGTTTTTTTTGAAATTTATTGCCGTAAGCAGTTCTTCGAGTAACTCCTCTCCCAAGCACAATGTTTACCTCAAATAATGGGGGAGTAGCATGATGTACCTAATACATTTGCATAAAATGCATGTGTATAATATATTATGTTATATATTATTGAAATAGGTAAATGCAAATTTTTTTTTAATGGTTAACTGTCCATAGGAAGGTATGCGAGCTGCAGTCGACAAGCGCACAGAAATTCAAGGAAAGTCCAGCAGATGGGCACCTGGGAGGGCGATGAGGTCAGGTGGCCCATGACCGTGACCTCGCCCTTAAGACCTCGCACGAGGTCAATCACCGTCCGGCGATGCCCCCCAACAGCTTTCATCTGACGGGCTGCGCGGCGAAGTACGCGGGGAAACCACCTTCAGCCCCGCCAGGCGGCCCTCGTGGGAAGAGCAGGAGAGCAGCTTTGTATCGAACTTCAGGTTCGACGGAAAACCGTCAGTACCGCCGCTCTGATACGAAATAAATCACTCGCGACGAAATCGTGGAAACCCATTTCCTTGAAGGAGAAAAACGTCTGCCAATTCGAGTAGGCAGTACAGCGGCCAGTCCGGGTTAGGGATCATGTGGCCGAAAACGCGACAGGTTTCGGATCAAAACGCTACGGGTTTGGGATCGTGGAATATTCGAAATAAATCACTCGCGACGAAATCGTGGAAACCCATTTCCTTGAAGAAGAAAAACGTCTGCCAATTCGAGTAGGCAGTACAGCGGCCGGTCCGGGTTTGGGATCATGTGGCCGAAAACGCGACGGGTTTGGGATCAAAACGCTACGGGTTTGGGATCCTGGAATATTCGAAATAAATCACTCGCAATGAAATCGTGGAAACCCATTTCCTTGAAGAAGAAAAACGTCTGCCAATTCGAGTAGGCAGTACAGCGGCCGGTCCAGGTTTGGGATCGTGTGGCCGAAAACGCGACGCAATTCCCGGTAATTCTGTAGGATGCCCACCTTGGATGCATTGCCCGTATCATAATATAATTCTGAAACTTTTCTGAGCAAAATAATCAGTGGTTCAGTTTTGGCTCAGCTGAATAAATGAAGGGAGAATAAATCGGAGGAAGGGCGATTGCGAGGGAGGTGGCTTAGAGCCTCCTACAAATCAGTTTGGTCGTCAATGCCGAGCCCTTTGAAAAGAAAAAGTTCGCCAAATGGAAATAAAAAGAAAAAGTTCAAAGGTGACGCGGCCGAGACGGCTCTCACTGAACTTTCTAGACAGAGCGCCGCCGGCTGGCGGGCCATTTCACCTGTCCAGGAGTTCGTTCCCTTTCCAGTTGTAAACAATGACGACGGCTGCCGTAACCCGAGGATCAAGCGGTTCTCCAATAAAGGTGACAACAGCCGTAATACCGGGATACCGCGGGATATCCCAGGCACAGCTCCATGAGTACAACAGAAGTAGAAACCGGCTAATTTGAAAATCCCGGAAAACCGAAGGAAACGAGCGTTCGATAGGAAGAATCGCAGTGATTCGATGAAAAATCAAATCTGTCCACATTTTGTTTTATTATTCTGTGAATAATACACCTATGTATTCGCTGAGCAAAAACTTTTTATAACACCCCCTCAAAATTTTGGTTTATTATTCTGTGAATAATACACCTATGTATTCGCTCAGCAAAAAATTTTTATAACACCCCCTCAAACTTTTTTCTTTTCCGTTTCAAGGTGCGTAGATTCCAAAAACGCTGCAAAGTCCTTGTCACATGGGTTTATTCTTCTATTGGAGTTCTAGAGATTCTTGTTGGCAGTTAAATTTATTGTTTCTTTCATGTGGAATGATTGAATTAGCTATTCCTGATGATTTCCACCAATTTTGGCCCACAAAACATGAAATAGGTACACTTCTTTTTTCCCCAGATCATCTTTGATCATTGGTAGTAGTGCGATTTAATGGTCTTTATTCAGCTGTTTACACTTTTTCTAATGTTAGTATACACATTGATGGTGATTTCAGACAGTTTTCCAGGTTTTTGACTAAAAAAAAAAAACATTTTGGGAGCAGAACCTTTGGTAAAACCTCAATTTCCGCGTCTTTGGTCAAAATCGACTTCATATTCGGTATTCTCGTCCCCAAAAACATGGGAAACGATACCTCAAAAGCTCATTTTACTAACATGTTGATAAAACGCAAAAAGTACCTATTTTTACACACATTTTCACTCATAACACCCCTGGGTATATTCCGATCGGGCTGAAATGTTTCGGGACACAACTAGGGCCCAAATGGAGCATGTGTGCGAAAGAACGACTTTTTTAGACCTAAAATGTAGCCTGTAGACGTGATACGGCGTACGGCGGACGGCGGACGGATATTGCATTTTTGGAATCTACGCACCTTGAAACGGAAAAGAAAAAAGTTTGAGGGGGTGTTATAAAAATTTTTTGCTGAGCGAATACATAGGTGTATTATTCACAGAATAATAAACCAAAATGCAATGTCCGTCCGCCGTCCGCCGTACGCCGTATCACGTGTACAGGCTTCATTTTCGGTCTAAAAAAGTCGTTCTTTCGCACACATGCTCCATTTGGGCCTTAGTTGTGTCCCGAATTTTTTCAGCCCGATCGGAATATACCCAGGGGTGTTATGAGTGAAAATGTGTGTAAAAATAGGTACTTTTTGCGTTTTAGCAACATGTTAGTAAAATGAGCTTTTGAGGTATCGTTTTCCATGGTTTTGGGGACGAGAATACCGAATATGAAGTCAATTTTGATCAAAGACGCGGAAATTGAGGTTTTACCAAAGGTTCAGCTCCCAAAATTGGTTTTTTATGAGTCAAAAACCTCGAAAACTGTCTGAAATCACCATCAATGTGTATATTGACATTAGAAAAAGTGTAAACAGGTGAATCAAGACCAATAAATGGCACTACCAGTGATCAAAGATGATCTGAAAAAAAAAAAGCGTACCTATTCCATGTTTTGGGGGCCAAAATTGGTGGAATTCATCAGAAATAGGTATTTCAATCATTCCACATGAAAGAAACAATAAATTTAACAGCCAACAAGAATCTCTAGAAGTCCAATAGAATAATAAACCCATGTGACAAGGACTTTGCAGCGTTTTTTCTTTTCCGTTTCAAGGTGCATAGATTCCAAAAATAAGGTGTCCGTCCGCCGTATCACGCATACCGGCTTAATTTTCGGTCTAAAAAATTCGTTCTTTCGCACACAGGCTCCATTTGGGCCCTAGCTGTGTCCCGAAACTTTGCAACCCAATCGAATATACCCAGGGGTGTTATGAGCGAAAATGTGTATGAAAATAGGTACCTACTTTTTGTGTTTTAGTAACATGAGGTTTTGAGGTATCGTTTCCCATGTTTTTTAGGATGAGGAGAACGAATATGAAGTCGATTTTGACCAAAGAGTGGAAAATTGAGGTTCTAACGAAGGTTCAGCTTCCAAAATTCATTTTTTCATTAGTCAAAAACCTCGGGAAACTCCAGGCAATTCAAATGAAAGTCTGATCACAGCCTGAACATACATTTCCCGTGAGATTTCTCGAGAATTTAATTTGAGAATTCTGTATTGTTTTGGTTTCAACCATTTCGTTTGATTTTCAATAACGAAAATTTGGAATGAAGCATGAAAAAAATACATCAAAAACTCCCCCCTCCCACGACACGCTCAAAATTTGATGTTTTCCGTTTCAAGGTACGCAGAATCCGAAAATGCAATAAAAAAAATTTCTTTCCGTCCGCCTTACGCTGTACTAGGCACTTTTCTTAGTTACCATGAACCAAAATTAATGACATTTAGTTTAGGTCCAATTTGGGATCTAGTTGGCCCGTGAAGGCGTTACTTTCAGTTATCTCTACGGGATGAAGATAGGGGTTGAAATGTTTTCGAACGCTGTAGCTCGAAAACTGAATAGAAGGGTATGGATTTTGGTTTATTATTCTGTGAATAATACACCTGTGTATTCGCTCAGCAAAAAATTTTTATAACACCCACTCAAAATTTTTTCTTTTCCGTTTCAAGGTGCGTAGATTCCAAAAATGCAATGTCCGTCCGCCGTCCGCCGTACGCCGTATCACGTGTACAGGCTTCATTTTCGGTCTAAAAAAGTCATTCTTTCGCACACATGCTCCATTTGGGCCCTAGTTGTGTCCCGAAACTTTTCAGCCCGATCGGAATATACCCAGGGGTGTTATGAGTGAAAATGTGTATAAAAATAGGTACTTTTTGCGTTTTAACAACATGTTAGTAACATGGGCTTTTGAGGTATCTTTTTCCATGTTTTTGAGGACGAGAAGACCGAATATGAAGTCGATTTTGACCAAAGACGCGGAAATTGAGGTTTTACCAAAGGTTCAGCTCCCAAAATTGGTTTTTTATGAGTCAAAAACCTGGAAAACTGTCTGAAATCACCATCAATGTGTACAATAACATTGGAAAAAGTGTAAACAGGTGAATCAAGACCATTAAATGCCACTACCAATGATCAAAGATGATCTTAAAAAAAAAAAGAAAAAAAAGCGTACCTATTTCATGTTTTGGGGGCCAAAATTGGTGGAAATCATCAGAAATAGCTATTTCAATCGTTCCACATGAAAGAAACAATACATTTAACAGCCAACAAAAATCTCTAGAACTCCAATAGAATAGTAAACCCATGTGACAAGGACTTTGCAGCGTTTTTTTTTACGTTTTTTAGTTGATCTCGAAACTGAGAATTTTTTAAGACCACCCGGAGCATTGTACGTCCGGCCGTCCGTTCACAGTAAGGCCCTGAAGTTTGCACCTAAAAGCGCCATCAACATACAGCCTAAATTTCATTGTTAGGGAACACCTGATTATAATCACGCATGTGTATGAAATTCGAGTTGGTTACTCCGTAATTTAATTTGAAGAATTATGGTTATTCTGGATTTTGTTGATAGGTGCATTTTATAACTTTAACAAATGTTATGCGTAATGAATAACAGCAAATAACCATTCATTATAGAACACTCTTGAATCCACAGCATATTCTGCGAACCTGTATCTGCCCGGCGGCCTCCAGTACCTACTCCATTTAGGGCTTGCTGGGGGGATTGCTAGGGTACTGACAACAGAGAACAGTGATCTAGGGGCATCTATGCAGGTAAATAGTAAACCTTTGTGTAATACTTTGCAGCGTTTTGGTTTATTATTCTGTGAATAATACACCTATGTAATCGCTCAGCAAAAAATTTTTATAACACCCCCTCAAAATTTTTTCTTTTCCGTTTCAAGGTGCGTAGATTCAAAAAATGCAATGTCCGTCCGCCGTACGCCGTCCGCCGTACGCCGTACGCCGTCCGCCGAATCACGTGTACAGGCTTCATTTTTGGCCTAAACAATTCGTTCTTTCGCACACATGCTCCATTTGGGCCTTAGTTGTGTCCCGAAACTTTTCAGCCCGATCGGAATATACCCAGGGGTGTTATGAGTGAAAATGTGTGTAAAAATAGGTACTTTTTGTGTTTTAGCAACATGTTAGTAAAATGAGCTTTTGAGGTATTGTTTTTCATGTTTTTTTGGGGACGAGAAGACCGAATATGAAGTCGATTTTGACCAAAGAGTGGAAAATCGAGGTTCTACCAGATGTTCAGCTCCCAAAATTGATTTTTTATGAGTCAAAAACCAGGGAAATCGTCTGAAATCACCATCAATTTGCAGAATAACACTAAAAAAAGTATCGACACGTGGATGAAGACGATTAAATGGCACAAGCAATTATCAAAGATAAATTGAAAAAAAAGGAGCGTACCTAATTCGTGTTTTAGAGGCCAAAAATGGTGGAAACTATCAGAAATAGCTATTTAAATTATTTCACCAGAAATAAACAATAAATGAACAGCCAATATTTCTGTAGGTATGTCCAGTAGAATAATAAACCCATGTGACAAGGACTTTGCAGCGTTTTTTGGTTTATTATTCTGTGAATAATACACCTATGTATTCGCTCAGCAAAAAATTTTTATAACACCCCCTCAAAATTTTTTCTTTTCCGTTTCAAGGTGCCTAGATTCCAAAAATGCAATGTCCGTCCGCCGTCCGCCGTACGCCGTCCGCCGTATCACGTGTACAGGCTTCATTTTCGGTCTAAAAAAGTCGTTCTTTCGCGCACATGCTCCATTTGGGCCCTAGTTGTGTCCCGAAACTTTTCAGCCTGATCGGAATAAACCCAGGGGTGTTATGAATGAAAATGTGTGTAAAAATAGGTACTTTTTGTGGTTTAGTAACATGTTAGTAAAATGAGCTTTTGAGGTATCGTTTTCCATGTTTTTTCTCTTCATTTTCGATCCCCTACTGAAACCCTACTAAAATCATTGAAGACTGAAATGAAGAGAACACAATACATAACATGAAAGGAAGGTTGGAAGAGGAAGAATTCCATTAGCCGATGATTAACAACGTTCCGAGGAGAGTTAGTAAGAGATTAGCTTTCCTGAGCTAATCGACTCCCAGGTAGCAGGTAACGGGTTGTTGGTCAGGAAGAGAAGATCCAGGACCTTCGGAAATGAGAGCCCAAAGGAGAAAAAAAATATATCGGAGTAATTACGAGGGTTTGCCAGGGACTTACTTTCCAAAGGGCGTACGGGGAGGGGTTGAATTTCACCTCGCGTTTTCTCAGTTCAACGCACTGGAGATGTGCACAGAATTCGGCGCTGGATGGATTATTAGAGCGAGAAATGACTTCTACGTGTGGTAGGGGGATGAGATAGGTACAAAAGATTTCAAAGGCTGTAGTTAGGATCGAGAGCCACGTCTACGAGTTAACTGAGGAGGTTAAGTCACAAAGGTGATAAGCGCCAGAAAATGAAAACGCTGCAAATTATTACACAAAGGTTTAATAATTATCTGTATAGATGCCCCCTTCTGCGTAAGGGCTGACTGTGGTCAGTACCCTCAGCTCTCCCAGGAGAGCCCTAAATCGAGTACTGGAGCCGGCCCCAGAATTAAAGTTTCCTACAAATTTGCGGGATTCAATAATTCAATAATATTAATTATCTGCAGTTATTCATGAAGCATAAGGCAAATAACAAACCGATGTCTAATAATTTGCCTGCATAGATGCCTCTTCTACGTAGATACTATAATGGTCTGTTGTATAATAATTTACCGTTGCGTAATAATTTGCCTATCAATAATACTTCAACGATTTTTCAAGTTGCAGAAGTACCTATCAACAAAATCCAGCCCCCTTTTACATAGATGGGATAATGAACCGTTGTGTAATAATTTACCGTTGTATAATAATTTATCACTGTCTAATAATTTACCCATCAATAATGTTTCACCGTTTGTTCAAGTTGAAAAAGTACCTATAAACAAAATCCACAACAGCCTTCATTTTTCAAATGGAATAATATTGCGGAACAACCAACTCGATTTCATAACCATCCGTGATTATAATCAGGTGCTCCCGGGTGATGATATTTGGGATGCATGTATACAGTTTGATTCACCCTCCTGCTGAATAAGCCAGTCGGTGCAAACTTGGGGGCCTTACTGTGAAGGAACGGAGGGACGTACAATGCTCCGGGTGGTCTCAAAAAACTCATAAGTTCCAGAACTATTTAAAACCAAAGATTCACGTAAAAAAGGTATATGTGTCCTGAAAATGTCAACCCTATTTTTCACCCCTTCGAGATGACTGACAGTAATGCCGAGCTTCGAGGACCTACTGGACCCCGAACGGGACCTACAATCCGAATTTCGTCAATTTTGGCTCATGGTAACTAAGAAAGTGCTAAGTACGGCGTACGGCGGACGGAGAGAATTTTTTTAATTGCATTTTCGGATTTTACGTACCTTGAAACGTAAACCATCAAATTTTGAGGGGGGTTAAAGATTGTTTTTTCATGCTCGATTCCAAAGGTTAATTATTGAATGTAATTCACCAATTCACCAACGCCAGTATCCTAAGAAATGTGACAAATGTTTACCTACTGTGTGGAACTTCGAAAAATCTCCAACAGAAGGCTCTTTTGCCATACGCTTTCATCCACATTCCGCTTGGGTGACAAGCGCCAATGGTTATTATTATTTCCAGGTGGTAAGCCTCAGAGAAGGTTACAGTGATTTTCGTTTCTTGTTTCTTGACAGATTTTGACCAAATTGCTTTCTTTCTTCGACAAATTACCTGACCACCAGAGAAACCAGCTGTACATAACATTGGAGTCCGACACCATACAACTAGTACGTACTCACATTAATTACATAACTCAGAAGTGCAATAGGGACATCATAGCCATGAAATGTATGCGAGCATCAAAGTGGGGGAACCACCCTGACGTTCAAGAAGCTCTGGTGAAACAGCTGATACCGGATTACCAAAAATCGACCATGGGCTACACATATACTGATGGTGTCTTGCATCTACCATCAGTAAGCTTCAACTCCTTCAAAACACTGCCCTTTGCCAGATATTGGGCGCAGTACGGTCCTCCCCCATCCCCTCTATGCATACACTAACTCCACCCCATGTGTCCACATGAGAGCAGATTTCGAATCACGGAGAACAATATCTCAGACCACTTGTGGTCCTCTGTCAACTGCTTTATTTACCTACCACATCAAAGGAAAATTGCCCCCTGGAACAGATACCGGACACTAATTACTATGCTTGTGGACACAATAAGATATGAAGATATAAACCTACTGTCCACCGAAGAATTATCCTACCGATTCTCACAACATCATTCAATGCAGGTGCGGACCAACATCCCAAACATTGACAGAAAAGCCAACTATTCCCAGCATCAACTACAAGCTCTCGTCTTGGAACACATCCATAATGAGTATTCTGAATGGCAGGGGGATAGAATCTACACTGACGGCTCCAAAAAAACCAATGGCACAACAGCAGCAGGCGACTTCAGAGAGTCTGATCAGACAGCCCATGGAGTGAAACTTTCACAACTTGCTCCATCTTCAATGCTGAAATCTGAAATCTGAAAATCTTGAAATGTACAAAAAGTACCTATTTTAAACACATTTTCACTCATAACACCCCTGGGTATATTCTGATCGGGCTGCAAAGGTTCGGGACACAACTAGGGCCCAAATGGAGCATGTGTGAGAAAGAACGACTTTTTTAGACCGAAAATGAAGCCGGTGTACATGATAGGGCGGAGGGTGGACCGACATAGCATTTTTTGAATCTAGGCACTTTGAAACGTAAAAGAAAAAACTTTGAGGGGGTGTTATAAAAAAATGAAGAGCTGTGCCGGGAGGGCTGCTTATAAAGGGACCTTTCCACCCGTCCGTTATGGACATTGAGGGTGATGGGGGTTGATGGAAAGGGACCCTTCCCCTACTTTTCCCTCGGCGTGGCTCAGCCTTACGTTCCCTTCGTTTATTTGGTTAAACCATTCAATAGTAGTGCAGTGGTTACTGCAGAGCTGTGAGGGGAACCACGACATAGTTGTTATAGTTTTGGTTATGATCCAAATATTTTTTTTCTGTCGTCACTTGTTACCAAATTGATACGCTGTATGTTTGCTTTCCTTCAAGATCCCTCACAACTTCATTAGAAGAACCACCTGTCTAAACACCCTTCAACCTGAATCTCTGATTCTTACAGAAAACCTGCTGTGTGACAGCCATTATAATACTGAACAAGTTGGTTGTCACCTAAGCCTCTGTTTCGGATTTTCGACGTTATCCTTGAAAATCGGACCCATCCTCGTCATATATCTCTCCAGAGACCTCCCCTTACCGAGTATCTCACCCGTACCGCTACCGGAAGGAGACTCACCTGCTGGAGTTGATGATTTTCATAATCTTTACTGGCACCAGCTGTTGCTGGACTGTGGTACTCGAAGAATTATATCTGGCCTTCTCATCCACTTTGTTGAAGCAACTGAGGATCGCACCTACGCCAGTGGCTGTTGGATTGGCTAGCTTTGTTCGTGCAGTCCCTCAGAGCTTGTTCAGAGGAACCGGGGCTTGCGCAGTAAGGGTGAGGCAACGATTCGCTGTTCGTGCAGTCCTTCAGAGCTTGTTCAGAGGAACCGGGGCTTGTGCACTAAGGGTGAGGCAACGATTCGCTGTTTGTGCAGTCCCTTAGAGCTTGTTAAGGAGGAACTGGGGCTTGCGCACTAAGGGTGAGGCAACAATTCGCTGTTTGTGCAGTCCCTCAGAGCTTGTTCAGAGGAACCGGGGCTTGCGCAGTAAGGGTGAGGCAACGATTCGCTATTCGTGCAGTCCCTCAGAGCTTGTTCAGAGGAACCGGGGCTTGCGCACTGAGGGTGAGGCAACGATTCGCTGTTCGTGCAGTCCCTCAGAGCTTGTTCAGAGGAACCGGGGCTTGCGCAGTAAGGGTGAGGCAACGATTCGCTGTTCGTGCAGTCCCTCAGAGCTTGTTCAGAGGAACCGGGGCTTGTGCACTAAGGGTGAGGCAACGATTCGCTGTTTGTGCAGTCCCTCAGAGCTTGTTAAGGAGGAACCGGGGCTTGCTCAGTAAGGGTGAGGCAACGATTCGCTGTTCGTGCAGTCCCTCAGAGCTTGTTCAGAGGAACCGGGGCTTGCACAGTAAGGGTGAGGCAACGATTCGCTGTTCGTGCAGTCCCTCAGAGCTTGTTCAGAGGAACCGGGGCTTGCGCACTAAGGGTGAGGCAACGATTCGCTGTTTGTGCAGTCCCTCAGAGCTTGGTAAGGAGGAACCGGGGCTTGCGCATTAAGGGTGAGGCAACGATTTGCTGTTCGTGCAGACCCAGGGCGAGCTCCGAGACAGGTGATCCGGTGTCCGTGCTGGACCGGGGCTGATGATTTGGTGTTCGTGCTAGCCACGGGGCTTCCTCCGAGCTGCTCTGAGCAAGCCCTCCCGTGCCCACGAGAAGACCAGAGGCAGCTGAGAACTGCTCTTCTGCGCATGCACCCCTCTACCCGTTCGAGCTGCCCGTGATCCGAAAAGTTCCAGCTCACCCTGCTCCGAGCGAGCGTGTTCAGAGCTCACCTTACAACAACCAGTTCGGTTCAAGCGAAAACTGAACTTGCTCGGAGCTAGCCCCAAGGGGACAGCAGGAACGAAGCTACTACTGCCACCATCCACCACCTGGAGCCTGGTTGAAATTATTGTTTTCTCCCCCTTTGCAATAATACCGATGAAAATCAGGTAAGCGGCACTTAGGGATATTAGGCACCATAAGCACTTAACTGAACCACTCTGGGCACAGAATATGTTCCATATTCCATATGTTCTGTTTTTCAACAAATAAAAGTTGTTTGTTATGCCTTATTAACTCTCACACTTTGCTCTTCTTGAGTACTTACCCGCAGATTTTAGCACTATAGGTAGGTAGTCATTAACGTATACCTTACCTTCATTTGCTATATTTTACTCCCAAAAGGGGGAGGTGGTCTTTCGAGGGTGATGTTGCTTGTTAGGGCATATACTGTATATAAAGCAGTAGGTCATGGTCATGGCATAATACTATCTATTCATGATTCGGATTGCATTGGCGAAAACATTTCTTGAGGATAAATTTTCAGCACTGGTTAGGTATACTAAAATAATAATAGATATTTATGAAATTTGTTGTGATAAGGGGGTAGTCAGTAAGTAGCACCAATATAAATTTCTCCCAGATGATTATGGTTCTTTCGTTTCCGCGTGTGATTATATATAATCTATGGCTTTTCATTAATTGCAATCCCTGCTGAAGACCAATACAAGTATTGTATTGTAGTGAATTGATAGTGATGAAGGATACAATCAGTTGTGAGTAGAAGGGAAAGCTGCGTTCCGGCGCAGGGGCCACCCCGCAAGACATGTGATACTAAACCTGCACGACTAGAAACCCTCAAAATTACCAATTTTTCGAATAATTTACGAAATTTTCGTAAACTTTGTTATTGACTTGAAAACTTATCGGAAAATATTTACGAAAATATCGTTATTTTTCAAAAATGTTCGAAATTTACATTTTCGAAAAATGTACGAAACTCGAATTTTGTTTTCGAATATTTTCGAAGGTAATGGTAGAAATTTTCGAAAATTTCGTTAATTTTTCAAAAATTACATAAATTTTTTGCAAATGTAAATTTCGAAAATTTCGAAAAACAACGATATTTTCGTAAATTTTTTTGGAAAACTTTTGAGGTCAATAACAAAATTTACGAAAATTTCGTAAATGTATTAAAAAAATTCGTAGTGTTGCGGGTTTTATGTCGTGCGGGTTTAGTATCACACATGTCTTGCAGAGTGTTAGCCCCTCTAGCTTCTAGCCCTCTAGCTTCCCCCTCTAGTGCTGTGGAACTTCATGTTGGCAGGTGCGGGCGTCAGTAGTAGAATGAAACAGCTGAAACGCTCCATTCACCGTTCCATCTCATGGAATGTCAGAGCTCTCTATTTCGGGCACACAGCGGATAAATCACGGAGCGCCCACCAAAGTAGGAAATTACACGATTGGCCCGCACTCGCACCGTTGCGGACCTTCTCCAACTCCTCAAACAACAAGATGAAAGGCGATCGGGCGCCGAATAATAGTTGATGGAATAATAGAGGTAAAGAGGATTGCAGGTAGAGGTGGAGCAGAGGTATTTTTCATGGGCGTTATTGGGCTCGAGGGGTCGTTAGGCGTCTTCCACCTCGGATTGGACTCACATTCACTTTTCACCGGCCTCGGGTAGGAAAGGCCGCCATCTGAATCGAACCGAAACTCCGATGTTGATTCAATCTGTTGAACTGAATGACGTTCGAAGGGTAACTTTCACGCGGGACAAAATCGCTGAGTTGTCCGAGCTACTTATAAGCCGAAACGATCTAAAATTATCAATTATTTTGACTTCAAAATGAAGCCACTTACTCAAGTTTGACGAAGATTCCACAGACCTAAGACTTGTATGAAAATACGTGGTGGCGTTGCATTTCCAAGCGCTCCAAGGCTGATATCTAACCACCAAACATTTAGTAGGTGCGGCTGTAGTTACAATACGGCGGAGAACATGAAGGAAATTAATGACCATGAAAGGACAAAAAAGATGCAAATGATTACACAACGGTTTACTGTTTACCTGTAAAGATGCTCCTTCTGCGTAGATCTCTGTTTTCTGTGGCCAATACCCTCGAGCTCCCTCCAGGAAAGCCCTAAATGGAGCACTGGAGCCGGCCCGGGGAGGGGGGGGGGGGGCTAAAGTTTCATACAAATGCGCGGGATTAAATAATTAAATAATAATAAACCGTAGTGTAATAATTTACCGTTATATAATAATTAAGCCAGTAATAGGGTGAAGGAACCAGCTATTGGACACCTAAGGTGAAATGTTGACTTCCGATGCTCCTGAAAATTCACCCGTTCCCTTCTCAGGGTCCCAACTTTTTCCTCGTCATCTACAAGACCTCAGCAGTCGATTGCACTACTCAGTTTTTAAAATCAAGTGTAAATTATTTTTATATTTATCAATTTATGCTGAAAAACTTGTTTACCCCGGCTATTGGACACCATACCCCAGCTATTGGACACCCAGGTGTCCAGCTATTGGACACTTCGAGAAACTGGGTTTTCGGGGCAGTTCTTCTCTCCTTAAGGGGCTTAAACGCTGCTACGTCAGCAGGTTGTATCAGTCTCGTGGTATTTGGATGTAAAGGTACTAAGACAATCCCAATTTCCGTGTACAGTTCACTTATTTGGAATGCCAAATGGCTCTTACGGCCGTCAACAAAAATAATAACTGTTTGCTTGATGCTATTAATAGTCACATAGCGGTTGAAAATTATTGAGATAAACTAAAAAAAAACCCTCGGATGTCATCCATTGGCTGTCACTACGGCAGCCTCCCCAATCATCTGGAGCTGAATCTTTGATCTCTTTGGGGATTCTTTTGTTTGGATAGGTAAACAATAATCGGTGATATGAGGTCCCCAGTTGCGGAGACGGCTTTTTCCTTAGTTCCCAATAACCAAAATTCACGAAATTTGAGTATGGGGGTCACGTTTGGGCTCTAGTAGGTCCTTGAAGCTCGGCATTAGTGTCACTCAACTCTAAGGGGTGAAAAATAGGGGTTGAATTATCCACGGTATCCCTATCTCAGAAAATGGTATTTTGAGGTTTAGGGTTTTCTCGCATTTTAAAATAGTTTGATTTTTTTTTTCTGAATATTTGAGACCATCCGGAGCATTCTACGATGTTGTCATGACATTTAATTTGCCCCAAAGAGCAGCGTGTATGCAGGCATCAACCTGGATTGAGAGCGCACATCACTTGCCTCGTACCAACGTGCTCCGTAGCTCAGTTGGTTGAGCCCGGTAATCCCACAATGAATGAATGAATGTAGGTTCGAATCCTAGCCGGGAACAAAAACATATTTTTCACTCCACATCAACAATTTACCTTCAGAACTACATCTGAATTTTGCCGTTTTACATACTGATTTTTACAAAACTGTAATTCCCGGGTCGGCTCCAGTACTCCATTTAGGGCTTTCCTGGGAGAGCTCAGAAGGGGCATGATACAGATCTACGCTGAAAGGGCATCTGTACAGGTAAATGATGAACTGTTAAGTAATAATTTGCAGCGTTTTTAGGTTTCGTCTTCGTCTTCTGTGTCTAAGAAATAAGTACTTAGGTTAGAGACCCACTAAATGAACGGAAAGGGGGTGAAAAGAGAGTTTCTCTTAATTACTGGCCCCTGTCCAATAGCTGGAACCTACGGAAAATCAACACATTACCAGCTATTGGACACCCGTCCAATAGCTGGGCATCATCAACTTTCTGGATCCAGCCATTGGACACCCTCATTATAATTAGTTAAAAACGATAAAACTACTATTTCTACACACCAACTGCTAGGTAAACTACTTGGGTAATGGGGACAAACAAAAAGAAATCATAAAATCAATGGAATAGTATGAAAATAACGTAATGAATGCGCGTCGATTCCTTATCAAATTCACAAGGAACTCGTCTGGTCCAACGCTCCCGAGATTTCAGAGCGAACTGGAAATTTTATGACTCTCCTGAATGTTTTTAAAGCACATCAGCGCAATCTAGGGAAGTTCCTTTAATCAATAAAAATAGTGGCGCCGTGAAACTCCCGCCTAAAACCTTATGAAATCAGAAAATAACGCGAGGTGTCCAATAGCTGGGGCCTGTCCAATAGCTGGGTCTTCCACCCTAGTTCAACGTTTGTTCAAGTTGCAAAAGTACCTGTCAACAAAATCCAAAAGATCCGTCATTTGTCAAATGAAATAATATCACAGAACAACCAATCGACTTCATACAGCTATCGATGATTACAATCAGGTGTGTCTAGCGAAGATATCTGGGCCGGATTTATACCGTTTGATTCACGATCACGTTGACGAAGGTTTTCGGTGCGAACGAACGGCTGATTGTACAATGCTCCGGGTGGTCTCAAAAAGAGGGGGGAACGCATTTGGTGTTTACTTTTTTCTAGGATTACTTGTATACGATTTGTATTTTCAAGGTTATACTGTGTGTTTTTTGTTTCAAAACCAAATTTCATTAATTTCGGTTCATGGTAACTAAGAAAAATGCGAAGTACGACGTACGGCGGACTGACAGAAACTTTTTTATTTCATTTTCTAGGGAGGGGGTTCAAATTCCTTTTTTTCATGATAATAATTAACCACAAACCTTTACCTCCCATCCCACATTTCGAAATTTTTAAGTAATATTCCTGGCCAGACGCAATGAGCAAAAACGCTACAAATTATTACACAACGGTTTATTATTTTCCTGTATGCCCCTTCCGCGTTGATCACCGTTTTCTGTGGTCAGTACTCACCCTATTGCTGTCCCCAGGACGTAAATCGAGAAGGAACCTAATAACACGTCGCTTGCCACAGCAATAATTCGTCAGTTATTTTTACTACACACTTCGTGAGTAATTACTTAGGTACTGCATTGCTTACCTGCTACTTGTATCACTCCGACTTCGCAATCCGAAAATTTAACTCGATAAATAATATAGTAGATATAATGTCTACTATACCTCCGTGCCCTAATAGCTCTAACCGTATTCCAATAATATGTATAATTTTCTCGTTAGACGTATATTTCAAATGTATACGTAGGTATGTCTGGTAATCCTACATTTTAGAATTTATTATAAATGATAATATAATAATATGATAATATTATATGTACGATATGATTCCGAATATACCATGTATCATCATCATATTATACTCATAAACACGGGCTTCAACAGATTTTTTCGGCCCAGAAGAAGCGGTGCGAACAGTCAAACCCTACATTAAATAAGATCAACTCGGGCTTTCAGGATGAGTTGCAATGATTCGTTCTGATTTATCAAATTATTCAAGTTCCTTGCTACTGATGACCTAAGAGCCATTTGACAAGTCACTGTTCCACAGCTGGAGAGCTCTGGTTGGTTTCATTTCACGCTAAGTTTGAATATGTACGGCTGGACACCCTTCAGACCCACTGAGGAGGACCAGTTATCGCCATACGAACCGTTCCTTGAACTCAATAGGTAATTGCTACATAATAAAGATTTTCTTCAGTAATATATCAGAGCCTATTGACAGCAAAACACGATGTATTTGTGCCCAGTGGTTGTCAAAAGCGACGTAAATTGACGTAACAACGTCGTTGTCAAATCGACGTCAAACGTCGGTTTTGGGCTGTCCTGGAGGTAGCACGAGGGCAGGTAGTGACCACAGAAAACAGTGATCTACGCAGAAGGGGGAATCTGTATATGTAAATAATAAACCGTTGTGTAATAATTTTCGGCGTTTTCTTTGAAAATCTTGTTGATTACTTAAATAGTTATTCTATTATATTTAATAGTTATTAAATAGTTATATTCGTATTTGGGCCGATTCCAGTTGTAGCTCATTATCAGCGATTAACTGCTGAAAATTATTAACCAAAGTGTAAGGGAGAATGATTATCCATTTCCACGAAACATAATTTTTTTTTCTTCTGTAGGTCGGTAAGTACCAAAATCCTTTTGGAAGAAATTTATAATTTGTGCGGTCATGTGATACAGAGATCAACTTGGTAAACCAATTCTTACCCCTACTACTACACCCCTGTTAAGGAATTAACCATATTCTCTCTACTCGGGAGTTTTGAATCATGTGGCAGATTTGTCGGGTCCTCCACCCAGTACCCACATGTACATACATGTGTATGAAGGATGGGAATTGAAGTGAATTATTTTATTTTCCATAACAAGACATTTACCAGAACAATTTGCTTTTATCAGGAAAATTGCCCTCCCAGTTCAAAGCTAGGCTTTGCGTTGTGGGAGAGGAGTCTCTGTGTGCTAGCATTAGCAGGCTAGGGGCCCAGGCCGGCCCGGACCCACCCACCATTGGCGGCTCCTGGGGCCACCTTCCAATTTCTGGCAGGAGGCCGTAAAGAACGCAGATGACTGCGCACCTTCACTATAGGGAAAAACGCCAAGGCGACCGGCCCAAGCACCCAGCCCACAACATACATACTTATAAATTACATTCACACCATACTCATTCATACCCTTAATATCACAATGTCTAGGCCCTGCATTTAAGCATTTACGCACACCCATATATCACAGCAGTTGTTCCTTAATTCTACGGACAAGGGAGAGTACTTTCCTCTGCTTGTCGTTGATAAATACCTAAATAATTAGTAATACAGGGTGATCCGCTCGTAGATACAAAAAAACTTTGCGTAAAATTATATCAAAAATGGTGTAAAATGCCGCCAACCGCATATTTTTGTCTCAATCCGTTCTCGAGCTATATGATTTTTTAAAGGTTTTTTCAGGAAAACCGTGTTTTTTTCCTTTTAAACTCAAATTTCTCCGCTTTACCTCATTTAATTTTACTTTTTACCCTCATTTTCGGAATCAGCGTTAAATTTTCCATACGCATGGTGTACGTCAAGTCTTGAAAAGTACCATCTAGAGACAACAACAACAGCTCAAACATTAGACGAATTTGAAAAAATAAAATTTCTGAAATTTTAAAAAGTTACTACTCCTCCGAAAAAAAATCCTGGAAACTGGCAAATCTCTTGAAAACTTCTTCATTTAATAAACTTTCCAATGGTATGGTCAACTTTGCGATTATCTTGTTTCTTTGATGAAAAACTCAAGTAGTTTAAATGCAAGAAAACGTTAGGCACCTCAAAAGGGGGAATTTGATCACAGGGTAGAAAAAATGTAAAAAAATGTTTTTAATTGAAAAAAATGAGTCAATAATGCCAACTTACAATTCGAAATCAGGTTTTTCGGTGATTAGGAAAGCCCGTTTTCAAAATGCCCACCGTTATTTCTTAGCACGCTTACGCCCACTGATTGGCACACACATCCTACCGGTTCGACTAAACGGAGACAATTACTTAGATTTTCTGCAAAATGATCTACCCCGACTCCTCGAAAACATTCCCGCAGACGTCCGCGAAAACATTATTTTCCAGCAAGATGGTGCCCCTCCACATTACAGCAGAAGAGTTCGGGATTGCCTAACCCAAAATTGCGTATGGAAAATTTAACGCTGATTCCGAAAATGAGGTCAAAAAGTAAAATTAAATTAAGTAAAGCGGAGAAATTTGAGTTTAAAAGGAAAAAAACACGGTTTTCCTGAAAAAACCTTTAAAAATCATATCTCGAGAACGGATTGAGATAAAAATATGCGGTTGGCGGCATTTTACTCCATTTTTTATGTAATTTTACGCAATTTTTTTTGCATCTACGAGCGGATCACCCTGTATAACAATACTGCAATACAAATATATATATATATATATATATATATATATATATATATATATATATATATATAACAATTAATAATATTAATAATAACTAGTAAATAAATTTGGCAATGATTGTGTGACTACAGAAAGAGAATAATATATCGGTTAAGACGAGATGAGAGGTACAGCTTCTTCTCGAGCCGGCCACCTAACGGGCCCAACTCGAACATTCTGCCTCGACCCACAGGTGGAGTGAAAACGCAAATGAATCAGAATATTCGTGTCCTTACTTGAGCGAGCGACTTAATAAAATAAAAGTGTGGCCGAGATTCCTTGGAAACATCCGAGAGCTCGGACTGGGTCACTAGGCAAGAGAAAGAGCCATCCGCCTTTGCCACACGGCAGATTGAAGGAGGCTGTAACGTGATTTTGGCAGACATCTACGTGTTATTATTATCTATATAAATAAAAATGAATGTGTGTATGTATGTATGTATGTATGTATGTATGTATGTATGTATGTATGTATGTTCCTTGTAGGCGGCCAAACCGCTGAACCGATTTCGACGAGAGTTGTTCCATTGTGATCGGCAAGTTCCGGAGGCGATTATAGGCTATGGTAGAATCAGCTTCCCCGATCAGCTGAGTGAGCCCTGGGGCTAATTTCGATCCTATTTAACCTGTGAAGCTGAAATTTTATATGGAACCTCTCTGGGACTGCTGGGTAAGAATATTAGTTAGGTCTCGATTCAGTGAGTCGATCAGCTGAGTGAGCCCCGAGGCTAATTTTGTTCCTATTTAATCTATGATGCTGAAATTTTGACAACTTGCTTTCCGTCAAATCCGAAACATCTATGGGAAACACGTTATAATGACCAAATGAGTGAAAGCATCGATTGCGTTTATCGAACAACAACGCCGATATACGATTCTCGCCGCAAATATAGAATGAGGCTCTCTGATTTTGCTTGAAAAAAAAAAAAAAATGTTTAACAATTATCAATAACTGGGCATTCCGACACATGCAATTCAACTGATTGCGTCATGAATCAAAATGAAATTGTAATTTGTCCAGTTGAATTTTTGAATTCACTCGATTTGCCAGGCTTGCCACCACATATTTTGACTTTGAAGGTTGTTGTACCCGACATTCTGCTTCGCAATATTGATCCGCCACAACTTTACAACGGAACGAGACTGGCAATCAACAAATTAATGAACAACATCATTGAGGCAACAATATTGAATGGCAAATTTAAAGGGGAAGATGATGAGCTATTGCCTCAAATTTCTATGATTCCGACAGATATGCCTTTTGAGGGACTGCAGTTTCCAGTAAGACTCGCCGTAGCTATGACCATCAATAAAGCTCAAGGACAGTCACTACAAGTATGTGGATTGAACTAGAAAATCCATGCTTTTCACATGGACAACTGTAGGCCATGTAGGCAAACCATCGGACTTATTTATGTATTCTCCATATGGCCATGGCCACACAAAAACATTGTCTACCCCAGAGCGTTACAATAACTCTCCTTATTACTTGTTTTTGTGGACAATTATTACTTTTTAATTCTTGCAAATGAATTAAAATAAACGATTAAACAACAATTTTATTGCCGAAATGGAAAAAGCAAAAACGATGTTTATCTATTACCTACCATTACAATAAAATCAATAAGAAATGTTTTTCATTATCTCAAAACACTCGAATGAAAATCTCAGATAAATACTACATTTATATAATATTAAAGCTGCTTTTTAACCTTGCATCAACACAACCCACCATGAGAACATAGTCGGTGTGGCGGCCTTTGGCCACCGATGTTGGCAACTACAACAGTTTATAGCTCGTTAATTTCTTCATTTTATTTCCCCCAGATGAATCAACCTTGGCTACAAAATTTCATACGAATAAAATCACATTGCGTTCCGACTTACAGCGAGAGTATAATGTTATTGTTACCGAAATGCGAATAGGTAATATACGCATTAGGTACGTACTGGCATTGGGAAGCCACGTTAGTCGGTAATGGTGCGGGGGAAGGGGAACTCCACGTCCAGTTATTTATGCACCCCGACCGCGGGGCAACGCCCGGGTAATCAGCTAGTTGTGTCGAAAACGAGTCTGATCCGTCTGCTTGCCGCTCATGTGTTCCAACATGGGTCACTACCTGTGTGCAGAGCTGCCACTTGTCCAGAATTTCGCGGGACTGTCCCAATTTTGAGGCGTTCGTCCCTCGTCCGAAAACGAAGTGAATACAGGAAGCGTAGGTACCTATGTCTCGAATTTTGTGCCCTTCCAGTTGCCTACCTCGTAGTAGGCACCTCAACAACACAATTTTTCAAATTCTTCAAATTTTCTTATAACTATTTTCGTGTAGTACGGCAAGTTACATCCATAAAATACGTTATTTCATTTACGATTGTATCACGCCTTCATTGCATGGTATTCAAAATTGATCCCTAACCAACAAAATACTAATTATTAATAACCCAATCATGGGCGCAGTAGGCAACTGCGGTTTATTATTTACCTGTATAGATGCCCCTTCTTCGTAGATCACTATTTTTTGTGGCTAATACCCTCAAGCTCCCCCCAGGAAAGCCCTAAATCGAGTACTAGAGCCGGCTCCGGAATTAAAGTTTCCTACAAATTCGCGGGATTCAATAATTCAATCATTAATTATTTGTAGTTATGCATGAAGCATAAGGCAAATAATAAACCGTAGTGTAATAATTTACCTGCGTAGATACTATAATGAACCGTTGCGTAATAATTTACCCATCAATAATACTTCAACGTTTGTTCAAGTTGCAAAAGTACCTATCAACAAAATCCAAAACAGCCTTCATTTTTCAAATAGAATAAATCGCGGAACAACCAACTCGACTTCATACAGTCATCCTTGATTATAATCAGGTGCTCCCTAGTGATGATATTTGGGTTGAATGTAGACAATTTGATTCACCCTCCTGCTGAAGAATCCTGTCGGTGCAAACTTGGGGGCCTTACTGTGAAGAAACGGCGGGACGTACAATGCTCCGGGTGGTCTAAAAAAACTCTTACCTTCAAGAACTATTTAAACCCGTAAAAAGATTCACGTAAAAAAGGTATAGGCATCCTGAAAATTTCAACCCCTATTTTTCACCCCTTAGAGATGACTGACAGTAACGCCGAGCTTAGAGGACCAACTAGACCCCGAACGGGGCGTATAAACCGAATTTCGTCAATTTTGGCTGAAGGTAACTAAGAAAAGTGCTAAGCACGGCGTACGGCAGACGGAGAGAAATTTTTTAAAATTGCATTTCCGGATTCTACGTACCTTGAAACGGAAACGATCAAGTTTTGAGTGCGGATTAAATTTTACTTTTCATGCTCGATTCCACAGGTTCATTATTGAAAATAATATACCAAAACTGCGGCAGCCTCTAGGTAATATATTCGAAATCCCGCTGAGAGCAGTTTAGCAGGTGATAGCTGGGGAACTTCTTGTCTGATACTACGGCATCAAAATGGACAATTGACAAATAAGTTTCACGTGACTTGGGCCACTGGAGGAGGTCACCTTCGATGGCAGGCAGCTTTTGAAAGCCGGGTCCGAGCCACTGATATTCCAACAGGGCTTCATTAGAAGCCTATTAGAAGTCCAGCTTTACTAATCTATTTGATTATGTAGTGTAGCTCTATTAGAAGCCAATTAGACGCAACTATAGCTCTATTAAAGTATCTCTTAGAAGTCTATTAGAAGCTCCGTCTGTCCAGAATGTTGGACAAGCCTCTAAGAAAGTCTTCTCACCACACGCTGTGGATTTTGAAATCCAAGAAGTCCAGCGTCGGGGAAAACACAAATTTGGACAGATGGCTAATTTCTCGACTTATTTATCTGCGTGGCGGGAGGAAGATTTGCCAAAACTGCCATGCAGGGACAGACGGATGAATTGAAGAGGATCAAACTTCTCACTGTACCAGGTTGGCGAATGATAGGCGAAAAAGACGGAGGAGGGCTACGAAGGGATTGGTGCGATGAACGCCTCATCTTCGTGGATTTAGGTTACACGAAATATCAACAAAGCATATTCCTAGCTTCTGAACTATAATTCTATTGCAGGTGTTTGGCTCAAACATGCGTCCGTCATACGTGCTATGTAGATAAAAACTTCCATTTCAAGAAGCTATAATATGAATGTACCGGTGCTATTATTACACCGTATATCATTCTCATTACCAACCATTTATGAGGGATGAAAATTTTGTGTGTGAATTTTCCGCATTATTTCCTGAATAAGAGCGAGATACTAATCTTGCTAATTTTCTGTGATGCCAGTATACGGTATCCACCCCATTCTAATAACTCGAGTCAATAACTCGAGCTTCCCGCAGGAAAGCCCTTAATGGAGTACTGGAGCCGGCCCCGGGATAGAAGTTTCATGCAATTGCGCGGCATTCAATAATTGAATCATTAATTAATTGTAGTTATTCATGAAGCATAAGGTAAATAATGAAGCGATGTGTAATATTCACCCAATAATACTTCAACGTTTATTGAGTTGCTAAAGTACCTACCTATCAACAACATCCATCATTTTTCAAATTATCACAGAACAACCAACTCGACTTCAAATTTTGTCTGGGGGGGGGGGGGGGGGGGGGTTAAAAAATTTTCCATTCTCGATTCCAAAGGTTTATTATTAAATTTGAAGGTTTACGTTTCAAGGTATGTAGAATCCGAAAATCGAAAACATTTTCTGTCCGTTCGACGTACGCCATAATATACTTCTCACTTTTCTTAGTTACCATGAACCAAAATTAATTAAACTTGGTTCGCAGGTCCCGTTTGGGGTCCAGTTGGTAATCGAACTGACTTTCAGTCATCTCTAAGGGGTTCAAAATATGGGTTGACATTTTCAGAACGCAGTAGCTCGAAAACTTTCAATAGAAGGGTATGGTTTTTTTACGTTTTTAAATTGATATTGAACTAAATAATTGTTTGAGACCACCCGGAGCATTGTACGACCAGCCGTTCGTTTGCATCGGAAAGCTTCGTCAACGTTATCGTGAATGGAACGGTATAAATACGGCCCAGATATCATCGCTAGGGAGCACCTGATTGTAATCACGGATGTCTGTATGAAGTCGAGTTTGCTATTCTGTGATATTATTCCATTTCAAAAATGATGGCCGTTTAGGATTTTGTTGATAGGTACTTTTGCAAGTTGAACAAACGTTGAGATAGCAGTGGGTAAATTATTCCACAACGGTAAATTATTACACAACGGTTTATTATTTGCCTTATGCTTCATGAATAACTACAATTAATTAATGATTGAAATTTTGAATCCCTCGCATTTGTATGGCACGCTCCAGTACTCGATTTAGTATCCTGGGGCCTCTGTATATAAGGGGCATCTGTACAGGTATAAATAATAAACCTTTGTGTATAAATTTGCAGCGTTTTTATTCCATTTTCGGATTCTACTTACCTTTAAACGTAAACCATCAAATTTTAAGGGGGGTTACACTTTTTTTTTCATGCTCGATTCCAAAGGGTCATAATTGAAAATAATAAACGAAAACCAATCATTCGGGTACTTATTGGTCACTAAATAGTATGGCTTCATAAATTCCGCAAGGGAGTTAGGTAGGTATAATAATATAGGAAAGTTTTTTTCTCGCTCGACTCTAAATATTATGTATTATTAACGCCAATAGACCAAAATTAGTTCCGTTTTGCCCCAAAACTGCATACGGAAAACACAAAGAAAATATTTTTCCAGGGTACTCCAACGGTAGCTCCTAACATTGTTCAACCGGAGCACTTTCCCTATCGCCAACGGAGGCAGGCTGCACCTTTGATTAGAAATCCACCGGACGATTCTACATCGTCAGCATTTTTGCGTGTTTCCCCGAGTACAATTAAAAGCACCGTTGATCGGGTCAGAAAGAAAACGTGCGAACGTGCGCGCATTGTTTTTCTATTCAATTCTGTTATCGTCGTTTTCGACTGGTTCACACGACGTTTCGAGTCCTTTTACCCCATGAAAATCAACTAATATTCATCAAAGTCTTTTTGATGAGTATTAGTTCTTGTTACCTATAACAGGTTCCTCGTGTGCTACACACTATAGAATTATTGAAATTGAGTGTTTGTAGTTTGTTAATACGCAGATAAATATAGTGCACAGCTAAATATCCTTACCATTGAGCTGCTCTGCATGGCTGTTACCTACCGTTACTGTGTGCGATTATTAACCTCTACGCCACTTTCGACGATTTACGGGTTCCTTATGCGAACTTTCGGTTTATTATTCAGTGAATAATACGCCTATGCATTCGCTCAGCAAAAAAACTTTTTATAACACCCCCTCAAAATGTTTTTTTTTCCGTTTCAAGGTGCGTAGATTTCAAAAATGCAATGTCCGTCCGCCGTTCGCCGTAAGCTGTCCGCCGTATCACGCATAAATACTTACTTACTTCAATTTCGGTCAAAAAAAAAATTCGTTCTTTCGCCAAAGGCTCCATTTGGGCTCTAGTTGTATCCCGAAACTTTGCAGCCAGATCGGAATATACCGAGGGGTGTTATGAGTGAGAATGTGTATAAAAATAGGTACTTTTTGTGTTTTAGTAACATGAGCTTTTGAGGTATCGTTTTTCATGTTTTATTAGGACGAGAAGAACGAATCTGAAGTCGATGTTGATCAAAAAGTGGAAATACGGGGGTGGTTAAATTTACGTTAAAATTTGGTCTAAAATCGTCGTTCTTCCGCACACAGTTTGGGTCCTAGTTGTGCTCCAAAGCTCGGCAGCCCGATCAGAATACACCCAGGGGTGTCATGGGAGAAGAATGGGTGTAAAAATAGGGGTTTTGGAGTTGTTTTTTTCTTTGAGACATTAGTGAACATGAGCTTGCGAGGTATTGTTTCCCGTGTTTCTTAGGGCGAGAAGACCGACTGTGCAGTTGATTTGGATCAAAGTGTAAAGAATTGAGGTTGTAACGAAAGTTAAGCTCCCGAAATTCATTTCTGATGCGTCAATAACCTGGGAAATTGTCTGAAATCACCATAAATTTGTATAATAACACTAGACGTAACAGGTGAATCAAGACAATTACATGGCACTATCAACGAACAAAGATAATCTGAAAAAAAAAGAAAAAAAAAGAAGCCGAGGTCGATTTTTGGGGGCCAAAATTGGTGGAAACAATATAAAATAACTGTTTCAGTTATTGCGCATGAAATGAACAATAAATGAACAGCCAACATTTCTGTAGGTATGTCCAATATAATAATAAACCCAGTGACAAGGACTTTGCAGCGTTTTTAATGTAATATTTCATAGAGGCTATCAATATACTTAAGGACGTACCTAATGCTTGAAACATCTAAAGGCCGCTCAAATCGATTTCTTATAAATACCTATGAGATATTTTGAATAATTCATAATTTCATCCTCATTTTAGATCCATATATTTACTGTAACACATACCCCTGAATCCTCAAGAATTCATTAAAAAAAGTTAAGGAGCTGTGATTTCCCTTTAGCAGAATTATACATCAAGTACACACAATAATACATTCATGATTTCTGACCTTTGGGTAATCACTAAGTATGGCCTTAAAATACGGCTTTCTACACTTTCCCAAAAACGATTTTCCATGATTAATTTGTGCTCTTTGAAATTTCGTTCAATCGGGACATTATGTTATGTATTATTAAGATGTAATATAACCACTCAGAATACATTAGTCGGTTACAAACGTCGAAAAAATTAACAGTTAACAATAATAATAATAAACAATGATGAAAATAATAATAACAATAATGAAAAATTAACAATATATAATTATATGAAATAGAAACAATTTGAAGTGAATAGGGGACATCAAGAAAGTCCTGGATGGTGTTGCACTTTAAAAAAAATGTAATAAGTAATCGATATTATATTTGTTATATTAGTAACATAACAACTGAGTTTAGCCCCATTAAGCAATATTACTTTATAGCAATATGTATTACTTATCTACTGAGGAAGCCCTCAGTTTTCTTCTCAAATGGTGGATGGACTGTTCGCAGGGCTGTTTGCATGGTATTACTGGCTGGAGATTCTGTACAAGGTGGTTCGGGTGGGTGACTGCTTTATAACGGGGAACGAACGTTTGAGCACGTTTAAGTTGCTCGTTTTTACTGCATTTATAAAAATGGTTGAGCAATTTTCACAACTACTCTCTTCATACGATTAAAAAGTATTAGTACGTTTTGTACGTCAACGTTCAAACACCAGGTACTCTTTACAATGATAGTTTAAATAATTAATATTATATTATGACTAGTGGTCTGCGACCAATATTCCTTCCTCAATAACAACATTCTTTCATGCATTTATGGGTGTTTCAAGTGGTATAATTGGACCGCGTTATGCAAATACCTCTCAAGTGACAAAATTTCCAAAATCGAGTTTTTGGTATCGTTGGATTCGTCTCGCCGAGTAGAATCGATTTCTTTGGGTATTAGCGCCCTCTTTTTGTTATAAAATGAACCATTTCCTAATATACTAAGCGACATTCACTAAAAAAGGCATTTTGAATTTCGCAATTACCTACTAAGCGCCAAACCATGAGAAAAGTTATGCAATTACCAAACAAACGACACATGAATTGGTTGTTAGTTTGGATTTACGTATCTATTTACCTGGAACAGCTGCGAGCGCCCTATTTCACTGTATCTTAATAGGTTTTGGTTTATTATTCTGTGAATAATACACCTATGTAATCGCTCAGCAAAAAATTTTTATAACACCCCCTCAAAATTTTTTCTATTCCGTTTCAAGGTGCGTAGATTCCAAAAATGCAATGTCCGTCCGCCGTATCACATGTTTAGGCTTCATTTTCGGTCTAAAACATTTGCTCTTTCGCACACATGCTCCATTTGGGCCCTAGTTGTGTCCCGAAACTTTTCAGCCCGATCGGAATATACCCAGGGGTGTTATGAATGAAAATGTGTATAAAAATAGGTACCTACTTTTTGTGTTTTAGTAACATGTTAGTAAAATGAGCTTTTGAGTTATCGTTTTCCATGTTTTTGGGGACGAGAAGACCGAATATGAAGTCGATTTTGACCAAAGAGTGGAAAATCGAGGTTCTACCAAACGTTCAGCTCCCAAAATTGATTTTTTTATGACTCAAAAACCTGGAATGTCAAGACCATTAAATGACACTACCAATGATCAAAAATAATATGAAAAAAAAAGGAGCGTACCTAATTCGTGTTTTGTGGGCCAAAATTGTGGATCAGAAATAGCTTTTTCGGCTATTTCAATTATTTCACATGAAAGAAACAGAAATGAACAGCCAGTATTTCTGTAGGTATGTCTAGTAGAATAATAAACCCATGTGACAAGGACTTTGCAGCGTTTTGCGTATCTCGTAGTTCAGTGAGCTGGCTGCAAACACGGGAGATCGAAATAAACAACGATCTCCCATTCAATATTGTATTTAGAAAGTCCTTCGATGAACCAGGACAGGAAGTAAATATAATGAAAGGGGTTTCAAAAACCCGCGCCTCAAACTTCAATATATTTGACTCTCCACTAGACCCACTATGGCCGAATGGGAAATGCGTGTCACAACCCATGTTGAATGACTTGCGAAGCATGCTGCATCTCATTCCCAAAGTAGACCAGCCATTTTATACAACTTTGATTTCCGGAGAAGACATAGAGGACGATATAGATGGACTCGATGGGCGGCTGGATTTTGAAATAGAAGAAGAGTGAAACGTTTATTGACCATAGTCTGGCTATATTCATCAACCATAGCCTGACAAATTTGATACTCCACACATTCCTTTTTAATATTCTCCGGTGTTCATATTTTATTATAATAAGTGCTCGCATTACAGTAAATTATTTATTTATTTAAAATGGAAAATATATTCACAAGTGTTCATATTTTTCACTCTTTATTATCTATATAACAAAGAGAACAACTTGAACTGAATGTTCCATCCCCATTGTGTGACCATTCAAAAAAGTAGGCAGATGAAGAGTACAGGGAATTTTTTTTAAAGAGTTATACGTAATAAAACGATGATAAATATCATTATGCATGAGTGTAAAATGTACAGTGTGTAAAATGATGTGAAGGGCTGGCGCTTAGTCGTCATGGTTTTTCATTTAGTTGAATATAGATATGCAATAACCTAATAAGCGACAAATTGGCGGTTGTTTGGCTTTTGCGTATCTAGCTTTTAGCACTTTTTGGTTTTGCAAATAGCTATTAAGCGACAATACTGCTAGATGGGCTGGTTTTTTGGATTTTTTTTGTTTCGACGCCATCAGCACACCAAAGTTTACGTTACTACGAAGTTACGTTAAAATCGGCCGAAAACAACGCTCTCCAAACGTAACAGTCGGTCTAAATCTTTTTTCGCGATTTCCTAAAAAAAACTTTGCTGTCGCTTAGGAGGTATTTGCATAACGCGGTCCAATTGTGAACGGTATCGATCGAGACGGAAGGTTTCTCAGTGCAGATAATAATAAACCGTAGCGTAAGACTTTTGTAGAGTTTTGAAATTCAGCACCAAATAAAACCGGCTACAGGCGTTCCTTCGTCCTTCCACATTGCAGCTTTCATTTTGGTTTATTATTTTCAATAATGAACCATTGGAATCGAGCAAGGAAAAAAAAATCTTACCCCCCTCAAAATTTGATGGTTTACGTTTCAAGGTATGCAGAATCCAAAACTGCAATAAAAATATTTCTGTCTGTCCGCCGTACGCCGCCGTACGCCGTACGCGTACGGGCCACTTTTCTTAGTTACCATGAAACAAAATTGATGAAATTCGGGTTATACGTTCCGTTCGGGGTCTAGTTGGTCCTCGAAGCTCGACGTTACTGTCAGTCATCTCTAGGGGGTTCAAAATAGGGGTTTACATTTTCAGAACGCCGTAGCTCGAAAACTTCCGATAGAAGGGTATGGTTTTTTTAACGTTATTAAATTAAGGTTGAGCTAAACAATTTTTTGAGACCACCCGGAGCATCGTACGTCCAGCCGTTCGTGAGCACCAAAAAGTCAACACGATCGTGAATCAAACGGTATAAATCCGGCCCAGATATTATCATCACTACGGAGCATCTGATTATAATCAAGGATGGCTGTATGAAGTCGAGTTGGTTGTTCTGCGATATTATTTCATTTGACAAGTGGTGGACTATTGGATTTTGTTTGTAGGCACTTCTGAAACTTGAACAAACGTTGAAGTATTTTTGATGTGTAAATTATTAAACAATGGCAAATTATTACACACCGGCAAATTATTACTCAACGGTGAATTATTACACAGTGGCAAATTATTACACAACGGCTCATCTACCCAGAAGGGGCTGGATTTTGTTGATAGGTACTTTTGCAACTTGAACAACCGTTGAAGTATTATTGATGGGTAAATTATTACACAATGGCAAATTATTACACACCGGCAAATTATTACTCAACGGTGAATTATTACACAATGGCAAATTATTACACAACGGCTCATCTACCCAGAAGGGGCTGGATTTTGTTGATAGGTACTTTTGCAACTTGAACAACCGTTGAAGTATTATTGATGGGAAATTATTACACAACGGTTCATTATTCTATTTCCGTAGAAGGGGAACCTATACAGGTAAATTATTACACAACGGTTTAGGTAGGACCTTGTAACGAGTACGGGGTTAGGTACTAACCTACGGAGGGTCCGCGATCTACATAATATGTATAGAATAGTACATAAATATATGTTATATTATAGAAGGGTTATCTATACGGAGACCTGTGATCTGTAACAGGAGGGTATTCTGTACAAAATAATAAACCGTTGTGCAGGGATTTGCAGCGTTTTTTTGAGATGTGTCGATACGTTCAACATCGAAGATGGCAAATGGGAAGAATGGAATCTTTTTTTCCGGATTGTTCCACTCTTTCTACCATTTCTTTTCTGACAGGCGGTCGGAGAAAATTCCGCCCTGCTGACTTCATAAAGTTCGGTTGATTTTTCTCGACCTCTGACTCTGGCGTTATTTGGATAATACAAAGGATTAGAAAACCAAGTATTTCATAGCACGAAGCTGTACGCAAGTCCATAGTGATTCTGCTTCGTGGACGGAAATATTTTTTCAATTGTGCAAACCTAAAGAGCGGAAGTGCGGCACCTTTCGACCGCGTAACAGAAGATTTTTATTTTTTTTTTCATTTAAGCAATTTAAACATCTTTTCAGAATTAAGTTCTTAGTTTTTCGTCTCCAACACGTACGTTCCTAAAATGCCATGAGGCTTCCCGGGGCCTCAGATGCCTTCAAGTGAAAACAGAAGAAAAAAATTATTTGTTGGATCCCCTCCAGTTGTAATTGTGTTTTTACGTTGCCAATATACCCCGGCACAAGGGTTTCTGTATCACACCGTCCAATATAATGTTTACCTATACTGTGCCGAGAGGTCTATGGTGGCCTCACTTAATGCAAATACAGTGGCTCCCGCCTACATCGGACACGGATATAACGGACACCCGCTTATTTCGGACAAAAGCTGGAGGGACGGAATGGAATGCCATTTCACATACGAAATCGCCCGCATTTATCCGACATTTTCCCGCTTATTTCGGACAAAAAAAAAAATTCGTGGAAGAGGCCTTGTAGACATACAACTTTTATCCTAACTGTGGTGAGTTCTTCGCTACGGTGAGTATTTTGTTCCACATTACCAGTATGAAGATTATATTCAAAACATGATAAGCCTTAATAAGCACGAAACAGCGAGTGATTCTTTTTTTAACCCTCTACCACAGCCCTAACTACATATAATTACTTATGTATTCGTATTCGTCGTAATAAATTGTAAGTAATCTTTTTGGCTAAAAAAGTTTTTTTTACACCTCCCGCACATACCGGACGCCCGCATCGCGTCCGGACATACTGCCTTCTGACGGATGTGTCCGATATAAAGGGGACCCACTGTAGTAGTAACTACTCGACGATTGAACGGCCTTGTTGTTCTAAACACCTGAGTAAGAGTAATACCTATCAGAGGATTGTAGTGAGGATCCATTGTATTATGTATTGATTACATTGTGCCGAAGCCGTTTGATTTCGAGTTAGGAATTTCTTTCTTTCTTTGTGCCTTTTTACCATTTTGTAATGTGTTCAAATTCCTATTGATACCGCTGAGGATGGATAGCGAGTGATTAGAGGTGAACTTACAAATGGAATTTGAATATTACCTGAAGTTTTCGTAGGTGGGCAGATGGCCCTGTAAACGGCTTTGCACAGTACCACTACAGGTTTAGGTGTCGCTGGGCTGGATAACTGCAGCTGAAAGGCTAACAAAAGATGGTGCCTGTTGGCTACCGGAATTTGTGACTCTACGTGTGTTGGAAGTTAAACAAAAGGAATTCAGTAACACAAAAGAATTTATTCAATGAAACAAGCATACAAGTTCACGAGGTCGGTTGAATTGATATAAAGAGCAGTGAAGTTAAGTTAAATTCGCGGATGGACGGGATTCTACTATACAACGCAAAGGGATAATTATACTTGAAAATGAGATTACAGGTGGTGTGGCAAGATGTGAATGGTCGTTGGTCACCAGATTCGCTGTCCTAAGGCTGGGTTCAATGGGTCCAGCGGGAAGACTTTTGGGGTCAAATTCAGCAGGACTAAGGCTCAAATTTAGAAAAGTCGCCAGAGGCACTGAAACAAAGCAGGACACCGTCCTAGTTACTCTCAGAATACAGGTGTGCCTGGAGAACGCCTGAAGGGCGCTTTTACGTGACAAGTGCCGCCTAAGTACCAAAAGTGAATTAATGGGGCTTTGGGTCTCACCTCCTATTTCCGTCCTGGCTCGCCTAGGATGGTACTTCTCTAGGATCGTCCTGGGCTCCGGCGTCGTCTTCTCCTGTAACAGGAAGGGGATTACGGCAGCATCTTGAGGTGGGTTCCAAGGGTTCGCCGAGTGCTTCCTGGCCGTGGTTGGTTTGGCAACGATCCTTCTCTCTTTCGGTCTCTCTCTCTCTCTCTACGACGGTTATTAAGAATATTGCAAAGGGGCAGTCAAATTTCAAGTTCCAAGTCACACTACTAAAACTGGGTTCACAATGGCTCTACTATTACTCTACACTATCTCAGGGTCAGCTCTCAGTTGTGGTCTCAGGTGTGTTGTCTCAGTAAGGTCTCCGGGAAAGTGTCATGGCGGTAGGGAGCGGGGATACTTATACCCGCCGTTCCTCTAGCTGCGCCAGGGAGAGGCGCAGAAGGCTCTTGCTCCTACCGCCCGAGTCAAATTCTGAGCAACCGCCCGAGTCAGTGGCTCCTTTCCAATTTGCGCCTGAATTTGACTACAATTTAAGTAAATCTATTGGATAAAGAGCATGAACCAAGTACCCCAGTACGGGAGGAAACACTCGTCTCGGCGACTGGTGAGGAGCACAGTGAGGTCAGTTTTAACAGAAAATGAGTTGAACAAAAAATCGAAAAAAAAAAGAAACTGCAATTCATCCTCGGACGATTCGCTCAGCTCGTTCGTCGAGTCTGATGTTTCGGATATCAATGCAATTTCAGTCTCCGATTTTTCCATTGATTCAGACTCTGGCTCATGAGATTTGTCTGATTCCGACGGATCGGATGAGATTGGTATTCCAGATTTGGGTCAAACAACCTCACACGAGATTCAGCAGGAGCTGTGGTTTCCGCATCTTCCCAGTCACCTTTTTAACAGTGGTTTGAGGTCGACGGGTCACATTTACAAAATTTCGAGCAATGTGAAGCAGAACCCACCTGTGTTTACCATTCTGGTTTGTATCCCGAAAATCCGGCAGCCCTTCAACCTCTTGATGTTCAACCTCTGTAGCGGATATTTTGCCTGCTCTAGAGTATTTGAAGGAAGAACCAAAAACAAAATGCAGTTTGAATCTTCCCTCCCATCGGTTCAGGGCCTGCCGCTTCGGATCACTGGTGACAGGGATGCGGTATCCTTACTTTCGCGTGAAGCATTCAGTTTTCTCCTAATTTTTATGTCAGTTGAATTAATTTCAACATTTGAAATTATCACCAAATGTCTCCTGAATTTTTACTTATCAGTTTTGGGAATCCTAGGTGAAGATATTTAAATTCAGTGAACACTGGATTTTCCAGAGGGGAGACAAAGAGAAAAGTTTTTTTTTACGAGATGGAGACAGGAGATCAGTTCTGCTGAGGTTGTTGGCTTTTTCTTTTGAGAGATTTTGCGTTCTACTTGTTGAGTTTCCTGACTGTTTGCATCGACATTTCTTCGCCATTTCGTCAAGCTACTGCGCTGTTATTGCGAGAAGAGTTTGTTTCGCTCAGGCATCCACTTTCCTGCAGAGGTACGTGCCTCTTCGATCTTCAGCGGGAGGATTTCATCAGATCTTTGGGTCCCTGCGAGAAATCTTTTACTGCCTTGCCGAATTTAGGCATAAAGCTGAGTTCTCAAGGCGGTTTCCTCACCTTTATGTTTGAATCTTGCAAACACCCATCAGCTCTATTATATAATAACCGTTGTGATAATAATTTTTGTGAAACACATATTGATAGCTAGTAACTTGTATTTATTTATTTGTAACTTGTATTTTGTTATTTGTATAGTGTTAGTTCGAGTCAAAACCCAGGCCTGGTACTGCTATTATTATGATGAGACTGAACAATCCCAAGTACCTGCTACAGACTGTAGCACTAGTATCCATAGTGTGCCTAGAGGGTGGAAACCAGGAATCCGCTATTTCTGCCAAACTGAACTTAGCTAATAATAATAAAATAAAAAGAAAAAGAAAAAAGGGTTACAATTTTGGCGCCCAACGTGGGGCCTGGAATAGCTTGTTGGCACTGCTATCATTCAATAATTTCCTTCAACTAGAACTTTATTTCCGAAATGTTTGATGTAATGAGTTTACGAATTAATGTTATATTAGTGAGTAAGTAGTAATTTCACATGTCGATTTTCATAGGAGGATAATAGGATTTATATAACTTGTTTTTTTTTCACATTACTTGTACAATTTCTTGTCCTGTGTCCATAAATTTTGAAATATGGATCCTTTCAAATTACATGAGGACCAGATTGTCTCTGAGTTAAAGTTGCGAGGTGCAAGGACTGATGGAGATAATGTCAGCTTTCTGGCAAATAGACTGAATGTGGAGCTGCTTCTGGCTAGGGATGTTGTGTTGGTTGAGATCGATGTTGCCAAGGAGTTTGATTATTGTCGCAATGGATTAGAACAGTTAACTAAAGAAATATCCGGTATTAGGAGCCGCAGTAGAACCCCTAGAGTTAGGTCTATCCAATCCAAAATCATCCACCTTATAAATAGGCTAAACAATATCAAGGCTTATAGAGCAGATGCTAGTATTGCTGCTAATGATATGATTGAGGGAGCTAGAGAGCTGGTACAAAGAATCGAAGTGCTGCTCACCTCTGGGGATTCTAGTGATAGCGAGGGCGAGCCATTGAAATTGGATCCTAATCCAAAGGGAAATGCTCCATCGAAACCTGGTGGAATTGTCAAGCCAGTTGGTGAAGTCCAGCAGCCTGTTGTTGTACAGTATGTGGAGCCTAGGGCTGAACCTGTATACAAATGGAGAATCAGGAAGTTCAGTGGAGCTGACCCCGACTACATTTATGATTTTCTTGCGGAGGTGGATGAGAAGGCCAGGACTCGTTCAGTCACACCTGAACGGCTGTTCACCGAATCCGCAGAACTGTTTGAAGGAGAAGCTTTGTTGTGGCACCGTGATGCTGTGAAGAGGGTTAATTGTTGGAGGGATCTTTGTAGGGAGTTCCTTATAGCATATCAGGGCTACGGTAATGACGGACGGCTACGTGAGCAGATTAGGGCGACAAAGCAGTCAGACTCACAGGGTATTGATGTCTTCTTGGCCAAAATATGTGGTATGTATGATCGATTGGAACGTGAGGTTGCTGAAGTTGAGCAGCTGGAGGAAATTCTGCGTAATTTGAATCCTTTCTTGAAGGAGAAGTTGATGATGGTTCCTCTTCAGTCTGTTCAAGATCTGCGGACTATGGCCAGACATGCGGAGTCAGGGAGAACTAGGATGGGTGATTTGTCTGTTCCTCCCTCGGCAGTCGAGGTGAAAAGTTGTTATCCACGTTCTAGCGGAGTTGGAGTCTCTGCTGTCCAGGATTCTGTCCAGCGGTCCCAAGGCGGTGCTCGTGATTTCAGTTGCTGGAACTGCCAGTCTCGCGACCATGGGTTCAGGTCGTGTACTGCTCCTCGTAAGAAATTTTGTTTCCGCTGCGGTATGAACGATGTTACCTCTCCAACATGCCCCAAATGCACAAGTCAGTCAAAAAACGAGTAGGCAAGCACTCGCCAGGAGGTCAGCCAGAGCTTGCCGTTTGCACTCAGACCTCAGAAGAATCCTGTAGTTTTGTTGCTAAATCAAGAAATAATGATCCTCGTCCGTTTATCAAACTTTCTCTTCGTTCTAATGGTGCTGTTATTGGATTGGCTGATTCTGGGGCTCAGGTCTCACTCATTGACTCGGGACTCTTGGGTTCCCTGCATGCATTGAACTTGTATACCTACGCAGTGCCTCATCAACATATACAAACGGCTGATGGTTCCAAACATCCTGTAAACAGGGCTGTCCAGTTGCCTGTGTGGGTAGATGGGAGGGAGATAATGTTTCCTGAATTGGTGGCGCCTAATCTTGTGCCCTCCCTGATTCTTGGTGCCGATTTTCTGCGCTCTTTCGAGATCACCATAAATTTTGCTGACATTTCTTGCCAAAGTGGTTCTAGTTCTACTGCTGGGTTCTGTGCACTTGCTGCGGAGCATGACCTAGATCCCGGTCAGAGGGAATCGGTTGAAAGGATCTATCAGAGGCTCGCAAGGCTTTCAGAACCTGATGAAGATGGAAAGTTACGTGCGACTAATCTCATGGTTCATGAAATAAGACTTATACCGGGTACTCTTCCTATCAAGCAGCCGGTTAGGCCAGTCTCTGGACCTGTTCGTCAGGCGCTGCATGAGGAGCTTGACAAGCTTATCCAGCTAGGCATTGTGGAGCCGAGCCAATCCCCTTGGTGTTCACCACTGGTTCTGCAGAAGAAGAAGAACGGCACTCTGCGCGTCTGTTTTGACGGGAGGAAACTGAACAGTGTTACTCAGAAGGACTCCTACCCGTTGCCTCATATCCATTCCACATTGGATATGTTGAGGGGAGCGAGGTTTATTTCCAGCATTGTCCTCAAGAGTGCATTCCATCAGATAGAGTTGTCTGAGGAATCTAAGCCACTTACCGCCTTTGCTGTGCCCGGTAGGGGTCTCTGGCAGTACAAGCGGGTGGTTTTTGGTGCTGTGAATTCTGCTGCTGCTTTTCAGAGATTATGTGATGCCGTCATTGCTGGGATCGATAATGTTTTCGGATATTTGGATGACCTGATTCTTGTATCTCGCACTGCTGAGGAGCATATCAGGTTGCTTAATACTGTTATCGATCGCCTGGAGCAGGCAAACCTTACCATCAATGCTGAGAAATGTGAGCTGTTCCGTTCAAGCCTGATGTTCCTTGGGTTCCTTGTGGATTCAGATGGTCTTCGAGCATCCACGGATAAGATTTCAGCAATCGTGGATTTTCCTCATATGAGGACTCAGCAGGAGGTCCGGCGTTTCTTGGGTCTCTGTGGTTATTACCGTCGATTTGTGCCAAATTTTTCAAAGGTTGCCAGCCCTCTGACTGACCTCCTAAGGAAGGGCCGAAGGTTCACATGGTCCCTTGAATGTGAGCAGGCTTTTGCCCGGATGAAGACCCTGCTGACCAATGCTCCAGTTATGGCGGTCCCAAATTTTGAGCTTCCTTTCTTTGTGCAGACCGAAGCTAGTGGAGAGGGATTGGGAGCTGTTTTAACCCAAAGGTTTCCTGATGGAGAAAAAGTTATTGCGTACACTTCTAGAAAGCTCAACAAACTTGAGAGATCTTATTCAGCAACGAAGTTAGAGTGCCTCAGCGTGATTCATGCTATCCAGCGTTGGAGGATGTACCTGGAAGGCTGTAAATTCACAGTCATCACAGACCATCATGCATTGCGGTGGCTGAAAGAACTGAAGGATCCCAATCCACGTCTGACTCGATGGGCCCTGAAACTTCAATCATATGATTACGAGATAGAGTACCGAAAGGGGAGCCTCAACAAGGTACCAGACGCCCTTTCTAGGGCCCCTGTATCTCCTGCATGTGCGTTTCAGTTGGTTCCTGGTCAGGTTAGCGATGCCTGGTACCTGAAAATGATGCGGAATGTTGCCGGTAATCCTGATGAGTATCCTTTGTGGAGGATCGAAGGTGGACTCCTTTATAAATTTCTTGCTGATCGTGATGAGTTGGTGAATACGTGGAAGATGGTAGTCCCAAAGGAACAGAGAAACCAGTTGTTGGAGCAAAGTCATGGGTCACCATCTTCTGGCCATTTTGGAGTTTTTAAAACTTTAAAGCATATTGCAGCAGACTTCTATTGGCCAAAAATGCGACGGGATGTCCAGTCTTTTGTTGCTAGGTGTGCTGTCTGTGCAGCATTTAAAACACCAACTACAAGACCAGCCGGCACTATGGGTCTTCATCGCGCGTCGAGGCCATGAGAGCTCATTGCTATGGATTTCACTGGAAAGTACCCACGATCTCCCCGACGTAATGAGTATATGTTGTCGGTGCAGTGCCTGTTCTCCAAGTTCATTTTGCTTTTTCCCATGACCAACTGCAGAGTTGCCAACTTGGTCAAGTTGTTGGAGGACAAAGTATTTTGTGTATACGGAGGTTCCATTGGGTATCGTATGCGACAACGGTGCTCAATTCACATCGCGACAGTTCACTCAACTGATGGAAGATAAAAATGTGCAGGTGCGATACACGGCTCTTTACCATCCACAGGCTGACCCGGTGGAGAGAGCTCATCGTGACCTAAAACGCATGATGTGATCTTTTATGCAGGGCCACCGATCTCATGCACGTTGGGATGAGTATCTGCCTCAATTTCAGCTGGCTATCAACTCTTCAGTGAATGAGGCAACGGGATATGCTCCTGCCAGCATCTTCTTCAATCACAGGATCCGTGTTTCTAACCGTGATCCTCCTCCAGAGTTCGTGGACATAGATGAACCCCAGGCTGCTGTTCAGGCTAATCAAGACCGTGTTGCAGAGTTGCATCCTCAAGTACAGCAAAATATTGATAAGCAGTTCTTGAGGAACAAAAAAGGTATGATGGCAATAGGGACCCTCGCAGCTACCGGATTGGTGAACTGGTATGGCACCGCACTTTCCCTCAGTCCTCTGCTGCTAACAAAATCAGCAAGAAACTGTCTCCTAGGTATGTTGGGCCGTTTCGGGTTGCAGCACGACATGGTAACGTTGTTTACGGGTTGGAGGACGCGAATGGTACCAGTATTGGGAAATGGCATATTCAAGATCTTCTTCCAGACCGAACTGTATCCATGGACCCCAGAGGGGATGACTCCAGTGGAGATTCTGAGTAACTGGTACCCATAATTGCCTGAAACATGGTTTATAAACCAATATTTTGCAGTGCTGCTTATATAATCGTGTGGTTCTTCCTGTTTGATTTCGCCTGCTGTTTCCTGTTCAGTGATGCTTCGTCTGGAGACATTCTGGTATTCTCTGAGGATTTCCTGTGAAAATCCTTTCGTGGTAGGGAAGGTATCTGTAGCGGATATTTTGCCTGCTCTAGAGTATTTGAAGGAAGAACCAAAAACAAAATGCAGTTTGAATCTTCCCTCCCATCGGTTCAGGGCCTGCCGCTTCGGAGCACTGGTGACAGGGATGCGGTATCCTTACTTTCGCGTGAAGCATTCAGTTTTCTCCTAATTTTTATGTCAGTTGAATTAATTTCAACATTTGAAATTATCACCAAATGTCTCCTGAATTTTTACTTATCAGTTTTGGGAATCCTAGGTGAAGATATTTAAATTCAGTGAACACTGGATTTTCCAGAGGGGAGACAAAGAGAAAAGTTTTTTTTTACGAGATGGAGACAGGAGATCAGTTCTGCTGAGGTTGTTGGCTTTTTCTTTTGAGAGATTTTGCGTTCTACTTGTTGAGTTTCCTGACTGTTTGCATCGACATTTCTTCGCCATTTCGTCAAGCTACTGCGCTGTTATTGCGAGAAGAGTTTGTTTCGCTCAGGCATCCACTTTCCTGCAGAGGTACGTGCCTCTTCGATCTTCAGCGGGAGGATTTCATCAGATCTTTGGGTCCCTGCGAGAAATCTTTTACTGCCTTGCCGAATTTAGGCATAAAGCTGAGTTCTCAAGGCGGTTTCCTCACCTTTATGTTTGCATCTTGCAAACACCCATCAGCTCTATTATATAATAACTGTTGTGATAATAATTTTTGTGATACACATGTTGATAGCTAGTAACTTGTATTTATTTATTTGTAACTTGTACTTATTTTGTTATTTGTATAGTGTTAGTTCGAGTCAAAACCCAGGCCTGGTACTGCTATTATTATGATGAGACTGAACAATCAATCCCAAGTACCTGCTACAGACTGTATAAGCAGTTTGAGAAACCTTATGCCTAGTATGTTGAATTTTGCTACAGCCCAGAACACTGGTGAGTCCTAGGTTTAAATTTCTGTATAAAAGAAAGGAATAAATTATTTTGAAGTATTCGAGATGGACATTTGGTGTTTTGGTCCGTTAACTCACAAACACCTGGCGCCCACATAGTTGAAGGAAACTCTTTATATTATACTACAACTAGTGTCCATAGTGTGCCTTGAGGGTGGAAACCAGGAATCCGCTATTTCTGCCAAACTGAGCTTAGCTAATAATAATAAAATAAAAAGAAAAAGAAAAAAGGGTTACACCTCTTCAGTGATGCAGAAACGAATCGTTATGCTGGCACGCGAATGGCTACCCGCACAAGGAATATACGACTTGATGCCTAACACAAGAGAAGGAATACCATTTTTTTTTGTACATGGGTTTAGTGGTTCATCCTAAACTTTCGGATTGTTGGAGCAAGAAACGGTGGTGTAGCAATGAGTTCATAAGAAAAAGTACTGTAAGTCGTAACAGATTCGAGCTACTGTTGAAATAAGTACATTTTGCGAATAACGAAGATGCGGGCAAGGGCAGACTCCATAAAATCAGAGAGTTCACCGAGATTCTCTAAACTTTATTCCAACGGAGTTGTACTCCAGGCGGTACTGTTGCAGTGGACGAAAGTTTAGTACTCTATAATACCGTGTAAAGGTCAGCTAGTATTCAAAATGTATACCTCAGAAGATACATCGATATGGGATAAAGTTGTTCAAACTGTGCGATCCCTTCTGGGTACACATTTCTTTATATCATTTATAGCGGGAAGTCAGCCTTTTTCTCGAAAGGATTTCTTACGCAGGTGATATTGAACTTGGTAGAACCTTACCTGGATTGTGGGCGTACAGTTGCAGTGGATAATTTTTAGACGTCCATATCACCAGCTGATGAACTATCGGGCCGAAAAACACACTTATTGGGAACACTAATATAAGAAGAGCTGCAGACGACTGCCATCAGAGCTAAAGCTGAAGCTGCTTAAACGAGGAAAAATGTGTGGGCGCGAAAACAGCAAGGGCATAGAAGCAGGAAAATGGATGTCCAAAAAAGAAGTTCACTTCCTCACTCGAAAGCACAAACTCGATTTCGAAGAAGTAACATCTAAATCTACAAAGAGAACAGGGATCAAGGAGATTAAAACTACAGCCAGACTAGATTACAACGGATTATAACAAAGGAAAGGATGGTATTTTGATCTGTAAGATAAACTCGCGAGTTATAAAACTCCTTTGCGCCGAACCATAAAATGGTACTGTGGTGAAGGCATAGGTGAAGGGGCGAGGGTATCCACCACTGGAGGCGTTAGGAGGAGTTTTGCCCAGTTGGTTACGGCCTGGAAGGCTGCCACCACTCTGGGATCTTTTATGCGGAGGAGAGCAAGATGAGGAGCGAGGTGAGAGGTCAGCGATTTGATGTGAGCATAGAATGAGTTAGAAGGCAAAGGAGGCGAGTTTTTATAGTCCTGGGACTATCCTCCCTCCATCCTCCATACTGGTCGAGGATGGTGGGGATCCCCTCCAGGTCTCTGGGGCCTCCTGCGTCTGCCACTTCATTCCCTGTTTTATTTGTGAGATCTTAATAATAAGGAGTGATGTTCTGGGAGGATATCACGACAGGTACTATAAGGGACTCGAGTCGATGCCAAGCCCTTCCCAACACTTGTCAGCCTGGCAGTGGAGACAATTGCACTGCGTTTCCCAGAGACTATGTGGTACCATGTCTATACAGATTGCTCGTAACAGGGTGCCAATAAACTAGCATTTTTTCTAGGGATTTTCAGCTGAGTGAACCTGTTGGGGCAACCTCTACCAATTTCGATGGAGAGATCCATGCCATTGCCATAACTCTACAGGAAATAGCCTCGTGTCACTGCCCTAGAATAGTCCTACTTATTGACTCAATGAGGGCTATCCAGGCTGTGGGATCAAGCGGGAAGATTGATTCAGGTGACGTTGGTTTGGCCCGTACCCTGATTCACTCCACTATGCATTCTGGAAGAGGTTTAGCTCTCCAGTGGATACCATCCTATGTAGCTATAGCAGGAAATGAAAGAGTAGACCATCTGGCTGCAGGAAGGGTTAAAGAAGAGCCAGCCGGTCCAATTGCGTTGTCTTGGGAGCGCCAAACGATTAATTAGGGACGGTTACATAGAAGAACTCCAAAGAACAACGACGGAGGAAAGTGGTGGGAGGTTGTGGCAGCGTCTCCATGATCCTGCTGGTCGTATTCCATTGGAAAAACCTCGAACCATTGCTGTAGCGTGTTTCCGAGTGCTGACTGGCCATAATTTTCTTCAAAAACATTTAAACAGACCGGGAATGATGCAATCTCCGATTTGCCCATTGTGTCACCTGGAAGGTATGACAGGAGTACAACTCGCCTGATGCCCTGCGTTGCAGTACATAGGTACGTGAAAACTTTAGACCTGACGACGACAACTGGTCAATAACAGCCAAACTATATTGGGCCGCAAGAGACCGAATAGCCGCCAAGCCCACGGTTACGGCGTAAAAAACCTATAAGGTAGCATTTTAAGCCTAAACACAGCAGCGGCGAATTCTTGATTATTTTCCGACTTTTCACTGACAGACGGCTGGGACTGACAGAATTCAGAGAGGAGCTTGTAATGAGTATGGTACCAGCCCCCACAAACTCCTACACCATCTTCTGAATTTCCCAATACAAGACTATGCCCTTCTCCAACCTTAGAGAGATAGCAATAACAGAAGACTAAGAGAACGATGTAATCACTGCTACGGCAATCTTGTACGACGTTTCGGAAGAACTCGAGCACAAAAAACACACGAAGAATTACTCTACGTACTGCAATGATTGTGATACATTCATGTGTACAATGTTACTCTGACATTCGTATAACGAACCCAAGATCATCCTAATATATGATTCATATTATCTGCTAAGTCACCTCCAGAGTCACTTCATATTTCATATAAAAATTTTCAATAAATGTTTTTATTAGTTGTTTGTGAGTTTTTCTTTCACTTCTTCATTTACAACAAAGGAGGTAACATACTTGCCTTTTATCTACTCACTTTTTCCCTTGGAGTAGATTATGAGGGGTTTGAGAATGGGGGTTGATCAAAATCACAAGTGGGCAGGAAGATCTTACTTCAAAGCCACAGATTTGTTCAAACAGTGCAACCGGCACCCTCATGGCACAGGTGATTTATCCCCTCACGTGCCGTAAAGTGTGTCTACTGCCAAACTTAAATTTAAAATCTCTATTCCCAGTTCCATAGTGGTCATTTGACGCCTAGAGGCGGACACAGGATTCATCTTTGTTTGTTATTTTCAATAATGAACCTTTGGAATTGAGCATGAAACAAATTTTAACCCCCCACAAATTTTATGGTTCCCGTTTCAAGGTACGCAGAATCCGAAGATGGAATAAAAACGCTGCAAATTATCACACTGTAGCATCACCGGTTCAGTAATCATTATTAGTTCAACCAAACACCAATGGGTACTTGGTTACCATTGAAAACATTCATTATGTATTCCGGGATTATTCTCATTCTGTATTAAAATGCTATACTGTCAGTTCACGTAGATTCCATTCTTTAGAAAGCGATAGCTTGTCTGGTGCGTTATACTACAGAATGGCGACGAGGAGAAAAACAAAAGGACAGAGGGAGGTAGACCAATTTCCGGAGGCCAATCTGGAGGTAAGTCGATCCATTTCGTTCAAAGATTTCAACATTGAAAACTTCAATCCTGAAAGTGAAGAATGGGAATATTGGTATTCTCGTTTCAGCATTGCGCTTAGATCAGGTCACGTTCAGGGGAAGGATGCCAAGCGTACATAGTTACTCGCCAAGACAGGCAGTAAAGCTTTCCGCATTCTTGTCGATAATTTCTTTCCAGTTGAGTTGGAGGAGATAGAGTATGACGACCTGGTAGAGGTGCTGGCAAAGAATTTTGGCAGGAAGGACGTTTCCTTGAGTGAAAGATTGAAGTTCACTCAAATGAATAGCCATGAGGCAGAAACGGTGACAGAATATGTCGCATGATTGCGTTCCCAAGCTACGAGATGCCAGTTTGGGACGTCCCTTCATGAAAGACTCCGCGACCAACTATTGTTGGGAATTAACGAACCATGCTGGCAGCAGGAGATTTTACGGAAGTATCCTTCTGTCAAGAGTACCTTTCAAGATATGGAGGCGTATTCCCAACTATTGGAAAATGCTAAGGTACAGCAACATAAAATTCAGGCCTGCAAAGCTGACGGAAACCTCGTTCACCGAGTCAAACCTTTCAGCTCATCCGCACGCAATGAGACGCCCAAAACTGCTGTTACAGCATTGCAACAGGGGGTTCATTGTTTCAAGTGTGGAGACGCATTACACAGAGAAGGGACTACGTGTCCAGCTATTGGCAGAGAGTGCCGGTATTGTCATACCTTAAATCATTTCGCTCGCGTATGCATGAGAACGGGGAAGGTGAAGATTAACAGGAAACAGCTAAGGGCTCGTCAGGTGCAGTAGTTATCTAATTCGGATCCAGATGAAGACCATGTTGAGCTTATTAGGAAGCTTGAGAAGGGTTCTGAAGCATTCCTTTCCATTAGAATCAATGACTTGCCTGTTGAAATGCTTTTCGATTCAGGAGCTTCCAAGTCAGTTATAAGTGAAGGTATATGGAAGTCGATTGGTTTGCCGAAGTTAAAAAAGGCGGCTAGTCTGGTGGCATACACAGGGTTGAAACTGGAAACCCTGGGGCAAACCATGGTCAGAGTAACTGGCTTCAACAAAACCATCGATCTGCCGGTTATTGTAACGAAAGCCGCGGACGTTCCGCTATTTGGAATGAATTGGATTTTGGCGTTCCAATTACCTCTTCCCAGAGGAGCAAAAATCAGGAAGACCGGGGAGCTCAGGGCCGAGCACACTGCATGGATTAAAGACAGTATATCAAAATTGCAGAACGAATTTACCGAAGTCTTCAAGGAGGGGACTGGGACTATTCGGAATCACAGAGCAGTTATTCACTTGAAAAGCAATGCTGAACCGAAACTTTGTCGACCGAGAAGAGTACCATTTGCATTGCAAGGGGCTGTTGAACAAGAACTCACTAGGTTGGTGAACACTGACATTTTGGAACAGGTAGACCCTACGGTCACCCCAATCGAATGGGCTTCACCACTGGTGATATCCATGAAAGCTAACGGGAAGATACGGTTATGTGGTGATTTTAAAGTAACCATTAACCCATGTATTTATTCAGACCATCACCCGATTCCCACATTTGAAGATTTGGTTACGAAACTCAATGGAGGAACCGCCTTCACAGTTATTGATCTCCGCGATGCTTATCTTCAGATGGAAGTGGCGGAATCCTCTCGGAGGTATTTAATAGTGGCCACCCATAAAGGGTTTTTTAGATACAAACGTTTGCCATTCGGAGTTTCATTTGCCCCGGGGCTATTCCGACGAACCGTGGAACAAATTCTATCTGGAATTCCAGGGGTTGCCAACTATCTTGATGACATTATAATAACAGCACCCACAAAAGAGGAACACTTTTCACGTGTGCGGCAAGTACTTTTACGCCTTCAACACTCCGGACTGGTAACACAGCAAGACAAATGCAAATGGTTCAAGGACGAAATCGTTTACCTCGGTCACCTCATAGACAAACATGGAATCCGACCAACAAAAGAACACATCGAAGCAATATTGAAAATGCCAGACCCACAGAATGCAAAGGAGTTGAGATCACTCTTGGGGTCATTTAATTACTACAGTAAATTTATTCCAAATTTACAACCATTGTGTTCTCCCCTACACGAGCTTTTGTGCAAAGGAAGGAAATGGCATTGGTCATCCGAAGAGTCCAAAATAGTACAGTCTATAAAAGAAATCCTGCTGTCAGCTGATTACCTGGCACATTATGATGCGACTTTACCACTTATACTTACTACTGACGCCAGCGATACCGGAGTTGGGGCGGTACTTTCTCATCAATTTCAGAATAATACTGAGAAGCCCATAAGTTTTGCTTCCAGAACATTGACGCCAGGTGAGAAGAGGTATTCGGCTTTAGACAAGGAGACGTTGGGAATCATATTTGGACTAAGCAAATTTTGACAATACTTGGCAGGGAGACGTTTCATAATACGAACTGACCACAAGCCTCTGGTCCACCTTTTAGGCGAGAAGAGTGAGCTTCCAAAACTTGCAGCGAACAGGTTAACAAGATGGGCTATGGTATTATCCGGATTTGATTATGAAATTCAGTATCTGCCCGGCAAAAATAACCCAGCTGATGCTCTATCAAGACTTCCGCTGGGGACAACAAAAGCTTCAGATCATGAAGAAGAAGGTGCATTACTGGGTGCAAAATTATTGACAGTTAGGCTAGAGGATGTCGCACTGACTACAAATCAACTGAGAAAGACAACATTGAATGACAAGAAATTAAGTCAAGTAATGACATATATTCAGCACGGATGGCCTCAACAGAAAGACGCTGTCTCCATTGAACTACACACCTTCTATGAGAAAAGAATAGACCTCTCTTACGAAGAGGGCATAGTGATGTGGCAAGGACGGTTGGTTATTCCGGTTACTTTAAGAGTGGCAGTCCTCAATGCCCTTCACGAAGGCCATCCAGGTATTACTGGGATGAGGGCAGTAGCGCGCACTCACGTCTGGTGGCCTAACATAGATCGAGATATCGAGTCTCATGTACACTCATGTTTTACATGCCAGGAATCCAGGCCTAGGGACCCTGAGGTTCCATTATTTTCTTGGTCTGTACCTCGAGAGCCATGGAGCAGGATACATATTGATTTCTGTGGGCCGTTCCTGAACAAATACTGGCTAATTGTTATTGACTCCAGCACTAAGTGGCTGGAGATATTCCCGATGGAAAGAATTACAACTTCCAAAACGATCCAACAATTAAGGGAGTTATTTGCAAGAGCTGGGCTCCCTAAAATCATTGTGAGTGACAACGGACCACAGTACACAAGTTCGGAGTTCCAAACATTCTGTCAAGCCAACAACATCAGTCACATCACTTCGACGCCATACCACCCGAAAACCAATGGATTGGCTGAGAGGGAAGTCCGAACGTTCAAGCAACGGATGAAGGCGATGAGCGGAGTAAGTGATGTGCAGTTAAGACTCCAGCAATTCCTATTTTCCTATCGAGTTACTCCGCAGCGTACTACTGGTCGCTCGCCGGCAGAACTCTTCTACGGTAGGCGGCTCAATTCGAGATTGGATCTGTTGCGGCCAAGTGTGGATTTGAACATCGACAAGGCGCTGGCTCAACAGAAAATTCACCACGACAAGCATGTGAAAACCCGTTCGTTTGAGGAGGGGGAAGCAGTATGGGTACAAGATCCCCACAGCAACAAATTCATGCCGGGGCGCATAAAAAAGAAAAATGGTATTTATTCCTATATTGTGGACGTAGAAGGTATTGAGAGGAGGAAGCATGCTGATCAGATGAGGAGGCGAGCTCAACGGCCACCCAAAGGGGGAGAAGATGTAGCATCACCGGTTCAGTAATCATTATTAGTTCAACCAAGCACCAATGGGTACTTGGTTACCATTGAAAACATTTCATATGTATTCCGGGATTATTCTCATTCTGTATTAAAATGCTATACTGTCAGTTCACGTAGATTCCATTCTTTAGAAAGCGATAGCTTGTCTGGTGCGTTATACTACACACACGACGGCTTATTATTTACCTGTGTAGATGCCCCATCTGCGTAGATCACTGTTTCCTGCTGCGTCAGTACCCTCGAGCTCCCCCCCTCCCCCCCCCCCCACAATAGGAAAGCCCTAAATCGAGTACTGGAGCCGGCCGCAGAATTAAAGTTTCTTACGAATTCGCGGGATTACATAATTCAGTCATTAATTATTTGTAGTTATTCATGAAGCATACGTTTGCTCAAGTAGCAAAAGTACGTATCAACAAAATCCAGAACAGCCATAACACATTATTCTTCAAGTGAAATCACAGAACAACCAACTCGAACTCATACAGCCATCCTTGATTATAATCAGGTGCTCCCTAGCAATGATAATATCTGGGCTGGACAATCATGTTGACGATGCTTTTCGGTGCAAACGAACGGCTGGTCGTGCAATGCTCCGGATTGTCTCAAAAAGTTTTTTAGTTTGAGATCTATTTAAAACGTAAAAAAAACCCTTACTCTTCTATTGAAAGTTTTCGAGTATGGGGTTACTTGAGGCCACTTTTGAAGGTTTTTTTGAGATTCCCGAGTTATTATTGTGTGTACCGCACTGAAAAATTTATGCAAGATAAGCACACATCACAGGATTATGATGCCGTCTCCAAATTTGCCCTAGGAGATATGGAAGATTGTAAATAATTTTTAAAAAACAGGCTCGAGTTACCCCGCGTTTCGGGTAACTTGAGCCACCTCATGTTTTTTCGCCTAAACTCATCGTAATAAAATTCCTGGAACATGTTACCCCGTCGCTAACAATTTTGGTTAGTTCCTACAGTCTCAGGACGCACTTCAATTTTTTTTTTTTTTTCAACTTTCCAATTACTTTTCACGATTTTTTTTCTGCCTATTCACCAGATTCATCAGATTTCAATTTTCTGCTCACAATAAATCATTATGACGCTCTATTAGCTGTTCATATAACTTGATCAATTTCTTTTGAGCGAATTTTCAAAGAAAATGAAGCTATTGCAATGGCTTCGAAATTTAAATAATATAAATTTTTGGAAATTTTCTTCATAGAAATCCGTTTCAGACCATTCTAAAACGATTCCTGAAATTTAACACTTTTTTATATGTATATATATATATATTTATTTATATATGTGTCACTCCAGACGATAACTCTCGATAGAATTGAGATAAACAGCTCAAATTTGCACAAAAAATCTATCTTGGCGATCGAAAGGCTAAGTTCGAAGATGGGCGAAATTGGCCTACTCTAAGGAGGGTTTTGGCGCATTTAAAGTGCGCAAAAATTACCCAAAAATCCCCAAAATGTTATTTTCCAACAAGTGACCCCTCATTTTAAAGGTTTTTGCACGCTGAACACGATGGTGGAATCGGATTTTAGATATCTTGATCCGTTCTCAAATTAGAGCATTTAAAGTGCGCAAAAATTACCTAAAAATCCCCAAAATGTTATTTTCTAACAAGTGACCCCTCATTTTAAAGGTTTTTGCACGCTGAACACGATGGTGGAATCGGATTTTAGATATCTTGATCCGTTCTCAAATTAGAGCATTTAAAGTGCGCAAAAATTACACAAAAATCCCCAAAATGTTATTTTCCAACAAGTGACCCCTCATTTTAAAGGTTTTTGCACGCTGAACACGATGGTGGAATCGGATTTTAGATATCTTGATCCGTTCTCAAATTAGAGCATTTAAAGTGCGCAAAAATTACCCAAAAATCCCCAAAATGTTATTTTCTAACAAGTGACCCCTCATTTTAAAGGTTTTTGCACGCTGAACACGATAGTGAAATCGGATTTTAGATATCTAAATCCGTTCTTAAATTAGAGCATTTAAAGTGCGCAAAAATTACCCAAAACTAGGATAATCTTTAAACTCTTACCCCCACCCCCTTAGAGTGGTCAGATTGAAAAATGTGAGAAGTATTAATTGAAGACGAGAGTTCGAAGCAAAAAAGGGGGAGGCAAACGATTAGTACAACTCCTTGAATTTACCCACAGCGATCAAATAAATAAGCACTTAGTACAATTACGTAATAAACAAACGGTAGAATCAGGATGGACAAAACGTACAAATTAAAATAAATACGAAGAGAATATACATAGAAAACCAAATTTTAGACCGAAGTTTTCCTTTATTCAAAACCATAGCCATTAATTCGAATATTTCTTTGAAAATTCGCTCATTAAGTCATGCTGCATGACTGATTTTTTCCTTTCTCCTAAATCTACCTATTTGACATAATTATACAATTTACAAATTTTACAGTCTTAAAATTTATACATTCCTTTAATGTAATGTTTTTTAATTTCTAATTTAAATTTATTCTTGCTTTTGAGTGCTCTTAATTTAATCGGCAACTGATTAAAAAGCGTGGAGCCCCTAAAATCATACGCAAGCTGAACTGAACTCTCAGGACGCATTGCCCAGTGGCTCTCGTACCGCCTTGCTCAATGAAATCCCATTTGTTGTCACAGAGCTCTCGAAAGATTTTTATTGTGGACATTTTGTCTCTAATCTCCTTCACTGGCAGAACTCCGAAGTCTCTAAAGACCAGGTGGGATGGATACCGACTATTTTTCTTAAGGAGTACCTTAATGATGAGCTTCTGGGCTCGATATACGGAGTTTAACTGTTCATTCGAACATCCTCCCCACCCTACAATCCCGTACATGATGGTCGACTGGACCATCGCATAATAAAATAATTGGCGACATTCCAGCGGGAGAACCCCCCTCATCTGCCGGCATACGTATACCAGCTTCCTCAGTCTTTTCACCAGGTTAGCTACATGCGTGTCCCACCTCAAATTTTGGTCTATATCAATACCAAGATATCGAGCCGTCCGAGTTTGTTTAATTACAGGGCAGTGGCAAGAGGTACGCGCAATGCAAGTGGCAACATGACATTTGATTCCTCCAATTTGAGGTACTCCCGAAGCTGTCAGCGAAAAAGCAATGAAGTTAGTCTTAGAAAGATTCAGACGCATTCCCATGTCCTGGAAACTATGAGCTAATTTCACCAGACCATTCTCCACTTTCTGGATAGTATCCGCCCAGTTATATCCCGTTACCACAAGCGCGGTATCATCCGCAAAGGCTATTGTTTCACCTTCCAAGTTCAGTCTCAGAATCTGTTCCAGGTATATATGATGAAATATACAGGCCCCAGAACCGTACCTTGGGGTATCCCACACCTGGATGGGAGAGTTTCACCCACGGTATCGTTTATCTTAACGCACTGGCTCCTTTGATAGAGGTAACTTCTTGTCCAATGGACAAATCCCTTCGAGATACCGTTGTTTTTGACCGCAGTCAATAGCTTGTCATGTCGAATCGTGTCAAATGCCTTGGCCATGTCCATGAACACAGCCATAGCCTTCTCACCCCTATCCAAGGCCCTCAATACCGCCTTCGACATATGGGCCACCGCGTCCTCCGTACTTCTGCCAACACGAAAGCCATACTGACTGTAGTGATGTGTTCTCTAGTTTACCATTACGTTACCTAGTTTCAGACCAACTCGTGAATCCAAATATTTCAAATCATTATTATGTACACCTTTTAAGCGATTAAAGCTCACATTTTGAGTAAAGCATTTCAATTTAATCGCTTAAAAGTATGGAAAATTCTCTCAAACCGAGGCGGTTCGAAACACTCCCGGACACGCCTACTGCAAGCAAGGAATGGTCGCACTGGTTTGCGACGTTCGAAAACTACGTAGAAGAGTCAGATCCCACTATCTCAGAGGCAAAAAGGAAGAAGGTTCTGGTAAATTCTTTATCATTCTCAATATACGAATTCATTTCAGAATGTACAACATACGAGCAAGCCATCAATACACTCAAAAATTTATACGTGAAGCCAAAGAATGAGGTATTTGCGCGATTTATGTTATTAACTAGGAAACAAGGAGATAACGAATCCATTGACCAATATCTCCAATCGCTGAAAGCTCTAAGTAAGGATTGTAATTTTAAAGCGGTCTCTGCGGAGGTCAATCGCAATGATCTGATTAGGGATTCTTTCATTAATGGCCTTATATCGTCTGAGATCCGTAAGCGTCTTTTGGAGAATAATACACTTCCTTTGGAAGATGTTGTTGCTAAGGCTCGCGCCATCGAAGCCGGATCCCGACACGCCCAGTATTACATTTCCCAAGCACCTCCCCATGCATCAACCTCCGCATCCACTCACCCCGCGCATTCAACCTCTTCGGATTATTCAAATGAAGCAGTTATGCTATTGAACAGGCAGAAAACAGTGAGGAAGCAGGAATCGTGCTGGTTCTGTGGGAAGTCCCGACATCCTCGCTCAGAGTGTCCAGCCAGAGAGGCCCTCTGTCAGTCATGCAAGCGTAAAGACCACTTCGCCATAGTCTGTATGTCCAAAAAGAAAACTTCCTCTGCTACCTTAGCTAGCGATGAAGCTTCAGCGACGATTATTGCTGCAAACCCCGGGCTCCTTCGTAGGGCTGTTGCCAGGGTGTCATTGGGAAGGGGGCAATTGCCTCGTAGACACAGGCAGTCCCTGCAGCTATGTCAGTGAGGAATTCGCCACCCTACACAAAATTCCTATTATTCCCGAAGCTCGGAAGGGATCGATGGCTTCTACGTGTTATTCGGCTAATATTACAGGTTATTATTATAACAGATCTCAAGCTACTTAATCACTCATACACTAATCTCAAACTCTCCGTCCTGCCAAAGCTCTGTGCCGATGTCCTCCTTGGCCACGACGTATTCAAGGATCACTCAAGCGTAACATTAAATTTCGGAGGTACAAAGCCGCCGTTAGAAATATGCAGCGTATCACAAGTAAATATCGAACCTGTTCGCCTCTTCACCCATCTATCTGACGACATCAAGCCTATAGCTACAAAGTCCCGGCGGCACAGCCAGAGAGATTTAGAATTTATAATCGAAGAAGTCAGAAAATTATTAGCAGACGGAATGGGGACTAGGAAACTCATCAACTGGAAACTCATAAAAAAAAATCGTAGAATCGCGTTTTTGATCAGTGTCCCAACTGGGTTGGAAACTCGTCTAAACTTCATGTACTAGACACTCATCGAAAAATGGAGTCCAATTAATTTATCCGCTTAATTCAGTGATAAGTCAGTACAATTTTTTTTTTCGACTAGTTTCCAGCCCTGCCGAGACACTCCTCTAAAAGTAGCTTCAGGACACTCATCGAAAGTAGCTATCGGGACACTCATCGAAATGTGGTTGAACCCTGGGAAAACCCTGAACTACCTGCTATGATTACAGGTGAAGAATGTTCGCGGACCATTTCGGTGTGAAGAATATTGTAGGGGTTGAAAAGCGAGAGCAGTAAACAGTACCGATAACGTTGAAAATTAGTTCAGGTATGATGAAATGTGGATATAGGTGCCACCCTTATATAGGGAATCGGTCGCTGGGTCAGGCAAAATGGACCAATAAGGGCTTTAATACACGGGGTTATATTCCGGGGTTAGTGGCCAGTCTCGAAAACAACCCATTAGGGAGCCGAGGAAACGCGCAATAGAAGATTAGTACAGCAGTACGAATAATAAGTAGGTATCCAAGTCCGGTGGACCACGTGAGGTGGGTCGGAACAGGTAGTGAGGGAGCCCTTCAAAGTTAGATGACTGTCCGTTCGGTGGCTTTCCCGTTATGAACTTTAGATCAGTTTCCACAGGGAACAGGAAACTCATAAAAAATGAATGATATCTAGTTTTTATCTTCCAAATTAAAATCCCAATGTTCGATTTCATATTTTAGACGACGTTCCCATCCATTCGGTTTAGACCAGTGTCCCACCCTATGAGGAGACTCCTCGAAAAGCCTTGAGCTCGCGTTTTAGATGAGTTTCCTGTTGATGAGTTTGTAGCGACCAGACGGAATTATAGAGGAGAGTCAGTCACCTTGGCGTGCTCAAGTCCTCGTTGTGGAGAATGAGAATCGCAAAAGGCGTATGTGCATTGACTATTCCCAGACCATTAACAAATTCACAAATCTTGATGCATACCCAGTTCCAAACATCGATGAAATGGTATCTCGAATTGCACAAAACACAGTATTCAGTACGCTCGATTTAAAGAGTGCTTACCATCAGGTCCCAATTCATGAAGCTGACAGGCCATTCACAGCTTTTGAAGCTGGAGGGTCCTTGTATCAATTTCGCGTCATTGCTTTTGGCTTGACGAACGGTGTAGCTGGATTTCAACGCTTCATCAATAAAATCATACAGAATGAGAATTTAAGCGGAGTTTATGCATATATCGACGATGTCACTGTTTGTGGCAAGTCGCAGGAAGAGCATGACACGAATCTGAAGAAATTCCTGGAGGCAGTTGTCGTGAGTCCCTCCCGGGAACACTCCACTAGTAACTTTAAGCTCTCACCAACATTCTAATGCCAAACTTAGTTTCCGTCAATAAACAAGTGAGTGGGGAGACAGGCCACAGAACCCAGGGTACACAACCTGGGGCCCCACCACCAACCCCTAACAGGGGGTTGGAGGGAGAGGCCTCCAGTTCCTATAAAACCCTGGATCCTGGGGCTTTAGCCTCATTCGACACTTCCTCTAACTAGCTCTCTCTCTCTTCTCTCCTCTACCTTGCTCCTCCTCCCAGATGATCGGTGGATTACCGCCGCCTGGGAAAACCTTCTCCTCTCTGTCTAGATGATCGGTGGACTACCACCGCCTAGACAACACCTCCTCTCTCAAAAGAACCTAGATGTCGGTGGATTACCGCCGCCTGGGCAAATTCCTACACTCACCTCTATCTCCTCTTAAAAGTCGTAGATGATCGGTGGATATCCGCCGCCTGCGTCTTTTCCTCAAGCCACCGTGATGAACCAAATTCTAAATTCATCACAGCAGTGAAGAAATACGGTATCACTCTAAATGACGCAAAATGCAAATATTCACAGACTTCCATTAATATTCTCGGCCACGTGATATCTAATCACGAAATCAGCCCCGATCCTGATAGAATGAAGTCTTTGATCGCTCTTCCCCCTCCTGTGGACTCTAAATCTTTACAGCGGGTATTAGGAATATTCGCCCACTACTCCAAGTGGATTTCAAAATTCTCAGAGAAAATAAGGCCCTTGATTCAGTCTAAGTCATTTCCGTTAGCCTCTGATGCAATTGAAGACCTGAAAACAGCTATTGCGAATGCCGCAGTAATAACTTTGGAGGATGGGGTCCCGCTTCAGATCGAGACGGATGCGTCCGACGTCACCATTGCGGCTACGCTTTCACAGAGGAGCCATCCAGTTGCCTTCTTTTCGCGTACACTATCAGCAAGCGAGAAAAATCACTCTGCAATAGAGAAGGAAGCGGCTGCAATAGTAGAGTGTATAAGAAAATGGAGACATTTTCTCATAGGCAGGCATTTCACAGTAGTCACAGATCAGGAAGCCCTATCATTCATATTTGATATGTAGCATTCAAGTAGAATAAAAAACGATAAAATAATGCGATGGCGTTTGGAACCATTAGCGTTCCAATTCGACATAATCTATCGGCCAGGGAAGGAGAATGTTGTAGCGGATGCATTATCAAGAGTTTGCGGTGCCCTCACCAGTGAATCTCTTTACTCCATGCACGATGCCTTGTGTCACCCAGGTATCACCAGAATGTTTCACTGGCTACGCAGTCGGAACCTATCGTATACATTGGATGAAGTGCGCAGAATGACCAACGCTTGCCCTATTTGTGCCGAAATCAAGCCGCGATACCACCGGAAACAGCCTGGCATATTAATCAAGGCTACACAGCCTTTCGAAAGAATTAGCATCGACTTTAAAGGCCCCTTACCCTCTGCCACAAATCGTCCCTATATCTTGACAGTGGTCGATGAGTATCCAAGATTCCCTTTTGCCTTCCCCTGCAAGGACCTCAGCTCATCCACTGTGATAAGATGTCTTATGGAGCTATTCACAACATTCGGTATGCCCGCATTTGTTCACTCGGATCGCGGGGCATCCTTCATGTCACGCGAAGTGTCGGAGTTCCTCCACTCTCATGGCACCAGCACCAGTCACTCCACACCGTACTGTCCCCAAGCTAATGGACAGGTGGAAAAAATACAACGACATCGTGTGGAAAGCAATCTCACTAGCGTTGAAGAGCCGAAGATTGAAGAACACGCAGTGGGAGCAAGTCCTACCCGACGCTCTACACTCCATTCGTTTCCTTCTGTGTACTGCCACAAACTGCACCCCACACGAGCGGATGTTCCATCATCAACGCCGCTCGACATACGGAAACGCCCTCCCCAGTTGGCTAAGTGAGCCAGGAACTGTGCTTCTTAGAAGGCATAATCGAACAAACAAGTACGAACCGCAGGTGGAGGAAGTCCATTTGATAGAAGCCAATCCCGAATACGCACTAGTACGCCATTCCTCAGGCAGGGAGGATACCGTTTCTCTCAGACACCTGGCACCTCGTGGGGACACAGACCTCCACAGAGAGAGCCCACCAGATGATTCTTCGATCCCTGTTCCGACTCCAAGACCAGCTCTGATGGATGAAGATCTGGCACCTCCTCCTCAGAGCTACGCACGCCCAGAAGGTGATCTGCCGCCCTCGCAAATCCAGGAGAGCAGTCCTGCCATAGCCCTAGATGCGCCCAGACCGACGAGAAATGTCGTCCTCCCACTTATTTGAACGACTATGAGACTTCCTTCCAACGGGGGAGAATGTAGTGATGTGTTCTCTAGTTTACCATTACGTTACCTAGTTTCAGACCAACTCGTGAATCCAAATATTTCAAATCATAATTATGTACACCTTTTAAGCGATTAAAGCTCACATTTTGAGTAAAGCATTTCACTGACTGTCACTTATTATGCATTTTTCTTCAAGATAGGCGACCAGAAACTGCTTAGCGAGTCGCTCCAGAATCTTAGCGATAACCGAGAGCATAGAGATAGGCCTGTAGTTATTTAGCTCCTGGGGGTCCCAATTTTTAAGTAATGGAGTTATGAGTGCACTTTTATAAGCTAAAGGGAAGCGATTATGCCTGAAGCTAAGATTTGCCAGGTACGCTATCGGTTTGGAGAGCTCATCAGCGAATGCTTTTACAATCTCCGTGTCAATATCATCTATACAAGGACTTGTGCCCCCTTTTAAAGTAGAGATTACTTTCTTCACCTGATCAGAAGTTACTTCCAAGAAGGGTTCATTTTCATCAACCGAACTGTCTGCATTGAGCCCTATGACTGGCCTATTACTAACTGATTCTGCGATTCCAACTCCCATGTTAGCAAAGTACCTATTCATTAAATATGTTCGCCACTGCTTTAGGGTCCTCTTTTGTTTTAATTGTACTGTAAATAATTTTTATCGAATGAATATCAGTGTCGTGAGTCCCTCCCGGGAACACTCCTATAATATTAAGTTCTCACCAACATTCAAACGCCAAACTAAAGCTCCGTAGAAATAAAGACGTGAGTGGGGATACGAGCGACAGAACCCAGGGTACTCAACCTGGGGCCCCACTACCAACTCCTGACAGGGAGTTGGAGGGAGAGGCCCCCAAGTACTATAAAACCCTGGATCCTGGAGCTCAAGCTTCATTCGACACTTCCTCTAACCAGCTCTCTCTTCTCTCTCTTACCTTATCCCTCTCAGATGATCGGTTGACTACAGCCGCCTGGGAATTTACCTCCTCTCCTCCTTGTCTAGATGATCGGTTGACTACAGCCGCCTAGACAAGCACCTCTCCTCACCTAGATGATCGGTGGATTACCGCCGCCTAGGTAAATTCCCTCACTCACCTCTATCTACTCCCAAAGTCGTAGATGATCGGTGGACTACCGCCGCCTGCGACTTTTCTCTCCTTCACGCCACCGTGATGAAAATTCTAAATTCATCACAGTGGTGAACCCGACGTTCACTCAACCTTCTTTCCCACCTCATGTGTCGCCCCCAGTCTAGTTCGGTGTCCCCAATTTTAAATTCAAATGCAGCTTTAAACAGTCAGTGTAAATTCGCAATTCTTGGCCCCTCACCGCTCAACTCCAGCTCTCAACGCACCTCCGCTCCCGCCGATTGCGAATTTAAAATTCAGAACTAACTCATTTTGAATTTTAGTTACAGCCATGGACCCGAACTCACCGACGCCGCCGCTCCTGCGACCAGCCACGCTGCAGCCACCCGCCGCTGTGACAACTGACGCAACGGCCCCGACTGAAAACCCGTTCACCACCCTCTCACCGCCTGGCTCGTCCGCCTCGACCTCCGCCGCCGCCGCCGCCGCCGCTGCGGCCGCAGCCGCCACCGACGTCATGACGGCGTCCGCATCCTTTCCTCTGTCGCTGCCCCCCTTCTACTCGCACGACCCCGCGCTATGGTTCTTCCAGGTGGACGCTGCGTTCTCGGCCGCCAACATTCGCAGCCAGAAGACTCGGTACTCTCGAATCATCTCATTATTACCGTACGAAATCCTGCTCCAGACGTCGGACATCTCTCCCGACGCCACCGCTGCGTACGACGACCTCCGCTGCCGCCTCATCAACCTGTACCAGCCGTCGAAAATCGCACGGGTCGCTGCGCTCTCACAGCCTCAACACCTCGGCGACCTCAAACCCTCCCACCTCTACCGACGGCTGCGACACCAGCTGCAAGGAATTATGACGGCCGACATCGCACGAACATTCTGGTTGCGCGCTCTCCCCCACCCCATACAGATGGCCCTAGCCAGCCACCTCGACGGTCCCGATGAGCCCCTCCTACGACTCGCGGACACCGTCCACGACTTGGCCGCAGCGGCCGCCGTCGGCGAGGTTCGTGCACCCCGTCACCCCCCACCTCTACGTGACCGCACCAAGTCCCGCGATTGCAACCGGCCCTCCTCCCTCGACAGACGTCGACCCACTTCAACGGATCGCCGGCGCGACCCCTCCGCCGACCGCCGACGCCAGCGCTCGCCAGAACAACGGACCACCCCTCCCCGTGAGTTACGGAGGGGAAAGTCCCCAACAGCCGCACCCCACTCCACTACTAAACGCCCCACCAGATCTGACTACCTCCCCGCGGACCCCCCCCCACCGGTGTTTCTACCACGTTAACTTCGGTGGGGAGGCCCGCAAGTGCAAACCCCCCTGCTCCTTCCCCTCCAAGCAGGGAAACGCAGATGCCCGCCGGTAAACCCGGCGGGCCCCACTCCACGCCAACACGGGGGGGACCAACGCCAACCCCCCCCGGCCACCATCTCCACCACTACGCCCAAGCGTCACGCCTCCTACGCCGCCGCCACGGCTGCCAACCTCCAGTCATCCAGCGCCGCCAAACCCCTACCAGCCACCACCGTTCCCCCACCTCGGACCGTCCACCCCACGCCCGCCGCCAGGGCTACCAAACCCCCGGCCGCCACTCACGCAGCCGCCACCGTTCCCCCACCCCGGAACGCACCCGCCACACCCACCACCAGCGCACCCAAAGCCCCGGCCGCTACATCAACAACCACTCATACACGCCATTCCCCAACCCTCCAAAAAAAATGACAACCGCCCCATAACCTGGACCCCCCAACTTACCACCTCCTTCAAAATTTGCAAGCAGGACCTAGTAGACGCCGCTCTATTAGCCCATCCCGACCCTCACGCTCCTCTTTCCATCACAACCGATGCGTCCGACTGGGCCATCGGGGCAGTGCTCCACCAGCACACCGGCGCCACCCCCCAACCCATTGGCTTCTTTTCCAAAACATTATCCCCCACCCAGAAAAATTACTCCACTTTCGACAGGGAACTCCTCGCCATCCACGAAGCCATCAAGCACTTTCGTGACTTCGTGGAGGGCAGGCAGTTCTCTGTCATTACAGATCACAAGCCCCTGACCCACGCCCTCCTCCAAAACCGCAAATCCGCCTCCCCGCGTCGCCTCCGGCAACTCGAGTTTATCGGACAATTCACGTCCGATATCCGATACTTGCCGGGGGCTGACAAGTGCGTGGCGGACGCACTCTCCCGACCCACCCCTACCCCCGCGCCGGTGGCGGAGTTACTGCCATTCCCCTCCCCCCAATCCCTCAAAAACAAACAGGACCCAACCTCTGACCCCGCCCTTTCCAACCTCATTTCCGCATCCAAGTTGGAACAGCTGCCTCCCCTCCACCTCTGGTGCGACGTAACGGCCGATTCACCGCGCCCTTACGTCCCACCAGAGCTGAGGCGGCAGTTGTTCTTACACTATCACTCCCTCCACCATCCCGGCATCCGGGCAAGCCGGGACCTTATCAAAACGCGGTACTTCTGGCCCCACATGAACACAGATATTCGTAACTGGGTTCTAGGGTGCCAGAAGTGCCAGCAATTTAAGGTCTCGGCCCACCCCCATGTTCCTCCTTAACCTATCCCCGACTCCCTCCCGTGGGAACACGTACACCTCGATCTAGTAGGACCCCTTCCCCCATCCGAGGGGAAGAAATACTGCCTCACGATGATCGACCGTGCCACCAACTGGGTCGAGTGTATTCCACTCGCCCACATCACCGCGGACGCCGTCGCAACGGCTTTCCTCAATCAATGGGTTAGCCGTTACGGTTGTCCGCGAACAGTCACGGTCGATCAAGGGAGGCAGTTCGAATCCGCCCACTTTTCAGATCTCCTCCGTTCCCTCGGGATCCACAAAATCCACACTACCCCTTACCACCCCCAATCCAACGGGAAAATAGAGCGGTGGCACTCGGTCCTCAAACAAGCCATTTCAACATCAGCCACTTCCCCTTCTTGGACCAAAACCCTCCCCTACATTTTACTCAGCCTTCGCACATCAGCCCGTCCTTCAGACAACACCAGTCCCGCACAAAATGCCTTCAAAGACCCAATACGTCTACCGGCCGATATTTTCACTCCAAATCACACGCCGTCAATTAACAGGGAACCACTACACTCAACAACACCGACAAACGACACCACTTACCCAAAACGCTTTTTCACCGCCACACACATGTACCTGAAAGAGCCCGGCATCCGTAAAACTTTTCAACCCCTTTATGCCGGGCCCTTTCAAGTCATCCGCTCAACACAAACCACCGCGACCCTGTTAATTGACGGCAAACCACATACAGTCCCGTTAGCCAGGTGTAAACCCGCACCTGTGCTAGCCCAACCCACAAACTCTATCAGTCTCCCGCCGTCCGTTCGCAATGTCACATCGCCTTTTCCCCACACACCCGTCACCTCCGTCGCCGTTTCCGGATTTCAATTCGGATCCGGAAATGGCGGCAATACTCCGGGACGTTTTCGTCCCGGACCCGCTCTCCCCCCTACCCCTTTCGCCCGGGCCCCCATCACCGCTTCCGTTCTTACCGCCAAGGATCACCGGACTACCTCCCCGGCCCCGGCGGTGGAAGTACCCCCAGTGGCGGATACTGCGCGAATTTCGCGCAGCACAAGCCACCGGGGTACACCCCCCCTATGTACCCCCATAGACCCCCTTATGTCTTCCATCCTCCACGAGTTCCGCCTCGCGGAACTCATGCCCCCCCCACCCCCCATTCAATTCAAAAAACCCGCCCCCCATTCAGATCAAAACCCCACCCCCCATGCAAATCAAACAACCCCCCCCCCCCCCAAACAAACCCCCGCCCCCCAAATTCAAATTTCACAGACCCCGTTTTCAATTTTCGACCCCCCCGAAACCCATTCCTCCCCACCACCCCCCATAACCGTAGCACCCCCAACACCCCCTACCCCCCCAAAACCGCCGGGGATATCCACAATAGTTCCCGCCGGGACAAAACGGCCCGGGCGACGGAACGGACGGAGGGAGCGCCCCCGACAACACCACGTCCCGGCGGCCCAGTAACCCGCCCGAGCAATCGCGGCGGGGCCTTGAGATCGCGGGACAGTGCTTGTGTATCATATGCCCACACGCACTGTACCGCCCCTCACAGCCCCACCGCGGCCACCACTTCAGCAACACACCGCCGGGACAACCCCACACCACACGGGCGCACCGGCGAGGCGGAAGATCCTCCCGATGGATTCTTCGTACCGCTATCGGGGGACCTTCCGCATCGCCGAGACGCCCCCTCACTGCACACCTCCACCTCACACACACCCCAATTCTCACATACACCCAGGAAACGGCGGATTACTGCGGCCATGTATATATTTTGTAAATACTGTAAATACTGCTTAATTTTGTACATACTTCTCAATTTTATAAACGCTGTTCAATTTTATCAATACTTACCTGTTCAATGTTGTAAATATCATTTCAACTCTCATCCTGTAAATATTCTTACCTATGCAACTATTCTTCTACTTATGCTATGTACCAAACATCATTTCCACTCTCATCCTGTAAATATTCTTACCTATGCAGCTATTCTTCTACTTATGCTATGTACCCATGTCACCTATGCTACTGTCTAGGATTACCTCTTATACCACACTTGTTATCGTACTACCTCTATATATAATGTCTAGAATTAAGTTAACCCCTGTCGCCTTCAGCTCCACCACTTGTTTGCATCGGCCCTCAGCCCCTGTCACTTTGCGCCTTCAGCTCCACCTTTTGTTTGCCGTAGCCCTCAGCTCCTGTCACCTTGCGCCTTCAGCTCCACAAATATTGGTTCAAACTGGGGGGACCTCTGTCGTGAGTCCCTCCCGGGAACACTCCTATAATATTAAGTTCTCACCAACATTCAAACGCCAAACTAAAGCTCCGTAGAAATAAAGACGTGAGTGGGGATACGAGCGACAGAACCCAGGGTACTCAACCTGGGGCCCCACTACCAACTCCTGACAGGGAGTTGGAGGGAGAGGCCCCCAAGTACTATAAAACCCTGGATCCTGGAGCTCAAGCTTCATTCGACACTTCCTCTAACCAGCTCTCTCTTCTCTCTCTTACCTTATCCCTCTCAGATGATCGGTTGACTACAGCCGCCTGGGAATTTACCTCCTCTCCTCCTTGTCTAGATGATCGGTTGACTACAGCCGCCTAGACAAGCACCTCTCCTCACCTAGATGATCGGTGGATTACCGCCGCCTAGGTAAATTCCCTCACTCACCTCTATCTACTCCCAAAGTCGTAGATGATCGGTGGACTACATAGCACAATAGCTCCGAAGTGGTCAGTTATCGATGACCTCCACACAACCGACACTGGATGCATGGAGCTAGAGCCTCGGAAGTATAATATGTGGTCTATAGTCGACTTGCTATCGACAGTTTCCCGCGTATATTTATTTATACACGAAATCAAGCCGTACTCTGACATAGTGTCTAACAGAAGCGATTTTATGTTATCATTATTATTTGGACCAATGTTAATGTTCATGTCACCCGAAACGAATAAAGCATCGACACTGCTTGATTGTATTTTATCTATTTCTTTGCCGATTTGCTAAACGAATTCCTGCGTAGTTTCCACATTCACATTTTGACAGCGATACACACCAATGATAGCCATAGATTTTCCCTTATATTCAAAACGTAGCAGTAGACTTGTCGAGCCAGCGATGTAGACTTCGGAAAATCTGACGTTTCTACAATCTTCATGCATAAAGACGACAACTCCCGAGCATTTATTCACATAATTTGTAGTACAATAATACTTGTAGCCCGGAAGCACTAATCCCAGGGTTTCGCTCGAGTTCCAGCATTCCGTTAATAAGATCGAGTGAAATTTAAAATTACAAAGATTTAAGTATGAGGTTAGTTCATCAAAGTTCCTATGTATACTTCTAATGTTCATATTCAGCAACCTAAAATAAGTATCTTTACCGACAATTGAATTGAATTCACTGACAGAATGGCAGATTCTTTCATCGATTAGCCTGAGGTCATCAATATCTTGAATAAGGTCGTTAGACATAGTGTTAGTATAAATTCAGTTCGTATGTAGGTACTCATCAAATGTTGTTACAAGCCGTCCAGACCCTGAATGTCCCTGAGGATTTTCGCGGTCGCGCCTTCATCTCTTCTCGCATAGATCTTTCCGTACTTGGACCAGACGAACTTCACTCCCAACTCCCTCGCCCGGATCTTCGCTCTCCGCAGTAAATCCGCTTTATCGGCCGTCAAGAAGTCGCCCAGATAGAACCGCTGTTTCTCCCAGCCCGCTGCCAGTCATTTCAGTCAGTCTTCATTTCTTGTTTCTTTTTACTTCCTGCTGCCACGATCCGGTTTCTGCATTCTTCCGATCCAACATCAACCAATATTTTCCGGGAATAGTCAGCGGTTCGTTTTCCAACTCTGTACGCCTTCACAACTTGCATCTCTTCCTTCAGAAGTCCTCCAATGGCCTTCACGATCTCCACACAATCCTCATTTTTGGACTCCGGAATCCCTCGAACCTCAAAAAACGTTTTCCGAGCTTCCTGCTCCAGAAATTCTACTTTTGTGGTCAAAGTTGACACCACTTCATTTAGCCTTTTGTTGTCCACTTCCAACTCACGAATCCTCGCCTCATACCCATTGAATTTCTCACTGATGAATTCTACAGTAGCCTGCAGATCCGTGAGTTTATCTCCAAAGTTTTCAATTTTGGTCATTTTCATTTCAAGTGACGACATTTTGCGCATCAATTCTTTGAGCATTTGAGAGTCCGTTAAACTCGCATCAGTAGTTTCTTCGTCAGAGCTATCCGAATTTTCCGACTCCTTCATGCCTTGGCATCTATCGCACTTCCAGTGCTCCTTAACTTCTTTCCTCATTTTTTTATATCTATCGAGTGACCCCGAGCGTGTACACGATGGATGAAATGCTGATTTACACTTTGCGCATATTGCAGTTTTTTTAGGCGAATGAAGGTCACGGGAACACTTCGCACAATCCATTTTATCATCCATGTGTCGCTATCAAGGCGGAATCCGACCTGAGGATAACTGATTTACGGGGCGATAAGACGGCGATGGGTGAGACCGCAATCGGAAAATGCACTACAAAATAGACAGAGATCACTCCGATAAGAAAACAGAGAGACCACTCGACGGAAGCCCGACAACTCAACTATTGCGATAAGACACTCACGATGTTCACTCAACGGTGTCTCGAACACAACTGACTTAGAAAGAACCAATGACTTTATCACGACTGACTCATTTTTCAGTTCTTTTCAGTCCTCTGGCGATGTCTTCAAGAGCTTCCTCAAGCTGCTGTAGAGAGTAGTTTTGGTATGGGTGACCCCCAACCTTTTTCTTGTACGTTCGAGGCATAATCTGTAATGTAAAAAAAAGTTTCATTGTAGATTGGAACCCACGTTTGACATATGGTTAATCCGAAACCAAGATACCTACCACGTTAGTTTCAGCATTTTATTAGTGAAAACTTTCGAAGTAAACTTGGCTTGATTCCCACAGAATCCTACTAAATGTTCAGAACACACGAAAGTGCTTAGAATCACTTTTCCAGCTCGGAAAATAAGGATTTCTTTTTAAAAAAAAACAAAGTGGCTCAAGTTACCCCACATTCCGGCTTCTTTGTAACCTCAAAAAATTGTGGACTCAAGTTACCCTGCTTCCTGCACTTTTTTTATTCTTAACATTCTACAAAAAAACACTTCACGTTCCATGGAAAAATCGATTGCGACCCCAAATCTTAGATAAATTCAGAAAGAATGTAAAAACTCACCTTGACCAAGAGATGGGATCATTTAGGTAACCCAGAAGACACTTTCCAGCCAACCACAAACACGTCGAAAATGCAGCAACTAGTAAACAGCTGATAAGCCAGTGCCAAATGATTGAATCGCATTGCTACCAACATGAAAATAAAGTTTGACTAATGTTCCCTCTGGTGGACGCTGGGGGAACTCCTACAAATCAGTCATATGGCCGCTTTTGGCGCTTGAATTTGAAATCCAGCTTTGGCCTCAAGTCACCCCCCTCATGGCACAAGTAACCCCATCGTTTTTCCATGTTTTATGAAACTGTATTCCCGGGCCGGCTCCAGTACTCGATTAAGGGCTTTCCTGGGGGGAGCTCGAGGGTATTGACCACAGAAAACCGTGATCTACGCAGAATGGGCATCTATACAGGTAAATTATAAACCGTTGTGTAATAATTTGCAGTTTTTTTTTTTTTTTTTTGTCTCATTCCTCTTTCGGATTCTACGTACCTACCGTGAAACGGAAACCAACAAATTTTGAGGGGGGGTTAAAGTGTTTTTACTCGATTCCAAAGGTTCATTATTGAAAGTAATAAACCCAAATTTTGCTGAGCAAACCGGCTATTGTTATCACGACACCATTGTATGCATTTATTCAGACTGGATGAAAGGGTAAATATTTTCGGAGTTCTCATTTACAGGATGACAGGCGCTAGTCGTGCGTACTCGTTCCTTGATACTCCTTATCGACGTTACGATTGCTGCTATCGAGAAAATAAGTTGTCACAGCGATCGCTACAGTTTTTTCCTTTCTACCGATGAAATTACAGGCTTTCTCCCGTCCCGTCTCCTCCATCACCAACGGTGAAATTATAGCCTTTGAACGGCCCTTCAAATATGGAACATGCGTGCAAGTGGAAAAAAGAAAAGAAAAAAAGTGTTTCAAGTTATAGACAGCTTAGTTGCTCCATGATTGAGAAGGAGGTTCAGGTAAGAGTAAATGCAGGTAAAGAGTTAAGGATTATAATGTGGGAACCATAAATGTGGAGTGTTTCGAGCAATAGCTCGGAATATTATGATAGCGGGTTTTTGATTTGGGTTCTCGAACATGAGGTTAGTGATAGAAAAAAACGAGCAAATTATTAAACAACGGTTTATTATTTACCTGTATAGATGCCCCGCCTCCGTAATCACTGTTATCTGTGGTCAACACCCACTCTCGAGCTTCTCCAACGAAAGCCCGAAATCGAATACTGGAGCCGGCCCGGGAATTACAGTTTCATAAAACTGCGCGGGATTCAATAATTCAATAAATAATTATTTGTTGTTATTCATGAAGAATGAAGTATGACTTTTTTTGATGTTCCAAAAGTAACCATCAACAAAATCCTAAACGGCCATCCGTGATTATAATCAGGTGACCCCTAGTGATGATATCTGGGCCGGATTTATAGCATTTCATTCACGATCATGTTGACGAAGCTTTTCGGTGCAAAAGAACTGCTGGTCGTACAATGGTCCGGGTGGTCTCAAAAAATTCTTTAGTTTGAGATCTATTTAAAAACGTAAAAAAATACCATACCCGTCTATCGAAAGTTTTCGAGCTACGACGTTCTGAAAAATTCAACCCCTGTTTCACCCCTTAGAGGTGACTGACAGTAACGCAGAGCTTCGCAGACCAACTAGACCCCAAACGGGACCTAAAAAACCAATTTAATTAATTTTGGTTCATGGTTACCAAGAAAAGTGCTAAGTACAACAAGCCGTTCGTTTGCGTTGGAAAGCTTCGTTAACACGATCGTGAATCGAACGGTATAAAGCCGGCCCAGATATCATCACTAGGGAGCACCTGATTATAATCAAGGATGGCTGTAAGAAGTCGAGTTGGTTGTTCTGCGATAAATATATTTCATTTGAAAAGTGATGTATTATTGGATTTTGTTGGTAGGTACTTTTGAAACTTGAACAAACGCTGAAGTATGGATAAATTATTACACAATGGTAAATTATTACACAACGGTAAATTATTACAAGACGGTTCATTATACCATCTACGTAGAAGGGGCTGGAGTTTGTTGGTGGGTACTTTTGCAAGTTGAACAACCATTGAAGTATTACTGATGGGCAAATTATTACACAACGGTAAATTATTACGCAAAGATAAATTATTGCACAGCGGTTCATTATACTATCTACGTAGAAGGGGCACCTATACAGGTAAATTATTACACAACGGTTTATTGTTTGCCCTATGCTTCATGAACAACTAGAAAATAATTAATGATTGAATTACTGAATTCCGCGCATTTGTAGGAAACTTTAACTCCGGGGCCGGCTTTAGAAGGGCTTTCCGGGGGGGAGGGGGGGCTCGAGGGTATTGACCACAGAAAACAGTGATCTACGCAGAAGGGGCATCTATACAGGTAAATAATAAAACTTTGTGCAATAATTTGTAGCGTTTTTCATTCCATTTTCGGGTTCTACGTGCCTTGAACCGTTAAACATCAAATTTTGAGGGGGGGTTACAAATTTTTTTTCATGCTCGATTCCAAAGGTTCATTATTGAAAATAATAAACCAATATGACGTGAGGAGTCGTTTTCTATCAGAAAAAAGTGAAAGTGAATTGAGCGGTGGACCGAAGGGATCGCTGTCTGTCGCCACGCCCTGCGAAAGCCGCCAGGTACATCACCACAGATTCCATCCAACATCCAACAGATGGCTCTCACGAGAAAGTGAACAGGACTGTACCCGAACCTCCGGTGATTTGCGCTTCATTATTCTGTCGTTGAGTGATTTTTAGTGCGAGTTCTTGAGTCGTGTATTCTAAATCACACAAGGTGACAATCAGTGAAGTTAAACCGTAGTTCGACGATAGCTCATTAGAACTCCTATTGGACTGGAAGTTGTCTGATTAGGATACTGTCACCAATATTTGCCACTTTGAAGGACAAATTGGGATTTTCGATTTACAAAAGTGTGTTTGGAATGGAAGAGGGAGAAATATCGGACGACAGCATTTCAGGGTGGTCCATAATATACTATTGCACCAACTGATGAAATACTAAGATTCGACTCAAATTTAATGTGGGAAGTAGAAAACAAAATATGATAGGGATTGAATGGAATGTTCAGGATGGTCAAGAATTTATAATACCTAACTGTCGGTGAAGTGCTATGAGGGTGATTCAACAGAAGTGGATGAACAATATTCGGGTACTCCTGCGGTAGAACATTCGCCAAACACACTGATCAAAAACAAACGTCCAACTTGGTTGACAATGTCCAAAATCATATTTTGAAACCCTTCGGAGGTTAGTGCTCCTCCGCGTAGGTAGGAAGCGCTAGTGGCGTTCAGTGTTCTGGGGTTGCAACCGCGTTCCGATTCCTCTTCCTTCCTTCAAGACCGATCTCACTTAACCCCCTCAAAATTTTACTTCATACAGCCATCCTTTATTATAATCAGGTGCTCTCTAGTGATGATTATCTGAGCCGGATTTATACCGTTTGATTCACGATCGTGTTGACGAAGCTTTTTGGTGCACACGAACGGCTGGGCGTAGAATGCTCCGGGAGGTCTCAAAAAATGCTTTAGTTCGCGGCAAATTTGAAAACGTAAAAAACCATACCCTTCCATTGGAAGTTTTCGAGCTACGGCGCTCTGAAAATTTCAACTCCTATTTTTAACCCCTTAGAGATGACTAATAGTAGGTAACGCTGAGCTTCGCTGACCAACTAGACCCCAAACCCATAACCCGAATTTAATCAATTTTTTTCGTGGTAACTAAGAAAAGTGGCCCGTACGGCGTACGGAGGACAGCTAGAAATTTTTTTTATTGCATTTTCGGATTCTGCACACCTTGAAACGTAAACTATCAAATTTTGAGGATAATTTTTTTTTTTTCATGCTTGATTCCAAAGTTTTATTGTTGAAAATAATAAACCAAAATTTCTGTCTGTCCGCTGTACGCCGTACGCCGTACGCCGTACGCCGTAATTAGAACTTTTCTTAGTTACCATAAAAAAAATTGATGAAATTCGGGTTATAGGTTTCGTTCGGGGTCTAGTTGGTCCTCGAAGCTCGGCGTTACTGTCATTCATCTCTAATAGGGGTTGCAATTTTCAGAACGCCGTATCTCGAAAACTTTCATTTGAAGGGTATTGTTTTTTTTACGTTATTAAATTTGTCTTGAGCTAAACAATTTTTTGAGACCACCCGGAGCATTGTACGTCCAGCCGTTCGTGTGCACCAAAAAGCTTGGTCAACACGATCGTGAATCAAACGGTATAAAGCCGGCCCAGATATCATCACTAGGGAACACCTGATTATAATCAAGGATGGCTATATGAAGTCGAGTTGGTTGTTCTGCGATATATTCCATTTGAAAAATGATGGATCTATTGGATTTTGTTGGTAGGTACCTACTTTTGAAACTTGGACAAACGTTGAAGTATTATCGATGGGCGAATTATTACACAACGGCTCATTATACGATCCACGTAGAAGGGTTACCTATAAAGGTAAATTATTACACAACGGTTTATTAATTGCTTTATTCTTCATGAATAACTACAAATAATAATTAATGACTGAAGTATTGAATCCCGCGCATTTGTAGTAAACTTTAATTCCGGAGCCGGCTTTAGTACTTGATTTAGGGCTTTCCTGGGGGGAGCTCGAGGGTACTGACCACAGAAAATAGTGATCTACGCAGAAGGGGCATCTATACAGGTAAATAATAAACCATTGTGCAATAATTTGCAGCGTTTTTTGAATTTATTGATTGATTTTTTTCATCTTTGCAGAAGGGTGAGATGGATGTCTCCCACTAAACAATTATATTTTTATGATTAAGGGATTTTTTATTTATTCAATCATCACGTAGATCAATTATCACGTAGACTACTTGCAGCGTGATTGAAACACCTGCATGTTCATTATTATCTCTCAGTTGATTGAGGATCGATACCACGAGATTCCCATTTCTTCGTGGATCACCGCTTGACGATTCTTCGCGAACATTTTCTGTTGACACCAATTCTACTGGTGAACCTTCCACCGACTACGCGAATCTCTTCCTCCAATGGGCGGGGAAAGCTCCCTTACTACCGGCTGTTGAGAGATAGTGAAAACAAGGCCTGATCACAGGTCTTTAAGAGACTTCTTATGTTCCTCCTCACATCGGCTTCGAACTGATTCCACATCCTCTCTCTCTCAGCCCCCTCCAGTGGATACGCCGGCCACTTCCCTTTACACTTGCACTTACTCCTGGACTCTCAGGCTCAGAGACCCTGCTCGATGCTCGGGATGGAATCTGACGAGGTTTCCTAACGGAGAGCAAACAACACCCATCCACGGGGCCGTTTTGTCAAGAAGCCACCAAGGGCCGTCATCACACGAACGAAACAGCTTAGTTCAGTTTATCAGTGTGAGAAAAGTGACGCCCACGAAGGTTGAGAAGTGTCCTGTGTACTGCGGGTTAACGGTAACACTGTTTGAAGAGGCTGCAGCTGTGCTTCGTGCACTTCCGGATCTTCGGAGACAAAGCACATAATCACTTTTCTTGATTTAACTACTCACTCACAAAGTTAGGGCCGGTTTATCAATCACATTTGCAAGCCCGATTAAAGTCTGACTAAGTCAAATCTCTGATTATCACTCGCATACCCGTTTATCAATTCACTTTAGCAGCTGATTATCGCTAATCAGTGACTATCTCTAACTGGAGATCGAAGCTGTAGTTAAAAATTTAACTGCCCTGTCAAAGTCTGATTAGCGGGCAGCCATATTGCATTTTCGTTTTTTCTGTTCCTATTTGTGCCCAAACTTGGCGAGTAGCGAGTGTTTTCATTCGTTTTTTCATGGATTCTGACATAGAAAATGGATGATTAGGATTTCTCCGACGGGGAAATGAACTTGTACCTACCTTGAATGGGTACGAAATACTTGGTTCGGCAGGGAAAATACCGTATTTCGAGACATAGGATGATGTGGATTTTCACACCAGTTTCCAGTTTCCTCTATCCAAAGAAAATACACTTTTTGTTCTTTATTACTATTAATTTATTTTGTTCGTTATCAAAACTTAACATTTAACACTTGAAGGAATATTTTTTCGTGCACTATTGCAATTTGAAAAACAAAAAGACCCGCATTTGATTCCTCCAAACATAAAAAGAATACTTCATGGGTTTCCCATTGATTAGGCACATTGAAATCTTATACTAAAATCCTATCAAAAAGAATATTTCATGGGTACACTTCGTTGATTAGGTACTCTGAAATCAAGTAGGTAACAAACTTTGCAGCATGCCAAACCCACGTACGAATAGGTACATTGATCACTACATGAGCTGAATTTGTCTACGTTCGATGGAAATCTTATCTCTATCTCTATCTCTATCTCTATATATTATAAAACGCTGCAAATCCCTGCACAACGGTTTATTATTTTGTACGGAATACCCTTTTGTTACAGATCACAGCTCCCTGTATAGATACCACGTATATACGATATAATATGCACTATTCTACACATATTATGTAGACCACAGAACCTCCGTAGGTTAGTACCTAACCCAGCACTCGTTAATAGGTGCCTACCTAAATCACGACTTAAATGTTGCTACAATAATTATGTCGATGACAAACAGTACTTAAAATGGCAAAAAGAAACGGAAATAATGAAGTTCTGAACGGAAATTGTTGATTTGGAGTGGAAAAAGTTGCAAACGTACCTACCAACAAACTCCAGCCCCTTCTACGTAGATGGTATAATGTACTGTTGGGTAATAATTTACCGTTGTGTAATAATTTACCATTGTGTAATAATTTACTATTGTGTAATAATTTACCCATCAATAATACTTCAACGTTCGTTCAAGTTTCACTACCTACCAACAAACTCCAAAAGAGCCATCATTTTCCAAATGAAATAATATCACAGAACAACCAACTCGACTTCATACTCTGTGAATATAATCAGGTGATCCCTAGCAATGATTTTACCTCGGGCCAATTCCCGATTGTTAGCGCTTCCCTGGTAACGACGTTAAATGTATACAATTCGAATTCGTTCACCGTTCTGTTGAAATACTCGTTACTAGGTACCTACATAAATCACGCGTTAGATGTAGCTAAAATAACTCTGTCGATGGCAGACAGTAACTAAAATGGTAAAAAGAAACGCAAATAATGAAGTTCTGAAGGAAAATTGTTGATGTGGAGTGAAATAGACGTTCTGCGTAGATCACTGTTTTCTGAGGTCAATACCTACCCTCTTGGTCAAGTATAATGAACCGTTGTGTAATAACTTGCCCATCAATAATAATTCAAGTTGCAAAAGTACCGATCAACAAAATCCAGCCCCTTCTAGGTAGATGAACCGTTGCGTATTAATTTACCGTTGTGTAATAATTTACCGTTGTGTAATAATTTACCATTGTGTAATAATTTACCCATCAATAATACTTCAAAGTTTGTTCAAGTCGCAGAACAACCAACTCGACTTCATACAGCCATCCTTGATTATAATCAGGTGCTCCCTAGAGATGATATCCCGGCCGGTTATACCGTTTGATTCATGATCGTGTTGACGAAGCTTTTTGGTGAACACGAACGGCTGGACTTACAATGCTCGGGGTGGTCTCAAAAAATTGTGTAGCTCAAGACAAATTTGATAACATAAAAAAACCATACCCTTTCATAGAAAGTTTTCGAGCTACGGCGTTCTGAAAATGTCAACCCCTATTTTGAACTCCTTAGAGATGGCTGACAGTAACGTCGAGCTTCGAGGACCCACTAGACCCCGAACGGAACCTAGGTATAACCCGAATTTCATCAATTTTTTTTACATGGCCAGTATGGCGTACGGCGTACGACGGACGGACAGAAATATTTTTATTGCATTTTCCGATTCTACATACCTTGAAACGTAAACCATCAAATTTTGAGAGGGGTTAGAATTTTTTTTTCTAGCTCGATTCCAATGGTTCATTAATGAAAATAATAAGCTAAAAGTAGATACCTTTCATACACGAGCCTAGATGGGGTAGGTATCTATAATTTATTAGAAGAGCAGTAGGTAGTTCGGTAGAATGGCAATCACCATCAGCTCTCTGTGACGGTATATGGGAATCCCGTCCATCTTGGATGCTGGCTCTTCCCGATCTTTTTGACACGCGGCTGAAGGGGCGGTTGATTCGCGGAAACGAATCATCAACTCTCGGAGGCAACGCGTTATAATCTAACCATTTGTCTCCGGGGGCAGCTGTCACACTGCCTCCCTACCTTTCTAGAGGATGGAGAGGGGGAAACTACGCTGTATGGGCGGCGTAGTTAAACCCCTCATCTATTACATGGTAGCAGAGCGTGGTTGGTGGGTATGTGCTGGATTTTATCCTCGGTACCCCCTCCACTTTTTGAGAGCTTTTCCAGAAGGAATAGCTCTGAGGTTTTCCAGAAGGAATCCTCTTTTTAATACCCCTTTGTTTATCAATATACACTTCGGCCATTGGATTTTCTATTTTTATCAAATCAACCTCATGATTATTATTATTATTACAATCAACCTCATGATTACTACTATTAATAATATCAAACCTCATGATATTATTCTTAAGGCTGTTATGCCTGGCGTTCAACGCCTATTTTTTGTAATTTTTCCCCTTGTTTTCCCAGTTGTTCCATCTTATGATGGGGGTTAGTCACCCAGAGGTTGTTCAGATGAACTTTCCTGAATCAGAACCTCTGACAACTACTTTTTTTCTTTCCTTTTTGTCCAAGTGCGCCAAGTGATATTGATAGGAGCTAAGTTCTCCACCAGTAACAATTCTCAGTAGTACCATTACGATGGAAGCTGTCAGCTTTGGAGTTTTTCAGATGAATCTTCCTGAATTAGAACTCCATACTACTTTCAGTCCCGTGTCTAACTTCACATACTTCTTCTTCAAAGAAGTATGTTTTTAAGGGGAGGAGTGTGACGGTATATGGGAATCCCGTCCATCTTGGATGCTGGCTCTTCCCGATCTTTTTGACACGCGGCTGAAGGGGCGGTTGATTCGCGGAAACGAATCATCAACTCTCGGAGGCAACGCGTTATAATCTAACCATTTGTCTCCGGGGGCAGCTGTCACACTGCCTCCCTACCTTTCTAGAGGATGGAGAGGGGGAAACTACGCTGTATGGGCGGCGTAGTTAAACCCCTCATCCATTACATCTCTCAAAAGACGATCTTTTGTAGTAATGACAGTGGAGTGGAGTGGAAGTCAGAATGACAGAGGCATAAGTGAAAAAAAATCGCGAAACTTCCACACCTAGTTACTATTATACAGTTTAATGTGTCCACAACAATGGATGGCGGACAAAACGTAGTTACCTGTCCACAGAAGAAATATCAGAGATCCACCACTCATGGGTGAGCATCTCTCCTCCATGTCATCTGCAATACGGGATTGGTGTTTCTGGGGATAGCAATGCTGATGCGAACTAAACAATCTCGGCTTAAACCCAAGTTCGGCTAAACCGCGGATCAAAAACATTGGTGAGACTGTCGAAGCTCTGAACCGCAGATCAAATTTGAATCCAGGATTTATTGATACCAGGTTTAAGCTGCGTTGGTGAAACCGGCCCTAAATTATGTAGCTGCCTCAGATAACATTTCCATAGTTCACCATTGCCATAAAATTATTGTCCGGCTTATTAAAAATTTACCTACCCTCTATAAAAATAGGTAGGCAGCGTCATGCAAAATTGTAATTTGTACTATACAATGGTAGTAGCAGTATCTACCTACATAATAATCTCAGTACCTACAGTTTCCCCGTCAGTAGCTAAATAAATTAATTGCGAAGGATGGGTAGTTAGGTACCTAAAAATTCCTCAGGTATTGATCAACTCTACGCTGAAACCCAATAAACGAAGATTTTCTTAATGGTTGATGTAGAATTGCATTATGAATGTATGTAACCAAATGATTGCGGGTTCTATGAAGGGAGGCAGGTAGGTAGGTAGGTAATTCTTCACTAGTTAAGATAATTGTTTCAAGACAATACCTTCTCTATGCTCCCAACCCCCGCACCACCAATCGATCACCCGCCCGCCCCCTTCGATCAATCCTTTTCATTCCTACTGCCGATCTGGTCTTGACTAAGTGACACGCGTCAACAATAACTTTCCCCAATTCCGTGTTGTAAGTAATTTACTCTCGTAAATAGTTTTGCGAATCAAGTATTATTTATAATACTTCGGGTTTTGTGTTGCGTTCAGATTATTTGTTGTGATCTCCCTTTTGAGTTATCTTCGCTGCTACCGAACCCGTTTTCTCTCAGTTACCGTTTCAGGTGAGTCTACAATACGTATATACGGATATTCTAATTTACTTATCTATCTAGAGCCAATAGTCCACTTGTGGTACTGATCAAAATCTTTCATGGAAATTGGAATGTAATAGTTTTCCTTGTGTTATGTTTCAGGTGAGTCTGAGCCACGTTTCAGGTGAGTTTCTATTATACGTATATACGGATATTCTACTTTGCTTATCTATCTAGAGCCAACAGTCCTCTTGTGGTACTGATCAGTAATCTTTCATGGAAATTGGAATGTAATAGTTTTCCTTGTGTTATGGTTGCATTGGAATGTGGTTGCATTGGAATGTCCGGAGTGGGGGTTGGCACCACTGGACAGAACGGAACTGACAAGGGGAGTCTATGGCGTGGGGTCGCCGATTTGGCTCATTTTGGTTTATTATTCTGTGAATAATACACCTATGTAATCGCTCAGCAAAACATTTTTATAACACCCCCTCAAAGTATTTTCTTTTCCGTTTCAAGGTGCGTAGATTCCAAAAATGCAATGTCCGTCCGCCGTACGCTGTACGCCGTCCGCCGTATCACGCATACCGGCTTCATTTTCGATCTAAAAATTTCGTTCTTGCGCACACATGCTCCATTTGGGCCCTAGTTGTATCCCGAACTTCGCAGCCCGATCGGTATATACCCAGGGGTGTTATGAGTGAAAATGTGTATAAGAATATTATGTACTTATCGGGAAATGCATATTTAAATGTATAATCTATCTTGGCGGTTCTCCTATTTATGTTTAGTTAGTCAAACGTCCGCGCGATCGCACTTGTCGTCATTATGCGAGACCATGACGAAACCGCCCCTTCTACCTATTCTGTCTTTTAAGGAGCTGAGCAGTTTTGGTTCCACGCAGTACGAATGATTGAGTCGAAGGAGTATATTCTCTGAATAAAAACCAAAGTGATAGTCAAACAATTTCGTTTATTTACCCTCACCTCTGATATTTGAGTTTTACTATATCAGAAGTGGGATAATAAAATTCACGCTCATTTATTAGTTTTAGAGGAAGTTTTATTCGGTTTTGATTTTTGTTAACTTTTTGATTTTTAACTTTTTGAAATCTGTTGTTATTCAGTGTTATTGTTTCAAATTTCATATTCGCGTTATTTTATTTTATTGGAGATTTACTTCGTGAGTGTCGTGCAACGCATATCGTCGTTACGGGTTCCTACTTTTCCCGAGGAAGGATGGCGAGTCGGGAGGACGACTGGACAGTGGAGGACGACGTCCCCCAAGGCGATGTACAACCACAAGAAGCCGAAGCACCACCCCCAACTGAGGTACCACAAATCAATAATTTACTCCAGCACGTAGGGGCACTGATTGACAAGATTCAGGTCTCACAAGTGCCCGTTTCCATACCCATAAAATTGGCTTTTCCGGAGTTTAACCCCGCAAAATCAGACCCGAAATCATGGATCAAGACGGCACGATTGATAGCGTCACAAAGACCTCACAACGCCTCGGAGCTGGCGATGGCGCTAACCAACAGCTTCCAAGCAACGGCATCAACGTGGTTATCCCATGTTATAGACGAATCGCTGACGTGGGAAACATTCTACGAACTATTCACGGAAAAATATTGCCAAATTGACACGGCAGCGGCGATGATTCACCAGGCCATAACATCACAAGTGAAGGATGGCGATGTTGGAGCAATGGTTTCCGAACAACTTGTTAAGATCAGAAGCGCCTTCGTAGGTAAGACACTTGACGAAGCAGGCCTACTCGTGGTAACAGCGCTTGCAGCTCGCTACGATCCAGAGATTTGCAAATGGTCGTACCAACAGGACCAAATAACTGAGGTAAAGTTGATGAAGGAGATTAAAGCGGTGAAGGCTGGAAAGCCAAAGCCGCAGGGTAATTTTCCAAGCCGTCGATTTCCCCCACGGCAAGGACAGAAGCAGCCTTATGATCAAAAGAGACCCTATAACGGACCTCGAGACTCTCAAGATTACACAAAAAGATTCAAGAAAGATGATAAAGGGCCGCAGCAGCCGACCCAGGGTTTGAACAAATTTCAACCCTCCACATCGGACACTCAACAGCAACAGCAAAATAAAAAGTGGTGTCCCCGTTGTAAGAAGCCAAACCATAACTGGTCACATTGCTGGGAAAACCCAAACAGCGGTGTTAAACGGCCAGGCACAAATGTCGTTTTTCAGCAACAGAGGGCAGAAAAACATGTGTCCATCTGCACTACGAATCCGAAAGGTGAACTTTCACACCAAGGTAAACATTTTCCATATTTATTTGACAGTGGATCCGAAGTTTCTCTACTACAACGAAAATTATTGACATATTTTTCAGGTCAAAATTTCAAAAATCCGGTATATCTTACGGGAATAGGTGGTAATAAAATAACCGTAGAAGATCAAATTTCGGTTCTAATTTCCATCAATAATATCGATATTCCCGTCACGTTTTTTATTGTGCCAGAAGGTGTCATTAAAAATGACATCCTATTAGGTCGCGATATTTTGGCGGCAGGAATTTCTGTTAGCATTCTGTGCGATCGCTACGAAGTATCTAGAGTAGATAAAAATAAAGATAAGGACTCTAAGCAAAATTATTTGAAACGGAAGAATAAATCGAAAACTAATAAAAATCCTCTTGTAGAAAATTCCGTAGAAAGCGGTAACCTCATGAAAGACGAAAAGAGTTCTTGGCCCATCCCATGTAATTTACCGTTAGTGGACCTTCAGGTGGAGTCGATTTCCGCTACGGAGGGTCCACGGACCCAACCTCGAGTGATTCAAGGGTCAACAGCTGGTGACCTTGAATCAGAGGTCTTTCATCCCGAGTATGAAAATATCGATACAGATCTAACAATGTCCGAAGATCAAGCTAAACTTAAATCCATATTACAAAATTATTCGGAAAACTTCACACGAGGATTACCTAGGCGCCATGTAAATAGCACAGAATTTAAAATTGAATTAATAGATCCAAGAAAAACTGTTTATAGGCGTCCATATCCGCTCCACCCCCGCGACCGTGAGGCCGTACGGAATTATTGTAAGGAATTGTTGGAAGCAGGAATTATTGAACAGTCAAACAGCCCTTATTCTTCACCTGTTTTGCTTGTCCCGAAGAAAAACGGAAAAATGAGAATGTGTACAGATTTTCGTGAAGTAAATAGTAATACTGTGCCAGAAAGATTCCCAATCCCGTTAATTAAAGACCAAATAGCCCGATTGGCAGGACAGTCATATTTTACTAGTTTAGACTGTGCATCTGGATTTTATGCAATTAATGTGAATCAGGATACTCGTAAAATCCTAGCGTTCCAAACTCCCGATGGCCACTACCAGTATTGTCGGATGCCATTTGGGGTCCGAAACGCTCCGTGTTGCTATCAGAGAGCAATTACGAATGCGTTGGGAGAATTGACCAATACCTATTGTTTAGCCTATTTAGATGACCTTTTAATCATAGCCAATACCAAACAGGAAGCCCTTATTCGTTTAGAAAATGTACTGAAAGTCCTATCAGATGCTGGTTTCTCTCTCAACCCGGACAAATGTTCGTTTGTTAAAAATTCAGTTGTTTATTTAGGATACGAAGTTAAAAATGGCGAAATCCGCCCACATAATGATAGGATTAAGGCTTTAACTGATTTACCGCCCCCAAAGGACAAAACTGCACTCAGATCATTTTTGGGCTTATGCTCGTATTTTAGGAATTTTGTAAGGGATTTTGCGCAAAAATGTGCCCCTTTATATGATCTTACCAGCATTAAAAATAGGTTTGAATGGAAACCGGAGCATGAACAAATTCGGCAGGAATTGATTAAAATATTTACTGGAGATCAAGTATTAACCATTTTTCAACCAGATCATCCTATAGAGGTGTGGACAGACGCATCCATGGTCGGTTACGGATCGATCATGTTTAATATCATTAACGGAGAAAGGAAGGTTGTAGGTTATTTTAGTAGGAAAACTACTCCGGCAGAGGCTAAGTATCATTCTTATGAACTCGAAACGTTAGCAGCAGTGAAAGCATTCAAAAATTGGGAATGTTTTCTCCTCTATCATGAATTTACTCTCGTAACTGGCTGTAAATCCTTTCAAGCTTCGTATGTGAAGCAGCAATTAAATCCTAGAGTCCATAGATGGTGGGCATATTTACAAATGTTCGAGTTTACAATCCAATACCGTCCAGGTAGCAAGATGCAGAATGTGGATTTTTTCAGTAGGTATCCAGTTGGGATTCCTACCGAAGTAAATATTTTCGAAGCCCAGGTGGACGACTTTCCGCCCACACACACCTCAGAAAGCTATAAAGTTATAGAGTCTAATCTAACACGAATTACAGACACGACCCACCATAAACTAATTGAAAAACAAATGAATTTAATCGAATTAACAGGGGAATGGTTGCAGTTAGCGCAACAACAAGACACAGAAATTAAATTCATTATAGAAAAACTTGAAAAAGACGAATTATCACCCGATTTGGCAGGAACTTACGAAATAAATGCGGGAATATTGTTTAGAAAATTTCAATACAACAAAAAGAACCACAAAGCACCAATTGTCCCCCGAAATTACCGATGGATAGTTACTAACTCGGTACACGAATCTATTTTGCATTTTGGACTCCCTAAAACCATGGATAAAATCATGGAAAAGTTTTGGTTCCCGAATATGCACAAATTCGTCAAAAAGTTCATAGAAAACTGTGTAACATGTAAATTGGCAAAAAACCCGTCAGGGAAAAGGCAGATACAGCTTTATCCCATACCAAAGGTCGACGTCCCATTCCATACTATACACATTGACATAACAGGTCGTCTCAGCGGGTCGGATGGGCCTGCAGATTACTACATTGTAATAATTTGCGCGTTTACAAAATATGCCATATTACACCATACACGTACACTTGCGGCAAAAGCTGCAGTGAATGCCCTAGCAGAATTGGTGCAGTTTTTCGGCGCACCGTCTCGTATCATTTTTGATCAGGGAACTAGCTTTACAGCAGGACAGTTTATGGATTACTGTGCTAAAAATAACATCAAAACACACGCGATCGCCACAGGCGCTTCACGTGCCAATTCACAAGTCGAGAGGTATATGAAATCCATAACTAACTTGGTAACTGCAGCACAATGCATTAAAAGACAAACCATCCGTCAACTAACTCCCCAGATTCAATTAGTTCTTAACTCAACGAGTAATCGAGTCACTGGCGTATCCCCAATCGAACTGCTCACAGGCAGAAAACCGATTATACCCGGTATGCTAACCGTTTCTGAGGAATTGCACCCTCAACTACGTTCCAATATACCCGAAATTCGCAAACAGGCAAAAATTAAGATAGATCACGCCAGCGACTACGAATTACGACGTTCTATAGGTAAGGGAGCACCAATAGACGCTTTGCAACTCGATGACCTTTGTGTTAGACAAATAGAGCCTAGATCTACACAGAAGACGGCTCCAAAATACAAGGGGTTGTACAAGGTTGTAAAAATTTTGCCAAACGACAGATATATGATCGAGAATTTGAATACTGGAAAACAAGTTAAATATTCACATGATAGAATCAGGAAAATTAATCAGGATGTGACCTTATTACCTCAACTTCTTGATGAAGAGAGTGAAAGCGAGGACGAATCTTCAGCTGACTAAATTCGTTTTTGTTTTCTTTTCTCAATTTTTTTTTTGGGTCCCTAATTGGGAAACCGAAGGAAACCGATTAGTTTTCTAATTTGTTATAACTTTTCTAATTTTGCATAAGAGTTCCGATGGCATGTGCAGACTTCAGACTTTTTGGCTTTTGGTTGGATTTCGGCCTGGGAACCGTAATCCGGCCTTCCACAGGAGCTGATTATGGTGTCGGGGAGCTTGGTCTTGTCAGATGTCCCCGCATATGACTCGGTCTCTGGTATCCTCTCACCCTAATCTGGCCTTGGAAAGCTGCTCTGACGTATGTTCCGTACTTCCGGAGTACGGAATGACGCCTATAGTTGGCCGTGTTCCGAGCTGGTGGAGGACTCTCGCCTACCATCAGCTCCAGATCGGTGGTGATCACATGGGCTATGCGTCCGTTAACCAGGTTCTCGTTCGTCGGGACCATGTGTGAAACCTCAGGGGGGAGACCCCGTTGAAGAGTTCAGCGTTTATCTAGAGGGAGACCTCGTTGAAGAGTTCAACAATTATCTAGAGGGAGACCTCGTTGAAGAGTTCAACAATTATCTAGGGGAAACAAAAGCCCCGCATATTATCTTGGGGGACGCCCCGTTGATAGCCGCATCTATTTACTTGAGGGTGACCTCGTTGAAGAGTTCAACAAATTATCTATGTCCCAAGTCTGATGATTTCTGCCGGTGCCTTCTGCTTAATTTTTAGATTTTGACTTCACAATGGTCTTGTCTAAAAATATCATTTAATATGATTTTACAAGAAAATCATTTCTTCAAAAAGCTTGTGTTAAACAAGCTTCTATTTTGAACTACTGGTAATGACCTACTAGTAAAAAAAAAAAAAAAAAAAAAAAAAAAAGGTCGCACCACCAATCCTTACAACATAATCTATTATCATGTCCATTCACATATTTCCTAAAATGTTCGATCATGTATTTTGTCTTTTGATTGAAGAAAATATCGTATGTTGCGAAACTTGGGCAATGGGGTTCAGAAAGTTTCCGTCCCGGTGAGGGAATCAAAGGGCACATCAGGGGACAAGGTTCTTGGCAAAACAAGGAACAAAGGTCGGTTCGTTTCGGCACCTGCTGCAGGCGCGTCCCGACTCAACGACGCCCTTACACAATTATTTTGTTTCTAAACTCTCACAACATTACTTCATACGCATTTGAAACTTCTAAGTAAATCAGGTTGTCTGGTGTGACAGTACTACTGCGCCTTTCGCTGTGGTGAACAAAGTCGTAAAACCCAGTCTTCGTTCTGGGAACACCTTTTGTATCGCACCGACTTCCTCTTATGCTTCGTCGATTCCATTATCCCCCCTCAGGTTTAGTGGTCCAGATGTCATCGCTGCTCAGGTAGTTTAAAACACCATTCCAAAGTCGAATAATTGTATCAGTCAAGGGGTTCAGTTTTTCACCCTTGACCCAAAAATATTTTCGTGAGCAAGCGATCTTCGACCGACCCCTCTCCATGTTATTCATTGTGCCACTATTAACTTTTCTAAACGTTTCAGGAAAACGAGACAAATGATGTTCGACGATGATGATTAACCAAACATGATAACGACCCGGCTTGTATGGATAATTATGCAAAAATTGTAAATAATAAATATGAAAAAAAAAAAAAAAAAACCAAACTGCAGGTTTATCTAAAATTCTTTTCGTAAATTGCCTAATTCAAGGTTTGTTTTACATGACATTGGCGTTTCACGATTCTGTTGCGAAACGTCAATATGGAAGGTCGTGAGCGTACACTGGCATGTTTTTTTTTGCCTTGACAAAATTTAACTTCACGCTAAAGCTCTACAAATTTAATCAATATATAGGGAACAGCTCCTTTTAGGTAGGACTAATGTAGCCATGTTATGCTCCTGATTATTCGATGTAACCCCTATTCATTGTGGTGTCAACCTGTTTTAATTTTACGTGGGACCGTAAAACTTCAGCCTACCCGTATCGGGAAATGCATATTTAAATGTATAATCTATCTTGGCGGTTCTCCTATTTATGTTTAGTTAGTCAAACGTCCGCGCGATCGCACTTGTCGTCATTATGCGAGACCATGACGAAACCGCCCCTTCTACCTATTCTGTCTTTTAAGGAGCTGAGCAGTTTTGGTTCCACGCAGTACGAATGATTGAGTCGAAGGAGTATATTCTCTGAATAAAAACCAAAGTGATAGTCAAACAATTTCGTTTATTTACCCTCACCTCTGATATTTGAGTTTTACTATATACTTTTTGTGTTTTTGTAATATGTTAGCAACATGAGCTTTTGAGGTATCGTTTTCCATGTTTTTGGGGTCCAGAAGACCGAACATGAACTCGATTTTGACCAAAGAATGGAAAATTGAGTTCTACCTTATGTTCAGCTCCCAAAATTGATTTTGGTAAGTATATTATTATGTAAATAACACACCTATGTATTCGCTCAGCAAACAATTTGTATAATACTCCCTCTTATTTTTTTCTTTTCCGTTTCAAGGTACGTAGATTCCATAAATGTAATGTCCGTACGCCGTCCGCCGTATCACGCATACCGGCTTCATTTTTGGTCTAAAAATATCGTTCTTTCGCACACATGCTCCATTTGGGCCCTAGTTGCGTCCCGAACTTTGCAGCCCGATCGAAATATACCCAGGGGGCTCTGGGTGAAAAATGGGTGTAGGTACAAATTAGTGTTTTCTGGTGTTTTAGTAAAATGATCTTGTGAAGTATGGTTTTCCATGTTTTTTAGGGGGAGGCGACCGAATATGAACTCGATTTTGACCAGAGAGTGAGGAATTGAGGTTGTAACGAAGGTTCAGCTCCCGTATATAAATTATAGTAAGTCAAAAACCTGGAAGACGATTTCGGCAGAGAGTGAAGAATTGAGGTTCTTACAAAGTATCAGCCTTAAATTTACGTTAAATTTTGGTCGAAAACCGTCGTTCTTCCACACACAGGCTTCAATGGGGTCTTGCGAAGCCCGGCAGCCCAATCGGAATATACTCAAGGTTATTATGGGTGAAAAATGGGTGTAAAAATAGGGGTTTTTTGGTGTTTTAATTGCATTAGCTTGTGAGGTATCGTTTTCCATGTTTTTTAGGGCGAGAAGACCGAATATGAAGTCGTTTTTGACAAAGAGTGAGGAACTGAGGTTGTAACGAAGGTTCAGCTCCCATATTTAAATTATAGTGAGTCAAAAACCTGGAAAATGACTGATATCGCCATAACTTTGCCCGTGAATGTAAATAAATAAACGAAAAAATTAAAAAGATAACCTTGTTTAATAACACTGGAGGTAGTATTAACAAGTGAACCAAGACAATTCAACGACTCAATGAGTCTAATGGACTTCACAACAGAAACTCTTCAACTTCTGTGTTTTACAACTGCACCTGTTATCAATTTATGAAAGTTTTACTTTGAATTAGGGATGTGGCGTTCAGCACTGAACGGATCCGAACTGAACGGATCTTTCAGTTGAACGTATCCCAACTGAACGGGTTCCCAAAGAGTTGCCGTTCACCAGTTCATGAACTCTCTCTTGTGACGTCCTCACTCCCCTCCGATCCCACTCCTTCTCTTGTCGCCACCCGTTCTCAACTCCTTTACCCTTAGGGCCTTCGCACACGGGTCGACGACCACTCGAAGGGAGAAGGGAACTCGAAGCGAGAGGGATTAGGGGGATTAGGATTCTTCTCGAAATAACTCGAGGGTATCCGCACATGGGTCGGTGCCGTCTCGTCAGCCTTTCATCTTTTCAGAACAGTTTAACCTGTCGAACAGTTCATGTCGACTTTCAACTGAGAAAAATATTTTTGCGAGAAATTTTTTCCCGTCCGCGTTTCATTCAAGATTGACAATGAGTAGTGATGAAGAAGATGTTGTGATATACCATTTATACCGCCGATTAAGAAGAAGAGCAGAGAGAAGGTTTTGGGTTCATCCATATATTGAACGCAATTTTCATCGTCGGCTGTTTGTTGGAGCTCAAGAACTACAAATGAATGATTCGAAATTTTTGGCGTTCTATCGAATGTCAAAAGAATCGTATGCCGAGCTACTGGAATTGGTTTCTCCTGCAATTCATTATTCGAACACTAATATGAGGGAATGTGTCACTGCAGAAGAACGAATATTGATTACTTTGAGGTAAGTTTATTAAAATATTTCTTATGTTGATATTTACAAAATTACCTATTCTAAACATATATGTGCAAATTTTAACGATTGCTAATACTATACAACTGAATTAAGTATACAGAACATTTAAGTCAATAACGAAAAATTGAAAGGAGAACTTAGGTCGTATTAGGAGGAGTACAGTTATTAGGCGTGGTGATAAAATTTACAGCTTATAACGTTGTGTATAAGCGTTCGTCGTTGTTTTGAGGGGAGGAGCTAGTTTGGGGGCATTCAATCTGGACAGATGATTCCTCAGAAGTACTTCCATCTGATGGTAGAGCATGGTATGAGGCGTGCTGCATGGCTGATGTTGTATTTCGGTAAGCTGGTAGCTCCTTGGTAGCTCCATGGCTGGGAGTGGTGTGGTGGTCCAAAACTCGAGCATCCAAAACTTCGTCCACGAGCAGTAGGGTTTTTCTCTTGAAAACTCGTAATTCAGCATTCGTCATTGGCAGAAGGTCTGGAATGAGGCTGTTCAAGAAAGACTGGATACCCTCTCTTCTCATCGAATTTTCATTTGGCGAAGACTTTTTTGTTATTTCAGCTGTCTTAGCTCTAAAATAGGTGACAAACTCTTTGTCCACTTCAGATTGCGAATCACGTTTCCTCTTGCGTCCCTTTGGTCCAGTTGTTGCAGCCACAGGGGAAGATGCAGGTTCAGTCGTTATTTCGGAAGGAAGACCAGTTTGAGGGGGTAAGGGGGGTGGTCGAGGAGTCAGTGTAATAGGTGGTAATGACGGTGATGAAGGTAATTGAGGGTGGTCGTCCACAGTGTGCTGATTGTTTATGACACTTGAAGATTCGCCTGAGAAATCGAACTGTTGGGTGTCATCTAGGGGTTCCTCATCTGACGCAACAATTTGTTCTGGGATAGCAGGCAAATTTCCGCTGCTCGTTCCAGCTACCTTGATGAAGGGAATTGCGAACTGCATAGCATCCGTCAAGTAATACGGTTTTTTCTTTGTTGCTCCACTTCCACTCGGTTTGGGCTTCAGGTTCTTTGCTAGAGTACTCCGCAAATTTCTCCATTTCTCCTTGCATTCACTCGCTGTAACAAAACAAAAACATTTAAAAAAATTAAATAAATGAATATAAACAACTAGTGAATTTTCAAATTGTGTTCTTCGCGGAACTTATATCTAGATTAATTAGAATAAATGTGCAATATACAACTTCTTATTATTTTGTCAAATATTTATTTACTTATTATCATTATTTTTTGCAAGAAACAACTGAAAGAATGCAATAGCTCAAATCTAACAAACCTAAACACATGTTCTCAGGTATTTGGCGACAGGGAGTACATTTGTTTCGTTGGGACTCTACTTTGGCCGTGGAGAGACGACTGTTGGAAAAATCATAGCTGAGACAACGCAGATTATCTGGAATGAGCTGAAAGACATCTACATGCCACGCCCTTCACACGACCAATGGAAAAATATCGCTCAACGTTTCCAATCCCTGTGGAACCTACCGAACTGTATAGGGGCTATAGATGGAAAGCATGTGCGAATTGAGAAACTTCCTAATACTGGGTCCACTAATTTTAATTACAAATCATACCACTCCGTAGTGCTATTAGGATGCTGTGACGCTGATGGCTTATTCACGATGATTGAAACCGGTTACGCAGGGAGAAACAGTGATGGTGGCATTTTCAGAGCCTCAGCAATGAAATATTGGTTAACCCATTCACAACTGGACATACCTGAACCATCACAACTCCCCCTGGATGATAATGAAGACTGTTTATTTCCTTATTATTTCGTTGGAGACGAAGCGTTCCCACTATCCCGCTACTTATTACGACCGTACTCAAAGCGGATTCTTGACAACATAAAACGAGTATTCAACTACCGACTAAGCAGAGGAAGGAAAGCGATTGAATGTACATTTGGCATGATGACTGAAAAATTCGGAGCGCTCAGTACTACGATCCGATGCCGAAATGATGAAACGACCAACAGCATTGTAAAAGCTGTTTGCATACTTCATAATTTTGTCAGACGAAGAGAAGGGTTTCCGTACACACCACAACAGCTAGAAGAAAATTATAGCCCACCTCCTTTCCTCGCAGAAAATGCATCGTCTGTTCGATCCAGAATTGACAGTACTTCAACCGCTACTGCTGTTCGAGAATACTTAGCTAAATATTTCGTTACCCCGATGGCTTCTCTGCCTTGGCAGTGGAAAAATTGTGTTTGAAAAATTCTGCATTCGTTCAGAACATTTTCCTTATTGCTACATTATGTATAATATATTGTGTAATTTACACTTTTGTATTTTTTTGTTTTGTTTTAAACGTGAACCGTGATGCAGCTTTGGCTTTTTTACATTTTACTAAATGATTAAATAAATAAATATATGTACTACGTGTTAAATTAGGCACATATTAATTATGAGATAAAAAATTGATTTTTTATTATGTTGAAATTGTTAATATTCAAATATATCAAGTTCTTACCTGGAAGATTCATTTCTTTTGCAACTTCATTCCATGCCCGTTCTGTGATATCCTTCCGCGAATACCCCTGAAGAGTGTAATTATAAATAACTGGGTGTTTTTCGACAACCCCGACAAACTTGATGTTAAAACCTTCCATACTCGTCTTGAGCGTCAGCGCGGATTTTTCCGTTCCAAACAGTTCGAGAGAGAAACGCGTCGAGGATGACGAACTGACTGAAATGACGATTCGAGTTCGAGCCGACCCGTGGGCGGAGCCACATACCACTACCTAGGAAGTCGAGAGGGGAGAAATTTCGCTTGCAACGATCTCGAGCAGGCGTCGACCCGTGTGCGGAGGGCCTTACCCTCGCCACTCCACTCTTTCTGCCCTTCCCTTCAACCCTTACCGTTCTTTCCTCCCTTCCCTTATCCCTTGAGCTGAGAGTTGACTGACCAGTTCATCAACTCCACGGAATAACAGAATCAAGTTGAGAATTGAGAATTGAGAATTTATTTATTATTAATTTTCACAGCTTCAGAGCTCAAGGCCCCACTTAGATACTGTACAACACAATTAGAAATACAAATGGCTGATGGCGCTAATATAATTACTTTTTTTTAAACACATAAAAAAAAGGCAAAAACGGATACAAAAAGTTGTTACTTAAAGAATAGGTACATCGTTTTTCTTGTCGTTTATAGACTTGTCACAGGAGACAATAATGAGGGATTAGAAAGAGAGAAAAAAAAGAGAGAAGGGGAAAGAAAGGAAGAGGAGAGAAAGTTATTTGGCTACTTATGATCCTTGAGAAACTGCAGAACTGCAAGTTCAACTCCTTCCCTTCCCTTCCCTTCTTCACTCTTCACGTTCTCTTCACCCCTCCCTACACCCCTTACCCTTCACATCACCCCTCCCTACACCCCTTACCGTTCACATCACTCTCCCTTCACCTACCTTCTACCTGAACGGGCTTTGGAGCGTCAAACTTGAGAGTGAAGAACTGAAGAACGGTGAACGGATCCCAAAGAACTGATCCCAGAAAAGAGTGAACTGGTGGGAGTTAACTCCCGGAATTGAACGGATCTTACACATCCCTACTTTGAATTATGTAGCTGCCTCAGATAAAATTTCTATAAATTGACCATTGCCATAAAATCATTGCCCGGCTAATAAAAAATGTACCTACCCTCTATAAAAATAGGTAGACAGCGGCATGCAAAATTGTAATTTGTACTATACAATGGTAGTAGCAGTACCCCCCCAGTAGGTAGCTAAATAAATTAATTGCGAAGGGTGGGTAGTTAGGGATCTAAAAATTCCTTAGGTACTCTCTACGCTGAAACCCAAGAAACGAAGATTTTCTTAAGGGTTGATGCAGAATTAATTTATGAATGTATGTAACCAAACGATTGCGGGTTCTATGAAGGGAGGCAGGTATGTAGGTAGGTAATTCTTCACTAGTTAAGATAATTGATTCAAGACAATACCTTCTCTATGCTCCCAACCCCCGCCCCACCAACCGTCCAGCCACCCACCACCCTCCGATCCATCCTTTTCATTCCTACTGCTGATCTGGTCTTGTCTAAGTGACGCGCGTCCATGAAACTTTCCCCAATTTCATATTATAGTAATTTACTCTCGCAAATAGTCTTGCGAATAAAGTATTGCTTATCATACATTGTTTGGGTCTTTGTGTTGTGTTCAGATTATTTACCTTCATCACCCTCTTGAGTTCTGTTTGCTGTTACTGAACCCGTTTCGTTTCGTCTCAGTTACCGTTTCAGGTGAGTTTCTATTATACGTATATACGGATATTCTACTTTGCTTATCTATCTAGAGCCAATAGTCCACTTGTGACACTGACCAACAATCTTTAATGGAAATTGGAGTGTAATAGTTTTCCTTGTGTTATGGTTCAGGTGACTTTGAGCCACGTTTCAGGTGAGTTTCTATTATACGTATATACGGATATTCTACTTTGCTTATCTATCTAGAGCCAATAGTCCACTTGTGACACTGATCAATAATCTTTTATGGAAATTGGAGTGTAACAGTTTTCCTTGTGTTATGGTTGCACTGGAATGCCCGGAGTGGGGGTTGGCACCACTGGACAGAACGGAACTGACAGGGAGTCTATGGCGGTGGGGTCGCCGATTTGGCTCATTTTGGTTTATTATTCTGTGAATAATACACCTATGTAATCGCTCAGCAAAACATTTTTATATAACACCCCCTCAAAATTTTTTCTTTTCCGTTTCAAGGTGCGTAGATTCCAAAAATGCAATGTCCGTCCGCCGTACGCTGTACGCCGTCCGCTATATCACGTATACTGGCTTCATTTTCGGTCTAAAAAATTCATTCTTTCGCGCATGTGCTCCATTTGGGCCCTAGTTGTGTCCCGAACTTTGAAGCCCGATCGGAATATACCCAGGGGTGTTATGAGTGAAAAGGTGTATAAAAATAAGTTGTTTTTCTGTTTTAGTAAGTAACATGTTAGTAACTTTAGCTTTTGATGTATTGTTTTCCATGTTTTAAGGACCACCCGGAGCACTGTACGTCCAGCCGTTCGTTCACAGTAAGGCCCAGAAATTTGCACCGACGGGCTTTTTCATCAGGAGGGGGAATGAAATTGTATACATTCAGCCCAAATATCATCACTAGACGCGGTAACAATCTGGAATTAGCCCGAGATAATCATTGCTAGGAAGTACCTGATTATATTCACGGAGTATGAAGTCGAGTTTGATGTTTTGTGATACTATTTCATTCGAAAAATAATGGCTCTTTTGGAGTTTGTTGATAGGTAGTGAAACTCGAACATAAGTTGAAGTATTATTGATGGCTAAATTATAACACAATGGTAAATTATTACACAACGGTACATTATACCATCTACGTAGAAGGGGCTGTAGTTTGTTGGTAGGTACGTTTGGAACTTTTTTCACACCGAATCAACAATTTCCCTTCAGAAATTCATTATTTGCGTTTCTTTTTGCCATTAGAGTTACTGTTTGTCATCGACAGAATTATTTTAGCAACATTCAACTCGTGATTCAGGTAGGTACCTAGTAACGAGTACGGGGTTAGGTACTAAGCTACCTGCTACCTGCTGGTCTGCTATCTACATAATATTTTTACAGAATAGTATATACCTATTAGATAAACGGTTCATTATACCATCTACGTAGAAGGGGGCTGGAGTTTGATGGTAGGTAATTTTGCACCTTCAATGACCGTGAGTTCCCGTGAGAAATGGAGGTTCAGGACCAGTGGTCGAGCCTATCTTGCTATCAAACACGGCTTTCAAAATAATTTCCAAAATATGATGACGGCATGCTAAGTACAAAAGTTCTTTTTGCAATAATTGCTCCAGCAAAACACAAGCCCCCCTAACCCGACCAGTATTTGCAGCTGTGGTGTCAAAGCACATTGCTTGAATTTTGTCTGCTGCATCCCACTCTTGAATGGCTTCAAATACCGCCTGGGCTTGCAAGATAGTCCAGTCGAATGGTGGTTTTTACGTAACAAAATTGAGGTAGTAGGTTTTTTAACTGATTATTATGTTTTTTGGGTTGCTGAATCCGAATTTCAAGTTTTCTGCCTCCTAGCTGGTCGGCGTCCGGTCGAAAAACGCCAAAAACCTCGAAATTTCGGACGTTGTCTCGGTTTTTCGCTTATATCTTGGGAACGAAGGATCTTACGTAAATAGCCACTCCAATCAAAGTTGAAGAGCATAAAATTCTGCGTCGAATGATATCCCCAAGTTTTATTGTCGACCAATTTATAAGGCCGCAATCGACAATCAAAAAAAGCCAATTTTTTCCAACTTTAGTGAAAACTGCAATAGCATGAATTTTAGACGTCTGTGATTCGTGAATACTCATTCGATATGAAAAACTCATATAAAAAAAAGTTGTAGAGCATTAAATTATGCGTTCAGCGAGCACCTAAATTTTAAATTTGGACCAACCTATATACATATAGCAACAATTTTTCAATTTTTTCTCCAAACGCTCATGTGACCAATATGAAGGGTTTCAACAAATACAACTCTGCCTGTTCTTAAAAATGTATTTACTTACTACTGCGCTATAACTTATCTATAATAGTGTAACAAATCTAAAAAATTGTACACCTACATAATATTTTTGTACATATATATGTGATGGAGAATGATATTCAGGTGACTTGTGCTCCCGAGGACGGCAGCAATGTCAGGATCGCCGTGTGATGGAGAAATGAGCCTGCCTCCTGAAACGCTTCTGAAAAGTAGTACTCGAAAACACTAATTGTGTCGCCACTAGCCGCTCGTAAATCCCCTCGAGGTACTTTAACAAACTACTGAAAACTGGAGGGGAGCGCTCACCCTGAGGCCCCACTCCGCAGTCTGTTGTGAGTAGTTGCTCTGTTAGTCGCATTTAACCCATTCGCCGCGGAAGGCTCCACCCGCCCACCGTCTCGGTGGGCGAAGGCCTTTCTCGCTGTCCTACCCCCCCAGGCGGAAGAAATTTTGCAGGACGCAGTTTCTGTCGGCGTTCGGTAATCGAGTCATAACTTCCTTATTTTTCAATCAAACTTACTTATTATTATTATCATAACTTCCTTATTTTTCAATCAAAAAGTCAAAGAAAAAATTAGAACGGAAAAAAAAACAAACTGAAAACTGGTTTGAGAGGAGCAACTAGGTAAAACACCGTAGCACAGAGCAGAATAAGGACCAGAAAAAAAGTCGTCTCAGTGCCCTCAAAAGCCCCACCGCTCTCCCTCACAACCCATCACTACCATTCCTGGATGAGCAATAAAAATATGACACCTGCAGGAGAAAATTCCAGAGCGCTGACGAAGGGTTGGGAGCTAAAAATAGATTGGGTTGGAAGGAGGGTGTAGAGAGGCGAGGAGAGGAGTGGGAGGGGGGAAGGTCGTTCCTCGACGATAGCAAGCCCCCGAGAGTTTGGTACAAGTTACAGAAGTGTCCGCAAGATGCCAGGACTATGCAGAAAACACGTTTCACTAAAGTGGCTTTTCGCTGAGAGGAGCGGTTTGAGCTCTGCCACTAAAGTGGTTTTTCGCTGAGGGGAGCGGTTCGAGCTCTGCCACTATAGTGGCGTTTCGCGGCGAATGGGTTAATAACCGCAAAGTATTACGATCAGTTTACGTTACAAGTACCACTGTGAGTACCTTCGAGGGGGAGTGTGCTATCGAGTTTTCCCATTTTAACAGTCCGAATCCAAATAAATTAGTTTTTAATCATATCGCGAGTGTTTTGCTTGTGTCTCCCCATGGCATCTGAGTATGAAGAAGGGGAAATATCAGATCCCGAACCCCAGGACATAACATCAGAAGTGGGATATCAAAATCTACGTGCCGGATTCAGTGTCAGTCTACGTGAAAATCCTGAACTGAACGAAAATGTTTCGAATAACCATTATGTGCGAGAAAACTCTTCCATCAGTTGGAGGGCCGGTCGCGGGGCTCCGCCAAGGTTTCGTGCAGACGGTTGGCAAGGGGAAACCTTTTCTGGGGGAGGTACCCTTCGGGATCCCGAGCGCTCCTCCGAACGGGTCCCTACAGTACCGAATTTCCGCGAGAACACCCGAATGACGCCAGGCGCCCGCCACCTGTTTCTTCCGCCCCTCTTCCTTCGCTACCAGACCCTTTCATGACTTTTCGTTCCCCCTACAAGACTTTTTATTTGAGCAAGCTCGCATAATGAGAGCTATGGCTGATAAACTTACAACAGGACAAGACCAAAGTACTTTTAGAGATTCAATGAGGCTAACTCTTCCCGAATTTGACACAAAAAATAAACACGTCGAACCTAAATCATGGTGTAACACAGCTGAATGTTGCTTGACCTCTGATGATCAACAAGGCAGAAGATTGATAGTAGCTTTGAGCCAAGCCCTAAAAGGAGATGCAGCTGATTGGTTTACTACCATAGTTCATCCTGAACTAAATTGGAACGAATTTCGATCACTTTTCCTTCACCAATATGACGTTTCACTCACTCCAGCAGGTTTCATGCTTCAGTCCTCACATGCTGGCTTCATGCTGGTCCGTCAAAGAAAACCCGATATAATTCCCCATCAACATCTTCAACTACACAAAGCTTCATCCCTCGTTGTGGCCGATGCAAACGGACTGGACACAAAACTTCTGAATGCAGATCATCAACTTCAGGATCCAACTCATCCAATCAGACACCCAAACAATCCAACAACACCACATGTTTCGCCTGCAATGAGAAAGGCCATATTGCACCAAATTGTCCCAAGAAGAAGCAGTCATCATCACGTCCAGGATCTGGAGACACCAGAAATCTGAGGACCAAGCCAGAAGAAAGGCAGGTCAGTCTTTGCGTCACCAATTCAGAAGGCACCTTTACCCACCAAGGTGATGTATTCAATTACTGTTTCGACTCAGGTTCAGAATGCTCCCTCCTTCGTGCGTCCATTAGTCCCAAGTTTCATGGTACAACGTTTGATAATATTGTTAACTTGCATGGATTAGGATCATCAGTAACGATTTCTAAGTGTCAAAGACTGACATCAATCACTATCAATGGTCATGATATTCAGGTATTGTTTCATGTAGTCCCTGATTGTTCTTTGCCAGTCCCCATAGTTTTGGGACGAGAAATTCTGGTACCTGATTTCTGTATGGTGTTCACCCCATCATTGTGCATGTTGAGGAAGGATGGAAGGTACCTTCTATGGAACCTTCTATGGAAGGTACCAGTTCACACAAAACAAATGCCTCGTGTGGATGAAGTTGAAGTTCAGCAAACGCTTAGGAGTTGACTCAGATCTATTGGACAAATGTACCAAGGAGGACAAACATTCTGATTCTGTTAATACATTTAGTAATGTAACCAATGATTATTCTGATACCTTGCCAGATCAGTGCTCTCTAGATCAGTGTACTGAGGATGAGGTTGTGCTGTTCAGTGAGATGTTAGGTGGTCACACTGTTACTATTCCATTTGTGGATTTACCTCCACCTGCAGAGTCACCTTCACAAATTTGCCATGTGTTACCAGTGAGTACTGAAAGTTTTGATAAGGTGCAAACAGACCTTCCTAGCAGCCAGAAATCCGATCTTGTTAGTATTTTACAAAATATTCAAAAATTTTCATCACTGGAATTCCTACTACACGTGTTACCACGGGTACTTTCAAATTTCGTCTTATTGATCCAACCAAAATAGTTCACCGACGTCCCTATAAACTCAGTCCTTTCCAACGAGAAATAGTACGAGATCACATTAAAGAACTTGAAGATGCGAAAGTAATTCGCCCCAGTTCTTCCCCTTTTGCCAGCCCCATCCTTCTGGTTCAAAAAAAGACTGGTGGTTTTAGAATGACGATAGACTTTAGTAATTTGAATTGAAATACGGTCCCCGATCGCTATCCCTTACCTTTAATCAATGATCAAATAGCACGTTTGAGCGGCTCTAAGTATTTCACGATCCTATACGCTGCCAGCGGATTTTATCAAATTCCTGTTGAGGAAGAATCCATTGAAAAGCTATTTTGTCACACCAGATGGCCGAGTGGTCTAAGGCTCCAACTATTGATGGCTCCAGCCCTGTCCCTGATAGTGGGGATCTTTCAGACTGAATTTTGACTGACACGGTACTTTTTATATTGGTGGACTATCCCATCTTTGACTGTTCTGACTTCAGCCTGAGCGGCTGGTCAGATCTGACTTCAGCCTGAGCGGCTGGTCTTTCTGTTGTTATGCCATTGTCAGTATGTCATTTTCAAGCTTTTTGATTGGGATCTCTAACTTTCTTGGCACCCCCACACTGGCCTCGTCATGGTTGGACCCTCCTTCTTTGTCCTTCCCTTTATGTTGCCTTTGTCTCACAGTCGCTTCTTTTCTGATAGAGTGATTGTCAAGCCCAAGTTGCTTCGAGGCCCAGTCTGTATGCTTCTTGTTAAATGTTTTCTTCCTCATCCATACCTCAGCCATTGGACCCTCCTGTGGCCAACTCACGACATTTTTCATTTTGAACCTCCTAGCGCATTTTGTTCGTCTGTTGTAAATTTTGAACAGCCATCCTCTAGCCTCCATGAGTTGCGTGACTCTGCTACCCAATTGATTGAGAAACAAGCTCAACTAAGTAAATGTCGATTTGACAGTGGAAAATTGAAGGTTAAACGATTTCAGGAGAACGATTTGGTTTTTGCACAGACAGAGGTGAGGAACAGGGTTAAATTGGACAATGCCTACAGAGGCCCCTATAAGATTATGAAAGTGCTGCCAAATGACCGCTATAAGTTGCAGTCTGTTTCTGGAGGGAAACACTTGAAATATCCTCATGAACGTTTGCGCAAAGCTCCTTCCCTCGAACCTATCCCTGATGTCGAAGACCTCTCACAGTAAATTCTGGTTGGCAATAATGTTATTGCGTTTGTGGACTATGTGGACTGTGTGTCCAAATGGACTGTGTGTCCAAATGGCATGTGTGTCCAAATGGACTGCGTGTCCAAATGGACTGTGTGTCCATATGGTCTGTGTGTCCAAATTGGACTGTGGACGAGCCCGGTCTATTATGACTTCAGCCTGCGCGGCTGGTCAGACGATTCTTTATTATTTGAGTGTCATACTATGTTGTCACTGTTGTACCTTCTTTTGGGGGAGTAGGGCCTCTACCTTGCTTGGCACCTACAGGGGCTTAGTCATGGATGGACCCTCATTCTTTGTTCATCCCTATACTTCGCCTTTGTCCTCACAGTCACTTCTTTTCAGATAGGGTGATTGTCAAGTCCAAGTGAGCTCGAGTGTACTCTCTCCTGTGTTTTGTTGGATCTCCTACGTGATTTGCACGTCTCTGCTATGCCACTGGACCCGCCTCTGGCTTTACCATGACATAAGTTCCTCAGCCACTGGACTCGCCTCTGGCTTTACCTTGACCTCAGTTCCTCAGCCACTGGACTCGCCTCTGGCTTTACCTTGACCTCAGTTCCTCAAACACTGGACCCCCCTCTGGTTTTACCATGACATAAGTTCCTCAGCCACTGGACTCGCCTCTGGCTTTACCTTGACCTCAGTTCCTCAAACACTGGACCCGCCTCTGGCTTTAACATGACATAAGTTCCTCAGCCACTGGACTCTCCTCTGGCCTGTCTTTGTGATGTTGTTTTCATTGCCTGTGTGGCTTCTACTCCTTGCGCACTTCGTTCGCTGATTATCGTTTTATTATGTTCCCACTCACCTGTGTCTCGTCTGTCGAGGTTTACGGATGCCTTTGCTTTTGCTGTATGATTTTGTCCTGGTCGCCCCTTCCTTGTGGGAGGCGGCGACAGGCGTCTTTGGTCCAGACTCATGGGCTGCCTTTGGTCCTTCCAGGTGACTTGTGCTCCCGAGGACGGCAGCAATGTCAGGATCGCCGTGTGATGGAGAAATGAGCCTGCCTCCTGAAACGCTTCTGAAAAGTAGTACTCGAAAACACCAATTGTGTCGCCACTAGCTGCTCGTAAATCCCCTCGAGGTACTTTAACAAACTACTGAAAACTGGAGGGGAGCGCTCACCCTGAGGCCCCACTCCGCAGTCTGTTGTGAGTAGTTGCTCTGTTAGTCGCATTTAATAACCGTAAAGTATTACGATCAGTTTACGTTACAAGTACCACTGTGAGTTCCTTCGAGGGGGAGTGTGCTATCGAGTTTTCCCATTTTAACAGTCCGAATCCAAATAAATTAGTTTTTAATCATATCGCGAGTGTTTTGCTTGTGTCTCCCCATGGCATCTGAGTATGAAGAAGGGGAAATATCAGATCCCGAACCCCAGGACATAACATGTATATTTTTAAAAAATGACGTTCCGACGAGGTATGAGTAATAGTTTTGGGAGGTTCCATTCGTCAACTGGAAAAGGAAATTATTATAAGAATATCAGGTATGGAAAATGTATAGAAAATGTATAGGAAATGTATAGAAAATACCTGGTGTTCATGGCAATTGTTCACAAAACCTCTGTCGCTTTGCTGTGGAAGGACCTGGCACAGGGATATATTGTGAGGACGACGGCCCAGGCACAGGCTCGTCAGCTGTCGGTTTGTATTATATTGTCAGGCCGTGATGGTAGCTCTTCAACTGAAAATATAAACATTGAGTTATTTGTCTATAAGGAGACATGGCCCATGAACCACATCAGTGCGTAAATGTATGAAATTCGAATTGAACGCAGGTGAATTTTAATGGTACCTTGCAAATTTCGGATGGCTTGACCTATGAACGAAGTGTCGTCTTCTTCTGCTTCTTCATCTTCGAGGTCAGCTGTTATGTCCACATTTGTGCATGCATTGGTACAGTTGATGCAGAGTCGGGTGCAGAACAGGCCTTCACGCCTACAGCCGCAATGCCCACCACAGTGAGTGCGGCACTTGCAGGATATTGACTGCATCAATTTGTCAGGAGCTGGGGGAACTCCGATCAACTGTTCCTCATCTCCACAACTAATCAAGATCGCTACTCTTTCTACGTTTTCATTTATCAAGATATCTGGTAGCTGGTAGTTACCTAGATCCCCCCCCCCCCCCCTATTACAGCCTCAACCTTTACATTTATACCTGAAACATACTCATTTTCAATAAACCAGAGTGATAAAGAAGTGTCAAATCGCCTGGAGGTCGATTTCATTGACTGGAGTGTGGTTTTTAGGGGTATGCGTAAAAAGGCACATTTGCTGAAACGGACCACAGGACATAAAATCTACAGGATGTAGCGAAAAAATTATGGAAGTAAAAGTTGAAGAAGATAACATTTTAAATAAAATGAGACCAATTTCAAGTCTCTAGGACAAATGGTTACTATGTTATGAGGAAAAAAACGCTGCAAATCCCTGCACAACGGTTTATTATTTTGTATAGAATACCCTTCCGTTACAGATCACAGCTCGATGTATAGATACCCCGTCAATATAATATATGTACTATTCTATACATATTATTTAGATCGCAGACCCTCCTTAGGTTAGTACCTAACCCCGTACTCGTTACTAGGTACCTACCTAAATCACGAGTTAAATGTTGCTAAAATAATTCTGCCGATGACAAACAGTACCTAACAAAAAGAAACACACATAATGAAGTTCTGAAAAGAAACTGTTGATGAGGAGTGAAAAAAGTTGCAAAAGTACCTACCAACAAACTCCAGCCCCTTCTACGTAGATGGTATAATGAACCGTTGTGTAATAATTACAACAATTACCGTTGTGTAATAAATAACAACCAACTCGACTCCATACTCCGCCAATATAATCAGGTGATCCCTAGCAATGATTTCATCTCCACCAAATTTCCTATTGTGGGCGCGTCTCTGGTTACGAGATTTGGTTTGAATTGTATACAATTTCATTCACACTGGACTACTGGAGTCGAAAATGCCTGTCGATGCAAACTTCGGGGCCTTACTGTGAACGAACGGCTGGACGTACGACGCTCCGGATGGTCTTTAAGCGTGGAACTCGCAAGTTCAAGAACTATCTAAAACCGTAAAAATATTCACGTAAAAAAATGGTATAGGCGTTTTAAAAATTTCAACCCCTATTTTGAACCCCTTAGAGATGACTCACAGTAACGTCGAGCTTCGTGGACCAACTAGACAGCGAACGGAACCTATAACCCGAATTTCATCAATTTTCTTTCATGGTAACTAAGAAAAGTGGCCCGTACGGCGTACGGTGTACGGCGGACAGACAGAAATATTTTTATTGCAGTTTTGGATTATACATACCTTGAAACGTAAACCATCAAATTTTGAGGGGGGGGGTAAGAATTTTTTTTTTCATGCTCGATTCCAATGGTTCATTATTGAAAATAATAAACCAAAACGAATCTCTGTCTGTGTGTCTGTGTGTGTGTCTGTCTTCCCACGGCCTAACGGCTCGACGGATATCGAGCAAATTTGGCACGAATATCCAGTAGGCTCCCTAGTTGTGCAACGTCGCATTTTCAATTCCCTCACCATAGCGGAACTATGGTCAACCATGGTCAACTTCGTTAATTGAAACGGTAACCCCTATTTTTTATCGTGTATTCGTAATCTACGTGAAATTCTATCTACGATCGACCCTTCGGACTACCCCCGCGGTCGACCATAGCGCATCCATGGGCCCCTCCATGGTCGAATCCCGAATTGCTCAACGGATATTGACCAAATTTGGCACCAATATTCGGTAGCCTCCCAAGTTGAACGTAGGCGCATTTTTAATTCCCTGACCATAGCGAAAATATGGTCGACCATGGTCAACTCCTGAATGGCTTGACGGATTTTGATAAAATTGGGCACAAATACCAGGTAGGCTATGGGATTTTTCCGTCGTTTGTTGGTTCCACGATACTGCGTACAGCGAACCTCGGATAGCGAGCGAAGCGAGCGGTCAGGCTAGTATATTATAAAAACGAATCTCTGTCTGTCTGTCTGTCTTCCCGCGGCCTAACGGCTCGACGGATATCAACCAAATTTGGCACGAATATCCAGTAGGCTCCCAAGTTGTGCAACGTCGCATTTTTAATTCCCTCACCATAGTATCGCTTTAGCCCTCGGACGGTGAGGATCGCTTATCGCTACCGCTCTCTTATCGCTACCGCAATTGTTGTGAAAACGTTCGTTATCGTGTAACGTTTGTCGCGATTATCCACTTTTCTGCGAACTATGGAGCCACTACAGTGTACAGGCTGTGACTCGGGCGTTTCGCCCAAGAAATGTTTATCCTGTACTAACTGCTCAAATCACTATCACTACGGTTGTGTTGGAATGACCAGGGAAAATTTTGGCAAGCTCGGGAGTAAAAAATTGGCCTGGAAGTGTGGCAACTGTCGCACGGATAAGCGCCGTAAAGTACCGGTTGCTGGAATCCGCATCTCATCGGCTCTGACTGACTCGGACTCGGATGTTGATTCAGTTTGTTCGACCCCAGGAAAACCTGACCATTCATCTCTGGATCAAAACGTTTCAAAGATTTTGAGCCAAATGACTGCTTTCCGTAGAGAATTCCGGGAAGTCGAAAAGTCACTGAGTTTCCATTCCAGCAAAATGGATGAAGTTCTAGCGAAAGTCGCCTCTTTGGAGACTACTGTCAGGGATTTGAACAAAACAAATGAAAAGCTGTGTGAGGAAAACATGTCTCTCAAGCGCGAGATTAAAGTTTTGTCGGAAAGAGTGGAGTTCCTGGATCAAGCAGCTCTTGCTAATGAGGCCGAATTGAATGGTTTACCGGAGTCTGAAAATGAAAATCCCAAGGAAGTGATGATTCATCTCGCTAATCACGTGCAGTGCGTGTTGACTGAAGAGGATATTCTGGCTGCATACCGTGTTCGCCCTAATACGAGGAAGGAAGTCAATATTCTATCGGTTAAATTTGCTTCAATTGATAAAAAGAATTTACTTCTTCGTTGTTTCCGAGAAAAAAATGGAGTTTTCGCGTCGGATGTGAAGGAGAACCTACCTAAAGACCGTCAATTGTTTCTCAATGAAAAATTAACACCGTCAAACAGGCATTTGCTGTGGTTGATGAAACTCATTAAAAAAGAGTACCAGTAAGTATCGTTACGTCTGGACGAAGGATGGGAAACTTTTCATGAAGAGGGAAGAGACCTCCAACACCGTCAGGATTGTGCGCGAAGCTCAATTGCAAAAAATGGACACTGCTGGGAAGCTCAAAGATGCTTTTTCTCGTCATAAATGGGAGGTGACTGTTTGAACTTTTCCTTTCTTTAATTGATTTCCGAATTTCTGAATAAGTTGTAATGCATTATTAGTACAATATGAGTAACCTCAATGATATACTGGATGACTCCTCTTTAATTGAGGAGATCACATGTGAGACTATCTCTGATTTAAATGATAAATTGTCTGAATGTAAGACTGGTAGTCTATTAGTCATCAATACGAACATTCGCAGTATTCGGAAAAACTTTGATGAATTTCTTTGCAATTTAGCACTTTTTAATAGGAAGCCTGATGTAATTTGTCTAACGGAAACGTGGAGTGCGAATTTCGACATCCCTCACTCTATCCCTAATTACGCAGCATACTCAACCAAACATTTTATCAATCAGAATTGTGGAGTTATTATCTTTTTTCATGATAATTGTTTGGATGTACACTGTGAGGAGGCGATTATGACGGGTGGTAGTTGTTTAATGTCCACATTCACGTATAGGAACTGTAAATATAAAGTGATATGTAGCTATCGTTCCCCAAGTGCCTCATTTTCTGCTTTTAACAATGAGCTAAGAGAGATCTGTGAGAGGGACCCAACTTTGACTACTTTTGGTTTATTATTTTCAATAATGAACCATTGGAATCGAGCATGAAAAAAAAAATTCTTACCCCCCCTCAAAATTTGATGGTTTACGTTTCAAGGTATGTAGAATCCAAAACTGCAATAAAAATATTTCTGTCTGTCCGCCGTACGCCGTACGGGCCACTTTTCTTAGTTACCATGAAAAAAAAATTGATGAAATTCGGGTTATAGGTTCCGTTCGGCGTCTAGTTGGTCCTCGAAGCTCGACGTTACTGTGAGTCATCTCTAAGGGGTTCAAAATAGGGGTTGAAATTTTCAAAACGCCTATACCATTTTTTTACGTAAATATTTTTACGCTTTTAAATAGTTCTTGAACTCGCGAGTTTTTTAAGACCATCCGGAGCATCGTACGTCCAGCCGTTCGTTCACAGTAAGGCCCCGAAGTTTGCACCGACAGGCATTTTCAACTCCAGTGTGAATGAAATTGTATACAATCCAAACCAAATCTCGTAACCAGAGACGCGCCCACAATAGGAATTTGTGAATACGGCCAATCATTGGTAGGGATCACCTGATTATATTGGCGGAGTATGAAGTCGAGTTGGTTGTTCTGTGATATTATTTAATTTGAAAAATGATGGCTCTATTGGAGTTTGTTGGTAGGTAGTGAAACTTGAACAAACGTTGAAGTATTATTGATGGGTAAATTATTACTACGGTAAATCATTACTCAACGGTAAATTATTACACAACGGTTCATTATACCATCTACGTAGAAGGGGCTGGAGTTTGTTGGTAGGTACTTTTGCAACTTTTGGTTTATTATTTTCAATAATGAACCATTGGAATCGAGCATGAAAAAAAAAATTCTTACCCCCCCTCAAAATTTGATGGTTTACGTTTCAAGGTATGTAGATTCCAAAATGCAATAAAAATATTTCTGTCTGTCCGCCGTACGCCGTACGCCGTACGGGCCACTTTTCTTAGTTACCATGAAAAAAATTGATGAAATTCGGGTTTTTTCACTCCTCATCAACAATTTCTTTTCAGAACTTCATTATGTGTGTTTCTTTTTGTTAGGTACTGTTTGTCATCGGCAGAATTATTTTAGCAACATTTAACTCGTGATTAAGGTAGGTACCTAGTAACGAGTACGGGGTTAGGTACTAACCTACGGAGGGTCTGCGATCTACATAATATGCATATAGTAGAATAGTACATATCATATTATATAGACGGGTTATCTATACATAGAGCTGTGATCTGTAACAGAAGGGTATTCTATACAAAATAATAAACCGTTGTGCAGGGATTTGCAGCGTTTTTTAATGGTGGATATGAATGTCGATATCGCAGATACGTCTCAGAATGAATTGGATAAAAATTTATATTTGTCGATGCTGAGTGAGCTCAATTACAACTCTATGATAAGCGGGTACACTCGCGAATTCATTGGCTTTAGTTCTTGTATTGATCACTTGTTTATGCGCGCTCCTAGATCACAGAGTCTTAATATAGTACCGATAATTTGGAAATCGGATATCACGGATCATTCAGTTTGGATCCTGTAAACACCCCTCGGACATGTCAATATCTGAATCCTGCTAAGAGTCCAACGATAGGGAAAATTGATTATAATAAATTAATTGCATGCCTAGATGGGGAAGCATGGGTGGAAGTGGTAATGTCAAGAGATGTTGACCATTGTGCACAGGCATTTCATGATACACTGCAGGCTCATTTGCGAGCATGCACGTTAGTTCGGGAGGGTGTTTCTCATAGAAAACGAATACTTAAACCTTGGATAACTCCCGGATTGCTTGCTAGCATTCGTATAAAGGAAAAAATGAGCTGGAAACTTAAAAGGAGGCCGAATGATTTGAACCTAAAAATGAGATTGAAGCGGTTTACAAACAAACTTTCGTATTTGATTTCCTTGTCCAAGAATGCATACTACGGGGGTAAAATAGAGGAAGCTAAAAATGACTCTAGCGTATTTGGCTTACAATCAATGAAGCAACTGGTAGACGTAGAATAAAAAGAGAAGTCGTATCGATACGCCATGAGGGAGTTTCATATCGAACTTCGGAGACCCCTTCGGAAGTGGGGAATATATTTAATCTTCACTTTTCTACTGTGAGTGACAGAGTGGCCGAGACTATCGGCGCCGTGGTGGGCACGGGACAGGACTTTGTTCTTCCTGTACTAAATTTTGGCGAAGAGTCGTTTTCAAGGGTTAATGAAGGGGAAATAATGAAAATAATTGAGGGCCTAAAGGGTGGATCATGCCCTGGTTTTGATAATGTAGGGGTTGACGTTCTAAAAAAAATTAAAAAACAAATAGCCAAACCCTTGTCGTACTTAGTCAATCTAAGTTTCTCTACTGGTGTCTTTCCGTCAATCTATAAAATGGCAATCGTAATATCGTCCCATTATTTAAATCGGGTGATCCCACTGTGGTGGGGAATTACAGGCCAATATCGCTGATGTCAAACATAGCGAAAATTCTGGAAAAGGCTGCCAAAATCTACATTGCTTCATTTTTTGATTGTGCTGATATGCTGAGTAGTCATCAGTATGGGTTTAGGGCCGGTAAAAGTACGCAGGATGCAGTCCTCCAGGTAGTGGAGAGTATTTCTAGCACCTTGGATAGTGGGGGTAAATGTTTGGGCGTTTTTATGGATCTGCATAAAGCATTTGATAGCATTCCTCATAATAACTTAGTGAAGGTGCTCTGGGAAAGAGGTTTTCCTCCGGGATTTGTGAGGTGGATAAACAGCTACTTGACTGAAAGATATCAAGTCGTTAAAATCTCGGGGTTTTTGAGTGAGCCGCGCACATTCAAGTTTGGAGTCCCTCAGGGTACGGTGCTGGGCCCGGTGCTTTTTATCGCATACATTAACTCTTTGCTAAACGTAGTTATCAAAGGAAAAATGGTGTGCTTTGCAGACGACACAGCTACGTTGTTCAGTGGGAAATCTTGGGATGAGGTGACGCTTAAGGCAACTAGTTCACTGGTCTTGGTGAATGACTGGTTGAGGAAAAGTGGTTTCAAATTAAATGTTGCCAAGACCCATTTCCTTTGCTTTTCCTTCCGCTCGATTGGTGTTCCTCGTATTAACGATCTCAAATGCCATGAGAGTGAGTGCGTTTCGGGTCCGTCGTGCACCTGCCCTGTTATAACCCAAGTTAACACCATAAGGTATCTGGGAGTTATGCTAGACCAGTGTCTGAGTTGGAGGAATCACGTCACGATGGTGTGCAGCAGATTGAGGAGGCTAACGGGCATTTGTTTGGAAGTCCGTAGTTTCCTTTCAATTGACAACCTGCGCAAATTGTATTTTGCCTTGATCCACTCGGTTTTGTCGTACAACATTGCTGCTTGGGGTGGTGTGGGTTCCACAGTACTTCAACCGCTGATAATCGTCCAGAAATCGCTAATAAAGATTCTTTTGAAAAAGTACAGGCGTTTCCCCTCTGTTGAGTTGTTCAGACTGTTTCAGGTCCCCACTGTCGCGGACACGATCGATGTTATAACACTGATCGAGACCTATAAACATATACAGGCGGGATCTTGTTATAGTTTTAATAGATCTGTGACTCAGGGCAGTGGAGGTATTGTGGTCCCCTTCCGACTGACGGCAGCGGGCGTGCCTCTATCGCGGAGCAAAACTTTTTAACGGACTGAATGTAAATGGCGGGCTTGGTGATGGTCGATCTTCTGAATTGGGTGATTCCTCAGTTGCCCTACGGCCTACAAATGATAAAGCGTTTTGTCGACGACCTTTTTCTGGTTCTGCCGGTGTCGAGGGTGGAGGATACGCTGTATTTATTCAATGACTACCATCCAAAGTTGAGATTCACGTGTGAGAGAGAGAAGGACGGCAGGTTGCCTTACTTGGACACAGTAGTAATTCGCGATCCTGAGGGGAATGTAACCACAGATTGGTATAGGAAGCCATGCGCTTCAGACCGCTGCTTAGATTTCCGAACCTCACATGCCTTCTCAATGAAAGTTTCTTGTGCGAAAGAGCTGCTCACTAGAGTTCTCAGATTGAGCAGCCAACAATACCATGCTGTGAATAAGGAGAAGGTTGCTGCAATTCTAAAACAGAATGGATATCCTAGGGCTCTGGTTTCCAGGATTGTGGATGGATGCTCTCCTGGTCCTCCGTTGCCTCAACCGTTGGTAGTTCCTGATGGAGGGCTTGATAAGCATTTTGTGTCTCTGACCTATATCCAGGGTATTTCTCCCAAAATGAAAGCACTAATTGAGAGAGAGTCTCCAGATGTAAAGATTGTTTACAGGTATGGTAACAAGGTATCTCATATCCACACATCTCTGAAGGCGAGGGATCCATTAACACTACAGTCGAATGTAATATACCAAATACCGTGTAAGGACTGCCCTACGGATTATATAGGACAAACGAAACAATACGTGAAGGATCGCAACAGTAAGCATGCGTATGAGTGCCGTGGTGGTGGGGATTGCCCAGCTCTATGTGCGCTGGCACGACATGCTATTGACGAGGACCACGAATTTGATTTCAGTGCAACAAGAATCTTGGATCGGGAATCAGTTTTGGGCCGTAGATTGTTTAAGGAGATGGCCTACATCCACATGAATCCAAGGGCATGTAATAGAAGAACAGACACTTCTGGCCTCAGTTCGGTGTATGCTGGAATTTTGGCTGAGGTTCAGAGAGGTCGATCTGGCCATTAAGATCACCCATCCAACTGCTAGTAGGATTCATCCATGGGGTTTTTGTGGTGTGGTTTGGTCCGTTGTTGCTGTTGAGTGGGAAGAAGAGGAAGTTTGTTTTGTTATCATTGTTATCAGTTATGTTTGTAATTTTAGTTTTTCCTGCTTGTTGCTGATTTGTTAAAGCTGTTGATGTTATAATTTCAATTTTATCATATTTATTAAGTGAGCTCCAACTACCTGCTGGTGGTATTAATTTATTGTGACGGAGGTGTAATGTTTGCACTGTAACCTAGCCTTTGAGTGAGTACCTATCTAGTCTGAATAATATACATAATATAATAATGTTTACTTATGCAGTTTGGTTGAATTTTGACGTTTACATTAGATGAAACACTGCTTTAGGGATTATTTTGATGTTGTTATAGGCCCTGATGAAGATATTATAATATATCGAAAGCTCGGCGAAAAAGGTGAAGTTTTTTCAGTGGACCCCATTCCCGATCCTCGTTGACGTTCCGTGATATCTGGGTCGATCTTCATAAACTGCAGCTCGATTTTAATGGTTCATTATTGAAAGTAATAAACCAAAACTAACATTTCAACTCTTGATGAATCAAACAAATGCAGAATTCATCATCCTTAAATTTAAATTTTGGATAACAGAATGTACTTTTATAATGACCCTCCAAAAATCCACCATCCCTAGATTTACAATTCTTGATAACAGAAATGTACTACCACAACAACCTTCATTAGACATTTATTAAGGATACTAGGTTTAAGTTTGTTAAAATGAAGATATTTAAGAAGTAGATATATAATGTATAAGAATTATAAATTAAAATGTATTAACCGAACGAACGCATACAAAAGCTGAGCTGGGAGAGAAACGAGCCTGGACAGGTCACTGACCTTAGGCTCAGGTAATAAACAAAGGAACGTTGCGTTCATAATTTTACCTGTGAATCTATATTTATGTATTAAGCAAAATGTGTAAACAAACTATTAATTAAAAAATAAATAAATAAATGATAATTGCACTTATACTTAAAATTAACTTGCACTTATTTTTAATACATTAGGTTAACGAAAATACTGGCAGATACTATATAAAAACAATGCTTGGTACTCCCCGCTCTAAGTCTAGGAATTGTGCTGTAGGGAGAAGTTGACTTTACAAGCTTACATAACGAATATTCTTTCCTAAAATAAATATATAAATGCATTTTATTCTCAAATTTGACTACATTTGTACTACTACAGTTGTATAAAGGAACAAACGAACGAAAAAATGTCCTCCTACTTTGGCGAGATATTGTTGTGGGCCAGATCTACTCTGTTAGTACCTCTCACACAAGGTACTTCTGGTTCCTACACTTTTCAAGTTCCGTTCTGAATGCAGTTAGCGCAGTGAGTGAACGCAATTTGGCAGGTAAATATTTAAAAACTTTCTCACCTCTGTCATAGTCATACAGTAGTTGCCCGTGTGAAGTTTTTCGGAAAGGTAATTCTACGAAACACAGATTTCGAGCTCTCGAGGCACCTCCTGCCATTAGTATTAATTTATAATCAGTATGAATTATTAATAATACTGTTAAAAAGTAAAAGTAAATGATAAAATAACTCAAGATCCTTGTTTCATTTATTTTATTGTTTTTTATTATTTATATTAGGTATCAATTTTGTTGATCAGTTGTACAGACTATGAATTTCGCGACTCATACATGACTGACGCATAAAAAATAGCTCATATTTTCGTGGTAGTTCGGCACTTGTTCATGGATGGGCCCAACAGTTTCATAGCATACCTCGAACAGGAAGGAAGAAATCTAAAACTCTTGAATGGTGGGGCAAAAACACTGTTCTCGGAAATTAGAAATATCCAAGCCACTCTGGCGGCAAAGCCGCCTACCCCTGTTCAAGAGCCGCCTTCCTCCCCTACCCACCACCGCCCATCACCTTCTGGACAAGAATTGATGGGGTTTCAGTGGTCCAATTTCAGTTTTGAAAAAAACCATCGTAATCAGGACACAACCCTCTAGAATTTGGATAATTGTGATTTCCGAAAAAAATTAGCCAAATTCGAATGTCAATGATCCAAATGTACAAATTTTGACATTTTGAACACCAGAACCAATTAGCGGAAACTTGATGTTGATTCTGAATCCAATGCAATTTACAGATTGAAAAGCGGTCAATTATTAACGGAAGGAGAGCGAAGATAAATTTAGCTCATTTTGGTGCTGCCACGTGGTGGCGGCTTTTGGAACTAGTCGTCGGGATGACGACGACGATGTAAAGAACACCACAATGGACGGATGGCTGGAACCGAAAATTTATAAATAAATTTAAAACACACTTCCTCAATATCAAACGAAGGGAAACGGCAAAGGTTCTAGAAGGCTGCCACGAAGGTGTTTCACTCGGAGCACCCATTCCACCTCGCACGTGGACTGAGGGATATCTCATTCTTTTCTTGAGCGAAACTGGTATTAATAATATTACCTACTGAGCCACAAAAACAAAATCAAGGAAACTAGCACTACGTCCTCCCCATCCCGATATCCCGTAAATCATCAGTGGTTGTGCTGGAGCGAAATAAAACGTCCTAATAGCCTCTTTAGACAGAAAGTTCTTCATCACTACATAATATTATTTAAAGAAGTTTACACATTCTCGCAAATAACCCATTGGTATGAAAATAACCCATCTCAAGCACTGGTCAACTTCCACCCCTAGATACACCGTGTGGGCGACACTTATTTCAGGAAAAGTACAAGGCAGCCGAGCACAAGCAGTGCCATGGCATTTGATATTACCGATTTGGGAGATGTCATTCTCCCTAAAAAACGCTGCAAAGTCCTTGTCACATGGGTTTATTATTCTACTGGACATACCTACAGAAATGTTGGCTGTTCATTTATTGTTTCATTCATGCGTAATAATCGAAATAGCTATTTCTGATGGTTTCCATTAATTTTGGCCCCTAAAACACAAATTAGGTACCTACGCTCCTTTTCTTTTTTTTATTATTATTTTTTTCCAACTATCTTTGATCATTGGTAGTGCCATTTAATCCTCTTGATCCACGTGTTGACACTTTTTCCAGTGCTATTATCCAAACTGATGGTGATTTCAGACGATTTCCCAGGTTTTTGACTCATAAAAAATCAATTTTGGGAGCTGAACATTTGGTAGAACTCAATTTTCCACTCTTTGGTCAAAATCGACTTCATATTCGGTCTTCTCGTCCTCAAAAACATGGAAAAAGATATCTCAGAAGCTCATCTTACCAACATGTTGCTAAAACGCAAAAAGTACCTATTTTTACACACATTTTCACTCATAACACCCCTGGGAATATTCCGATCGGGCTGAAAAGTTTCGGGACACAACTAGAGCCCAAATGGAGCATGTGTGCGAAAGAACGAATTTTTTAGACCGAAAATGAAGCCTGTACACGTGATACGGCGGACGGCGGACGGCGTACGGCGGACGGACATTGCATTTTTGGAATCTACGCACCTTGAAACGAAAAAGAAAAAAGTTTGAGGGGGTGTTATAAAAATTTTTTGCTGAGCAAATACATAGGTGTATTATTCACAGAATAATAAACCAAGAGATCCCCCTTCCCCCATCCGCCACACAATTAGTGATCATCCTTCCCATATTCCCTAGACAAGAAGCCGCCTGGATGAGAGGAACCTATTCAAAAACGCTGCAAATTATTAACAACGGTTTATTATTTACCTATATAGGTACCCTCCAGCTCCCCCACAAAATCCCTAAATCGAGTACTGGAGCACTGGAGTACTGGAGTACTGGGTATTAAAGTTTTAATTGCGCGGGATTCAATAATTCAATCATTCGTCATTCACCATTTTTTGTAGTTATTCATAAAGTATAAGGTAAATAATAAACCGTTGTGTAATAATTTACCTGCTGCCCTTCTGCGTTGATAGTATAATAAACCGTTGTGTAATAATTTACCGCTGTGTCGTAATTTACCGTTGTGTAATAATTTACCGTTGCGTGGTAATTTACACAATAATAAACCGTTGTGTAATTTACAAATAATAACCTTTGTGTAATAATTTACCTGCAGCCCTAAATCGAGTAATGAGCCAGCCTGGGAATTACATTTCATAATATTGTTGTTATTCATGAAACATAACGTCTATTCACGTTACAAGAGTACCTATCAACAAAATCCAAAGCAGCCATCATTTTTCAAATAAAATAATATCACAGAACAACAAACTCGACTTCATACTCCGTGAATATATAATCAGGTGCTCCCTAGCAATGATGATCTCGGGCCAATTCCCAATTGTTGCTGCGTCCCTAGTAATGATATCTGGGCTGAATGTATACAATTTCATTCAACTTCTTGTTAAAGAATCCTGTCGGTGCAAACTTCCGAGCCTTACTGTGAACGAACGGCTGGACGTACAATGCTCCCAACTTCGAGAACTATTTAAAAAATTAGAACAATTCGAGATAACGGCGTCCTGGAGATTTCAACCCCTATTTTTCAGCCCTTAGAGATGACTGACCTTAACGCCGAGCTTCGAGGACCATGTAGACCCCAAATGGGACCTATAAACCGAATTTCGTCCATTTTGGCTCATGGTAACTAAGAAACGGTACGGTAGGAAAACTTGGTTGCAGTTCGGCACGTAAGTTGGCCTAACTGAACGAGGCGCAGTAAGAGATTGTTCGTTTAGGCCGACTTGAATATCCTGTGCCAATACCACATCTGTGCCCATAGCCAATCCAGCGCTCTCTCTCGGCTGTCCGTCCAAGTACCTGCCCGTGTAGGCAACGACCCGCATGATCGTGAAGTCGTGCGTTTCTTAGCCTATTCCACAATCTCCACTCAACGATGGCTGCGTCGCTGCAAATAATTCAGTTAGGGGGATCTACAGTTTGGTCATAAGTGTTAAGAGCCAGAAATCACTCTGAACGTTTTGGCCACCTGAGACCAAAAATCAAGTTAGGGAATAAAAGCATAAAATTATAAGATCTTCCAAACATAACTACCTACCTACTTAAACCACTAAAAAAGGGGTGGTTGCTGAACTCGAGGTTAGGGCTTAGTCCTAGACTAAATGGTGATAGTCCGAGTTTCTAAACCTCAACTAATTTCAAACCCGGACTTCGTGAAATGACGTGGTGAGTTGGAATTCGACGTATAAACTAATTTTTGATTATTATTTTCAATAATGCACCATTGGAATCGAGCATGAAAAAAAAAAAAAATTCTTACCTCCCCTCAAAATTTGATGGTTTACGTTTCAAGGTACGCAGAATCCAAAACTGCAATAAAAATATTTCTGTCTGTCCGCCGTACGCCGTACTGGCCACTTTTCTTAGTTACCATGAACCAAAATTGATGAAATTCGGGTTATAGGTTCCGTCGGGGCCTAGTTGGTCCTCGAAGCTCGACGTTACTGTCAGTCATCTCTAAAGGGTTCCAAATAAGGGCTGAAATTTTCAGAACGCCGTAGCTCGAAAACTTTCGATAGAAGGGTATGGTTTTTTTTTTAACGTTATTAAATTTGTCTTGAGCTAAACAAATTTTTGAGACCACACGGAGCATTGCACGTCCAGCCGTTCGTGTGCACCAAAAAGCTTCATCAACATGATCGTGAATCAAACGGTATAAATCCGGCCCGAATATCATCACTAGGGAGCACCTGATTATAATCAAGGATGGCTGTATGAAGTCGAGTTGGTTGTTCTGCGATATTATTTCATTTGATATGTGATGGGCTATTGGATTTAGTTGGTAGGTACTTGTGAAACTTGAACAAACGTTGAAGTATTATTGAGGGGTAAATTGTTACACAACGGTAAATATTATTACTCAACGGTTCATCTACCAAGAAGGGGCTGGATTTTGTTGATCGGTACTTTTGTAACTTGAACAAACTTTGAAGTATTGTTGATGGGTAAATTATTACACAATGGTAAATTATTACACAACGACAAATTACTACACAACGGTAAATTATTACACAACGGTAAATTATTAAACAACGTTTCATCTACCAAGAAGGGGCTGGATTTTGTTGATCGGACTTGAATAACCGTTGTAGTATTATTGATGGGCAAGTTATTACAAAGCGGTTCATTATACATGACCACGACGGTAGGTATTGACCACAGAATACAGTGATCTATGCAGAAGGGGCATCCATTTCACTCCATATCAACAATTTTCCTTCAGAACTTCATTATTTTTCTTTCTTTTTGCCGTTTTAGTAACTGCTTGTCATCGACAGAATTATTTCAACAAGATTTAACAAGATTTAACTCTTGATTATGATAGGTACCTAGTAGCGAGTACGGGGTTAGGTGCTAACCTACGGAGGTTCTGCGCTCAACATAAGATATATAGAACAGTACATATTATATTATATAGACGGGTTATCTATACAGAGAGCTGTGATCTGTAACAGAAGGGTATTCTGTACAAAATAATAAACCGCTGTGCAGGGATTTGCAGCGTTTTAATTGTGGTGCCTATCTGAGCTCCCAATAGTACCTACTTCGTCCCACCCGTGTATAATATGTATAGTATGTCCGAACCAGTGTATAATATGTACCTACCTTCCAATCTGTTATTTTGTTCAGTCATTATGTGGATCCTGAAGAAGCCTTTCGTTGTATCATCATTCTGATGTATGTTTCTGGGGATTGAGATTACAATGAAGGTGTCAGATATCAAACTGCAACTCCAGCCCTGGTCCACTCATCACCTGCCTCAAGAAGTTTCTCCCACTGAGATCTTTTTCCAAGTCTGCACAGCCCCTGTCAGTAACAAGCCAGTCTCTGTGGGAACCTGTCCAACCCTGTGTTAAACTTTTAAGTGCGTTTTACCTGGACAGTGTCCATCAAACCTAGTCTGCCATCCAAAGCAAAAAAGCCGTAGACTCGATTTTTTCCAACTTAGAGATTTTGGTATGGCTGGATTCGTATATTAAAGACCTATTTTGGTATCTACAGTTGTAAAAGTTGGGAAAATTTCCCTAAAAAAGTTATTCAAGGAAAACGTCAACGAGTTTTTGATGGTTTTCCAACGACGAACGCAGTAGTAGTTCTTCCAACAAATAAAAACAGTAGATCCCAGACCTACGGTGTTAATTCATTTTGTTTAAGCGGGTGAATAAATCACGATAATGAAACGGTTTGAACGTAGAGTAATTAAATCCTTTATTGGAATTAACACGTATTACTGCTAATAATGGAAAACGTTAACAGCGAGGATTTTAACGTATGAAAACTCAGAACATAATAATGGCCGCCTTGGGCTAATAATGGGGAGTGGGGAGCGATCGATATTGGGAAGCAAAATCGACCGCCGGCCCGCCAACAGAACAACCGGATCCATCCGGTCACACCGGGAGCACTCTAGTGGGAGAATTTCGAACTGCTACCTTCAGTTCCAGATACCCACTACCTACCAGGCCAAACATCCTCCCCCCACGAATGAGCGACTCATTCTAACAGGTCCCCCCCCTAAAGAGCACTAGAGGGTATTAACAGTCCTTAGGTAACGGGCAGAGTTTAACTAACGGGCGGAGTTTTTCCTCATTACCGGAACGGACCTTGGCAACGCGAGTTACCCCATCCTTACCGGGAATCAAGTCCACGATCACACCCATGGGCCAGGACAGCGGGGGAATGTCATCTTCCTTAATTAACACCACATCACCAATTACAGCAGGGCGATCAGGGGTATTCCACTTAGATCGGGTCTGGAGCTCTAACAGGTATTCGGAGTGCCATTTCTTCCAAAACTGGCCAACCAGATTGGAGACGAACCGCCACTTGGGTGCCAAACGGGAACTGAACTCAAAAACGTTGCTCTCAGGCAGCGCGGTAAGAGGGCGTTGAACGAGGAAGTGAGGGGGGGGGTGAGCACCAGTATGTCATCAGGGGAGGAGGACTGATGAACGAGTGGGCGACTGTTAAGGATGACCTCAATTCTAACGGCAACAGTACTGAACGTTTGAAGCGTGGTGGTTTGGTCCCTTAAATTCACCTTTAACAGTCGTTTAGCGGATTTTACAGCGGCCTCCCACAACCCGCCGAAGTGGGGTGCCGAGGCGGAATGAACTTCCATTCGACTCCTCTATTGGCAAGTCGCTCAGCTATTTCAGAATCAGGGTCAGCGGGATTGGTGGAACGGATTCTATTAAAAAGATTGGAGGTGCCCAAGAAATTACGACCGTTGTCGCTCCAGATGGCGGACGGAACCCCCCGACGACCCATGAAACGCTCCAAACATTGGAGAAACCCATCGGTACTTAGATCCATGACCTCTTCCAAGTGAACGGCTTTGGTCGTGAAGCACACAAAAACGGACAAGTATACTTCAACAGCGCGAGCACCGCGCAACCCAGCGACCGAAACGGTGAAAGGACCGCAAAAGTCAACTCCGACCTGCTCGAAGGCAAAGGCACGGGTAACCCGGGCTTCAGGGAGCTGACCCATCGTGGGTTGAAACGGTTTGGGTTTAATTGAAAAACAACGGGTGCAACCGGATAAAACTCGATTAACAGCATTTCTTCCATCAATGATCCAGTATCGGGTACGCAGGTGGGCCAAGGTGGCCCGCGGTCCCACGTGCATGCAAGCAGCATGAGCGTAACGAATAAGAAGCGGTACCAAAAAATCGGAGGGTTTGAGCAGAGCTGGGTGTTGGGTTTCAAAAGAGCCAGACATATTGGACAATCGCCCCCCTACGCGAAGTATACCTTCGGGATCAGAGAAAATCGCTAGCTGTTTCATTAGTTTGGTGGCTCCTTTAGCGGTTGCCTCCAGAATTTCAGGCAGGCCACGGACTTGAGAACGGTGAACAAGCACCGAATCATCCCTCCTGAGCTCCGCAGTGCTCAACGGCAATCTGGCCTGGGGCACCGAGTGAGAACGTCGGATTTTACAATGATTAATAAAACGGAGCATCCAGGCCGTCACTCGGCGTAAGACGGTGTAGGCGCCGAATCGGGCTTCCCAAGGCGTCTCAGCGGAACCAACGGCTACAATTTTGGATGAGGCACGGATCTCAGCGGAAACAGAGTCGGGCTTCAGGTCAGGGCGAATCCTCCTAATCGGCCACAAGGAACGATCGGAAGCCAACCAGGGAGGACCAGTCCACCACAGCGGGCACTCAACCAGCTGATCAGGTCTGGCCCCACGAGAAGCAATATCGGCCGGGTTATCGGGGGAGCGAACATGGAACCAGTGTTCCTTGGGTAGATCGGAGAGAGTCTTAGACACTCTATTGCCGACAAATACCTTCCACACTGGAGCGGGGTCCGCAGTGAGCCAAGATCGAACAACAGTACTATCCGAACAGGCAATTATTGCTGAATCAGGAACGGATGGATACTCCGAACGGACGCGAGTCATGGTTTTTCCTAGCAGTTCAGCCGCTAGCAGTTCCAAGCGGGGAATTGACTGGGACTTCATCGGGGCGATTTTGGCTCGAGCTAAAATTAAGCGGGTATGGAAATTATCGTCCATGAAAGATACATGGTAAACGGTGGCGGCGTAAGTCTTTTCGGACGCATCAGCAAAACCCACTAACCATTGAACCGGGGCATCCACACGGATATGACGAGGGATGACAACAGATTGAAGTGAGTCAAGGGTGTTAGCAAGAGCCGTCCACTCGCGGACAATTGAACTCGGTAACGGGTTATCCCACTCGTACTTGGAACGGCAAATTTCTCGTTGAATGAAACGGGCTTGGACGGAAACAGGCATGACCCACCCAGCGGGGTCATAGATGCGTCCGACCTGACTTGCCAACTCCCTTTTAGTATGAACGGTGGGGGAAACTGGAACCTTGAAGAAGAATGAATCAGATGCGGGGTTCCAGGAAATTCCTAACATTTTTAACGGTTTCTCGTCATCAGGGTTCAAGCATACAGCTACAGAGGGGGCCAACCGCGGCTCATTGGGAATACCGGAGAGCAACTGATCGGAATTCGAAGCCCATTTACGAAGCTCTAGCCCAGCGGTAGCCAACAGCGATAGCAGTTCGTGCCTAGCCTGTAACGCTGAGCTCAAAGAGCTCCCCCCACCATGCACATCATCAATGTACGTGTTTTCCTTCAACAATTTGGAGGCAACCGGGTAGCTTTGTTCGTTTTCGTCCGCCAAGTGGTGAATGACTCGGTTTGCCAGGAACGGTGCGGAAGCTGTTCCATACGTAACGGTTGTAAGCGCGATGTCCTTAACAGGCTGATCGGGAGAGTCTCGCCAAACGATTCGTAACAGGTCTTGGTCCTCAATCAGGTGCCGAATTTGTCGGAACATTTGCCTTATATCGGAGATGAAAACATAACGGAAGGCTCTAAACCTGGTCAGCATGATATCGGGCTGCATTTTGGGACCAACTAACAGGATTTCATTCAGAGACCTACCATTAGTGGTGCGCTGAGATGCGTTAAAAACGACACGGATTTTTTCGGGTGGATCACCTTCACGGTGGACAGGGTGGTGAGGAATATAATAATTGGGACAACGGGAAATATCACTAGCCTTCAACAGTCTCATGTGGCCCAACTTAGTATATTCACTCATAAACAATCGGTAAGCAGCAGCCAGAACAGGGTTGCGTTTTAGACGGGACTCCATGCGGTACAACTGTCCGAGGGCGATGTGTCTGGATTCACCCAAAGCGGTAGGCACCTCTGACAACGGGAGAGCAACGGTGTAACGGCCAGTGTCATCTCTACTAACCGATTCCAAAAAAAGCCTCTCAGCTAGGTGGTCCTCAGGTGACCAGGGAGCAACGGGCTCAACGGACTCAATCTCAAACATCTGACGCAACAGATCATCCGTTGAAACCGCGGCAGTCACGGCCTTGACCAAACTGTCATCATCGGAAACGGGACTAGTGATAGACGGGAAACTAAATACGCTGGGGGCTACCGCTTGGAAATCGGAAGTGCAGACTCTGGCCGCCAACTGAAATAAACCAATCGTTTCTTGAGCGGGTTCAACAGGAGGGACTATTGAAAACAGATTTCTAACGGGAGTCAAACGAATGGGCTCATTTCGATCGGTGTTTTCAACATTTTGATTACGAAACGGGAAACGAAGGAACGGCTTCCGTTGAGGTTTAGGGTTAGCTGCTACCAATTTAAAAACAGGAGCGAGTTCCCTGAGCACTTGAGAGTGATAACCCGTTGGTAGGAAATTTGGAACAGTGAAAACGTGAGGATCCAACAAGCAAGGGTAAGCAGCTTGTCGTCTAGCGTTGACGAGGAACCGGTGTGGTTCTATTTTGTTAACAGAATCATTACTGGAATAGTCGGTCACATGATCATAGCGGCCAAATCTAACAGACCTTTTGCGAGCTGGAGGGACAGGTCCAAGGACCAGAGTGCCCAAATCAGTCTCACAGAATCCAGCCTCAGTGGAACGGGGGAGCAGGCGAGAAAAAACGTCGGCCCCCAGGATAGCCTGAACATGGTGGACGGTGAGAAACTGTGGATCGGCTAACAGGGGTCCCATGGGTGCGGTCCTTGGCCACAAAGCAGGGTCCCAACATTGACTAGGCAACGGTGACAAGGGGCGATCCATAACAAATGCTTCAAGCGGGCTTATTCTATCGGAACGAGTGTGAAGCTGAATTATCACGCGGTTGTGAATTGGATTGGAACTCCCCCCTATTCCTCCCACAATACCCTTCATGAGGATCAATCTCAATCCCAACTGTTGAACGACTATCGGTGAAACGATATTGACATCGCTTCCAGAATCAATTAGTACCCTAAAATTTATTGGTACACCCTTACAGGAGGAAAGCGGGACAACGGCTGTGGGAAGGAGCCCAGACCGAGATAACTTCAAACAGGACTTATTGGTGACGTCAACCTTGCTAGCGGTTTGGGAAGAGCCTGCTACACCTAAGTTGGAAGGCTCAATCCCAGGAAACGGGCCTCTGAAAAGACTGCGACTAACCGAACTGGCAGTGCAATGAGGTTTCCCCAACATGGGTATATCACCGTTAGGTTTCAGCGGTTGGTTACTTCATGCACCTAGTTCTACCTAAAGGTTGACGTCGAACGGTAGGAAACTTAACGGTAGTGCTCCCTAGCGATAACTCGGAAGAAACGGGATGAACGTTGGCATACCTTCATAACAGGGGGAAATTGTGCGGCGGAATCGACGAGTGGCCGGAGCGATGACCCCTTCTCCGGAGCTGGGCCACGGTAGCGGGTTGCCGAACAACGGGTCCAGTGGGTGGCTGGCTCCTCTGGATAGCTCCTTCTTCCGGGACGGCAGTCGGGGTTGACGGAGAAGAATGATTCGAGGGAACAAAGTAACTCTGTTTCGAGCCGGATGCAACGGGGGAACTGGGAGCGGAGGGCATGTGGAGCAGGGTATGATGTGGCTGACCACAGTGACATCTTCTCTCCGACCGGCATGCTACCACTGGGTGGAGCGTTGAAAAACAGTTCCGACACGCTCGGAGCTCCTGAATGGTGCGGGCGCGATCGGGCACGATCGGGCACACTCAGTTCCTTAAAGTCGGGGCAGCGATACAGGAAGTGGTCCTGATGGCAGAAGTGACATCTCGCTTGCCGAGCGGGGACTGGATGAGTAGCGCTGAGAACGGGTGCCGAGGGCTGAGCGGAACGAACGGGTGTAGTGGCTGCGGCTCGGAGCGGAGACGGCTGCCTACCCGAACCGGAGGGTTAAACGGTAGTTGATCGGAACGGTGACGGCGAACGGGTTGTCGCAGCCGAAGCATAACCCCCTTTCTTCGGTGGCTCCTCGGGGACGAGTCGAGCTATTCGAAGTTCCTTTTCAACAAAGGCCATCAAATCGGTGTGAGATGGGATCTCATCCTTCATCCTTTTCCTCCATGACTTCCCTGTTGAACTTCTCCTTGAGTTCGGCCGACAAACGGATAAAGACAGCCTCAAACAGGAGGTAGTCTTGTAGAGAACGAGTGGGGAGATCTATCATCGCTCCTACCCAAGAACGGGCTTCGTTGACAAATCGGTCCAGGTCGGCAACGGTGGGCGAGACCAATCGGGGTATGGTGCTTCGCTGCGCGAACACCGAGCGGGCTAATCGGTACTTGGAAGTATTTTCAGCTACCAAAGAGTCATATGCGTGCTGATAGCTGCCGCCCTCGAATGCGGAACGGAGTTCGGGAGAAAGTTTGGTAAGCAACTTCTCAAACTTAATCTCCACCGGGAGGTGCGGCATGTCGTGTACCGCACAGTCAAACAGTTTCTTGAACTCTGCAAAGCGAGCGATCTGACCGCCGAAAACGGGAACGGTTGTCAACAGCTCGTTCATCATCCTTATTTCCGTATAACATTGATCGTGCGTCATACCTTGCTTATCAACAATTTCCGCTTGCTGACTCGGGATTCGCTCGGCTACACGACTGATAACGGTGGCAATTTGCCGGATTAGCGACTCCTCCGTGAGTCCGTCAAATTGAGCGCCTTCTACGTCGTCCAAGAAGGCCTCTCCCTTGCGCAAGTTAGCCCTCAGGCTATCTGACAGGGCACTTACCGGTTGCTGGTCGAGGAATGCGATCGCTCTGACCGACCAGCGACGTACTTCCTTGAAAAGGTCCCGCTGTGTGTCGGTCAAATTATCGACCACCGCAGGGTCGAGGTGAATCGGGGCGAGCGGTGCCGAGGCGATATCTTCACTCGGAAACGGTGGGTCCGATTGCCGCGATTTCCTTTTGCCTTTAAGCGGCATGACGGCGATCGGAGAACGACAAACAAAACGGAGCAAACGGTACAAGCGGTGCGAACGGTGAAAATTTGACACGAGGTCGCGAGGTTAACGGAGCTGATCTCGGACGCGCTCGAGATCTCACCAAACTCCCGGGTTTCAGCACCAAATGTTTAAGCGGGTGAATAAATCACGATAATGAAACGGTTTGAACGTAGAGTAATTAAATCCTTTATTGGAATTAACACGTATTACTGCTAATAATGGAAAACGTTAACAGCAAGGAATTTATCGTATGAAAACTCAGAATATAATAATGGCCGCCTTGGGCTAATAATGGGGAGTGGGGAGCGATCGATATTGGGAAGCAAAATCGACCGCCGGCCCGCCAACAGAACAACCGGATCCATCCGGTCACACCGGGAGCACTCTTGTGGGAGAATTTCGAACTGCTACCTTCAGTTCCAGATACCCACTACCTACCAGGCCAAACACATTGGAACAGTGAATTTAATTTAATGTTCATCAGTACAGTATTGTTTTTCTTTATGGTATCCCTCTCATAGTTTTCTGAATACGTCAGGCTTCCAATACGGTTTTTCAATTTTGTGATGACGCCAAAAGCTTCGAGCGATAGACCGTATGTGGCTTCCACATCGCCGTAAGTCGTATTTTACGATGAAAAATAAAGTTCCTACTGTTTTCCTCTTTGGGAAAGGGGTGAAAAAACTTCAGCAACTACAGCAGGAAACAACCGTAGCGTGAGCGCCCAACGAAGAAAAGCAGTAGCAGGCCCTCTACCGTTTTTTGAAGCAAAATTTACCTCATCTTCTACAACGGAGAAAAACAGTTGCTTACATAAATTTATGCGTCTTCCAAAATTGATGCGCCTTGCTGCTACAGACGTAAAAACTAAATATGGATCAACTGCAAAAAAAATCATTGGAAAATATTGAAGAATGCCCATTTTACAGCTTAAAAAATGTACCTGCGTTTTTCTCAAAACTAGATTTCCTTGTTCTACGTCTTTCTTGCTTTGGACGGCAGTAAGTGGCCACTAGTGTTCAGATCAGCACCAACATCATCACCGTTCTGCTGAGGTTGCTGACTGAGCAACTCAAATATACGAAGTAACTTCTGGTAATTCAATTGGGACATGCACGAATCTGTTGCCCCCTCCCCCCCCCCCCCCCCCCCCAACCTCCAGTATTCATCATCACCCTTTGGATCACAACTTGCTACTTAGAGACTTCAATAGCTTATCAGTCCACTGTTTGTGGATGGTTTATGTTAGCTGTTTTATGTGAACTGTCAGTTGTCAAACCAGTTAATTTTTGAAGAGCTCTTCTCAGTGGATAGGACATCAGAATTTCTCAATAAACCACTTTTGGTCATGGCGCTTGAAAATTAGAGTCAGTATTCTGTTTTGCCCTTTCTACACCAAACACTAAACATTTGTGAAAATCTTATGAAACTTATGATAATCGTGAAGTCGTGCGTTTCTTAGCCTATCCTACGATCTCCATTCGTTGATGGCTACATAGCTACAAATTCAAGTAGGGATATCGTTGAAGCCACTGTCAGCTACAGTTTGGGCATAGTGTTAAGAGCCAGAAATCACTAAACACTTGTAATAATTTTTATACAGAGCGAACGTTCAACCTACTGCACAAAGCACAATAGGCTGAACAAATTAATTCAAAGCTAATACAACAGAATTGTTGAAGTCGGTGCCAAATTTTAACTAAAAACCCCAAACACAGCCTTCATATTGTGTCATCTGGTTTTTATAAAATTCAGTTGAAACCTGGCGCCGCTAAATTTTTACCGACCAAAAAAATTTTACAACAGGGTTTTGGGGCGGAGGGGTGGGGGGGAGGGGTATTACATCTCTTTGCATTAGACAATCCTATTTACGGCTGAGGAGCATTGTTTTTGGGGTATATCATCTTTTTGCATCGATGACGTAAATGCTTTTTTCCTGGCGGTACCTAGATACCAAAAAATTTCCCCGGTAGGTACCTACTTACTCAAGGCCTACATACTTCCCACTACCTTCTCAGTACCCCCTACTTAGTACTACCTACTCAGTACTACCTCCATATTACAGACTCAGTACTGCCTACTTGATACTTAATCAGTACTTCGTACTTAGTACTTACTCAGTACTATCTCCTTAGTACCTACTTACTCTGTTAGGCGGGCAAATTTTTACAACTGGACTGTTCGGGGGGGGGGGGGGGTTATCACAACTTTTTGCATTGGTTGGTGAAATAATCATTTTTGGTTTATTATTTCTATAATGAACCTTTGAAATCGAGCATGAAAAAAAAAAAATTTTAACTACCCCCTCAAAATTTGATGGTTTCCGTTTCAAGGTATGTACCTACCTAGAATCCGAAAATGCAATAAAATTATTTCTGTCCGTCCGCCGTACGCAGTACTGAGCACTTTTCTTAGTTACAATGAACCAAAATTGACGAAATTCGGTTTATAGGTCCCATTTGAGGTCTAGTTGGTCCTCGAAACTCGGCGTTAATTTCAGTCATCCCAAAGGGGTGAAAAATAGAGGTTGAAGTCTCCAGGACGCCGTTTTCTCGAACTTGCTTACGGTTTTATATAGTTCTCCAATTTTTACCACCACCCGGAGCATTGTACGTCCAGCCGATCGTTCACAGTAAGGCCCAGAAGTTTGCACCGTCAGGCTTTTTCAACAGCAGGGTGGATGAAATTGTGTACATTCAGCCCAAATATCATCACTAGGGACGCGGTAAAAATCGGGAATTGACCCGAGATAAAATCATTGCTAGGGAGCACCTGATTATAATCACGGAGTATGAAGTCGAGTTGGTTGTTCTGTGATATTATTTCATTGGAAAAACGCTGCAAAGTCCTTGTCACATGGGTTTATTATTCTACCGGACATACCTACAGAAATGATGGCTGTTCATTTATTTTTGCTTTCATTTGAAATAACTGAAATAGCTATTTTTGGTGGTTTCCACCAATTTTGGCCCCCAAAACACGAATTAGGTAGGTACGCTCCTTTTTTTTTTTTTTTTTCAAATTATCCTTGATCATTGATAGTGAAATTTAATCGTCTTGATCCACCTCTTGATACTTGTTCTAGTGTTATTCTACAAATTGATGGTGATTTCAGACGATTTTCCAGGTTTTTGACTAATAAAAAATCAATTTTGGGAGCTGAACATCTGGTACAACCTTAATTTTCCACTCTTTGGTCAAAATCGACTTCATATTCGGTATTCTCGTCCCCAAAAACATGAATAACGATACCTCAAAGGCCCATTTTACTAACATGTTGCTAAAACGCAAAAAGTACCTTTTTTTACACACATTTTCACTCATAACACCCCTGGGTATATTCCGATCGGGCTGAAAAGTTTCGGGACACAACTAGGGCCCAAAAGGAGCATGTGTGCGAAAGAACGAATTTTTAGACCAAAAATGAAGCCTCTACACGTGATACGGCGGACGGCGGACGGCGGACGGCGGACGGCGTACGGCGGACGGACATTGCATTTTTTGAATCTACGCACCTTGAAACGGAAAAGAAATAATTTTGAGGGGGTGTTATAAAAATCTTTTGCTGAGCGAATACATAGGTGTATTATTCACAGAATAATAAACCAAAACGCTGCAAAGTCCTTGTCACATGGGTTTATTATTCTATTGGAGTTCTAGAGATTCTTGTTGGCTGTTAAATTTATTGTTTCTTTCATGTGGAATGATTGAAATAGCTATTTATGATGATTTCCACCAATTTTGGCCCCCAAAACATGGAATAGGTACGCTTTTTTTTTCCAGACCATCTTTGATCATTGGTAGTGCCATTTAATGGTCTTGATTCACATGTTTACACATTTTCTAATGTTATTATACACATTGATGGTGATTTCAGACAGTTTTCCAGGTTTTTGACTCATAAAAAAACCATTTTGGGAGCTGAACCTTTGGTAAAACCTCAATTTCCGCGTCTTTGGTCAAAATCGACTTCATATTCGGTCTTCTCATCCCCAAAAACATGGAAAAGGATACCTCAAAACCTCATGTTACCAACATGTTGCTAAAACGCAAGAAGTACCTATTTTTATACACATTTTCACTCATAACACCCCTGGGTATATTCCGATCGGGCTGAAAAGTTTCGGGACACAACTAGGGCCCAAATGGAGCATGTGTGCGAAAGAACGATTTTTTTAGACCGAAAATGAAGCCTGTACACGTGATACGGCGGACGGCGTACGGCGGACGGCGTACGGCAGACGGACATTGCATTTTTGGAATCTACGTACCTTGAAACGGAAAAGAACAAATTTTGAGGGGGTGTTATAAAAATTGTTTGCTGAGTGATTACATAGGTGTATTATTCACAGAATAATAAACCAAAATGATGGCTCTTTTGGAGTTTGTTGATAGGTAGTGAAAATTGAACAAAAGTTGAAGTATTATTGATGGGTAAATTATTACACAATGGTAAATTATTGCACAACGGTTCATTATACTTACCATCTACGTAGAAAGGGCTGAAGTTTGTTGGTAGGTACTTTTGCATTTTTTTTTCACTCCACATCAACAATTTCTCTTCAGAACTTCATTATTTGCGTTTCTTTTTGCCATTTTAGTTACTGTTTGTCATCGACAGAATTATTTTAGCAACATTTAACTCGTGATTTTGGTAGGTACCTACCTAGTAACGAGTACGGGGTTAGGTGCTAACCTACGGAGGATCTGCGATCTACATAATATGTATAGAATAGTACATATTATATTGGTTTATTATTCTGTGAATAATACACCTATGTAATCGCTCAGCAAAAAATTTTTATAACACCCCCTCAAAATTTTTTCTTTTCCGTTTCAAGGTGCGTAGATTCAAAAAATGCAATGTCCGTCCGCCGTACGCCGTCCGCCGTACGCCGTCCGCCGTATCACGTGTACAGGCTTCATTTTTGGCCTAAACAATTCGTTCTTTCGCACACATGCTCCATTTGGGCCCTAGTTGTGTCCCGAAACTTTTCAGCCCGATCGGAATATACCCAGGGGTGTTATGAGTGAAAATGTGTGTAAAAATAGGTACTTTTTGTGTTTTAGCAACATGTTAGTAAAATGAGCTTTTGAGGTATCGTTTTTCATGTTTTTGGGGACGAGAAGACCGAATATGAAGTCGATTTTGACCAAAGAGTGGAAAATCGAGGTTCTACCAGATGTTCAGCTCCCAAAATTGATTTTTTATGAGTCAAAAACCAGGGAAATCGTCTGAAATCACCATCAATTTGCAGAATAACACTGGAAGTAGTATCAACACGTGGATCAAGACGATTAAATGGCACAAGCAATTATCAAAGATAAAATGAAAAAAAAGGAGCGTACCTAATTCGTGTTTTAGAGGCCAAAAATGGTGGAAACTATCAGAAATAGCTATTTAAATTATTTCACCAGAAATAAACAATAAATGAACAGCCAATATTTCTGTAGGCATGTCCAGTAGAATAATAAACCCATGTGACAAGGACTTTGCAGCGTTTTATATAGACGGGTCATCTATACGGAGAGCTGTGATCTGTAACAGAAGGGTATTCTGTACAAAATAATAATCCGTTGTGCAGGGTTTTGTAGCGTTTTTCTCAGTACCTACCTACTTGCCTAACTCGCAAAAGGCAATTCCTTGCAGCATACAAATGTGTGCGCGAAATTTTAAATCGATCCGCTACATCTGTGAGGCTGTATACCCGTAAAAAAATTGTTCATTAGGTACCTACCTACTTATACCTAAAAATTTCAAAAGGAAGGGGGGGGGGGGAATATGCACCGAAGGAACCTCTTTGGAGCATAACAAATGTGTGTGCAAAATTTCGGCTCGATCCGTTACGTATGTGAGGCTGTAGACTGAACTAGGGCTAGAAACCCTCTACTCCTCTCTGACCTACTCCTCCCTCCCCCCCCCCCCAACACTGAAATTTGTTGTAAAATTTCACCTAAAATCCGAATCTGCAATAAAAACCCTGCAAACTATTACAGAAAGGTTTGTTATTAACCTGTACAGATGCTCCTTCTGCGTAGATCATTGTTTTCTGTGGTGCTCCCCTCAGGAAAGCCCTAAATCAAGAACTGGAACCGGCCCGGGAATTACAGTTTCATAAAAATGCGCAGGATTCAATAATTCAATCATTTTTAATTATTTGTTAAAATAACTATCATTCTTCAAATGAAATAATATCTTGGAACAATCAACTCGATGTCATACAGCCACGCGTGATTATAATCAGCTGTTCCCTAGCAGTGATATCTGGGCTGGATGTATACAGTTTCATTCTGTTAACGAACGGCTGAACTTTCAATGCTCCGAGTGAGTGGTCTCAACAAATTCAAATTGGAGAACTTTTTGAAAACGTAAAAAAATAATAGGTAACGGCGTCCTGGAAACATCAACCCCTATTTTTCATCCGATGGCTGATAGTAACGTCGAGCATTGCGGACCAGCTAGACCCCAAACGGGACCCACAAACCAAATTTAATTAATTTTTGTTGGTGGCAACCAAGAGAAGTGCGAAGTACGGCGGACGGAAGAAATTTGCTCATTCCATTTCGGATTCTACGTATCTTGAAACGGAAACCATCAGATTTAAGGGGGAGGAGGGTCGTTTTTATTTATTTATTTATTTTATTTTTTCATGCTCGATTCCATTCTATTAATGAAAGTTCAATATTATTGAAAATAATGAACCAAAACTGGTGGCTACTACCGATGTTGTTATAAACGATTACTGCTTTGCATAGGGTCAGGCGGGGTAATTGTAAAAAGAGGGTAATTGTAAAAACGCTGCAAATCCCTGCACAACGGTTTATTATTTTGTACATAATACCCCTCTATTACAGATCACAGCTCTCTGTATAGATAACCCATCTATATAATATAATATGTACCTCCTATTCTATACATTTTATGTAGAGCGCAGACCCTCCGTAGGTTAGTACCTAACCCCGTACTCGCTACTAGGTACCCACCTAAATCACGAGTTAAATGTTGCTAAAATAATTCTGTGGATGACAAACAGTAACTAAAATGGCAAAAAGAAACGCAAATAATGAAGCTCTGAAGGAAAATAATAAATTGTTGATGCGGAGTGAAACAGATGCCCCTTCTGCGTAGATCACTGTTTTCTGTGGTCAACCCTGTACCTTCGTGTTCGTGGTCAAGTATAATGAACCGTTGTGCAATAACTTGCCCATCAATAATACTTCAACGATTGTTCAAGTTGCAAAAGTACCGATCAACAAAATCCAGCCCCTTCTTCGTAGAAGAACCGTTGTGTAATAATTTACCGTTGTGTAATAATTTACCGTTATGAAATAATTTACCGTTATGAAATAATTTACCGTTGTGTAATAATTTACCGTTGTGTAATAATTTACCATTGTGTACCTAATAATTTACCCATCAATAATACTTCAACGTTTGTTCGTTTCAGAAGTACCTACCAACTAGATCCAGTAGGTAGTCCATCACTTATCAAAAGAAATAATATCGCAGAACAACCAACTCGACTTCATACAGCCATCCTTGATTATAATCAGGTGCTCCTTAGTGATGATTATCCGGGTCGGATTTATACCGTTTGGTTCACGATCGTGTTGACGAAGCTTTTTCGTGCACACGAGTGACTGGACGTACAATGCTCCGGGTGGTCTCAAAAAATTGTTTAGCTCAAGACAAATTTAATAACGTAAAAAAAACCATACCCTTCAATCGAAAGTTTTCAATCAACGGCGTTCTGAAAATTTCAACCCCTATTTTGAACCCCTTAGAGATGACAGTAGATATAACCTGCACATTTTCACTTGGCACTTTTTACCCCCTCCACTTCCACCACGTCAGAGGTGCAAACAGCTCATTCGCGCACCAACGTGTTTGCACCTACGTCACATCCTGATGTGTATTTTTTGCACACTTAGCACTTTTTACCCCCTTCACCTCGTCAGAGGTGTAAACAGCTCATTCGCGCACCCACGTCACATCCTGATGTGTATTTTTTGTACACTTGGCACTTTTTACCCACTTCACCTCGTCAGATGTGTAAACAGCGCACCCACGTGGATGTCCGTCAGCTGTGCTCGTTTGCACCTACGTCACACATCATCCTGATTTGTACTTTATTACTTTGAGGGGGGCTAGCCCCTTTCTGACTTTTAAATGACGTCACTGGGCCAAACCAACACGTAATATCTCTGTTTAGCGGCGAAAAAAATTTCCTCCGTCGGCGGGGCCCGATCCCCCAACCTCTCTCGTATGAGTCAGATGTTATACCACTGGACTATCGAGAACCTCTGAAGGTAGGGTCTTGAATATGATGGTATACGAATCGAATATTACGTGGCAAAATAGATCGATGGGCCTCAGGTAACCCTGTAGCTAGCATATAATTGGATAGTAAAATATGTTATTATCGATAGTTTGATACAGCGAGGCACGATGAATGATGTGACATAATACCAGATCGAGTGGAGAATCGAGCTTCTTGAGAGCACTGGAATGTGGAGTGGGGTGGGGTAGTATCAGAGCTTACCAAGAGATGGCGTGGGAGTGACTGGGGGAGACGTCCCTGAAACCAGATGTAGAGTGGCTCTGCACAACTCGCTTCAGAGCTGTACGTGTAGCTGGGCCCCACATCCCATTATAATCTAATACATTGTCAACTTACCGTCATTGCTACTGATATGATTCGTAAACTCTAAGCTACCTACTATTTCCACTCCAACAATCATGTGTTCACTATTCTGTCGGTTACTTGAATCCCCGTTAACTTTTCATTCGTGATGTACTTATTCTTCAATGCTGTCGTTTTTAGTTGAATAAAGCCTTAGTTTACCAAAAGGTTTAGTTCTAATATTATAACAATTTATTCAACTAAAAACATGGACAAAATACTGAAACTGGCTCGCTTTGAAACGGATCCTGAATCTCCCTCGGCTGCTAAGGAATGGAACTACCGGCTTCGTACCATCGAGAACTTCATTGAAGAATCCAATATTACGGACGACAGAAGGAAACTAAAGGTACTCATTCATCACCTTTCCTATTCCGTATATGAGTACATTTCCGACTGCACAACGTTCGTTACAGCTGTAGATGCGCTAAAAAACGTTTATGATAAGCCTAAGGGCGAAATATTTTCCCGGTTCCTCTTGGCAACGCGAAAACAGCAGTCAGGGGAACCAATAGACAAATTTTACCAAGCTTTGAAGGTACTCTGCAAAGATTGCAATTTTAAGGATGTGTCCGCTATAACTAATAGAGACGACTCAATTAGGGATGCCTTCATTAGCGGCTTAGCTTCTTCTGAAATGCGACGACGTCTCTTGGAAAATCAAACGTTGTCACTGAATGATGCCTTAACCATTTCCAAAGCTATTGAATCGGGAACCAGGCACGCGCAATTTTATATGTCGGGTAATAACTTTATAGAAAATGCCGCTTCTACTTCTTGCAGCCCGGAATCGGACTATCGCGATATAACGTCCGCGGCAGCCAATAAGGCTCCCAGTTTTAAGTGTTATTTCTGTGGCTCCTCTTCCAAACATTACCGTAGCAATTGTCCTGCTAGGGATGTCATTTGCACGTCCTGTAATAAAAGGGACATTTCTCCAAGGTTTGCAAATCCCGGAAACACAGCAACAAAACAACCTCTGCAATTACTTTCGAGGGCTTTGATGACGACGCGACAGCTGCAACTATTATAGCCGCTAATCCTGGCCTCCTATCCAAAGCTGTAGTTCAGGTACTTTTAGGGAATGGTATCAAGGCTAATTGCTTGATAGACACGGGCTGCTCAAACAGTTATATCAACGGCGAGTTCGTCCGAAATCAAAAGTTCAAAATCAACAAATCAATTCAGCATAACAAGGTTTCTATGGCTGCAACTTCCTTATCCACCGAAATTCAAGGATTCGTACTAATAGACCTAACGGTAATGGAACACCACTATAAAAATCTCAAGCTCTCAATTCTCAACAACCTCTGTGCCGATGTTCTAATCGGACATGATGTCCTAAAACAACATTCGAAATTGGACCTAACCTTTGGGGGCCAAAAACCCCCCCTTGCAGATTTGCAGCGTTGCCCAAGCTCTGGTAGAGCCAATTCAGCTTTTCTCAAATCTTTCTCCCAATATCAGGCCCATAGCGACAAAATCAAGACGTCATTCGAGCGAGGACTCTGAATTCATCGCCAATGAAATCGCGAATTTACGTTCCGGTGGTGTTATCGAAGAGAGCACTTCTCCTTGGCGAGCACAGGTGTTAGTTGTACATAATGAACACCATAAGAAACGCATGGTGATTGACTATTCGCAAACTATTAATAAATTCACAATGTTAGATGCATATCCTGTTCCAAATATTGATAAAATGGTTTCTGATGTTGCTAAATATTCCCATTTTAGTACCCTCGATTTGAAAAGTGCATACCACCAGTGCCCCATTCCCGAGAAAGACAGGCCTTTTACAGCCTTTGAAGCAGGCGGGTGCCTGTACCAATTCCGGGTTATCGCATTTGGATTAACTAATGGGGTATCAGGGTTTCAGCGATTCATTGACAAAATCATCCGCGCTGAGAACCTTTCTGGGGTTTATGCATACATCGACGACGTCACAGTCTGTGGCAAAAACAAGGCTGAACATGATAAAAATTTGACTAATTTTCTGGCTGCTACAAAAAAATACGGACTTACACTAAATGAAGACAAGTGCAAATACTCCATAAACTGTATCTCAATTCTAGGCCACCAGATCTCCAACCATACCATTCGACCAGACCCCGAAAGGATGAAATCACTCCTTGACTTCCCTCCACCAAAGGATGCAAAATCACTCAAGAGAGTTTTAGGCATGCTAGCTTATTATTCCAAATGAATTCGAGGATTTTCTGCCAAAATTCGTCCACTAGTCGAATGTACTACTTTCCCTATGCCGCGATCTGCCATCGAATGCTTCTCTTTGCTGAAAAAGGACATTGCTAATGCATCCGCTGCAACGGTCGAAGAGGGAATCCCCTTAGTTGTTGAAACGGATGCTTCTGATTTAGCTCTGGCAGCTACACTGTCTCAGAAGCATCGTCCCATTGCCTTTTTTTCAAGAACTCTCATAGCTAGCGAAAAAAACCATTCATCAATTGAAAAAGAGGCCAGCGCCATTGTTGAATGTCTTCGGAAGTGGAAGCATTTCTTGATTGGGAGACATTTCACAATAATCACAGACCAAGAAGCACTTTCATACATTTTCGACTCAAAACACTCAAGCAAAATAAAAAATAACAAAATCTTACGTTGGAGATTGGAATTATCTAGTTACAGCTTCGACATTACTTATCGTTCGGGCAAAGAAAATGTTGTTGCCGATACACTCTCTCGGGTATGTGGAGCTATGAGTAGCGATAAGCTGTATGAACTTCATCAATCTCTATGCCATCCTGGTGTAACTAGATTCTTCCATTGGATTCGTAGCCAGAATTTACCTTACAGTGTTGAAGAGGTTCGGAAAATGATATCAGGCTGTCCACTATGCTCCGAAGTAAAGCCACGATTTTTCAAGAAGACACCTGGTACACTGATCAAGGCTACACAACCATTCGAACGCCTTAGCATAGATTTTAAAGGGCCGCTGCCTACAAATAACGGAAGACCGTATCTTCTGACCATAATAGACGAATTTTCGCGTTTCCCTTTTGCATTTCCTTGTATAGGGATATGAGCTCGTCAACGGTAATTAAGTGTTTCACGGAACTTTTTACAACTTTCGGAATGCCAGCTTATGTCCATTCTGACAGGGGTATGCCCTTCCTTTCTCGTGATGTGATAAATTTCCTTCACTCTCGAGGGACAGCAACAAGCCACTCCTCTCCTCATCACCCGGAGGGGAATGGGCAAATAGAAAAATTTAACCACACCATCTGGAAGGCCATTACTCTAGCGCTCAAAAGCAGAAATCTGAAGACAAATCAATGGGAGGTGGTTCTCCCCGATGCACTACATTCTGTGCGCTCTCTCCTGTGCACTAGTACAAACTGTACACCTCATGAAAGGATGTTCAGGCACAATCGAAGATCTTCAAATGGATGTGCGCTCCCTTCGTGGCTGAACACTCCTGGACCTATCTTATTGAAGAAGTTCGATCGTTCCAGTAAATACGAACCACTCGTTGAAGAAGTTGAGCTGCTGGAATCCAATCCAGAATATGCCGTAATTCGCCACAGCAATGGAAGAGAGTCAACTGTAGCCCTTCAGAACTTGGCCCCACGAGGAAATGTCAGCTCATCAGATCTTCCTCCTTTTGAGATCAAGCTCCCTCAAGACCAAAACCTGTCAACCTCGGATTTGAACCTCTCTCGATCTTTTCCAAATAGCGTTCAAGAAGAGACTCCTCCAGATAATATGTCGACTACCATGGACTCTCCTCCGAGACCTGCGAATTCGGACGCCATCAGCGCGCCTAGACCACAAAGGGCTCGTCACCTACCATCTCGCCTTGCAGATTACGTCCTGTACTAAAAGGAGGGGAGAATGATATGATTCGTAAACTCTAAGCTACTATTTCCACTCCAACAATCATGTGTTCACTATTCTGTCGGTTACTTGAATCCCCGTTAACTTTTCATTCGTGATGTACTTATTCTTCAATGCTGTCGTTTTTAGTTGAATAAAGCCTTAGTTTACCAAAAGGTTTAGTTCTAATATTATAACAGCTACCACCTCTCTGCTACACTTAATCAACACTACAGTAAGTATTTTAATCAAGTATACTAAATATAAGGTTGGTATTCGGCGGGTAAAAGGAAGCAACAAACGCAGTAATTTGTTTTATAGTAAGATTTATTAATTCCAATCATCATCCCCTGCAAGTTTTACAGAATTTATAAAAGCATTTCCTTTCACATTGAGAACATGTAGACATTGAGGGAAAAATCGTGCGTGTTCAACCCAAGGGTCGTCATGTAGTTCCCACTCGCTGATTGTCCCGTTGCAGCTGTAACAGGTTGCCATGTCACCCATTGTTCCATGGTAATGGAATCCGGCGCTGCAAAGGTCCGTAACGAGATGTCGTAATACTTTTGGCCACATCTTGAAAGTGGCAAATCTTCCATCAAACGAATCCAACAGGTTCAACGGTGGTTCGTTTCGGTGGGAAGATCCAACATCCATCGTTGGCGTGTCGAATTCCCCGCCGCCGCCGCCGCCGCTAATTAAATCAGTCGGCGTCGTGACAAAATGGCAATTGGGACTCCAGCGCGTGTGTACGTTGAAGGGAATATCAGAAGGTAGCCAGTTGTCTATAATAACGTTACAAAATGGACATTTAACTTTATCATTGTGCTTGGTGTAACAAAAAGCTGCTTGGGCCATATCGTGTGCCGATGGCAGGCTCAAGGGCCAATCGACAAAGGTGGCTAGCCTATCGGTTTCTTTGTTAAGGTCACACATCCTACCTGTTCAACAATTCAACGAGTTGTGTGCCAGGAACACAAGAAGCACACGCTTATATACCCATTAGTAGTAGGGGATTAGAAAAAACAAAAAACCAACATAGTAGGAATAATAGTATTTTATTGAAATCCAATTGAATTCAAAAGGTTGATAAATTCGCAAGTTGCTAAAGATAGGTATTGACAAGCGCAAGTGTCTACAACATATCCATTTACATTGGATACCCAAGAACATGTGTTGAAATGATATCCACTAGTTGGTGTATTCACAAAATAGGCTCCAAGATGTTGTTGCTCCAAGTCGTGTATTCTGGCCAGCAGCTCATCCAGTCGTGTCATAGTGTTGCAAAAATCCAAGTACGGTAGATATTTTAGGAAGGTGTGATAGCCTGGTGAATAGGCAAGCCGCATGAGTCCAGTTACTTCATCCGCAGGAGGGGGAGGAGGGGGATAACCCGATACATCGCTGTTCTTCACTTCCACGTGATCCTTTACCACCACCATATTGGAGGCCGAAAAGTATGATTTGAATGATTAGCAGGATTGAAATGACTGCCAGAATGGTATACAACAATCCAGCAGCAGCAGGTCTGGAAACCAAGAAGAAAAGGGTCACGTTTGATGTGGGGGGATTTGAGGTTGAATTGGCCTGGATGACGTGTCTACAAAGTTCACTCAGTCGTCGATTGATGTCCGATGGTATCCCAGTCTTCAGTTGTCCAAATCCTTCCACAAGATGTTCGAGCGAGTGCTCACCACAATCCATGGGCAGTGTAGAATGAGAACTGAAACCTCATCTGTTTGTGTTTTCTATATAAAAGCCCAGGGGTGGGGACGATGGGTTGACCAGTAGAGAGGAGGATGATGGAAAAGTGGCCCCACCACCACCACCAGTTGAGGTGAAGTCCCTCATTTTGTCTAAAACAGCGTCAATGGTTGGAACTAAACTCACCAGATTTGAAGTGGTTTTTGCATTCAAGGTAATACTGTGAGGTTCAGTGTGCAAAATTCGGTCAAGCAAACTTGGATAGTAGCTCAAAATCAGGTGCTGCTGGGGTGTGGTAGTGGCGCTCATGTATGTCCCATGTAAAAAGGTGTTATCCTCCTTGCGATTCACCTGAGGGAGTTTGTGGCTCAACAGTTCCCAGTCACTGACACAAATGTAGAAGGGCGTAGAGCCTTCCTTTTGGCGAATCACAATTATCGGCGTTGTCAAATCCACCAGCCCCACAACCAACTGCACATTCTTCACTCGATCAACAACGAAAGAACTTGTTAGCATTAGCGAATCCATTTTGGAATGATACTGGCTCGGGAACAATCTTGGGAACTGTATATATATATATACAGTCTACCCCCACTCAATATTTTGCTCGTTTTCCCAAGTATCATGTTCAGGGTCAAATCCGAGCCATCGAACGAGTACCTTGCCCCTTCTTCGTTTAACGATTTTCTCCACTAAATACTGATCTGGAAAAGCAGTAGTATTTTTAGTTCTTCCTCGTAAAATCTCTCCAAAACCGGTTTGTTATAAACATCTTTCAAGTAATACGTGGGAACTTCCCCCCCTCTTACTCTGGTTATTATAAATTGTTCATTCGTCCAGTTGGGTAAATATGTTTACTTATTTTGTCGTACGCCGAATCAGGAAAAGTATAAATTCCTAAGGAGGGTATTAGAGCCTCTCGCACCTAAAATCGGTTTCTACTCATTTGGTCCTTCCCCCGTTGATGGCCAAGTCGTATTATTAAGGCCAGATGAAATCAAACCTCGCTCCGTAGTTATTTTTGATGACATCATAACGGAAGACTACAAGATTTTGAGAGAATATTTTGCAATGTCCCGTCATTTCGCTCTAGACATATTTTTCTGCCCTCACAGTTATGTGTTGGTTCCCAAAAATCTGATACGGATTAATCTTACTATGGTGGTACTATTCAGAATGGACTCCTTGAACGTTCGACACATTTACGATGATCATGTACAGGGGGATATGGATTTCGCCTCGTTTAAAGAGATGTGCAACTATTGCTGGACCCGGGATTCATTTTTAGTGGTGGATAAGGAAGCTAGTTTGAACAATGGTCGCTACAGAATGGGCTTTGACAAGTATATATTGCCCGACGTGTAGGCTTTCAGGACAGTCGGGAGGAAATTACAACAGGAGCAACGTATCACAGCAAGTCTTGTTAAAGCTCAAAAAGCTGTTAGAGACAAGTACAAACTGCTTAAAAAAGGGCAGTTTCAAACTCGACACAGCATCACTGTTTGAACCCTTGAAGGATATTTTTAAACCAGCTCCTCCTCCTCCTCCTCCAGTGGAACAAGCCCCCTGTCTACCGGTTTTCAAAAGTAAGAAACGACGTCGAAGAGTTCGCAGGGTGGTGGTGACTCAACCGCCGCCACCAGTCGAGAAACCCCCCGAAGTGGTTGCTGAAGAAGATCCGTTTGCCCACCTTGAAGGTGATTATGTCAAAACAGAAAATGACGGTTCCGAACTGTTTATTTCAAACCCCTCTGTTTCAGGTCATCAAACGATACAGACACCCATATCCAGCAGTACTCCCAATAGGATGGCCAATTCTTATCAAAGTGAGTTGGAACGGGTTGCCAACACTCCCGAAGGTAAAACCGAACTCGATAAGAGCTTGCGTAAGTTTAACATATACTCGAGGCCCTACTTACGAGCTTTACTTACGGGAGTTGTCACTCCGGACATGGACAAAGTCTATGGACCCAAAGTAAATGCTAATGGGAAGCTAACTTTAGGATCTGAAAATTTAACGATGGATCGTGCCTATGTATATCTCGGGGATAAATTACAATTCCCAGTCACGGAAGGGTTGCTAGATTTGTTATTTCTGAAAATGCCGAGACCTGGAACATATACCGCAGAAGACCGTGCAAATTACAGAGACATGGTTTGGCACAGCAATGTCGCCCATCAAAGCTATTCAAAATTTAGATCGCTAAACACAAGTGGACACAAGTACAGATACCTACTAAAGGAACTGCTCGCTCCATATGTTGTAAAAAAGGGAAAGGGTTTTGTAAAGGCAACACCAGCTGAACCAAGATACATGTATTTCGATGATCCCAACGAGCTTGTAGATCGTCTACGCTTGCTGTTTGCCTCTAAACAGGCTGGACATACAGCTCACGACCCTGAAATCTACTCTATACTCGAGGAGTTGAAAGAGTTGGATATCATCGTCTAACCCATCATTGTCATGTTGGCCGTCAGCAGTTTTGGTTCACAAGGAGGAGGAGGAGGAGGTACATCCCCTCGCTCCACTGGTGGTGGTGGTGGTGGTGGTGGTGGGGAGGATGTGTCTGCTTTAGTGAAAAAGTTAGTTAACAGTGAGATTGCCTCCGCTTTGGAAACAGCAGCGTTAAAGTCAAAGGTTTCCGCACTAGTACAAGAAATGGTTAACAACATGATGGCCTCGTTGGATAAACAAGTGGAGACTGCCATCACAAAATTGAACGTCGTAACGTCAAAACCGAATATTATTGACGTAGGTAACAGACGTTTGGTTCACCTCAAGGCTCCAATTAATGGATCAGACGCCGTAAATCTAGACTCTCTGCCATATAAAAAGGATAACAAAACTTGGGCTCTACATTTTGGCTCTCATCGCCTCCTCAGCACTGCATCTCCCGTTTCTCCGCAGGATTTTGTCACATTGGCCTATCTGGAACGACATTATGAGCCTAAAAAAACCAGTCATGCGGCATGACTTAATGAGCGAATTTTCAAAGAAATATTCGAATTAATGGCTATGGTTTTGAATAAAGGAAAACTTCGGTCTGAAATTTGGTTTTCTATGTATATTCTCTTCGTATTTATTTTAATTTGTACGTTTTGTCCATCCTGATTCTACCGTTTGTTATGAGTAGATTCCTTGTTCCTTCTGAATGGCCTTTCCTCTTGACTACGATTTCAGGCCTGGTATCTAAAACCAGTTCAAGATTTGCTCTACTAGGTAGGTAGATCCTTCCTTCTTCATTGATATTATTTTTATCATGTTAAGTGCCTACCTACCTTTGAATATCAAATATTCGTATGATACTGATAATAAATTGATAAGATACCTACCTAACCTTCTTCCTCCTACTGTTAGTACCTAAATTGAATAATTTGAAATAGATTTTTTCTTTCGTCTTCCTTCTAGTAATACGTGGGCCGGTACTTGTCTATCTATGAAGGTATCATAACAATAAATTATATGTCAAATGGGAAATTCAAGGAGTTGTACTAATCGTTTGCCTCCCCCTTTTTTGCTTCGAACTCTCGTCTTCAATTAATACTTCTCACATTTTTCAATCTGACCACTCTAAGGGGGGGGGGGGGGGGGGGTAAGAGTTTAAAGATTATCCTAGTTTTGGGTAATTTTTGCGCACTTTAAATGCTCTAATTTATGAACGGATTTAGATATCTAAAATCCGATTTCACCATCGTGTTCAGCGTGCAAAAACCTTTAAAATGAGGGGTCACTTGTTAGAAAATAACATTTTGGGGATTTTTGGGTAATTTTTGCGCACTTTAAATGCTCTAATTTGAGAACGGATCAAGATATCTAAAATCCGATTCCACCATCGTGTTCAGCGTGCAAAAACCTTTAAAATGAGGGGTCACTTGTTGGAAAATAACATTTTGGGGATTTTTGGGTAATTTTTGCGCACTTTAAATGCGCCAAAACCCTCCTTAGAGTAGGCCAATTTCGCCCATCTTCGAACTTAGCCTTTCGATTGCCAAGATAGATTTTTTGTGCAAATTTGAGCTGTTTATCTCAATTCTATCGAGAGTTATCGTCTGGAGTGACACATATATATATATATATATATATATATATATATATATATATATACATATAAAAAAGTGTTAAATTTCAGGAATCGTTTTAGAATGGTCTGAAACGGATTTCTATGAAGAAAATTTCCAAAAATTTATATTATTTAAATTTCGAAGCCATTGCAATAGCTTCATTTTCTTTGAAAATTCGCTAAAAGACGACTGGCCGAGGAGGTCCATAAACCGAAGAGAAGACATTACAAAACTGCGAGAGTATTGATTAAAGGAGTTTTTGACGATTTATGGCAGGGTGATCTTGTGGATTTGAGCATGTACCCAGATGGTGGTTATAAGTATTTGCTTACAGTAATTGATGCGGGATCTAAAATGGCGTGGGCCGAACCCCTGCGCAACAAGACTGGTTTGGAGGTGTCGAATGCTCTTGAACGTGTTTTTGAGTCGAGTGGTTTAAAACCTAAATATTTTCAGACTGACAAGGGAAAGGAATTTTACAACTCCCGAGTGAATGAACTGTTTCAACGTCATGGAATTCGTCTATATTCTACCCATGGCCATGGCCATGCTACTATAGTCGAACGATTTAATCGATCGCTCAAGGAACTCATGTTTTTGGAGTTCAGCATTCAAGGTAACACAAAATGGAGGGCCCTGATTCGAGCACTTTTGAATCGATACAACAACAGGTTCCATCGCAGTATTGGCATGAAACCTGCGGATGTAACAAAGGACAAGGAACGGTAGATTATCCAGAGGTTATTCCCACCACCACCTCTACAGGGGGCACGACGACCTCGTTTCAAGGTTGGAGACAGGGTTCGTATCAGCAAGTTGAAACATGTTTTTGCCAAATCTTATTTCAAACCTCAACCCGTTTGGGTGTAGCAATAGAGAAAGGGTGCTACAAGTTTTTCCAGAACCCGATGGCCCACACACGAGACCCCTTATAGGATTTTTACCAAACAACGGACCATGAGGTAGGTAGTCTACATCATTGCTAGAGCCCTCCTTCCTCTCCTCCTCTGCATCATCTTTAACCTCTAACTGAACGTCTTGCTGTACAAGCCTCATTCTTGAAACTAACCAGGGATTTGGTGAATGGGGGGTTATTATAGTGTGTGAGAAGAAAACAAATTTGTCAATGTTCGATAGTTTTTTATTTGAAAAACTTGTTACATTCCACGCCTGACAATTCCAGACAATGGGCTATAGGAAAATAGACAATCTTGGAGCATAAGGCAATAAGCAGAAGTATTTGGTGCAATTGTGTCCTTGGTCTCAAAGTCGATTCGGATGTCCACAACGTTGTTTCCAGTGCTTGATTCAATTTGATGGCTGCAATCGATGGCAATCAGTGCATTAACTATAAACTCCTCATATGTCAGCATAGGTTCGGACCACTCTTTAGAGTAGTATGATCGCTGGAAATCCATGTACATTTGGTAGAGCAAGGCCACACGCTTAGTATCGAAATCCAGGTTCATTCTGCTGTAGGGAAAAATCTGCGAGCCAATATGAAGGCGTAGATTCGTCAGTTTACAGTGGTCGAATAAGCTGACATTTTTGTTCACATCCTTTTGGCGATCAGTTTGCAGTGCAAAAAGAACGTAGCGAGGTTTCTCCAGGTCAGTGCTGTTTTTAATGGTCCAAGAAAACTCTTTGTTGGTCGGTAGGGAGGGAAAAACGGACAGGTTCCAACTTCTAAACCCCATTGTGATGGGTTCATTTTTTCCAAGCAAGGAGAGCAAATTTACTTTTTCCCTGTCAGACGGTGTGACATATGGCAAATACCAGACCATTTTGCCAATTGTCACCTCAGGACTCCCGGTCGATAGTGTACCACCATCGGCGGCCACTGGTAGCCTTGGTACAATCATGTTGGCATTAGAAGCAGACCTGTTGAGTACCAGTTCCATCCGAACATTCACCAAAACTTGGCGATAGTCTTCGGCAAAACCCAGCAGAGTGTTTAATGGTACACAAGCGGAAAATCTCCCACTCACAGTGTCGACACAGGGGTTTAACGCCACTTTAGAAGATGGAACCATCCAACCAGCTTGTTGAAGTCCATCGATAGCTGATTTACTGTAGCTGGCATATGCTTTCATGCTCGAAGATATTCCGGGATAATTTGTTCGGTCCACTATTTCTCCATTTACCAACAATTTTATCTCATCAAATGCCTGCGCAATTGCATTTGGAGCGAGAGTAAATCGATCCTGTTTTGTCAAACTTCCTTCAATGTACAAATAGCTTTTCGATACAAGCACATGTTCCCCAGGTGAAAATGGGAACCTGATTTCATCCGAAACGTTGTACCTGGCAGATGCGTATGGTTCATGGGGGTGGTATTCAAATCTATACAACCGTTCATCAAATTCCGGCTGTCGATCAATGTCCAACATAGTGCTGCTGCTGTGGGTTCACGCTGAATCCTAAACTCTGAAGAAAGCTGATGTTTTCCGGTGTAAGTCTCCTCGGACCTTTGTCACCTTTGTCTCTACCAGCTGTACTGAACCTGCTTGAAGATGGTGCCCCCTTTTTATATGGATGATGATGGAACACCAACATGTTATTGAATGGCAATGGTTGTGGTACGAGTTCGAGTTTTATATCGCCTTTCGAAAATGAAGTCGAATGGAAATGAGCTCATCTCGAAAATTGATCAAACGGCCATCTTGATCGATTATTTGGACCGTAATTTCATTGAGCTTGTCAGTAATTACCGGATGATAAGTAACGGTTTTCGCCGTTTCCGTCAAACGGTATCCCGGTGCAACGCCTGGTGTAAACTGATAGACCACGTGCGGTGGCTGTCCATTGCGATAGTCTCCTTCACAACACGACACTGCCACACCGATTGTTGTCACATTGAACACGTGTATTACATCGCTCGACCAGTTCCATTTATCGTTCGGCCTATCCTGCTCCGGTTTAAAGCCCAAAAGGGTTGAAAATGAGTCGTGCCTATTGAAATCGATTCGTTTCGAACGTTTTATTCCACATTTAAGCGTATTCAAATTGACTTTTAGCTCGAAATCGACTCCAAGCGCTTTCAATTCGGAGGTTAGTAGTTGACTCAAATCATCCATTTCATAGGTTCCTGTCGGAATCATGTAGACAGTTCCAGTGTACAAAAAGTGTTGCCTTCCAGCTGCCAGCTCGACCCCTGCAACATGTTTCTTCAAGCTAGCTGACCAGGTCCGCTTCAGTGGGCTATCAGCTGTGTATGACACTGATGCCCGCAGTACACGTCCCTTGTTGAATCCCAGAGGTATCAATACAGAGTCGTCTGCCGAGTTGAACAATGTCATCGTTTCCGATTTAAGTACAACGTAATCATTGGAAAACTCCACTTTTACATTGGTCACAATCTTGTTCAATAATGCTTGGATGTCTTTGCCATCGACAAATCACCCACTTTTGTCATGTACCTCGTGTCCGCTTCCATCTAGTAGGTATAAGGTCGAGTTTTCCCCTTCTACCAGGTTGGGTATTGAAAAATAAGAGTCAAACGATGTCAGACCTGCCTCCCAAACGCCACCACCACCGGTGAGTGTGACTGTAAACGATGACATGCTGCCTTCTACTGACGCTGTCCCCTTTTGGTTCGAGAATTTTTATAGTTTTCCGAAATCGACCACAGGAACAAAAAGCACAAATGGCCACAAATGACGCTGTTGTATGTTTGCAAGGTATTAGTGTTGTAATATATTTCTCTATATGGTCCAAAGTAATTTTTCCATCCCAAGGGTGGTTCCAGGTTGCCATAACTATCAAAATAGTATACAGCCCCATCATTAAGCCAATATGAAGTCTAATGTGTTCCATCATGTGCGCTAGAGTCCAAGTTGATAATTGCAGATTCAGGTTCTCTTGGCTCACTAGTTGGGATTTCAACCCGCATTCGCACTCCAATAAAACCGAAAATTTTAGCCTGTGCACAGAGTCCTTCCAAATCCACATTAGTCAAAGCTTTGTTTGGAAGGACAACGTCTAGTTTTTTGACTGCATTCCCACCAAGGCGGCACGTCCTCCCCCCCTACATGGTCGAATGTACAGCCCCCGCCCACGCATTGCAGACCTGGAGGCTGACCCATTACTGGAGGCAGGCCTACCGCCCCCACTTTCTCCTCCTCCCCCCCTTTTATACGGGCGAATGTAAAGCCCTTTTCCACCAGCCTGCTGATGCTGCGCACGTTGTGCTTCGAGCTGTCGATTGTGCCTGCGAGTCTCGTCCAAATCCTCTGCTGAGCGTTTTGCATCTATCACGGTCTTTGCTACTGCGGCGCCTCCACCCACTAGGCTACCTAGGGCTGTTATGTATGGTATAGCGGCCGCAAGTAGGGGGAGAAAACCTCCCTTTTTTATAATAAGGTGGGACGCCCCTCTATGACTTATTTTCCTCTTCTTCCTCGTAGTTACTGCGGGCTTTTTTTTCCTTGTATGCTGCTGCCGCCTCCGCCTTTGGGGCAAAGTGGAGGAGTGCACGCCTGAACCTGTTGATGTCTTCAATTTCATCGCGTTAACTACCAGCCAGGCAGCAAGTCGTTCTGTTAGGGGGGATTTATTGTCTCTAGCTATATCCCAAGCTCCAAATTCCAACCGTTTATCGGCCTCGTTTCTTTTTTGATTGTCTTTAGTCGTATGATATATTTGATCATGGGCAAAGCATAAACTGTCCAGCGAATTTATACCTCGTTGACCTAGCGATTTACGTTTTTCAAAGTCTGTTCCTGGCCCGCAAAATTGATATTTCGGAAAATGAACTTCGAATGGTAAAGAGTCAATAAGACGGTTCAATAGACCTTGTCCTTTATGTTTGACCGTTTTAACCATACTGACCTAGCCTATCGTATTTACAGCGTATATATAGTAACAACCCTCACTAGTGTGAAAATTCACCCTCATCATTGATTTCATACGGTAAAGATTTTGCCCTATAATGTCCCCGTGCAAGTGAGTGAATATCGTCATTTAATTCGCATAGTATAAAGCTGATGGCTACGTGAACGAATTGAATTAAATTTCATATACAAATGGCCTCCATCCTCAGATACCTGGACACCATTCCCGTGTTCCATAGTGTGGGAGTTTTCAAACAGAATATTTTTGTAGTGTTGGAAAGTTAGCCTATTCCGAACTGCATGCTTGGGGGTTCCGCGGTAGCTCAAAAGTGTTATTTCCAGCCGATAGGGGAGTATATTTAACCATGTTTAGTGTAAGTCCATTAACCGAAAGGAATGACCAGCCTGAGCCTTTCTTCTCATGCTCATCAGATTGTGTGAGGATTAGAGAAAAAATTTTATCCAATAGTTCATCGATGTCTGTTTCGGGGAAAACTGTTTCAGCCTTGCACTGGAATAAACGGTTTGCCTCCTCTCCAGTTTTTGGATGGAAATATAAACAATCAACGCTCAAATGTACTTTTAAACAAGTCCACAAACCTTTGTGTGTTGAAACTTTTAGCAGGATCTTTTCTTTATTTTTTTCCAAAAACACTTGGATGGATATTGCCTCATCATCATTGGGTAAGTAATATGTTTTAATGTTGTTATTAAAATGGGATTCAATAAGGTGGAAGTCATCGTTTACCAAGTTTAAGTTTTCAATATTAGCTTCAATAAATCTTTCCTGTATTTGCCTATTTTTAGCCTTATCTGCAATACACTGTTTTTCATGAAGTTGCTTATATGGTTTTGACATACAGCGTCTATTGCAAGTGGAACACGAATAAATTCTACACATGCTCTGCAACATGTGGACTTTGAGATACCTTTTCGATTTGTAAACTTTACCACATTGTACACATTCAAAACCCAGTTTTGCATAACTTTCAGCACTTTCTGCACTAGGTAATTTTTTTAATGTGGCCGTCCGTTTTTCCATCACGGATGACACTTGGACGAGCGACGGATGTACAATTTTTCAGGTGGTTGCAAAAACTAAGAGTATTGTTGAATGTGTTTTTACATACAGTGCAAGTTTTCGGGATACATGTCCCACTGAGAACATGCTCTTTTATAAAGGAATAGTCTTTAGTCGTTTTTTTACAGCTGCTGCATAGGTAAACGGTCTTGTGACTTTGCTTGCCTTCGGTCTGCATACTTGCTTGTTTGCGTTGGGAGGGGTGTTAGACAGCTGTAAGACTTCTGAGAGGCTACAGATGCCTGTGAGTAGCTACTCATAATATGCTCGTATATATATATATATATATATATATATATATATATATATATATATATATATATATATATATATATATATATATATATATATATATATATATATATATGCTAGGTCCTATCCCTTCCATCTTTTACTCACACAGTTTTGGTGGGAAGTTGAGGGAGGGGGGTGGGGGCACTGTAAGGATTTGGGTTTTATTTTTGAATCCTACCTCTTCAACCCACTGGGACCCCCACCACTATAGTGGGGATCTGGGTTTATCACTTTTGATATCACACTTCATACAGTACCTATAACCCCCCCCCCCCCCCTCCCTGCTGTTCAAAGTTCTACATGTGCTTTTCCTACCACCACCACTGTTGGGTGGGGGTATGTCTACCACCATACCTACACACCCCACCACAAACATTTACTCCTTCCATTGACTAGTTTACCCCCTCTGGACACACTGCTTCTCAAGGAGTATATATACCCGCTGGTTCTGGATACATACACGGTTCTTTCCATTCTATACAGCCAACATGAACACTCAACTGTAAGTTACCTTTTTTTTATTTATAGTTAGGTTAGGTGATGAAATAACGACTCTTTTTTTACATTCCATTTTTTACTTCGTTAATTATCATTTGTACATCTTCGATCTCTCTTTTCATTCTTGTAGTATTTGTGTCGGTGTCGGAGGCATATTGGTGTTGGCATTGCCACTTGGCCATCGAAGAGTGGTACAGAGGTCTGAAACATGGAATTATTTTACGTTTTATTATTTTTCACAGTCTTGAAAAATTGAACGACAAGCGAGTGGCATCGCTGCCGGAACAGAAGAAGCTGAAGGACTTCGCAACACATCGCTATTATAGGGTACACGAGTTCAGGAGGATGAACCATGAGAAGTTTGGGGCCTCAATATTGGCCATTTTATCGGACTATGATAATGGGGATGTACTGTATTCAACATACCTTCCTAAGAGGCAAGTTACTTTTCTACACCGTTAATCCAACATACTAACTTGACTATCAAATTTGTCTGTTTAAACCAGACCTTTTCTTACAGGTATGCAAGGGAACTAGGAGATGAAGTGTTGCAGCTAGTGAATGGTGCAGAATCCATCTTGCTCTTATGGATCGAGAGGCATGCAAATAGTACATCCTACCTTAAATTTAAGTGGGATATGGTGGTAACTGCTACTCGACCGTTATTTTATAGCGATGAGGAATGATTTTTTCAACTAATGGTTGGTTAGGCTCCCACTTGTAAAACCAAACTAATTATTGTACTTTAATAAATTGTTTTAGCTATGTTCATGCGTTTAATTCCTCCTCAGGTTCACCGGTTTGATTGATCTATGTAATACTGACTACAGAGAGGTATCTAACATTGACTACTTTTCCTTTATGACAGCACTATTTCTTAGCAGGTTATTTAGGATTTCACTCAAGGTAGATGTTTATAGAACAGGAAACACTATGATCTTGCCATTACTTGTACTTCTCTGATGACTTTACCTAGAGTTTTTATTATCGAACTGAGTCTTTTCTTTGTATTGGTTTGTTATTTAGAAAAGGTAGAGGGTGCTTACCAGCTCTGCGTAGGTCGGTTCTTCAGAGTAGGTGGGAACTTCCATCGTGGGCTGGATACTTGGATACTGACTGCACTGCATCTCAGCCTTATATATTACTAGCTGTGTACCCGCGCTTCGCAACGGTAGAACAGACACCCCCTTTAGGACAGGCCCCACTCATAACAGTTTTATGATATATTGTACTATTTGAACCGACGCGTGTTGCTGCGATTTAAATAGATGGAGCCAACGGTCATGTATTTTAATATGCCTGTATCCCCCCCTCCTCAACTGATCAGAAACCTTCCCCAATGCCAACCCTAACTGCCTTTAACCCCCCCCCCCCCCCCCGTATCCTATGAACCCTCCCTACCTGGTTAGAAACATTCCTCAATGTTCACACAACAAATTCCCAAAGTTGCACTCCAATTGGTCAAGTAGTTTTGAAATTTCTGTAGACCCCCCCCCCCTCTCATAACCTGTACCCCCCTCCCACTAACATCCTGATTGAAGTACCACTTGAATGTACTCGTCGAGCTGAATCCAGAATCTAATTACAATCGGATTTACGTCCAACCGTTCAAAGTTATTATAAGCATAAACGTCCTCATAGAAGTGATTATAACACGTTTTTTAGTAGTATTTCATTCATAGCGTTTCAACGGATGGACAGATTCAAATGCGGATTTTTCATAAACCTTCCCAGATAAATTCTGCGTCAAATGGAACCAGCCGCAACTTTCTACGTTCAGCCGTTCTCAATTGATGCCGAGACAAACAAACAAACAAACAGACACTGTTTTATTATATGTATAGATATGCAGTGATGTAGGAAGTCTCAAACGTTCGGGGCTTGTTGCATGGGGCCTTCCTTGTTAAGGTGACTGGTAAGGCCTTGCCAAGTTGTTTGACATTGAGCATATGGAAGATCCTGGACGGAATATTTAGCCGTGCACTTGGTTTTGGCCTACCGCCGAATATCTCCCATTAGTATGTGTGCTAAAGCTCACTTCCACACTCTATCTGGTCCTATGACACGTTTAGTGGCGGTCAGCCCCCCCACGCCATCTCTTGACCACCTCTGAAACCCTCCTCTGAAACCCTCCCCTCCTCTCCACCACATTCCAGCGCTCAAGAAGCTCAATTCCACACTCGATCTGGTATTATGTCACATCTCATCGTGCCTCGCTGTATCAAACTATCGATAATAACATATTTTACTATCCAATTATATGCTAGCTACAGGGTTAACTGAACTAGGACCATTGATCTGTTTTACCACGTAATATTCGATTCGTATACCATCATATTCAAGACACCACCTTAGCTCAGTGGTAAAGCATCTGACTAGTATGAAAGATGTTGGGGGATCGAGCCCCGCCGACGTAGGCAATATTTTTTCGCCACGAAACTGTGTGCTTTTGGCCACAAAGGGGATAGCCCCCCGACTACCCTCAAAGTGTCATGTAAAAAATGTACCTCTGACGTCAGCTCAAAAGGTGACTGGCGAGTAAAAATTAATGTACAGACAAGTGACGTATGTGGGCCATCGGTTTTCACATACACGTGGGTGCGCGAATGAGCTTTCTGCACCTCTGACGAGGTGAAGGGGGTAAAAAGTGTAAATGTGCAAAGATACACATCAGGATGTGACGTAGGTGCAAACACGGGCATCCACGTGGGTGCGCGAATGAGCTGTTTACACCTCTGACGAAGTGAAGGGGGTAAAAAGTGCCAAGTGTGCAAAAAATACACATCAGGAAGGATGTGACGTAGGTGCAAACACGTGGGTGCGCGAATGAGCTGTTTGCACCTCTGACGTGGTGGAAGTGGAGGGGGTAAAAAGTGCCAAGTGAAAATGTGCAGGTTATATCTACTGATGACTGACAGTGACGTCGAGCTTCGAGGACCCACTAGATCTTGAACGGAACCTATAACCCGAATTTCATCAATTTTTTTTCATGGTAAAGAAGCTAAGAAAAGTGCGGGCGTACGGCGTACGGAGTACAGCGGACAGACAGACATTTTTCTATTGCAGTTCTGGATTCTACATACCTTGAAACGTAAACCATCAAATTTTTGTGGGGGGGGGGGGGGTGGGGGGGGTTAGAATTTATTTTTTTTTCCTGCTCGATTCCAATGGTTCATTATTGAAAATAATAAACCAAAAAGTGATATTAGTGTCTGTAATGGACGTACTCCGAACTAAGGAAGTGTGCAACTGTTCATGCATTTTTCAGAACAGCTGTTGTCACTGATGTGATCACTCAAATTTGAGGTTATCTTCAACTTTGACAACCAAAGATTAGAGAGTTCCTAAGAGATAAGTTCATTAGGGAACGGCCATATCTTTTGGCCACATCTAAGGCGAGCAGCCTTTGGATGCTAACCAATAAGTCCGGTTTGACAGAAGTGGTGGGGGTAGGAGTGAATTAAAAAGTAACGTCACTGAACTTAGCACAACGCGAAATCCATTCCATTCCATAGCATAGGTAGGTATACTCACTTTTAGCGAATTTTCAAAGAAAATGAAGCTATTGCAATGGCTTCGAAATTTAAATAATATAAATTTTTGGAAATTTTCTTCATAGAAATCCGTTTCAGACCATTCTAAAACGATTCCTGAAATTTAACACTTTTTTATATGTATATATATATATATATATATATTTATATATATATTTATTTATATATGTGTCACTCCAGACGATAACTCTCGATAGAATTGAGATAAACAGCTCAAATTTGCACAAAAAATCTATCTTGGCAATCGAAAGGCTAAGTTCGAAGATGGGCGAAATTGGCCTACTCTAAGGAGGGTTTTGGCGCATTTAAAGTGCGCAAAAATTACCCAAAAATCCCCAAAATGTTATTTTCCAATAAGTGACCCCTCATTTTAAAGGTTTTTGCACGCTGAACACGATGGTGGAATCGGATTTTAGATATCTTGATCCGTTCTCAAATTAGAGCATTTAAAGTGCGCAAAAATTACCTAAAAATCCCCAAAATGTTATTTTCTAACAAGTGACCCCTCATTTTAAAGGTTTTTGCACGCTGAACACGATGGTGGAATCGGATTTTAGATATCTTGATCCGTTCTCAAATTAGAGCATTTAAAGTGCGCAAAAATTACACAAAAATCCCCAAAATGTTATTTTCCAACAAGTGACCCCTCATTTTAAAGGTTTTTGCACGCTGAACACGATGGTGGAATCGGATTTTAGATATCTTGATCCGTTCTCAAATTAGAGCATTTAAAGTGCGCAAAAATTACCCAAAAATCCCCAAAATGTTATTTTCTAACAAGTGACCCCTCATTTTAAAGGTTTTTGCACGCTGAACACGATAGTGAAATCGGATTTTAGATATCTAAATCCGTTCTTAAATTAGAGCATTTAAAGTGCGCAAAAATTACCCAAAACTAGGATAATCTTTAAACTCTTACCCCCACCCCCTTAGAGTGGTCAGATTGAAAAATGTGAGAAGTATTAATTGAAGACGAGAGTTCGAAGCAAAAAAGGGGGAGGCAAACGATTAGTACAACTCCTTGAATTTACCCACAGCGATCAAATAAATAAGCACTTAGTACAATTACGTAATAAACAAACGGTAGAATCAGGATGGACAAAACGTACAAATTAAAATAAATACGAAGAGAATATACATAGAAAACCAAATTTTAGACCGAAGTTTTCCTTTATTCAAAACCATAGCCATTAATTCGAATATTTCTTTGAAAATTCGCTCATTAAGTCATGCTGCATGACTGATTTTTTTTTTATCCTAAGTTGATATCGCAACAATCTAGCAAATTCTTTGAAAGACGCTGGCGATGGCGAGGACCGACGACACATGACGCGTTAAAAAACAAGACAAAACGCGGCAAAAAAGCTGTGCACTGTTACCCCTGACTAAGGTTAAAGGCGATTCCTAAAGTTTGTGCCCTGGGAGATAACGCGCCTTATGTATAAGGCCGAATAAGTCGAACTTAAGGAAATAAGTTTGAACTTGGGCGACGTGCATGCGCAGTTGAGATAAATCCGAACACATCTTCCCGACTTTTGTCTTTAGGAACTCTCTATTGTGTGCTCCGCAGACCTTCCGATTTTAGTGGTTCAAGTTTGAAAGTGAGTACCATATTTCATCATTCAAATTTGAAGGCTATTCATTCTGCTAACAAAATATCCTTTTTTTACGTTTCCAAGTATTTTATTTTTTCCTGTAGTGACTTGTTTACAATTACTCCTTAATTTTAGGCCCCTGGGGTAATTGTAAAACACATGTTGCAATTGTTTTAAACTTAAATTTTATGAGTTATGTACATTTGGTTGGTTTTCACAAGTTGTATCATGTCTAACAACTGTGTCTTGTGTAGGTAGGTACCAACAATAAACGACTGCAGGATGCCTCGGACGTACGAAACATTAATTTCAATATTGTACCTAAATTTGAAAATTTTTGAAATTTGAAATTTCAAGACTGCATTGCCCGAGAGAATGGAAAAGTAGGAAGAATGCCGCAAGAATCATCAAAATCGACCGATTATTGCCGGAGAAAAGTTGGAAAAACCGTTTTATACACCGTCCTGCACCCCCTTAATATACCATAGGATTAAGGGGAGAATTTGCAGTGACTCGAAAATAGGAGACGGGCGTTGGACCGCTCTATCCGATGACGTTGAAGCTGTTCTGGCGAAATGCCTCATTGCAAGATCGCGAATGGGCTTCCCTTGCCACAAAGAGGAATTAAAATCTCTCTTTCATGAATGCAGCCTATATTATACCGTGAAAACATACTAGAACTAGGGATTCAGAATAATGAGAGAGTGAAGAAAAGATTCGGATTTTCGCAACACGGGGACACCCAGCAGAGTAAGAAAATTAAACAAGCTATTTCTGTTTACAATTACTCCGCCCGACCCTGCTTTGGTTACTTACAACACGAAAGCGTTCAAGTAGGTGACACTAAAGCCGGTGAGGTCTTAAAAAAAAACTGTCGTAAGAAAAATATATATTTCGAAAATATAAATAGTAATATTGATTACATGATGAGTACGTATTTACACTGATATATACCTACTTAATTCAAAAATATATACAACTCAAACCCCTTCCGCGCGGAGATTCAAAAGTCAGGCAGTTTCTAGCCATGTGATACATTTTAGTACAAAATTTTCAAAAAAATCATGAACTTCTCATACCTTATACAATATTCAACCGTTCTTGGTCCCTCTTTCTCATCTAAATCATCTATATTGTCTAAATTATTATAACTACCGTCTATTGTCGAAACGGGACCTCTAAAATTAATATTTTCCTAACGCGTACAGCAAAGCTGTCAAAGTCCATACATATGTATAACAACAGATTAAGTGAGTAAGCTACTGAATGATAGCAGCTCTAATTCAAGGCATAAGATTTCAAATATCGATTTAACTCCCTCCTACACTCATCGTATTTTCCTCGACTAATTGTACCTACTTATTGAGTGTTGAAATTTTAAGAACTTATTGCACCTATGTAAAACATTACGAAGTGAGTAGTTCGTTTGAGCCTATATTCCATACAAAGTGCGATGTCAATATTCGAATACCTATCAAACTAGTCAGAATTCAAGATCCTCCTCCCCCCCCCCCCCCATAAAAATAGGTATTCATTATTTGCTATACTAATAAAAACAATTACAGGCTGACGTGGGAATAAATTTATACTCGCAGTTATAACTATTTTCAATGTCAACCGAGTTCATAAGTCTACTCATAATTTTTGAATAAAATTACATTGATTAGGTACGTTAAAATTGAGATGCCCTATGAGTTCATGAGTCTACTCATAATTTTTGAGAAAAATTACATTGATTAGGTAAGTTAAAATTGAGATTAAAGAAGGCTGCCCTATGAGTGGCCTATTTGCCGGAATCGGATACATAAATTTATACAAATTGAATTTGTGAAACAACGAATCTTCAACCAGCAACTTCTAAGTTATTTTCATCTTTATCGATTATATTATTCAGTACCTATTGTATTATTCAGATCTCGTCTGAATTATTCAATGTGCTCTTATCACTGGCTGTCAGACACCGGAGTTCGGATTTTCATTTCTCGAATCCGAGGCGACAGGAAAACTAGGTAAGTACCAGTTGTTCCCACTGGAAAGTCCATCACAAGGCCTACGTTGCCGAAAGGCGTCGGCAAAGTTCATCCCCGCTCAGCAAAAATGACGTCAGTATCCGCACCCTTGACATGGGAGGTCTGGTGTCACCAAAATAATAAGGATTTTTGGGGAAAACATACGCCTATAATATTCTGCCGTAAAAAGAAAGAACGCCTCATCTCGAAAATTATCGAACATGAGGTTTTCACATAACCCCCCCCCCCCCCCCCGCCCCTTAATTTTTGGACGCTCTTTCCAATGGGGAAGTGAAAAATTAAAAATCAAATTCGGAAAATGGTCAAATTTTCAATTCAAACATTTGAAAAAATGTGGCAGTAAAAGGTAAAAACGCCTTTTTTAAACTATATCGAGGTAAAAAGCCCCAAATCGGCATCAAAAACGCCTCAACTCGTCAATTCGTACTTTAGATTCAAAGATAAAACGCTTCATTTCAATGAAAATCAACACAAGGCATTTTACCTATTACTCGCTGGCTTCATTTCCGAAATTGAGGCGTTGTTGATCTGATGTGCAAGGCGAATCTTCGTCGGATTTCTATAACATTTTAGGTGCTTTTGGAAACAACTCGAACTCAACCAGTAACAGCCTGATGTTGATAACACCTCTCGTTGTGGACATTTTTTAGTTTTCGTTGCTTTTGGAAGCAACTGTGCGATGCGAACTCAAATAATAACAGGCTGTTGTTGATGAGCTGTTGATAACACCTCTCATTTTGGATGATTCGAAAAATTTTCGTTTTCACAGCTCGTTGTACAACAGGTCGTACAACAGCTGTGCAATACAAAAAAAAGAGTAGTTTCGTCAGAAAGAGGGGATAAAATGAGTGTTTGAATGGGGCATTCCAGTGAAAATGTAGGTATAGAGTGTTCAGAAGATCGCATGAGATAACGCAATTTGGCTTTGGTACCGAGAATAAGGCCTCTCGATCAGTTTCTGTTGCTTCTTCAGACAACAAAAATGAAGGGTTCCACACACATAGGTACCTACACATACACACACACCGAAATGTCGGTTATTTCCATGGAATCGTTCTTTATGATACGATGGTTATTTTGAACTGGAAAAGCTAGGTAATACCAAAGTAACAGTTCTCTGACAACAGTTTTACATCTGTTATGAGTGTTGAGGTTTGTCACGCCGCTCGCGCTGTGAAAGTAAGCTGTTATTTACAACTGTTATTTTCTTTTCTTGACAACAGCTGCTTCGTTTTTTATCGGCAACTGTTGTAGCGAAACTGTTGTGCGTTTTCGTTCCCATCACTAATTTCATCATCACCACGTGCCAAGATTACGTGCCAAACGCCCTGAGGCGTTTTGCCTCAAATAGTCTTGCTACTTTTTTGGATTTGTCAAAGGAGAAAACACCTCAAGGCGTTCTACATTTAATTTCTGAACAGAAAACTCGGTGGAAATAAAATAAAACGCCTTATGAGCATTTTCGGCTTATTAGAATCGATTATTTTGGCGATTATGTTATCTCGTTGTAAACATCAAACATCTCTTGATCGACTGTCAAAGGAATTTTGAATTTATCATAAACTGGAGGGACGTTAGGCAGAGGAAACGGTGCAAAAACATTGAAGCAATCTCCTGAAAAATTGTGATTTTATTGAGAGTTGAGGCGTTTTATACCTTTTCACGGCAGAATTATACGTCACTCCGAAAACCAACAGCCAAATCATGATCGAGGAAATCACAATTCTCGTCTTCATGGCAACGCCGAGGAAAATTGGGGAAAATGCTTCCACCGATCGACAGTGGTGACGTCATTTTTGCGGAGCCGGGCTGCACGTGCCGACGACTTTCGGCAACGATTTTGCTATGGGATTTTCGATTTTCCTATGGGAACAACTGGTAGCATGTTTTCCCAGGCGGCGGTTTTCCTGTCGCCTCGGATTCAAGGAATGAAATCCGAGAAGTATGGTAGAGAACACCGGTGTGTGACATAGGCTCAGTTAAAATATTTTCGTTCTAGGAAATTGGCTTACTGAATTTCAAGTTAATTATTATAAATCTATATTGAAAATCCCTCTAATTCAGAACAGTTGTAAATAGCAAGTGCTGCTACCTCTCGTAGTATAATTTATTACAGCTTGTGTTGGTACACGTGATACCTGTTGATAATATAAATACCTGAATAGCGAAATCGTGACTCATCCAACAAAATAGATCATTCTAGCATTAATTTATTGTTACGGGTCAGCTAATTGTTTAAAACTGGTATTGAACCCAGGACCCCAAAACAGGAGAAACGCACCTTACGAATGTATCAAGTTTACCTGGTGAAATAGACCTGAAGAAGATCAGTTGTTCGGCACAAGTAGGAAAATACAGTTAATAAAGACGCAGGAAACAATTTTTTATTTTGTGTGTGTGTGTGTGAGAGAGAGTGCGAGAGGGGTGAGGGTGTATTTTATGAGCACAAGAGATGCATCAATAAGAGTAGAGGGATAAGGTATGTTCTGCCACCGGGGCAGGCCTGCAGGACCTGCGATACTAAACCCGCACGACTCAAACCCCATAACCATACGATTTTTTTGCAAAATTTACGAAATTTTCGTAAATTTTGCTATCAACTTCAACAATTTTCGAAAAAAGTTACAAAAATATAAATTTTTCGAAAAATTTCGAAATTTACGTTTCATAAAATTTACGGAGTTTTTGAAAAACTTGCGAAATTTTGGAAATTTTCTGTCACTACCTTCAAAAATATTCAAACAATTTTCGAAAATTTCGTTACCTTCAACAATTTGCAAAAAAAATTGTAATATAAAAATTACGAAAATTTTCAGTTTTTTTCGAAAACTGTTGAAGGTAACGAAATTTCCGGACATTTTAAACATTTTCGAAAAAATTTCGAAAATTTCGTAAATTTTTCAAAAACTCCATAGGTACATTTTTTGAGAATGTAAATTTCAAAAATTGTTGAATAACAACGATATTTCCGTAAATGTTGTTTCGAAATCATTAAAGTTAGTAACAAAATTTACAAAAATGTAAATTTTTCGAAAAAAATAGCTTTGCGGGTTTTGTGTCGTCCGGGTTTAGTATCACAGATCTTGCAGGCTGGCCCCTGTGCCAGAACGCAGCTTTCTCCTCTACTAATAAGAAACATCATTTGGAGTGTTGTGAGTTGGCGAGAAATTGGGTACTTTCAGTTGGATGTGGGATGGCGGGGGGGGGGGGGGGGGGGGGCTAATGAATAAGTAGCGAGGAGGGAAAATGATTGGAATGGAAACATCTACCAAGAAACCACTTACACAAAGAGATGATTTGGGATGAAAACGCAATTTTTTGATGCAAGTTAGCATTATTCAGTCTTCTGATTCGGGCTGCAGTTAGGCTTGAACCGACCATTTCCAGGATCATTAATTCCTCAGTTTGATACCTACATAAGGTCTATACCCAACATATTATACGTCTTCATCTGCGGAAGGGAACACCTTCAACATTTGAGAGAGTTTGCCTCATCTCTTTCATCATAAAATTACTCGTTTCTAAAACTTATTTTGAAGTTCAGCCTAATTCGTGGACGCGGCTCGCACTTCCGGTCTTCCCGGAGAGACCCCGTTTCCTTGCGTTTCTTTGTTCTTGAGATAGGTCGATTTCATCGATAATTCGGTGAGTTTCTGAGGCTTTCGTTCAGAGATCTTTGGTTTCCTGAGTCTTGGAGGCGCTGGGCTGAGGAGATGGCACCGTCGGAGGCAGCACTAGTGGGAGGTCACCTATGCCGCCTCACTCGACGAACGAAACTATGGAAACAGTCATCAAATAGTTAAATTATTTCAATTGTTTTACAATTCATTGAAATATCACATTTCAGTCTCAGTCAGTAACTATTGTAGTGAATTGGTATGGCTGCGATCCACTACGGAGGGCATGAGGTTGTGCCTGGAGGGTTCCACACTAATAGATGTCACCGGTAAAGGTTCCACACTATCAGATGTCACCACGTCAACGGGATCTTTTTGGACGCATGCTCCCGGCCGGTTCCATACTAGCAGATGTCACCACTGCGACGGGATCTTTTAGGTTTTAAGGAGAGAGGAGGAGTGAGGAGAGAGAGAGAGAGAGCGAGACAGAGAGAGTAGTCAGCAACTAGAGGAGAGCGTAGAATGGCTAGAAATAGAAAGGCGAAGGAGGCGAGTTTTTATAGCCCTTGAGGGCTGTCTCCCTCCATCCTCCTGCTTGTGGAGGATGGTGGGGAACCTCACTGGGTTCCTCGGTGCTCCTGCGTCTTTCAATCCCACTTCTGCGAGTCTATTTGCAAGATCTAATATTTGCAGGTTTACAAGGAGTGGTTCTGGGAGGATACCACGACAACTATGTTTTTAAAAAATCACCCAAATGGTTCAACGAGGTTTTAAATGTGAATGCAAGATTAGCTTAATCCTCCAGTACTCGCGCCACTTAGCGTCACACCAGTACCGCTTATACGTTTTTTTCTATCCTGAAACTTTATCTCGTATACTATAAAAGTTACAAAAACGCTGTTGCTTATAGTATTCAACACGTATATGCAGGGTGTCCCAGTTCCTTCTGGAGAAACTCAGGGAATTGATTCTACTCTCCATTTTGAATTAAAAATGCTCACTAGAAATTTTTCGAAAAGTTCTTCGTTTTAAAGATATCCGATGATGAATTAAGAACAACACCATTGAAATCAAACACGAAACTGACTTTTATTCCTAATATTGTAGCCTTGCTACTAACAACACACATGTGTAATCATAATAATTATTTCTGAATCCTACACTTCTCCCCTCCTTCTGTATTGGCTGTTGCTCGATGCCTTAGCTGATCGGCGTGTTTCCGCTTCAGAATTCCCCCTGTCAATACTTCGTAGGAGTAGGGTCCATTCTTCTTCTTGATGGTACCAGCTGACCATCCCTGGTCGCGTTCATTTTTGACCCATACTTCTCCTCCCTCGTCAAAATCCCTATGGCTCCTGTTCTCGTTGTTTTCTCCTACTTGTTGTTTCCAAAGTTTTTTTTCCATCTGTTTGCTTAAATTTGGTTTAATGTTGTCTAGTATTGTTGGTAGCCGCCTTCCATAGAACAATTCAGCGGGTGCCCTACCCGTTGTCTTCTGTGGGGCGTTCCTATAACTGAACAGCACGTTCTGCAGAGCTAATATTGGATCCCCCATATCCCGTTTTGTTGCCTTGTATCTCCCTTTTAGTGTTCGGATGAGACGCTCCACAAGCCCATTGCTTTTTGGGTGATATGGTGTGGTTCTTATGTGGTGAATTGAATTCCGCCTGAGAAAGCTTTCAAATTCTTCTGACACGAACTGGGGTCCGTTATCCGTAACTATTTCAGTTGGGATGCCGTACCTGCTAAACCATGTTCGCAGCCGCTGTATAAGGACTTTTGAAGTGGTTGTTTTGAGCCCTTCCACCTCTGCCCACTTCGAGAACGCATCAATCCCCACTAGCCATGTAACACCATCAATTGGCCCAGCCAAATCCAAATGTACCCGTTCCCAAGTCTTTTCTGGAACATTCCAAGGGTATAACGGTACTTCTTCCACGTTATACCTATTTTCTTGACAAGCCACGCACCCTTTCACGTACCTCTCAACGTCTTGGTCAATCTGCGGCCACCATACGTAGTATCGAGCAATGGCTCTCATCGAGGCTATTCCTGGGTGTCCACAGTGCAATACTTTCAAAACATCACTTCTCATCTTAATAGGAACAACCACTCTTCCCAACCATAGCAGGACATCATCTTCGACTTCCAGTTCTTCTTCTCTTGCCTTGTATGCTTTCAAATTTTCTGGGAATCTTTCAGGCCATGATTGATGTTTGACGTATTGTTTCACGGTTTCAAACTCCTTGTCCAATTTGCTTTCTTTCTTCAATCGTTCCAAAGACATGACGGTTTCTAATTTGTCCAAATTTAGAAATTTAATTTCAGTGGGTTCTGTATCGTTCCTAACTGGTAACCTGGATAAAGAGTCAGCGCATACGTTTTCTTCCCCCCTTCTATACTCAATAACATAGTGGTACCGGTTCAATTCAAGAGCCCACCTCACCAAACGGTTATTCACCACTTTGGGCAGATCTCGAGAACTTCCGAAAATTCTTTGCAGTGGCTTGTGATCCGTGGCTATTGTGAATTCCCGTCCATAAACATATTGGTGAAATTTCCTTACTCCAAATAGGATTGCCAGTGCTTCCCTGTCAATGTTCGCATACCGTTTTTCCGTTTCCGACAACGTCCTGCTTGCAAAGGCTACCGGTTTTTCGAGACCACCCGGATATCTATGCATTAAAACACATCCCAGGCCGTCCTCTGATGCGTCGCAGACTAATATCAGTGGTTTCGACTCGTCGTACGTAACAACTGTATCCGTCGATGAGAGGACATTTTTGACTTTCAGAAAAATTCCTTCTTCTACCTCCGTCCATGCCCATCGAATCCTCGACCCAGTCAACCTGTGGAGCTGGGAGCACATGGCATGTAGCTTCGGAATAAACTTCTCGTAGTAGTTTATAGCTCCTAAAAACGATCTGAGCTGTTTGACATTCGTCGGTGCTGGTGCATTTTTAATAGCCTCAACTTTGTCTGGAGTCGGGTGGATGCCTTGTTGATCAATAAAATGCCCCAAATATTTTACTGACTTCTGAAAAAACTTGCATTTTTCCCGTTTAGCCCGCAGCCCCTTTTCTTTCATTCTTCCCAAAACCTCTTGCAGATTCTTCCGATGTTCTTTTCTGTCTTTTCCCGTGACTATGATGTCATCCAACAAAACTCCTACATTGGGTATCCCTCTCAACACTCTCTCCATGAACCGTTGGTAAATGCCAGGACTCGCTGAGACTCCAAATGGTAGGCGCCGATATCTGAAATACCCCTGATGCGTAGCTATCACCAGATATTTCCGATGATCCTCCTGAACCTCCATTTGCAAGTAAGCGTCTCGCAGGTCAATTATTGAATATTCTTCTCCTCCTGCCAGTTTTGCCGTTAGTTCTTCAAATGTGGATAGTAGTGTGGTCTCCAATATTATGTTGGGGTTCAACGTCACCCTAAAATCACCACATATCCTGATGTCCCCATTTGGTTTCTCTACATTCACGGTAGGCGTTGCCCACTCAATGGGTGTCTCCGTTGGATCTACTTCCTCCAGTATCCCTTCTCGCACCAGTCTTTTTATTTCCTGTTCCACCCTTCGCTTCATCGGGAACGGAACGCGCCGCGCTGGATAGTTTTTTGGTACCGCATTATCTTTCAAATGGACACCTCTGATTCTTCCTAAGTCTTTTCCAAACACTTCCCCATACTCCTTGAATATGAACTGTACGTCCCTGTCACAGCTTTCTTTTGGTTCCCTCATCTTGATTGGTGCCTCAATTTTCCTGATTTTCACATCTGGGGGTAACTTCATACCAAATGTCATCATCCAAGGTAACCCAAAGAACGGTACTTCGTCTCCGTTGACCACAGCCACCTCAACTATCCTTGTTTTCTCCCCTAACTTTACTGTCACCTTGCATTCCCCCATTATATCCAAAGTGTTGTTCCCATAGGCCACAAACTTCGATCGACATTTAATCAAGTTCGATTTATTATCGAAGCTCTTGCACCCGAATCAAACTCCATCACTACCCACACTCCATTCACTTTAACCGTTATCTTAGCCTGAGAAATTTTGTTGCTTTTTTCCACTCGATGTATTATTAGACGGTCAGCCGGATTGTTCTCTCCATCCGAGTTCTCGTCCTCCCCGCTTTCTGAGTTCGTCGTTTTCACCTGTCTAACTCGCCTTGATCTGCACTTCCTAGCAAAATGGCCTATTTGTTCACATTTGTAGCATCTCGATTAAGCAGCAGGGCAACTATTCTCCTTGTCATGTGACAACCCACATTTGAAACATTTATTTTTGCTTTCCACCCCTTTCTCTTGCTTATTTTGTACTGTTTTGTCAACTTTACTTACTGTTTTTTCTCCCCTCGTTCCATCATGAAGTTCTTCCCGTGCTCTCTTCATAGATTCTGCCAAGTCCAGTAGCTGTTGTAATCTTAATTGCGATCCATCCGCGTTTACCCCATCTGGCCATCGCTGTCTTATTTCCACTTCAAACTCAGGAAAATTAATGCCCTCAGCAAATCTATCCCTCACCCTTTCTTCAAAACTCCGTCCGTACTGACATACTACCGCCAACTCCTTCACTCGGGTTAAGAAACTTGAAAATGGTTCTGCCTGCTGCCTCGCACAGTGTTCAAAATCTAACCGAGCTGAAAATATTGTCTTTTTGGGTTTGTAAATAGCGCGAAAGGCTTCCAAGAGATCGTCCCAACTCACATCACAAACCTTAGCTGGTAGCACGAAATTGTTCACTTTCTTTAACGGTATTGGCCCCACATACGCGAGCAATAGGTCCCTTCGAGCATCCGCTGCCCTTAGCGTGCCCCCTCCTAATCCCTTTACTCTACAAAGTAGTATAAACTGGCCCTCGTAGTCTTCCCAGCTTCCGTCTTCGTCAAAAGATGATGACGAGAACCGTGCCATCTTGTTATCCAACTCGGTATCCTCTTCTCCGTTGTTGCTGCTACCATTGCTACTCTCCCCTCCTCCGTTTCTCGCTCCTCTTTTAACCATCCTCGTCGCCAATGATGAATTAAGAACAACACCATTGAAATCAAACACGAAACTGACTTTTATTCCTAATATTGTAGCCTTGCTACTAAGAACACACATGTGTAATCATGATAATTATTTCTGAATCCTACATCCGATAATTTGTGTTTTTCCAACTTTTCATTAGCTAATAAAAATCGAAAATATTGAGACTACAACAAATCTAATTACACCGTTTGAAAGAACGCTAAATTTCCTGTAAGATTCTTCTGTTTTCAATGTCAGAGTTACTCAAAATGTTGGCCAATATCAGTTGGAACATCTGAAAGTTTCAAAATTTAAAATTGTGAAAAAGATTGTACGTTCTACTGAGATTACAAAAAAAAATAAATACCCACAACTTGTCAAATTAGAAGAAAACTTCATCTCATAGGCTTCACAAGTATTGTAATGCTGCAGTTACAGTATCCATACACGAGCAGCATATTCCGGTACTCCTGATTTGAAAAATTCTACCTTTCCACGAGACAAACTAAATTGAACTGGTGGAAGAGAAGCGTTCTGTAGCAGTTTGATAAGATGGATAAATGATAAGAAGTTCATAAGTTATTATTAGGAAATACTTGTGCAAACAAAATCACGTTCCAGTGACACCTCCCTGTCCATTCGCGTTGAATGTTGGATATAATCATTCGTTGTTGTTTGAACTTCGATATGTCCCCTTCATATACCAGCATTATTTTTTTATTCAACCAGTCAAGGAAGCTTTAGTTTTTTCGTGGTCTAATTAATCCCCCCCCCCCCCCTCCACTCCAAATTCACCTCTGCTCATGCTTTCAAACGTTGAGTTATCATTTTTTAACTCTACTACAACCTTATTTTTAAATCTAAGTATACCTATCAATGTAAAGCCTATTAAATGAAGAAGTTTTTGTGAAATTTCAAAAGTTGTAGGTATTTTTTGTAGCCTCAGTAGAACGCACAATATTTTTCTCAATTTTAAATTTTAAAATTTTCAAATGTTCCAACTTATATTGCCCAGCATTTCAAGTAACTTTGAACATTGAAAACAGAAGAATCTTACAGGAAATTTAACGTTCTTTCAAACGGTGTAATTAGATTTGTTGTAGTCTCAATATTTTCAATTTTTATTAGCGTTTTTATGGGGTGTGATTTAATCGCACGACAGAAAAGGGCGAACGCACTACAGCGATTCTCACTTTCACTACGGAACAATCCGTCCACTACAGAAAAATGTTTTCAACTCCAGTAAAAGGGAATGAACGACACAACAAAAAAGTTTCACTACGATTTAATCCATGAACGACAGGAAAAATACTTTCACATCAGAAAAATGTTTTGCACGACATGCATCGACCAGGCAGCTTAATGAGTTAGCACGACAGCATTCGTCGTCGATTTATGTCAAAAAACCAGTGTCTTGATTTTTATCGCTGGTGCCTAGAATCATTACAGGATACCCTTGCCAAATCAGCTTGTAAGTGGCATCAATCTGAACCATTGCGGATTTTCTCAAGTTGCGCAGAAGTCTTTTTGTCGACATTACTATTTTGAGGTTTTGTTCGTCCGAATCAGCTTGAATGAGAAAATCCAACACGAACGCTTCATCTTCATCCGCGGGTACATCTTTCCTAGCGTTACACCACCCATGCATTTCCCCTGCAGAGATCGTTGGTTTTCCGTATTTATCTTGTCGCAACCGTCTGAGGAACGAGACAAGTTTATGTTTGGAGGGTTCTGGAAATTTGTTTCGTTTGAGAGCGGCAAGAAGGGCGTGGCTTCTGAATTTCTTCATTAAATCGTGCCCTCACGAAGTTTTGAATGTCGACTGGCAGTCCTCTTGATGGTGCAGCTTGGTGGTTGTCGTGCTCACACATGGTTTCAAACAAGGACACTCTCATATTTTCTGCATGATACAACAAATACAAGCCTGCAGGACATTCGTTACTTCGATACTTGCCAGCAATGCAACGATATTCAATTCTTCTCCCCTGCGCTAAGTCCTTACCGGCTGATTTTTTCCAAATAAACCTTGACCTTACATATTCCTCGGCCTCCTCTGCAACAAACGAAAATGAAAATCACGTAGGTAACTTTTGGAACTGCTACAAGTTCAGTGTAGTATAGTTTTAGTTAACGTGAGCTTATACCTACCACAAAAAAAAAATAATAATACAAATAATGCGTCATTTTCAACTTACCTTTCGTCTCAAATTCCCTCATTTTTTCCCATTCTCGATGCGCAGCTCTTGGTTTTTTAGATTTCGGCTCAAAATCATCTTCACCTGATGAATCGGACGAATCGTCGCTACGATATTCGGGGACGTTGGCGAAATCCATTACGTAAGATGCCGGGTTGACAGCTGTTCGGACACTGATAACTTTCTGTAGTTGAACGATTTGTATAGGAGGGGAACCCACTCTTCTTGGCGTTATCATCTTGGAGTTTGAACACATTCTTTAGGAGTGCATGAGCTGTCGGGAGGGAGGGATTTGTTCCGTAGTTCCCCGGCATTATCGGGCCGCTCCGAAAACCTGTAGTGCTGACACCCTATTCTGTCGTTCATTTTATTTTAATCCGTTTTTATGTGGTAAGGTAGTAATGAAAAGTTGGAAAAACACAAATTATCGGATATCTTTAAAACGAAGAACTTTGCGAAAAATTTCTAGTGCGCATTTTTTGTTCCCAATGAAGAGTAGAATCAATTCTAAACTGAAGCTTCCTTGACTGGTTGAATAAAAATGATGCTGGTATATGAAGGGGACAGTACCTATATCGAAGTTCAAACAACAACGAATGATATTATCCAACATTCAACGAGAATGGACAGGGACTGGAACGTGATTTTGTTTGCACAAGTTAGTATTTCCTAATAATAAATTATGAACTTCGGTTACCATCTTATCAAACTGCAAAAGAACGCTTCTCTTCCACCAGTTCAATTTAATTTGTCTCGTGGAAAGGTAGTTGTTATGCCGCTTTATTTTTCAAGTCGGGAGTACCGGGATATGCTGCTCGTGTATGGATACTGTAACTGCAGCAGTACAATACTTGTGAAGAGAGACTATGAGATGAAGTTTTCGTGAAACTTGACAAGTTGTGGGTATTTTTTTTGTAATCTCAGTAGAACGTACGATCATTTTCACAATTCTAAATTTTGAAATTTTCAAATTTCCAACTGATATTAGCCAACATAATATTAAGTAACTCTGACATTAAAAACAGAAGAATCTTACAGGAAATTTAACGTTATTTCAAACGGTGTAATTTATTAGATTAGTTGTAGTCTCAATATTTTCGATTTTTATTAGCGTTTTTATGTGGTAGGTAATGAAAAGTTGGAAAAACACAAATTATCGGATATCTTTAAGACGAAGAACTTTCCGAAAAATTTCTACTGAGCATTACGAGAATGGACAGGGACTGGAACGTGATTTTGTTTGCACAAGTACCTATTTCGTAATAATAAATTATGAACTTCGGTTAACCATCTTATCAAACTAAAAAAAAAAAAAAAAAAAATTCTACTGAGCACTTTTTGTTCCCGATGAAGAGTAAAATCGATTCCCTGAGTTTCACCAGAAGGAACTGGGACGCCCTGTCTACACAAAATTTTATAATTTTATTTGAAAAAAAAACTAGCGAATTCTGGAGGCCTAATTCTGTCAAAATTTCAATTCAATGTACCCGAAATTGCGGCATGTAGCGTGGTTAGCCGTTTAATACTTTAAAAAAAAGTAAAATATTCCCGTGCAAGGTATTAAATAAATAAATCATTCACAAGGGTGTCATCGAAAGCCCGAGGACTGGAGGGTGTCACAAGAAACATTATTTAGCTGGATTACCCAATATGTTTATTCTTTAGCTCAGCCCTAGAGCTGATGGTTACAATTTTTGTGAGCAAGTATGTAAGTGCAAATTGGAAGTCATAGCGATCAGAACTTGTAGTAGACAAGTATCTGGAAATACAAGAGGATTTCATGAATAACCCAATTTATAATTACCTACGGCATCTTCGAATCATGTCAAACTTTCTGAATCTTAAGCAGTGGTTTTGTGGTGTCTGTCTCATTTCCGTTTCAATCTGCAATGATAAAAATTAAACTATAATATTATAATGATATATTGTATACAACTGTAATGTAAAATGTAATGTATTAGGTAAGAAATAATATTGATGGTAGGTGGAAACCAACGGTTGAATATCTTACGGCAAATCGTACGGCAAACGAGCATCAGAAACTCCGCGCTCTCGAATCGAAAAACTTCATACTTGAGGGCGGGATAAAAGCTTACGCCATTTTTTATTTTTATTTTTCAATAATGAACCTTCGGAATCGGACATGAAACTTTCTTACCCCCCCCCCCCCCCCCCCCACCAAACCATCAAAATTTGATGGTGTCCGTTTCATAGTACGTGGAATCCGAAAATGGAACACAAACATTTCTGTCCGGCCGCCGTACACCGTACTGCGCGCTATCAATTGCCATGAACCAAAATGAACAAAATTTGGTTTGTGGGTCCATTTTGGGGTCTGGTTGGTCCTCGAAGCTCGGCGTTCCTGTAAGTCGCCTCTAAAGGGTGGGAAATAGGGGTTGATATTTTCAGACCGCCGTAGCTCGAAAACTTCCGATAGAAGGGTATGGTTTTTGGTTTATTATTCTGTGAATAATACACCTATGTAATCGCTCAGCAAAAAATTTTTATAACACCCCCTCAAAATTTTTTCTTTTCCATTTCAAGGTACGTAGATTCCAAAAATGCAATGCCCGTCCGCCGTCCGCCGTATCACGTGTACAGGCTTCATTTTCGGTCTAAAAAAATCGTTCTTTCGCACACATGCTCCATTTGGGCCCTAGTTGTGTCCCGAAACGTTTCAGCCCAATCGGAATATACCCAGGGGTGTTATGAGTGAAAATGTGTATAAAAATAGGTACTCTTTGCGTTTTAGCAACATGTTGGTAACATGAGCTTTTAAGGTAACGTTTTTCATGTTTTTGGGGACAGGAAGACCGAATATGAAGTCGATTATGACCAAAGAATAGAAAATTGAGGTTCTACCAGATGTTCCGCTCCCGAAATTGATTTTTTATGAGTCAAAAACCTGGGAAATCGTTTGAAATCACCATAAATTTGTATAATAACACTGGAAAAAGTGTCAACAGGTGGATCAAGACGATTAAATGGTACTATCAATGATCAGAGATAATTTATTTAAAAAAAAATAAAGGAGCGTACTTTATTCGAGTTTTGGGGGCCAAAATTGGTGGAAACCACCAGAGATAGCTATTTCAATTATTTTATATGAAAGAAACAATAAATAAACAGCCAACATCTCTGTAGGTATGTCCAATGGAATAATAAACCCATGTGACAAGGACTTTGCAGCGTTTTTGGTTTATTATTCCGTGAATAATACACCTATGTATTCGCTCAGCAAAAAATTTATATAACACCCCCTCAAAATTGTTTCTTTTCCGTTTCAAGGTGCGTAGATTCCAAAAAAACCACAGTCATGCAGCATGGCTATAAGAGCGAATTTTCGAAGTTTTCGGCATCTTCCTCCTCCGCCTAAAATTTTCTGAAAATTAATTTTCGGCCAATGTTTTCCCAACTTGATACCATACAAAATTAAAACAGGAGTAGTTTTACGCAAAGTAAAATTTGGGGTAGAAGGAGGGGGAGGGGGAGGGGGAAATCAAAAATGTTTTGAATACCAGAAGAGTAGGGTACGTAACAAATTTTTTGTTCCATTTTTTGCCGAGTAACACCTCGGTTTGTAGATTTTCCAACGCTGAACACGATGGTGAAGTCAGAATTGCGATATCCCATTCCGTTATCAGATTAGAGCAGACGAACCAGGAAGAACATCTCAAGAAATAACCACGTTCCTTCATCTTCAAAGTGCTCCAGTTTGAGAATGGAATGAGATATCGCAATTCTGATTTCACCATCGTGTTCAGCGTACAAAAACCTTTAAAATGAGGTGTCACTTGTCAGACTTTTTCATTTTGGGAATTTATGGGTAATTTCCCCCCCTTAAAACTCCCCAAAACTCCCCCTTAGGGTGACCCGATTCTGCCCATCTTCGAACTTAGCCTGTCGATTGCCAAGACAGATTTTTCGTGCAAATTTGAACTTTTTATCTCAATTCTTTCGAGAGTTATCGTCTGGAATGACACATACATATATAAATATATATATAAATATATAAATATATAAATATATATATATATATATATATATATATATATATATATATATATATATATATATAAATATATATATATATATATATATATACATATAATTTTTGGTGTCTTTCGGCAGGGAATTCAGGATGGTCTGAAACGGATTTTGGTATAAAAATCTTTCGGAAATTCGAGTTTTAAAAATTTTGGACCGAGAACAATAGCTTCCTTTTCTTCGAAAATTCGCTAAAATGCAATGTCCGTCCGCCGTACGCCGTCCGCCGTATCACGTGTACAGGCTTCATTTTCGGTCTAAAAAATTCGTTCTTTCGCACACATGCTCCATTTGAGCCCTAGTTGTGTCCCGAAACTTTTCAGCCCGATCAGAATATACCCAAGGATGTTATGAGTGAAAATGTGTGTAAAAATAGGTACTTTTTGCGTTTTAGCAACATGTTAGTAAAATGAGCTTTTGAGGTATCGTTTTTCATGTTTTTGGGGACGAGAAGACCGAATATGAAGTCGATTTTGACCATAAAGTGTATAATTGAGGTTGTACCAGATGTTCAGCTCCCAAAATTGATGTTTTGTAAGTCAAAAACCTGGGAAATCGTCTGAAATCACCATCAACTTGTAGAATAACACTAGAAAAAATATCAACAGGTGGATCAAGACGATTAAATGGTACTATCAATGATCAAAGATAATTTGAAAAAAAAGGAGCGTACCTAATTCGTGTTTTGGGAGCCAAAATTGGTGGAAACCACCAGAAATAGCTATTTAAATTATTTTATATGAAAGAAACAATAAATAAACAGCCAACGTTTCTGTAGGTATGTCCAATAGAATAATAAACCCATGTGACAAGGACTTTGCAGCGTTTGTTAAGTTATTAAATTTTTCTTGAGCTAAACAATTTTTTGAGACCAAGCTTCATCAACACGATCGTGAATCAAACGGTAAAAATCCGGCCCGGATATCATAACTACGGAGCATCTGATTATAATCAAGGGTGGCTGTATGAAGTCGAGTTGTTTGTTCTGCGATATTAAGTATTAGATGGGTAAATTATTACACAATGGGAAATTATTACGCACCGGCAAATTATTACACAACGGTAAATTATTACACAACGGTAAAATATTACACAACGGCTCATCTACCCAGAAGGGGCTGGATTTTGTTGATAGGTACTTTTGCAACTTGAACAACCGTTGAAGTATTATTGATGGGTAAATTATTACACAATGGCAAATTATTACACTACGGCAAATTATTACACAACGGTAAATTATTACACAACGGTAAATTATTACATAACACTCATCTACCAAGAAGGGGCTGGATTTCGTTGATAGGTACTTTTGCATGTTGAACAACCGTTGAAGTATTATTGATGGGCAAATTATTACTCAACGGTTCATTATTTTATCTCCGTAGAAGGGGAACCTATACTGGTAAATTATTACACAACGGTTTAGGTAGGTACCTAGTAACGAGTACGGGGTTAGGTACTAACCTACGGAGGGTCCGCGATCTACATAGTATGTGTAGAATAGTACATATATGTTATATAGTAGGGTTATCTATACGGAGACCTGTGATCTGTAACAGTAGGGTATTCTGTACAAAATAATAAACCGTAGTTTAGGGATTTGCAGCGTTTTTAAATTGATCTCGAACTAAAGAATTTGTTGAGACCACCCGGGGCATTGTACGACCATTCGTTCGTTTGCAACAAATAGCTTCGTCAGCGAAATATTCGTAAATTTAAAAAAAAATATTTTGTAGGTAACGAAATTTTCGAAATTTTTTTTTGTATATTTTCGAAGGTACCTAATGACAAAAATTCTGTAAAATGTAAATTTCGAATATTTCAAAAAACAATGATATTTCCGTAACTCTTTTCAAATTTTTTAGGTTAACGAAATTTACGAAAATCTCGTAAATGTATTCGAAAAATTCGTAGTGTTGCGGGTTTTATGACATGCGGGCTTAGTATCACAGGTCTTGCAGGGGGACTGAACGCAGCTTTTGTATGAACTCTCAAACCTTGGTAGAGAGCTGTAAGATGAATCGTGGAATTCAGCGGTGAATTAGGATTTATTACCCGGAGCGTCGTACGTGGGTGTTGGTGACAGGTGACAGACTACTGGTCCTTCCGGCCCTCAACGGGATCCTCTGATAAGATATATACAGCTCCATGAGATGGGAAGTTTCAGTTTCTCGGCTCTCCAAACCTACCACACTAACTTGTAGGGACAATTTTGTTGATCAACGTACAGAATCTTCCGAAACGCAGATCTGTAGATATCAAAAGCGTCAGCCCTAAAATGTATATAATCATGATAGGTATATAATTATATTTACAAAAAATATTTGGTTTGGTGCAATCCGTTGATTTTATTTACTTGGCTCGGATTGACCTCGAAAACCAGCTCTAAAGTAGAGACAGGGACAATCATAGCTTACGCAGTCAGAAATTGATTAAACGCATTTTGGTTTATTATTCTGTGTATTCGCTCAGCAAAAACTTTTTATAACACCCCCATAAAATTTTTTCTTTTTCATTTCAAGGTACGTGGATTCCAAATATGCAATGCCCGTCCGCCGTAAGCCGTATCATCCATATCTACATCATTTTCGGTCTGAAAAATGCGTTCTTTCGCAAAAAAGCTCCATTTGGGCCCTAGTTGTGTCCGAAAACTTTGCAGCCCGATCGGAATACACCCAGGGGTGTTATGAGTGAAAAATGGGTGTAAAATAGGGTTATTGGTGTTATAGTAACATGAGCTTGTGGGGTATAGTTTTCCATATTTTTTAGGACGAGGAGACCGAATGTGAAGTAGATTTTGACGAAAGAGGGAAAAATTGAGGTTATAACGAAGTTTCAGCCTTAAATTTACGTTAAATTTTGATCTAAAATCGTCGTTTTTCCTCACACAGTTTGGGTGAGAATTTTGGAAAACATTTTGGTCCTAGTTGTGCTCCGAAGCTCGGCAGCCCGGTCGGAATACACCCAGGAGAGTTGTGGAAGAAAAATGGATGTAAAAATTGGGGTATTCGAGGGATTTCTGAGATTTTAGTGAACATGAGCATGTGAGGTATCGTTTTCCATGTTTTTAGGGCGAGAAGACCGAATAAATATGAAGTTGATTTTGACCGAAGAGTGAAGAATTGAGGTTGCAACGAAGGCTAAGCTCCCGAAATTCATTTTTTATGAGTCAACAATCTGGGAAATTGTCTGAAATCATCGTAAAGTTGTATAATGCCACTTGTAGAAGTAGTAAGTATACTAGCAGGTGAATCAAGACAATTATATTGTACTATAAATCATCAAAGATAATCTGTTAGAAAAAAAACCCGAGCCTAATTCGTGTTTTTCCAAGCGTAATTTGTTTCCACAGTTGGTGGAAACCATCGGAAATACCTATTTCAATTATTGCACGCGAAAGAAATAATAAGCGAGCGGGCAGCGTTTCTGTACGTATGTCTGTTCTGTACGTGTGTTCACAAATGTTAGCTCCTCTCGTCATTTCGAATCGGTAAATGGTTAGGGGAGGTGCGAGCAAACGCGTAGACGGAAGGTACTCACAGATTTCTATGAAACTTTATTGAGACAACTAACGGCTACTGTTGCACTGCCAACCAACTGCATCTCCGTTCGAGACCGCAAAATCGTATAACCCACCGGCATAATCGTGAGTCGGTCTGAGCTAGCGGTTGGACCCTCGTTCGTACACAATTAGCTTCGTTACCGAGTTGACGGCAACGACTCGATTGACATACCATCATCTGCAGCCATCACACGACGTATCCCAACTACTAACAGGACATGGAAATTTTAGCGAGAAGCCACAGTTCTTCAGAAGACGAGACAGTCCTGATTGCCCTTGTGGAACAGCAAGCGAATCAGCCGAGCGTGTGGTGCGAGAGTGCCCCCGCAGTATGGAGACCTAAGAAGACCTATGTGTGGTGCGATAACGTTCGGGAGACCCTTGGAGCAGCTGATATAAAGTAGAGAGACCTGTGAGTAATTCACAGAATTCGCACAAAATTGGACCCTGAGAAGTGGAGAAGGAGCTGAAATGCGCACAATGCCCAATGACCAGGCTAGTTAATAGTACGTAGATTTTGGTAATGGGGCAATGAATATTCATCAGAGTACTCCTCATAGATTTCTGTGATATTATCATCTGTGATATTCGTCTTACTGTTCCTTTCACGTACAATAATTGAAATAGCTATTTCTGATGGTTTCCACTAATTTTGCCCCCCTCCCCACAACACAAATTACTCTGCTTTTTTTCTTCAAATTATCATTGATAATTGATATTGGCATTGGTCATCTGCTGAAACTTTTTCTACTGTAATTTGTAATTATACAAATTGATGGTGATTTCAGACAATTTCCCAGGTTTTTGGCTCATAAAAAAATGTATTTTGGGAGCTGAACCTTCGTTACATCCACAATTCTTCACTCTTTAGTTAAAATCATCATATTCGGTCTTCTCGCCCTAAAAAACATGAAAAAAGATGCCTCAAAAGCTCATTTTACCAGAACACCAAAAAACCCTATTTTTACACATATTTTTCAACCATAACACCCCTGGGTATATTCTGATCGGGCTGACAAATTTCAAGACACAAATAGGGCTCAAATGGAGCCTATGTTCGAATGAACGAATTTTTTAGCCCGAAAATGGCACCAATAAAGTAGATATGGATGATGCAGTGAACGGCGGATGGACACTGCATAATTTGGTATTTACGTAGCTCGGAACGTAAAAGAAAAATTTTGAGGGAGTGTAATAAAAATTTTACGTGCGATGACACCAAAAAACGAAACTGGTGGACTATGTTTAAATGAGTGCTACTTACACTAGTGCGTTCGCTGACCAGGTGACTCACGCAATTCTGAAAATTGGCTCAAATCCTGCTCGAATACGACGCATGTAAGAAGTCGAGTTGGTTGTTCTGTGATATTATTTCATTTGAATAATGATGGCTCTCTTGGTATTTGCTGACAGGTAGGCAAATAATATTATTAATGATAGAATTATTGAATCCAGCGTACCTATTTTGGTTTTCTATTTTCAACAACAAACATTTGGAATCGAGCATGGAAAAAATAAATAAATAAAATAAAATTAACCCCATTCAAAATTTGATGTTTCCGTGTCAAGGTATGCAGAATCCGAAAATGCAATAGATAAATTTCTGTCCGTACGCCGTACTTCGCACTTCTCTTAGTTAGGTACCATGAACCGAAATTAATGAAATTTGGTTTGTACGTCCTGTTTCGGGTCTAGTTGGTCCGCGAAGCTCGGCGTTACTCTCAGTCGTCTCTAAGGGTGGAAAAAAGGGGTTGAAAGTTTTAGAACGCCGTAGTTTTCAGTAGAAGGGTATGGTTTTTTTAAACGTTAAACTGATCTTGAACTAAAGAATTTTTTTAGACGACCCGAAGCATTGTACGTCCAGCCGTTCGTTTGCACCGGAAACCTTAGTCAATACGATCGCGAATCAAACGGTATATATCCGGCCCAGATGTCATCGCTAGGGAGCACCTGATTATAATCAAGGATGGCTGTATGAAGTCGAGTTGGTTGTTCTGTGATATTATTTCGTTTGAAAAATGGCTCTTTTTGACTGTGTTGATGGGTACTTTTGCAGCTTGAACAAAAACGATATGCTTCATGAATAACAACAAATAATTTATTATTGAATCCCGCGCATTTCTATGAAACTGTACCTAATTCCCGGGCCGGGTCCAATGCTCGATTTAGGGCTCCCCTGGTGGGAGCTCGAGGGTAGGTATTGACCATAGATAACAGCGATCTATGCACAAGGGGCATTCTTAAAGGTAAATTATAAACCGTCGTGTAATAATTTGTAGCGTTTTTATGAAACTTTTTTTCCCGGGGCGGCGCCAGTACTCAATTTAGGGCTTCCCTTGTTTGTGGCGGGGGGGGGGGGGGGGGTGGCTCGAGGGTAGGTTTTGACCACAGGAAACAGCGATCTATGCAGAAGGGGCATCTAGACAGGTGTTTTGGTTTCATCGCCAAATTTCAAAATCAAACACAGCCCAAAAACAATAAACATAAATAACCAACAATAAATAGATTTATTCAAGTTTGCAAATTTTGAGTTCAATTTTATCTTCTTTTGCTTTGAATAGAGGCACTAATTGCTCTGCTCATATGATGATTTTAATGGATATGAGTGGATATGAGGAATTTCCGTTTGGGAAGCGAGTGAGAAATCCTCTCCCGCCATGCGATACTTATACCAAACAATGAACGAGCAGGTCGGGAATCCCCGTCTCTGCTGTTTTTCCACCACCGCCCGATGATCATCGTTGCCTCACACCACCCCTCCACTGCTTCCTTCCGCCCCTCCACCAACCACTATCGCCCTACATAACGTTGGCAGCACTGCGGTAGTGGAGCTGGTAGATCGATACAGTTTGGCCAACCGAGCCGCAACGGAACCGCGCTAATAGGGCCACGTGACACCTCCCCCCCTCAATAGGAGAACTTGCGGTAACTAATCTCGGATTCTTACGAGTACGGTGTGCCGTATCCAAATCGTATCCCCCTAACCTTGCTCTACTCACAATGTCCTCTAACCGCCACACCAGTACAGCAGATAGCTGAGTGTGACTACATTACACACACAAGTGGATTATCTTCCATGTTGGGTAGTACTAGTATGATACCTACTATCTACACGTCACCGGATCTATATTGGCATTCTTTGGACAGCGACTGAAAGACAATTCGTATCATGAATAAATTCGAATTTCAAATTCAAATGTCAATTTCATTATATTTTTGGCAATAACAGAGTACTAATGCACATGTTATACAGGTATCTATACATAAAGAAAAGATTTCTCCTAATATAAATGTTTTAAAAACAAAACGCTGCAAAGCCTTCGTCACATGGGTTTATTATTCTACTGGACATATGTACAGAAACTTTGGCTGTTCATTTACTGTTTCTATCATGTGCAATAATTATTGAAATGGCTATTCTGGATGGTTTCCGCCAAATTTGGCGCCAAAAAACACGAATTAGACTCGGTTTTTTTTAAACAGATTATGTTTGATCATTGATAGTACCATTTAATTGTGTTGATTCGCCTGTTGATACTACTTCCAGTGTTATTATACACATGTATGGTGATTTCAGACAATTTCCCATGTTTTTGACTACTAAAAAATGAATTTCGGGATCTTATCCTTCGTTACAACCTCAATTATCCACTCTTCGGTAAAAATCAACCTAATATTCGGTCTTCTCGCCCTAAAAAAACATGGAAAACGATACCTCAGAAGCTTATGTTCCATAAAACCTCAAAAATCCCTCGAAAACCCCTATTTTTACACCTATTTTTGTCCCATAACACTCCTCGGTGTATGCCGATTGGGCTACCGTGTTTTGGAGCACAACTAGGACCTAAATGTGATCCCAAATAGGGACCCAAACTAAGTGCGGAAGACCGACGATTTTAGACCAAAATTTAACGTCAATTTTAGGCTGAAACTTCGTTAAAACCTCGATTTTCCACTCTTTGGTAAAAATCGACTTCATAATCGATCTTCTCGTCCAAAAACATGATCTACACCTCAAAAGCTCATGTTAGGTACTATCATCCTACTAAAACACAAAAAGTACCTATTTGTACACCCATTTTCACTCATAACACCCCTGGGTATATTCCGATCGGGCTGCAATGTTTCTGGACACAACTAGAGCCCAAATAGAGCATGTGTGCGAAAGAACGAATTTTTTAGACCGAAAATGAAGCCGGTATGCGTGATACGGTGGAAGGCGGACGGACATTGCATTTTCTGAATCTACGCACTTTGAAACGTAAAAGAAAAAATTTTGAGGGGGTGTTATACAAATTTATTGCTGGGCGAATACATAGGTGTGTTATTCACATAACAATAAAACAATACATCACTAATAGGTACAAGAGGAATCTCCGTCATTGCCCACTATGAGAATAAGTTAATCAGAACTTGTGCTCTTAGGTGAAGCTCGTCCAGACACTGTCAGTCATCTCTAAAGGGTTGAAAATACGGTTTACAATTTCCAGAACGCCGTAGCTCGAAAACCTTCAATAGAAGGGTAGGTAAGGCCGGCTGCAGTAACCGAATGAATGCTTTCCTGTAGCGCGATTCTGCAACTCGTTACCTTATTGTCGGTATGGAGTCGGTGTCGCTATCCCTCTCGTGTAACGACACCCGGATAGCGAAATTGGTATTCAGGAACTTATGATACCGAACTTGAATAACAAATTGTCGTTGCAGAATGAGATACCGACTTCGTTAGCTTGTCTCACGAAATCTGAGTCTAGGGCGAGCAATCGACTGGAACTCATTCCGTTTCCATGGTGATAAGCAGTGATGAAATGAATTGAAGAGTGTGTGTGTGTGTGTGTGCGCCGGAGTCAGTGATTGTGTTTTGAATCCCCCGAATTCACTCGGTGGCCGAAATAAATGCTCATACCTTGGAAGTCAAAAATTGCAGTTTGGGATCACTTGACACTTGGGATAGGTTTTGATTTCGATTTGTTGTATCGTCTCGAGGTATTAATAAAGTTTTTACCGTTTTTAGCTTAAATGTAATATGTATTATGCCAAATTTATTTGTATAAATTCATGTATGATTTTGTTGAAATTTATGTTTTATAATTGGTAGGTACCTACGCGGAAATTCTGATAAATATGCAAGTGAATGAATACCTAACTACCTACGTTTACGTTATTTTCAAAATCCTGTATTTTCTAATTAATTAACAACTTATTAAGGTCACTTGCATTTATTAAAGAAAACGTAGGGGATCGATTATCTACAGCAAAATTAGATAGGCACGTACCTGGATTTCAGGGGATAATCCATTCAATCTGGAGCATTGGAGCAATGGTTGAATTTCGGTTCATGGCCAAGTGTCGACTTGTCCTAAAGGTTTTTCTGAACATGCAGGAATCAAGGGAATAAGGATTTTGCCCATCTCGTAGCACTCTTCTTTCAAACCGAGGGTGATACCTCTGTTCCCTTTCTTGCAGAATTTTAATACCCAAACAAGGAATTCGAGCGTCATAATGCCTGACATTATTATCCAAAATTCATAAACGCACGAAAAAATACGGTAGGTAGGTAGGTAACAACTACATATATGGTGAATTGCGATTATAAAAAGTAGATAACTACCCAAAGTGAAATAGACTATATCACTTATAGAAGTCTTCTATATCACTAACTTCCTAACTACCTACCTATCAAGTAATTTTAACGTTTAAGTTATTAATTACGGTGTTTTTATGACATCACTGCCATAAATTATTAGTCACTAATTTACCTACCTATAGTTACCTACGGTAAGTACCTACATTGGGCTTATTACGTCAAATAAAATTGAAAAAATATGCCAAAAGAAAAGTTGGTACATTTACCGTTACGTTAAACACTTACCGTAAAACTTTCTACCGCCGAAAAGCAACGCCAAGCCAAGTTTTTTGGGTGTAACAAGCTTTCGGTATGGATAACGGGGGGGTCTAGAGCCGTCGAAATGCAAACGACCCCGCATCGACAATTTATCGACGATTAAGCGATAGCTGACGCTATTGAGCCTTTACAGAATACCAATCGTCGGTATTTAGTGGCATCGATATTTTTTGTTATGCTAAAGATATTTCATCGTCGTTACGATGCCTTACCGAGTTGCAGAATCGCACTGCTGGTTAAAGCACGAGAGTAGGTATTGACCACAGAAAACAGTGATCTACGCAGTAGGGGCATCTTATCAGGTAAATAATAGGCCGTTGTGCAATAATTTGCAGCGGGAGGGTAGATAATTTCTTTGGTTTATTATTTTCAATAATGAACCATTGGAATCGAGCATGAAAAAAAAAGAAAAAAAAATCTAACCCCCCCCCCCCCCCCACCCATCAAAAGATGGTTTACGTTTCAAGGTATGTAGAATCCAAAACTGCAATAAAAATATTTCTGTCTGTCCGCCGTACGCCGTACGCCGTACGGGCCACTTTTCTTAGTTACCATGAAAATAAATTGATGAAATTCGGTTATAGGTTCCGTTCGGGTCTAGTTTGTCCTCGAAGCTCGACGTTACTGTCAGTGATCTCTAAGGGGTTCAAAATAGGGGTTGCAATTTTCAGAACGCCGTAGCTCGAAAACTTTCGATGGAGGGGTTTGGTTTTTTTTACGTTATTAAATTTCGCTTGAGCTAAACAATTTTTTGAGACCACCCCGAGCACTCTACGTCCAGCCGTTCGGGTGCACCAAAATGCTTCGTCAACACGATCGTGAATCAAACGCTATAAATCCGGCCCGGATATCATCACTAGGGACCACCTGATTATAATCAAGGATGGCTGTATGAAGTCGAGTTGGTTGTTCTGCGATATTATTTCATTTGATAAGTGATGGACTATTAGATTTTGTTGGTAGGTAAGTACTTCTGAAACTTGAACAAACGTTGAAGTATTATTGATGGGTAAATTATTGCACAATGGTAAATTATTGCACAATGGTAAATTATTGCACAATGGTAAATTATTACACAACAGCAAATTATTACACAACGGTAAATTATTACACAACGGTAAATTAGTACACAACGGCAAATTATTACACAACTGCAAATTATTACACAACGGTTCATCTACCGAGAAGGGGCTGGATTTTGTTGATCGGTGCTTTTGCAACTTGAACAACCGTTGAAGTATTATACACAACGGTTCATTATACTTGACCACGAGGGTAGGTACTGACCACAGAAAACAGTGATCTACGCAGAAGGGGCATCTATTTCAATCCACATCAACAATTTTCCTTCACAACTTCGTTTTTTGCGTTTCTTTTTCCCATTTTAATTACTGTTTGTCATCGACAGAATTATTTTAGCAACATTTAACTCGTGATTTATGTAGGTACCTAGTAACGAGTATTTCAATAGCAGAGTGAATGAATTGTATACATTTAGCCCAAATGTCATCACCAGGGACGCGCTAACAATCGAGAACTGGCCCGAGATAAAATCATTGCTAGGGATCACCTGATTATATTCACAGAGTATGAAGTCGAGTTGGTTGTTCTGTGATATTATTTCATTTGGAAAATGGTGGCTCTTTTGGAGTTTGTTGCTACTAGGTAGTGAAACTTGAACAAACATTGAAGTATTATTGATGGGTACTTAAATTATTACACAATGGTAAATTATCACGCAACGGTCACAGATGGTCCCGTATCAAAATCATTGAAAAAGTACGGTAACTTTTGGCTGCGCAAGCGCAAACGTAAAATAATTGAAAAGCTCATAACTACCCTAAATATCCTTGAAATGCGTTCAATGTTAGACGGTCGATTAGGAATATGTAGTAGTTTGGTAGTTCCAAAAAAATCAATTTCATTGAAATCATACTTTAACTTGCGTCTGCGCATGCAAGAACATGAAATGTTGACCATTTCCTTGTAACGCTTCTATCTACGCGAAAAATAGTCGTGGAGAGCTGAAATTTTGAGGGTACACGCGGGTTGGATCGCAGATGGTCCCGTATCAAAACGAACCTTCCCAACTATGATATAAATATACGTTCACGTGATTCAAGTGAGGAAGCTGTACCGCCTACTCGAATTGGCAGACTTTTTTTCTTTTAGGTATGAGGATTTTTCCGGTGCATACTTCAGATGGAAAATGACTGGAAGCAATGCAAGGGGAATAAACCTGCAGAACTGAGTAACCTGCCTCCCTCGGCGGAATTAGGGGTCCTGAGTTCTAGGAAAATTAATCTGGTGCAAGCAACGGACGGTTGAGTGGCGAAAGGGGCTTTTTAAGAATTGGGTTCAAAGGTTTATTCAGAAGTTGTGTAAACAACTATCACGCCGCCTAAATGCTCGTCTCTGATTGGCTTTTTCCAAAATTCCGTTGTTCTAGTCCCTCTCGGTCCCCTGCCCCTTCAGGCATTCCTTTTCACGCTAGTCAGTTTGTTTCTGGACGTAGGCGTGCGAGATTACGAGTAGGTACGGCGGCTAAAATTGTTTCGTTGTTCGCGGTGTAAAAGTGTTTAGATTCAGTATGTTCCGGCGCTTGGTCGATGCATACCGAAAAACTCGACCTCCATAGCTGTGAGTACCTACCTCCATGTAATAATAATAATATTAATAATACACTGCCAAGGACATGGCACAGAAACTTCCTGGTGGCCTTCACAGTATGTCACCATTAAATTTTCATACATAATGTGGTGTATGCATAGGTGAAGGGGCGAGGTAGGTAGACGCGCCTGATGCCCCGGTTAACACCTAGGAGGTGTCCACCACTGGAAGCGTCAGGAGGACCTAACGCCCCCGGTTAATACCCAGAGGATATCCACCGCTGGTTAATGCCCGAAGGATATCCACCACTTAAGGTTAATATCCAAGGGGATCCACCACTGGAGGCGTTAGGAGGAGCTTTGCCCAGATGGTTACAGCTTGAAAGGCTGCCACCACTCTGGGATCTTTTAGGAGAAGGAGAGCGAGAGGAGGATCGAGGTTAGAGATAAGTCAGCGACTTGATGGAAGCATAGAATGAGTTGGAAGGCGAAGGAGTCGAGTTTTTATAGCCCCTGCGGCTATCTTCTTTCATCCTCCATACTGGTGGTGGATAGTGGGGTTCCCTCCAGGTCCTTCGAGTCTCCTGCATCTACCATCCCATTAATACGTTTATTGCGAGATCTAATTATACAAAGAGTGGTTCTGGGAGGATACCACGACAGAGCTCCCCCCAGATCGAGCAAGGTACAAACATATGGACTGAGGGCACAGAGTTACAGGGGCTGAAGGCCAAGACAAACAATAATTATGAGCTGAGGGCACGTATGGATAAATAAAGTAATGATGGAGATGTCGAAGGGCGTCGGTGAAGTACTGGGTGGCGGTACCGGTGAATGTCACGGCGGGGCGGTGAGTGGCGGGCAACTGCACGAAAAGTGTGACACGTTCAGTGTCCCGCCATCTCAAGGCCCCGCTGTGATGCTGCGGGGCGGGGCAATAGTGGGGCCGCCAGGAAGGGCCGGCGTGTCCGCGGCTCACGTCGTCCGGGCCGTTTGGTAGTCCCGGCGGCGGCTATGGGGGATATCCCCGGCAGTGGAGCAGTCGTGGCGAGTTTGATAGTCATGGCGGGCGGCGGGGGAGGTAACGGCAGCGGGGTTGGTGGTGGGGGCATCCCGGGATGAACCGGGATGTAAGGGTCGTGTACCCCGGGTGCTTTGGTGATATAGTAGTCGCGGATGATTGCCCACCAGGGTACGTTCCACTGCCGAGGCCGGGGAAGTAGTCCGGTGATCCTCGTTGGGGGAAGCCATGGCGGTGGTGAAGGTGGCCCGGGCGAGCGGAGGAGTGGTGAGAGGGGAGCCGGGACCCAGACGTCACGTAGGATGGCGGCGACGTCTGGGTCCGGCGACTGTGAGCGTGGCGATTGCATGAGACGGTGCAGGGTCGAGATTTTGAGGGAGACTGGTGTCTGGAAGATGGTCGGGTAAAACGGGAGCTGGTTTGCAATGGGCTAACGGGACGGTATGGGGTTTCCCGTCAATTAACAGGGTTGCGGTACTATCTGTGGAGCGGATGACTTGAAAGGACCCGGCGTAAAGGGGTTGAAAGGTTTTATGAAGGCCGGGCTCCTTCAGGCAAATATGGGTAGTGCTGTAAAACCTTTTGGGATAAGCGGTGTCGTTAATGGGGATTTGGCAGTGAAGGGGTTCCCTGTTAATTGACAGGGGGTCTGGTAGAAAACTGTCTGTGGGCAATCTCAAAGGGGCGATGAAAGTTCGTTCAGCCGGGCTGAAACCGTCGGAAGGTCGTGCGGAGGTGCGGAGACTGAGCAGAATGTAGGGGAGAGATTTGGTCCAGGAGGGTGAATTCGATGAAGTGGCGATGGCTTGTTTTAGGACCAGGTGCCACCACTCTACTTTTTCAGTCGATCGGGGGTGATAGGCGGCTGTGTGAATTTTGTTGATGCCGAGGGCATCAAAAAAACTGCCTCAACTCGATCAGACTCGAACTGCCTCCCCTGATCGACCGTGAGAGTCCGGGGACAACTGTAGCGGGCAATCCAGTTATTGAGGAAGGCCGTAGCGACGGCGTCCGCAGAGATGTGGGTGAGTGGAATGCACTTTGTCGCACGGTCGATCATTGTGAGGCAGTATCGTTTGCCTTCGGATGGGGGAAGCGGGCCGATGAGATCAAGATGGATGTGTTCGAAGGATAGGGCGTCTTCGATGTGGTGGGGCGGGACTCGGGGGTGAGCCGAGACCTTGTATTGTTGGCACCTCTGGCACCCCGGAACCCAGTTACGAATATCTGTGTTCATATGGGGCCAGAAGTACCGCGATTTTAAAAGGTCTCGACTCGCCCGGATGCCAGGGTGGTGGAGGGCGTGATAATTTTAGCTTTCATCTGCGAGGCTAACTGAGCAATCAGTGTGTTGATATCTACGTTTGGATCAAAAGCAGATGCCCCATTTGAGCCCACAGAGGCATCCGGAGCTACAGGGTCGCTACTGACAACAGGTCCGGAAGGAGCAGAGGATGGTTTATCGTCCCTCCCGCTAAAGGATTTTTTGCAGAAAGTGCACTTCCAAGCATTTTTAGTAGCTGGGTTTAACCTACGAAAGTTTGATTCCAACACGGGGATGCACCCGAAGCGGAAGTGCTTACAGCAGATCGTGCACGTAATCGAGTCCCCCGGAAGGAGAGGGTCTTTGCATTTCCTACAGTCCACTGTAGCAAGTCTCAGCCAGCCCACGAAAAATCCAAAACAGATCGGCTGGAGTTCGGGAGGAAGATAACAGGTGAAACGCCGAGGTGGGAGTTATCAGTTTGAAGTCCACACCTACTCGACGGGAGACGAAACGTCGATCAAACCGTGAAGAAGCTTATCGCAGAGCCTCTCCCAACACCTCGGCCCAGCCCCACGCCGACCCGACCAGTGTTCAACCACGTACACAGAAGTGTCACACATGAACGGATGGCCGACGATGGCAACCCAAACGCGGCTGCCAGATTAACCAGAGATTAGACTCTTGAAACAAGTGAAAATAGTGGTTAAGTGAAAACAATAAGCGCGTGAAACATGCGGAACTCACTGTAGGGTACAATATTCCAAAATTCGAATAAATCCGCCACAAGTAATTCACTATAATATGTTAGTCAATAATAGAGGCGATGTGCACCAGACAACTGTCAACAGTTAACTATGTTCTACTACAGTAAAACACCTCAAAAATTGGTTTGTTTAAATTTGTTTGGGGCTTTCTTCAGTGCTGAAAGGTATTCAGATGAGAAGCTGTAATCATAAATATGAGGTTTTTCTATTTAGCCTATCTTCGTATAGTATCATTGATTTCGTATCATGGGGATATTTCTATTCTTTCACTTTTTGATTTCGTATCGTAGCATCCGTATTCTTGTGTTTTTGTGGTTTTTCACTTTTTGTGAGCATTTCAACGAGTCGAAACGCGTGTGGACTGGGGCTCATCTACTCGATATTCTTCAAGTTGAAGAAGGAATTATCAAATTTTCATGATGTTTAGATCTGACAATACCATTTCTCTAGATTCAAAATCAGTCGGAAAATTCATAAAAACTTGTTAAATTGGAACCACGAACAGCTTTTTTGAAATGATACAGAACTCAAATGATCCCTCAAAATACAGTAACGACCAGGCTAAACGTATTCCTGGCCGTCCCAATCAACAGCATCCGAGTTCGTGCTTTTGGTTGCTACGGTCGAGCCCATGTCGCGGATCACTTTCGACCTCAAGGCAGAATAAGATGGGCGCTGTCGGAAAGAAGTTTTCACGGCGGTTTCAACAGTACTGAAACCATTTTTGTGGGACATGCCGTTCTGCATTTCGATGATCGTGATTTCAGTACAATAATAATCGCGTAGTTGATAGGTGGTTGATGGTGTGATTCATAATTAAGATCGTGAAAATATATCTGTCCAGTAGTGAGAATGGAGTGGCCGGGGTGATTATTTGTTAGAAGCGGAGTTGAATATTTCACGACGGGGTCCTGGGTAGCGATGAGAGTCATCGTCAGACTAATTGCTCCGTGTATTAGTTTTCATCGTTTCTCAATCAACATACATATTTATATCGTCGGAAAAATGACAAAGTGGCGTATCTTTTTACACCAACACAAACGGACGTAGGTACTTAACTGCAAAAATCCGATTTTTGAGTGAGCTTCATAATAATACCCTGATAAGTGACTCTAAGAGTTAGCACAAATCCCCACACGTTTTCGTCGCTTAGTAACACAGCAAATGCTAGAGTACTAAAGACGTATCTACAACAATCGGAACTAACACACTGACAGACGGGCGTATCTATCAGTTACATCTCTCAGTCATTGTGACAATCATGACTCGCGTCAGTTGCGTCACTTTTCAACTTTCCTCCTGATTTAGTGACCACTCCACTATTGACATTGGAAACTCCAAGGAAACCACCCAGATGACTGCTCAGTAGGGATGGGCGTTTCTGTTCTTTCTGAGAAACGAAACGAAACATTTCGTTAATTTTATGAAACAGTTTCGGGAAAGCTGTTTCAAAATAACAGCTTCGGCAACAATAACGCTTCAAGTAATATCGGCACGGCCAAAACAACAGAAACGCGAAACTGTTCCTTCGTTTTTCCTGCTGCGAAGCTGTCTCCCGCAACGGAATTGGCAATTTCGGGTGCCAATAGTGGCATTAGTCCAATATTGGCAACCTCGGTACCCGAAATCGAACCCAGACCGTAAAAGTTTGTTTCGTCTTTGGCCGCTCTTTTGAAACAGTTGTTTCATGTTTTGAGAAACTGTTTCGTCGTTTCTTTTCAAGAAACACTTTCTTCGAAACAGTTTCACGTTTTTTCCCCATCCCTGCTGCTCAGTCAAGGATTTGATGAAGATATGCGATGATGGTATCATCCTCTCGGAATACCATCATTTTTATAAGAGCCTTCAGCCATCCACTGCGGTAAGTACTGCCTACCTGAACCCAATGCGGATGAAGAATCCGACTACGAAACTCTAGACTAGAAAAACTTTCAATTATTGATAATTAATTATTTTTGTACTAACCCAATTTCATAAAGTTACCGTTTTTCTTTCAAAACTTTTAAATCATTAGTTACAATTTTCACTTTTAGGTACAATTTTTATTAATTTATTAAAACAGTTTTGTGAGGTACCATGTGATTTTTCTTCACAATAACTTTCCTCCATTACCTAATGAAAAGATGTTAATACAAGTGTGAAAAATAATGATTACTCCCTTTATAAAACCTCCACAGTTGAAACGGTCGAGTGACGTACCTGAAAAGGTACCAGTTTTTGGCAATGAGAGAAGGACGTATTTGTTACTAAGGCATCCTTGAAGGGCGAAGACAAGTTAGGTACCTAATGGGTTGTTAAACAAGTCAACTATAGGTGGAATGGACGATTTTTGGTTGTGTACATCTATTTTCTGATTTTTCCAACGCCCTTAAACTTTCAAACACGAATATCTCGAAATGCTTTTTTTGCAGTTACGTCCGTTTGTGGTGGTGGAAAAAAGATAGCCACTACGTCATTTTTCCGACGATATAAATGAGATATAAACAGACATGATACATATTATGAAACAGTTTCGTATCGTTTCGTATGAGAAATTTGCGAAACTGTCATTATCAAGTGTGAATATTTCGTGGCTTTTCTTCGATGAAGAAAACTATAACTATGTACCTACCGCTAAACTCCGCAAATTTGCGTATCTGTTTTATCAAGTGAAACAGTTGCAGCCCAGAGAGCGGCTACAATTAGTTTGTCACTAGTTCAGTTGTACTTCAGTACGGCATATTGGTGTGGGGGGGTGCGTTTCTCAGTCACATCCGGAAACTGGTGGTTTTAAAAGTGTGCTCGAGAAGCCTAGAAGGTATTCAAGTAAGCTCCTTTACAAGGAGGCTAAGCTTTTTACTGTACGGCAGCTCTTCATCAAGGGCTTATTTACTTTTCTACTTTTGACATCCCGACATTGTAGATAAACCCTATGTTCATTTCCATACCACTCGTTTTCAAATACTCCAGAATATAGTCAATCCCAGAATAAACCTCACCCTACATCAAGAAGTCCGCAGTATTTAATCTATTTCACTTACAATTCTTTGCCTGCTAGTCTTAGAAATACCCACGAATATACTCTTCCGATGTGGGTTAATTTGTTTTGTGCTTATTGCAGAGTGCTTATTATAGAGTGCTCTTGTTGATTTCGTCTCCGATTGACGTAATGCCTAAACCTATTATCTGTAAAATGTCGAAATCGATTTGGAAGATGTCTAAATCAATTTGTAAAATGTCTAAATAAATTTGGAAAATGTCAAAATTCATTTGGAAGATGTCGAAATCAATTTGGAAAATGTCAAAATACATTTGGAAAAGGTCGAAGTCAATTTGGAAAATCTCGAAATTCATTTGGAAAATGACATGTTTAAAATGACTTGTTTCTGTTGTGTATTGTTGATTTGATACAACAAGTAATACTTGATCGATTGCTATCAAGTCAGTATTGTGCAGGACTAACGTCTTGTCTGCGTGTTATTGGAACGAACTAATAGCAGTGTTGTTAGGACTTGAGGTTTTTTGAGTCCAGTAGGTGGATAATCAGAATTATTACTGAATCGCGTTTGCCACAACGTCGCTACTGGTAGGTACCATTGACGGCACCACATGTGCGAATAATAAAATTAATGAATTTTTAGTGTTTTTCCATTATTTATTTCTGTATGAATTGTTACTTGAACATCATAAAGTTAAATGGCGAGTGCATCGTGGCGCCACAATTGGATGGGTTTGGAGAACGGGCGAAGAGCCTGATGAAAAGGCCGAGCTTTGTGCTGAACATTTTGAGAACACTTTGTCCCACCTCCCTGACTAGCAGAAGAGGTAGGCTTACTACCGAGCCTTACCTCCTCAAGATCGACATTACACGCGTAATGTATAGTTAGTACGCTCAATGAACTTGAAGAAGAAATGTGTAACCTCAAAACCAAAAAACGCTGCAAATTATTACACAAAGGTTTATTATTTTTACCAGTATAGATGCCCCTTCTGCGTAAATCACTGTTTTCTGTGGTCAATACCCTCGATCTCCCCTCAGGAAAGCCCTAAATCTAGTACTGGAGCCGGCCTCGGTATTAAAGTTTCCTACAAATGCGCGGGATTCAATACTTCAATTATTAATTATTTTGTAGTTATTTATGAAGCATAAGGCAAATAATAAACCAATGTGTAATAATTTACCTGAGTAGGTGCCCCTTCTACGTAGACAGCATAATGAACCGTTGTGCAATAATTTACCTTTGCGTAATAATTTACCGTTGTGTAATAATTTGCCTATCAATAATACTTCAACGGTTGTTCAAGTTGCAAAGTACCTATCAACAAACTCCAGCCCCTTGTACGTAGATGGTATAATGAACCGTTGTGTAATCATTTAACGCTGTGCGTGTGTGCGCGTGTGTGTGTACTTCAACGTTTGTTCAAGTTTCACTACCTATCAACAAAATCCAAAACAGCCATCGTTTTTCAAATAAAGTAATATCACAGAACAACCAACTCGACTTCATACTCCGTGAATATAATCAAGTGCTCCCTAGCAAATATTATCTCGGGGCAATTCCCAATTGTTGCCGCGTCCCTAGCAATGATATCTGGGCTGAATCTATACAATTTCATTCACCCTCCTATTGAAGAACCCTGTCGGTGCAAACTTCTGGGCCTTACTGAGAACAAACGGTTGGGCGTACAATGCTCCGGGTGGTCTCAAAAACTCCCAAGTTCGAGAACTATTTAAAACCGAAGAAAAATTCGAGATAACGGCGCCCTGGAGATTTCACCTCTATTTTACCCCCTTAGAGAGGACTGACATTAACGCCGAGCTTCAAGGACCAACTAGACCCCAATCGAGACCAATAACCGAATGAATTTCGTCAATTTTGGTTCATGGTAACTAAGAAAAGTGCAATGTACGCCGTACGGCGGACGGACAGAATTTTTTTTATTGCATTTTCGGATTCTACATACCTTGAAACGGAAATCATAAAATTTTGGGAGGGGGGGGGGGGGGGGGGTTAAACTTTTTTTTATGCTCGATTCGAAAGGTTCATTATTGGAAATAGTAAACCAAAATTCAGTGAAGTGGCAAAGTACAATAAATTTGCAATTGAACACGAATCCCGAAGTTATTCGTCTCCTTGACAACTCCAACGTCCTCCGGCGGCTCGACGGAACAAAACCCTTTTATTTGACCTTGTCATGTGTTGGTGTGACAGGTGCAGTGATACGGTGCTCCTCACAGTATAGCTATTGGGCTATTAACTCTACAAACAGTTTAATTGTATGCATGAATGTTAAATAACTTGATGGGCCTGTTGAACTCAGCTGTTACGTTCTTGATACAATAATTATATCGATTGTGTTGGGGAGGGGTTGGGGAAGAAAGGATATGTGGAGGTTATCCAAGAATTCGGGTGCGCAGTGTTTACAATTATTTGATTCTATAATGCGCTATTCTGACGGAACGTTAGATGATTGATCGATTGTTTGAGTCGATTGAGCGATACTTACATCGTATTTGCGTGTAATCGGAACGGACGCGACGATCACGATTAGGAGTCCAATCAGGAGGAAGACGAGCCGAGCTGTTCGCCCTGGTGACATTGCGTCTCTTTGAAGAACGAAACGACCCAACTGCGAAAATTGTCGAATATTGTTTATTCGCGCGGAATCACAACGCCAAACGGTTTCAAAGTCGTTGTGACTTTAAGAGGAAACGAAAATTGGATAAACCAGGTGAAAATAATGTGGTGGTATTATTATTATTATTTTTTTTTTAAAGGACTCAGAACGAAAGTGGGGAAAATCGAAGATAAAGAGGGGAATATTGGAAGAAAAGTAAAAAGGAAAAAAACAGGGTGAGATCCGACACTGGAAGTACTCTGAGCGGCAATGCGACGTGAGTCGGTTGTGAGGGGCGTATTTATAGACTGGCGCCCCTTCCCGCTATCGCCCCCTTTGCCGCCTCCCACCACCGAATTTCAGAGCGCAATGCCGCCCCCCGGCCTTTGCTTTTTGCCTGCTTCAAAGTCGATAGGCAAACAGGATTCTACTCGGGTCGAGTTATCAGGGAAGTTATCCTAACAAGGAACTTTCTCGTGTTTTTTTGCCCGTGCGACGAAGGGGACTTTTTCCTGATGTTCGTAGTTGTCAAAATAAGTTTTTCCAGCTAAAACTTTATCGGGCTGTTACGTTTTTAATATCCTACAGTGGAAGTTCCCTTATTCTTCAGACGTCGTATTGAAATTACGAAAAATACATGTGACAGATGAGAACGCACATTACCAGCGAAAAACGTCTGCCAATTCGTGTAGGCGGTATAGCTTCCTCACTTGAGTCACATGAACGTGTAGAATAGTTGGGTAGGTTCATTTTGATACGGGACCATCTGCGATCCAAACCGCGTGTACCATTAAAATTTCTGCTCTCTACGACTAGTTTTCGTGTAGTTAGAAGCGTTGCAAGGAAGCGATCAACGATTCATGTTCGCGCATGCGCAGACGAAAGTTACAGTACGATTCCAATGAAACTCATATGGAACTATCAAAGTATTATTCCCGATCAGTCCTCCAAATCTGAACTCAACGATACTTACGGTAGTTATGGGAGTTTATTTATTTATTTATTTATATTATACGGGCAAAAATTTCCCAATTTACAAAGTATTAAAAAAACTATCAACTAAAATCACGTTGATCCGAATAATAGGTACACCTTACAGCCCACCGAGCAGAGAGATAGTTGGGAGATAGTTGGTGGGAACCGTCCTGAGGAAGAAAGGGCGTTCCAAGCATTTCACGTTTGCGCGTGCGCAGACGGAATGATTTATATAATTTTGGAACGGGACCATCTGCGATCAAACCCGCGTGTACTCTCAAAATATCACCTCTGTACCACTATTTGTCGCGTAGTTAGAAGCGTTACAAGGAACGATCAACTTTTCATGTTTGCGCATGCGCAGACGAATGAAATTCATACGGAACTATCAAAGTATTATTCCTGATCGACCCTCCAAATCTGAACTCGTTTCACTCAAGGAACTGTATTGGGGCCAGTTTTATTCCTGTTATACGTTTGTTAGATATCTGTCAGTGGCAAAATGTTCGGTTTTGCGGATGACACTGCCATCGTTTTTTGGGGTAGGAACCTTGATCAGCTGATCCGTCTCATAAACAATGAATTTATATATTTCAAATACTCGATGGGCTCGCATTGCCTTCAGCTAAATGTTGACAAGACTTCAGTGCTGAGTTTCTCTCTCTCCAACTGGTGCAATGTCACTGAGAGTTGTGTCAAATTTCACGACTACGGGTGCTCTCAAGTACCTGACTGTTCGTGTACTTCGCTTCCTTTTAATAATGTAAATACTTGGGCATTATTTTTGATAATCATCTTAAATTCATTTCACATATTGATTCGGTCACTAAAAAGCTAAGAAAACTGATATACGTTTTTAAAGTTGCTAGAGGTTTCTTGTCCGTTAAGTTGATGAGGTGCACTTACTACTCTAGTCTAGCTCTCCCACTTCTGAGTTATGGGTTGATAGTATGAGGTAGTACCTATAAAATTCATTTACATCGTATACAAGTACTTCAGAACTCTGTTATTAGGATTATTATGAATAGACCATCCAAGCACCCTACTTCCCATTTGTTCAAAGAATTTGCAGTTTTGAGACTCAGGCAAATGTTCCTTTTGGAATCGTGTGTCCATAATATATTCGAGACTGGCATCGATGAAAACGATCTGTCTGTTGTCTCCAATACGCGAATGGCTTCGTTGACCAATGTCAAGCTACCAAAATGCAGCACTGAGCTATTTAAACGTATTTCCTATAACAGAGTTCTGTTTTTCTTTTATGACAAAAGGATAAACATCTCCGAATTCAAAAGCCTTAAGTTCTTTAAACAATCAATCGTGCCCTTCCTTTCGGATACATAATAATAAGTTATTAGGTAAAAATCGTAAGCATCTCGAGTGCCTTTCTAGAAATTTTTTATACAAATAATTGAATCGTAGAGGTCTGAATGAACTCCACCTGAGAGCACAAGTTCTGATGAACTTTATATATTCTCATGGTGGGCAATGACAGAATCCCTCACCACAAAATAATATTAATTACTTTTCATTGGTACGTTCGTCTTTATTTTTGCAATTCTCTATGCATATTTTAAGTTAGAAGTTAAGTTCGGTTACTACTTATTCTATCAACGCACTGTATTTTTCTGTATACTGTATTTGTCTCTGTATTTTGCCACATAAATAAAAAATAAATAAAATAATTAAACATTTCAACGATATTTGAGGTATTTACAGGCGTTTAAATAATTTCAAGTTTGCGCATGCGTGGACGGAACGATTTCTAACATTTTGGAACGGGATCATCTGCTATCAAACCCGCGTGTACCCTCAAAATTACAGCTCTCTACGACTATTTTTCGCGTAGTTAGAAGCGTTGCGCATGCGCAGAAGAAAGTTGCACTACGATTCCAATGAAATTTATTTTTCAACTATCACAGTATTATTCCTGACGACCCTCCAAGTTTGAACTCATTTCACCGACATTTAGGGTTATTATGTGAGTTTCAAGTATTTCACGTTTGGGCATGCGCAGGCGAAACGTAAAGTACTTTTTCAATGTCTTTTCTATGGGACCATTTTTAACACAACCCGCATCTCCCCTCCATATTTCAGCCCATTTCGATCATTATTTCGGGTAGTTATGGGCGTTACAAGTCATTGCCACGGACAGACAGACAGACACGAAACCAAAAACGCTGCAAATCCCTGCACAACGGTTTATTATTTTGTTCAGAATACCCTTCTGTTACAGATCACAGCTCTCTGTATAGATAATCCGTCTATATAATATAATATGTAATATTCTACACATATTATGTAGATCGCGGACTCTCCGTAGGATTGTACCTAACCCCGTACTCGTTACTAGGTACCTACCTACCTAAACCGTTGTGTAATAATGTACCTGTATAGGTTCCCCTTCTACGTAGATAGAATAATGAACCGTTGTGTAATAATTTGCCCATCAATAATACTTCAACGGTTGTTCAAGTTGCAAAAGTACCTATCAACAAAATCCAGCCCCTTCTTGGCAGATTAGCCGTTGTGTAATAATTTGCCGTTGTGTAATAATTTACCTTGGTGTAATAATTTACCGTTGTGTAACAATTTACCTTTGTGTAATAATTTGCCGTTTTGTAATAATTTGCCATTGTGTAATAATTTGTCCATCAATAATACTTCAACGGTTGTTCAAGTTGCAAAAGTACCTATCAAAAAAATCCAGCCCCTTCTGGGTAGTTGAGCCGTTGTGTAATTATTTACTGTTGTGTAATAATTTGCCGTGGTGTCATAATTTACCGTTGTGTAATAATTCACCGTTGTGTAATAATTTGCCGGTGTGTAATAATTTGCCATTGTTTAATAATTTACCCATCAATAATACTTCAACGTTTGTTTAAGTTTCAGAAGTACCTACCTACAAAATCCAATAGTCCATCACTTGCCAAATGAAATAATTATCGTAGAACAAACAACTCGACTTCATACAGCCATCCTTGATTACAATCAGGTGCTCCGTAGTGAAGAAATCCCGGCCGGATTTATACCGTTTGATTCACGATCGTGTTGACGAAGCTTTTTGGTGCACACGAACGGCTGGACGTACAGTGCTCCGGGTGGTCTTAAAAAATTGTTTAGCTCAAGACAAATTTAATATCGTAAAAAAAACCATACCGTTCAATCTAAAGTTGTCGAGCTACGGCGTTCTGAAAATTTCAACCCCTATTTTGAACCCCTTAGAGATGACTGACAGTAACGTCGAGCTTCGAGGACCAACTAGACCCCGAACGGAACCTATAACCCGAATTTCATCAATTTTCTTTCATGGTAACTAAGAAAAGTGGCCCGTAAGTACGGCGTACGGCGTACGGCGGACAGACAGAAATATTTTTATTGCAGTTTCGGATTCTACATACCTTGAAACGTAAACCATCAAATTTCGAGGGGGGGTAAGAATTTTTTTTTTCTTGCTCGATTCCAATGGTTCATTATTGAAAATAATAAACCAAAATGTTCCTCGATGTCTGAAACGCTAAACGGTAGTGGAGATTTTCATTTTGGAGGACATACCTACATTTTGGTTTATTATTTTCAATAATGAACCATTGGAATCGAGCATGAAAAAAAAAAAAATTCTAACCCCCTCTCAAAATTTGATGGTTTACGTTTCAAGGTATGTAGAATCCGAAAATGCAATAAAAATATTTCTGTCTGTCCGCAGCACGCCGTACGGGCCACATTTCTTAGTTACCATGAAACAAAATTGATGAAATTCGGGTTATAGGCTCCGCTCGGGGTCTGGCTGGTCCTCGAAGCTCGGCGTTACTGTCAGTCATCTCTAAAGGGGTTCAAAATAGGGGTAGACATTTTCAGAACGCAGTATCTCGAAAACGTTCGATGGAAGGGTATGGTCTTGAGCTAAACAATTTTTTGAGACCACCCGGAGCATTGTACGTCCAGCCGTCCGTGTGCACCAAAAAGCTTCGTCAACACGATCGTGAATCAAACGGTGTAAATCAGGCCGGGATATCATCACTAGGGAGCATCTGATTATGATCAAGGATGGCCGTATGAAGTCGAGTTGTTTGTTCTGCGATGTTATTTCATTTGATAAGTGATAGACTATTGGATTTTGTTGGTAGGTACTTGTGAAACTTGAACAAATGAAGTATTACTGACGGGTAAATTATTACACAATGGTATAAATCACTACACAACGGCAAATTATTACACAACGGTAAATTGTTGCACAACGATAAATTATTATACAACGGTTCATCTTGCTAGAAGGGGCCGGATTTTGCAGATCAGTACTTTTGCAAGTTGAACAACCGCTGAAGTATTATTGATGGGCAAGCTATTACACAACGGTTCATTTATGCTTGACCACGAGGGTAGGTACTGACCACAGAAAACAGTGATCTACGCAGAAGGGGCATCTTTTTCACTCCACATCAACATTTTTCCTGCAGAACTTCATTGATTGCGTTTCTTTTTGCCATTTTAGTTACTGTTTCTTCTCATCGACTGAATTATTTTAGCAACATTTAACTCGTGATTTAGGTAGGTACCTAGTAACGAGTACGGGGTTAGGTACTAACCTACGGAGGATCTGCGATCTACATACTATGAATACAATAGTACATATTATATTATATAGACGGGTTATCTATACGGAGAGCTGTATCTGTAACAGAAGGGTATTCTGTACAAAATAATAAACCGTTGTGCAGGGATTTGCAGCGTTTTTGTTCTTCTCAATCATTCAACATGTTATATTTGGATAATAATTATGTATCAACATTACAATAGAATGAGAATAGTACTTCACCACTAGTCACTTTATCACCCTTTGTGGATCGTGCTGTTGAATCATCCAGCAGCACTGGCAACCGTGGTCCGAGATCCGACTCCGGATAATGGGGAGGGCGGCAGTTCTTCAGTTGACTTGCCGCCCAGTTGATGGATGGGGGAGGTTTGGGCCACTTTTGGCTGTGCCGTCAGGCGGCTTCACTCCTCCCCATTGAAGGTTTGAGTTCAGCTCCGGGGCCCCACCGCGCCCCCATGGTCTTCCAGCCACACGCCGAGCACCCGTTCTCCTGATTGCAGACCATATTCGCACCTTCTGTTAGGACTCGCCAAGTCATCCATTCAAGTATGAATTCTGGGTAGCCCACCCTTTTGAGATCTGCTGCTGACCCACTGTGCCACACACCGCGCCAGGTGATGGTTGCGCCAATCACCTTTATCTGGCCAGGCCGGATGTCTGCCAGTCCTGCTGCTGCTTGAAGGAGCTCATCCACCTGGTACTTACGGATCTTGGCAAGCGAGGGATCCGGATCCAGACACCACAGTGACATCAATGATGAAGGCCCCTCTCGGTGTCATCACCAAGAGATCTGGCCGATAGCTCCGCTCCACTAGGTTGAAGTGGGGCTCAAGGCACACCAGCCATCCTTTGCGTCATGCATAACCATGCAGCAGGTCCAGGGCCGCATTATGACGTGCGCTCCTAGGTCGCACCATAGAAGGGCAGACCTGGAGGACATGAGCAGCTGTTTCAGTGATGTTGTGACAGTGATGGGTAATTCCGCTGCTCTGACCCCTTGAATGCCTCATCCTGGTGGGCAGTGAATCAGAGTGAACCTTCACCAGACCTGGGCATTTCCAGCCTTCTTGCTGATGGGTTCCTGATCCATGCATTGCTGGCTCTGGTGTCCCGTGATCTCACCAATTCTGCGCCATCAGTGGTGCTATGAAGCCGCTTTGCTCTGGCAATCCGACGGTAGAGTCGTGCTGACCATTGCTGTTGCTCACTAGCGTCCTCAAAGAGCTGCGTGCGGACATTTCCTAGCCTGTTGGAACTTATTGCAGGTATCTGGGTGAGCAGTTCCATCACGCCCATGTCCCCATCACCTACCGGTCCGTGGATATAAGCATTTATTTATTTATTTATTTATTTACGGGCAAGCCCAATTACATGGTGAAATTACAAAGTAGATGAATCAAGAAAGAAAATAAAAACATTTTGAAAATGATACTTGATGAAAACAATAATGCAGGTTAATAAACTTATTAATAAAATGAATTAATAATTGTATCAGCATCGGCAGACATTCGGAGCGTCCTTGAGGCCAGGTTGGACATGTGGACAGCTGGCAAATACGAAGAATTGCTGCAAGAGGCGGAGCGATGCGACCGTAAACTGAAAAAACGCACCAGAAAAGAAGACACAGAGGTCCACACGGCAAGGGTTCTGGCGCGATTGGTGGGTAAAGGCAAATTACGAGATGCGACTAGGTGGGCGACTGATCGGAAGACAGGGGGGGACACTACACCCGGGTTCAATAGTAGAGGGAGTGACTAGGGTGATCGACGTGTTAGCGGCGAAACATCCGCCCCAAATGAGTCCAGCCATGGAGAATTTTGAAGGAGAGGATACGCTCCCCCTGATGGTGGATGTAAAGGTGACGGCTAACCACATTGAGCGTGTGGCACATAGACTGAGAGGCAGCGCAGGGCCAAGTGGAACTGATGCCGACCAGTGGAGAAGCATGCTCCTCAGGTACGGGGCGCACAGTGAAAGGCTTCGACAAGCAGTGGCAAGCCTAACTCGCACTCTTGCAAACGGAATAGTGGAGTGGAAGGGGATTCGGGCCTTACTGGCACGGCGAGGAGTGGCCCTGGATAAACGACCGGGTGTACGCCCAATCGGAGTAGGGGAGGTATTGCAGAGGCTATGCGCGAAAACCATGGCAATACTGACGGGTGAGGACCTCAAAGGGGAATGCGCAGGGGATCAGCTGTGTGCGGGGACAAAGGTGGGAGTGGAAGGAGGGGTCCATGCAATAAGCCAGCTGTTCGAAGAGGAAGAGGAAGGGGAATGTGTTTTGCTGATTGATGCAGACAACGCCTTCAACCGTCTGAGCCGTCAAATAGCCATGTGGAATGCCCGAAAATACTGGCCAAGATATGCTAGATTCATCTTTAACACGTACAAAGGACACCCTGCAATCCTCTTTCCGGAGAGTGGGGAGGTCATATTGAGTCAGGAAGGTACCACGCAGGGCGACCCCCTGGGAATGCTGATGTACGCGGTTGGCACCCTTCCCTTGATTCGAAGCCTCAAAAGCCACAGATATGTCCAAAATTGGTTTGCTGATGACGCAACGTGCGCGGGACGGCTGGCTGAAGTGAAAGTGTGGTTGGAAAAACTTCAGGTAGAAGGCCCCAAGTGTTGATACTTCCCCAAACCAGAAAAGAGTTTCTTGGTGGTCCGGCCAGAAGTGGAAGCCAGAGCCCGGGAGGTGTTCGAAGGCACAGGCCTCAAAATTGTTCATTCACAAAGGTTTTTAGGGGGTTTCCTAGGGTCAGCTGAAGACAAGGCATCTTACATCAGGGAGAAAGTGCGAGAGTGGAGCACCCAGGTCAGCAGTCTGGCAGCGTGTGTCAAGCACAGTCCCCAAGCAGGATACACCGCATACACCAAGTCCCTGCAAAAACAATGGGGGTTCCTCCAAAGGGTGATAAGAGATTGCGGGGAAGAATTCGTGCCACTAAGGGAAACCATTCGACAAGAACTGACTCCAGCAATCCTGGGACGCGACGCAGGCTCAGTGACGGAACAGGAGCATGAGCTATTTGCGCTGCCGGCAAAGTGGGGAGGGCTGGCAATAGAGGACCCAGTCAGAACCGCCGATGAAGCGTACCATACGTCAAAACGCGCTACTATGATACTGTCACATGCAATACGACAGGGGACTCCACTGGACAGCGTTGAACACGATCAGGAATGCCACAACGTCCTGCAGTAGGTACGGGAAGCTCAGAAAGTACGGGAAAAACAGCAAAGCACTGGGCTCATACGAGCACTCCCAGGAAGCCAACGGCGCACACTTCAGCGGATAGTGGACGGGAATGCATCGCAGTAGCTGACCGTATTACCACTTACCGCAGACGACCTAGACCTGTCCCGGGCCCAGTTCTTGGATGCACTTGCCCTCAGATATGGCAGCGAAATAAACGGTCTCCCGGCGTCCTGCGACGGTTGCGGTGCCCCAATGAGTACAACCCATGCCCTAAATTGCAAAAAAGGCGGGCTGGTTAAGCACGGGCACGACCGGGTACGAGACTCCTGTGCAAGAATGGCGGACATGGCGTGGAGGGGAGTAAGGATTGAGCCTATCCTCCAAGAGGCAGCAGATGGTTCCCCGGCCCTGGTAGCAGACATCCGCGTGCACTGTCTCTGGGATAGGGAGAGGGCGGCGTTTTTGGACAACCGCATCATAAATGCTGACGCCCCCTCTTCCCTATCCCAACCGTGGTCAGCAATATCGGAGCGGGCTGCACAAGACAAACATGTCAAGTATGACGCTGCCGCCGAGGATCACCGGGCATCGTTCACCCCGCTCATATGCTCGTGTGAAGGGGTGCTGCATGGGGAGTTCGAGGCCTTTCAGCGCCGCCTCATAACAGCTCTGGCCGAAAAATGGGGCAAGCCGAAATCGATCGTGGCCGGCTGGGTGAGGGTCAAGACTCAAATCGCAATAATCCGGGCTGTGTCTCTCCGCCTAAGAGGGTCTCGGCGGAGCCTCAGGTGTGTGGGGATAGGCTTGGAGGTTGGGGCACCTCTTCCCCTCCTCCGGGATTGAGTGAACTCGAACCTGCCAGGGAGAAAACAAAGAGAAAAAAACCACAGTCATGCAGCATGGCTATAAGAGCGAATTTTCGAAGTTTTCGGCATCTTCCTCCTCCGCCTAAAATTTTCTGAAAATTAATTTTCGGCCAATGTTTTCCCAACTTAATACCATACAAAATTAAAACAGGAGTAGTTTTACGCAAAGTAAAATTTGGGGTGGAAGGAGGGGGAGGGGGAAATCAAAAATGTTTTGAATACCAGAAGAGTAGGTATTGGGTACCTACGTAACAAATTTTTTGTTCCATTTTTTGCCGAGTAACACCTCGGTTTGTAGATTTTCCAACGCTGAACACGATGGTGAAGTCAGAATTGCGATATCCCATTCCGTTATCAGATTAGAGCAGACGAACCAGGAAGAACATCTCAAGAAATAACCACGTTCCTTCATCTTCAAAGTGCTCCAGTTTGAGAATGGAATGAGATATCGCAATTCTGATTTCACCATCGTGTTCAGCGTACAAAAACCTTTAAAATGAGGTGTCACTTGTCAGACTTTTTCATTTTGGGAATTTATGGGTAATTTTCCCCCCTAAAACTCCCCAAAACTCCCCCTTAGGGTGACCCGATTCTGCCCATCTTCGAACTTAGCCTGTCGATTGCCAAGACAGATTTTTCGTGCAAATTTGAACTTTTTATCTCAATTCTTTCGAGAGTTATCGTCTGGAATGACACATACATATATAAATATATAAATATATAAATATATATATAAATATATAAATATATAAATATATATATATATACATATAATTTTTGGTGTCTTTCGGCAGGGAATTCAGGATGGTCTGAAACGGATTTTGGTATAAAAATCTTTCGGAAATTCGAGTTTTAAAAATTTTGGACCGAGAACAATAGCTTCCTTTTCTTCGAAAATTCGCTAAATGAGTACGAAAGCAGCCAGTGCACTACATATACCTCGATCCTCGGAATATTTTTTAATGTTTTCAAACATGAATAAATGATGTTATCAAAAAAAATAAAATGAATAAATGTCCATGTTCAATATTAATTACAAAAAAACCAGTCATGCAGCATGACTTAATGAGCGAATTTTCAAAGAAATATTCGAATTAATGGCTATGGTTTTGAATAAAGGAAAACTTCGGTCTAAAATTTGGTTTTCTATGTATATTCTCTTCGTATTTATTTTAATTTGTACGTTTTGTCCATCCTGATTCTACCGTTTGTTTATTACGTAATTGTACTAAGTGCTTAGGTATTTATTTGATCGCTGTGGGTTCATATTAGGTAGGATAGTTGTACTAATCGTTTGCCTCCCCCTTTTTTGCTTCGAACTCTCGTCTTCAATTAATACTTCTCACATTTTTCAATCTGACCACTCTAAGGGGGTGGGGGGGGGGGGTAAGAGTTTAAAGATTATCCTAGTTTTGGGTAATTTTTGCGCACTTTAAATGCTCTAATTTAAGAACGGATTTAGATATCTAAAATCCGATTTCACCATCTTGTTCAGCGTGCAAAAACCTTTAAAATGAGGGGTCACTTGTTAGAAAATAACATTTTGGGGATTTTTGGGTAATTTTTGCGCACTTTAAATGCTCTAATTTGAGAACGGATCAAGATATCTAAAATCCGATTCCACCATCGTGTTCAGCATGCAAAAACCTTTAAAATGAGGGGTCACTTGTTGGAAAATAACATTTTGGGGATTTTTGGGTAATTTTTGCGCACTTTAAATGCGCCAAAACCCTCCTTAGAGTAGGCCAATTTCACCCATCTTCGAACTTAGCCTTTCGATTGCCAAGATAGATTTTTTGTGCAAATTTGAGCTGTTTATCTCAATTCTATCGAGAGTTATCGTCTGGAGTGACACATATATATATATATATATACATATAAAAAAATGTTAAATTTCAGGAATCGTTTTAGAATGGTCTGAAACGGATTTCTATGAAGAAAATTTCCAAAAATTTATATTATTTAAATTTCGAAGCCATTGCAATAGCTTCATTTTCTTTGAAAATTCGCTAAAAACATCCGGCAAGGAAAATATTAATCGTTTTAAGGAAGCTAGTGAGTCTGAGGAAAAGTCGAATTCCGGATGGGCGCAGAGTAGCAAGTTGGCCGTGCGGGGAAGTCGAATGAGAGGGCGGTGCAGCAAATAATTCGTCGCAGAAAATGGAATATGAAATAGGGCTGATGAACGGGCAGAAAACCAGGGCAGCTGGAAAAGGATCCCTGCGATCAGCTCCGGGAAGTCCAGACAGGCATTTAACAATTTATGCAGGAAAGTGAGGTCAGCAGCACATCTTCTCATAGTCAGCGGAACCAGCTGACACTTAGCCAACAAACGGTCATAATCGACTTCCGAACCTGGAACACCGCATTTGAAGGCCACATAGTGCAAAAATTTATGCTGCACCCTCTCAAGCCGGTGACGGTGAATAGCGTAAAATGGGGACCAAACTGGAGAAGCGTGCTCGAGAATGGGCAGAACAAGGGACTTGTAAAGCAGGACAATGGCGGGTATACTTGTGAAGTCCCTCGTGTTACGCTTTAAAAACCCCAAGGCTCTCATGGCCCTATTAGCAGTGTCTGAGATGTGGCTTGTAAAGGTCAGTTGTTCGTCCAGCATGAAACCGAGATCCCCCAACTCAGTCGATCTTTTCAAAGGTTTTTGGTCGAGGGAATAGTCATAGTTGACACGGTTCCGAGCCCTAGAGAAAGAAATGACTGAGCACTTGGACGGGTTTAAAAACATATTGCTATTCACACACCAGCGGTCCAAATCAGCCAACGCACTTTGCAGCACTTCACAGTCATGAACCGACCCGATATGGCAGAACAATTTGAGGTCATCCGCAAAAAGTAAGCATCGCACCCCTCGAGGAAGGCACGACACCACATCGTTGATCATCAGCAGAAAACATAAAGGTCCCAGGTGACTTCCCTGCGGAATACCAGAGGTTGCGACGAATTGGGAGGATAAGGCGCCACGCAGCCGGACCGTAAGTCTTCGTCCACCAAGGTAGCTAGCTAGCCACTGGAGAGCATTAGCAGAACCAAGGCTACCTTCGGTAGTGAGGATACAAAACGCTGCAAATTATTACACAGCTGTTTATTATTTACTTGGTGGGGGACGAGGGGCAAAATGAAACACTTTTTTGTTTTTATTTTTCCTGCCTTAAATATCAAATCTATTGTAGTGTAAAAGGTATAGAAATACTTTCTAACATATCGGGAGTATATTCCATTAGTCTCCAGTTAGTTGTTTACCACACAGTCATCACAACAACAAAAATTTATTGCTGTCGGAATTTTGTTTCATATGTAGGGGGTGCCTTGAAACGGCTCATGGCGGGCAGTCAAACAAAAACACAACAGGTGTTCGATGAGTAAAAACCAGCTACATTTTTTCAGAAAGCTATTTATTTTGAAGTACCTAGAAAATACAGGACCAGGTGTTTCCTAACAATGATATCTGGACCTTATTTATTCCGATAGATTCACATACGGTGCAAACGAACAGCTGGTCGTGGAGAGCTGCAGGTGGTCTCAAGCAATTTAATTTGAGATCAGTTAAACATTTTAAAATAAATCCATAACCTTCTACTGAAAGTTTTCGAGATACGTCGTTCTGAAAATGTCAACCCCTATTTTTCACCCCTTAGAGGTGACTGACAGTAACGCCGAGCTTCGCGGACCAACTAGAACCCGCACGGGACCTACAAACCAAATTTATTTAATTTTGGCTCACGGTAACTGTGCAAAGTACAGCGTACGGCAGACGGACAGAAATGTTTTGATTCCATTTTGATTCTGCGTACCTTGAAACAGAAGCCAAAAAATTTTGGTGGTGGAGGGGGTTAAAACAAATTTTTTCATGCTCCATTCCAAAGGTTCGTTATTGAAAATTGACTCCATAAAAGCATTGTTTTACCAGTGTCACAAAGCCCTTTTAAAAAAAAAAAAGACAAATCGGGCTCAAAATTTTTAGTGCGTAAGTACATGAATAATTGTTGTTAATTATTTTCTATATAAAAACCTTTGATATTGAGCAAGCAGAACAAACGAATTTTAACTTCCTGTGAAAATGTATTGTTTCTCATTTCTAAGTACAAAATATACGAAAATTGAAGGAAAAAACGCTTCGAAGTTGACCAGACAAAGGAATTTCGAATGTCCTATTTGAGGACTGCTTGAAGCTGTCAGGCAACCCTCGAGGAATTATCATAACACCGCTGCTCAAACACGTTCAATAGTAGATTGAGTGCAGTTTTACTGGTAAATCTGAATATTCCGAACAGTTTAACTCCAGCTCAGTTGTCGATTATGATGAGGTACATTAGCTTCACGAAACTTTTTATGTTATGAGTTACCGTTTGAGTGGCAGGAAAGACGCTAGTTTCTGTTTGTTTGTTTGGGGAAAACGTCTGCCAATTCGAGTAGGCAGTACAGCTTCCTCGCATGAATCACATGAACGTGTAGAATAGTTGGGTAGGCTCGTTTTGATACGGGACCATCTGCGATCCAAACCACGTGTACCATACAAATGTCTGCTCTCTACGACTATTTTTCTCGTAGTTAGAAGTGTTACAATGAAATGGTCAACATTTCATGTTCGCGGATGCGCAGACGAAAGTTACATTACGAATCCGACGAAATTCATTTGGAACTATGCAAGTATCATTCCTGAAAAGTCTGCCAATTCGAGTAGGCAGTATAGTTTCCTCACTTGAATCACATGAACGTATAGAATAGCTGGGTAGGCTCATTTTGATACGGGACGATCTGCGATCACATCCGCGTGTACCCTCAAAATTTCAGCTCTCTACGACTATTTTTCGCGTAGTTAAAAGCATTACAAGGAAATGGTCAACATTTCATGTTCGCGCATACGCAGACGAATGAAATTCTTATGGAACTATCAAATAACTACTCTTGATCGACCCTCAAAATCTGAGCACATTTCAACGATATTTAAAGTAGTAACGGGCGTTCCAAGTATTTTACGTTTGCGCATGCGCAGACAATACAATTTCCATTATTTTTGAACTGGACCATTTGCGACCCAACCCGCATATACCCTCAAAATTTCAGCTCTGTACGACTGTTTTTCGCGTGGTTAGAAGCATTACAAGGAAATGGTCAATATTTCATGTTTGTGCATGCGCAGACGAAAGTTACAGTCCGATTAAATTCATTAGGAATTATCAAAGTATTATTCCTGATTGACCCTCTCAGTTTGCACTCATTTCAACGATATTTGGGCTAGTTATGAGCTTTTCAAGTATTTTACGTTTGCGCAAGCGCAGCCGAAAGTTACAATACTTTTTCAATGATTTTGGTATGGGACCGTGTGGGACCCAACCCGTACCTACCCTCCAAATTCCAGCCCGTTTCGACCATTATTTAGGGTAGTTATGGACGTTACAAGGAATTACCACAGACAGACAGACACACATGGAACCAAAAATGTTCCTCGATGTCTGAAACGCAAAATGGAAGTGGAAATTTTCATTTTGGGGGGGCATACATTTTTTTTTTTTTTTTTTTTTCACTCAATCACGAATCCAAGGCTTCCCTACCTTCGGTAGTGAGGAAGCAAAAAGTCAGAAAATATCCTGAAAACTGCGACGTTTTGCCCATATTTGGTAGCTACTTACAAATTCATTGGCGTTGAACGTTGATTTTTGCAGGAGATTCCTTGGGTAGATACAAACAGAACCTGGAAAAATTAGAAATAATTAGGTAATTTATTGTTTACGAGTGCCTACAATGTTCTTAGAGCCCGAAATCTTGTATAAGGCTTACATGAACAGAACTGCACATTTTTCTTGAACATTACATAAGTGTATCTGATCGACAGCAACATTTTCCTATTGCCCTTTGGGTTGAGAATGAAATTTAAAAACAAGCTGCAAAATTCACGATGTCGGTAGTTGACACATCGGGTCCAGTGCGAAGAGGAATAATTTGGTCAACTGCATAAATGACTTGGAACCTAGCGGGACCAAATATGACATTTCTTTCGTATAGTTAACCTTCATGCGTTCGCGCGAACATGAGTCACACCGGCGCTCGCGCAGCTGTCAGTTGACCGCCCACGTTTTTTTATGATTACCATGCTGGTTTCTCTACTTTCCATTGCAGTAAATACAAAGGAACTAGGATACAACTCAAAAAAACACATTTTCCATCAAAAACTTCTTTATTATTCAAAAATAATATAGCCATTACTTAACATAAAAATAAACTATTGCTTCCGAAAAAAACGTAATTGGCTTCAGAAGGCCACTTGGAAAATAATTATTTTCCTTCAACTTTTGTTTGTTTGTGGAAAAACTAGATTATTCATTTCAATCAAACTAGATACTAAGGAACTAGAATCAAATGTAAATATTTAAACTCATGTATGAATGTTACATCCTCAAACAACTCAAAAAAGCGCAATCGGCATCAAAAAGGCCACTCGGACAATAATTCTTCTTCAAATTTTTGTTGTAAAAATGTCATTTTTTTTTCATTCAAACTACTAGATGGAAACTAGAAAAAAACCTGAGCCATTAGTTCCAAAATTACGAAATAGAAAAAAATTACGAAATGATAAGTAATAAAAAAAATCAGTCATGCAGCATGACTTAATGAGCGAATTTTCAAAGAAATATTCGAATTAATGGCTATGGTTTTGAATAAAGGAAAACTTCGGTCTAAAATTTGGTTTTCTATGTATATTCTCTTCGTATTTATTTTAATTTGTACGTTTTGTCCATCCTGATTCTACCGTTTGTTTATTACGTAATTGTACTAAGTGCTTATTTATTTGATCGCTGTGGGTAAATTCAAGGAGTTGTACTAATCGTTTGCCTCCCCCTTTTTTGCTTCGAACTCTCGTCTTCAATTAATACTTCTCACATTTTTCAATCTGACCACTCTAAGGGGGTGGGGGTAAGAGTTTAAAGATTATCCTAGTTTTGGGTAATTTTTGCGCACTTTAAATGCTCTAATTTAAGAACGGATTTAGATATCTAAAATCCGATTTCACTATCGTGTTCAGCGTGCAAAAACCTTTAAAATGAGGGGTCACTTGTTAGAAAATAACATTTTGGGGATTTTTGGGTAATTTTTGCGCACTTTAAATGCTCTAATTTGAGAACGGATCAAGATATCTAAAATCCGATTCCACCATCGTGTTCAGCATGCAAAAACCTTTAAAATGAGGGGTCACTTGTTGGAAAATAACATTTTGGGGATTTTTGGGTAATTTTTGCGCACTATAAATGCTCTAATTTGAGAACGGATCAAGATATCTAAAATCCGATTCCACCATCGTGTTCAGCGTGCAAAAACCTTTAAAATGAGGGGTCACTTGTTAGAAAATAACATTTTGGGGATTTTTAGGTAATTTTTGCGCACTTTAAATGCTCTAATTTGAGAACGGATCAAGATATCTAAAATCCGATTCCACCATCGTGTTCAGCGTGCAAAAACCTTTAAAATGAGGGGTCACTTGTTGGAAAATAACATTTTGGGGATTTTTGGGTAATTTTTGCGCACTTTAAATGCGCCAAAACCCTCCTTAGAGTAGGCCAATTTCGCCCATCTTCGAACTTAGCCTTTCGATTGCCAAGATAGATTTTTTGTGCAAATTTGAGCTGTTTATCTCAATTCTATCGAGAGTTATCGTCTGGAGTGACACATATATAAATAAATATATATATAAATATATATATATATATATATACATATAAAAAAGTGTTAAATTTCAGGAATCGTTTTAGAATGGTCTGAAACGGATTTCTATGAAGAAAATTTCCAAAAATTTATATTATTTAAATTTCGAAGCCATTGCAATAGCTTCATTTTCTTTGAAAATTCGCTAAAATTACAAAATTACAAAATACATAATTATCATTTCAGTCTTGCAGGATTGTTCAGTCTGTCTCGCTGTCCTCGTTCTCAAGCAACTGACAATTATTGCACTTTACTGAAGTGGTTGAGTGTTTTACGCAAACTTTTTTGCCACAACCTCCACATTGCCTGGTTTTTATGTTTTTTTTCTTTATCTTTTTTCTTTTATGTTTTATGTTTCGGATCTCCTCCATCTTCTCCATCACTGTCCATTTCTTCCATTTCTGCTAGCACCTGAGCTATCTCCTCAGTCGTTCTGTGAAATTTTTCCCTGAAAAAAAATGAAAAAGGATTATTAGTTTTTTTGGGTGTATGAAGAAGAGGGCGAGAGAGGCAAGATAGGCAAATGAAGTCGCAACATTGCAGAAAAAATTATAATTTACTAGATAGGTACCTACTTATTTTTGGAAGAAATTGATTTTAATTAGGTATAATATAATACTATTAACGAAATTATAGTTTACTTACATTTTACGATGTCACTGAAAATATTTCGTCAGAAGTCGCGCGGCTGTCACCTGACCGCCGTCAGTGAAATCAAAACTACGAAAGGGTTCGCGCGGCTGTCTCCTGACCGCCGCAGTCGACACCATCAACTTTGGAACTGTACTGAGCGTAAACAAAGAGGCGGGTCACTGATTTCAGGTGCTGAACGTGCGGTGAGAAGTGTATCTAGAGAATACATGCCCCTCCCATCCCTCCCAACAATCACTGGTGAGCGCATCTTTTCGAAATTCAAGAAAGGCGGTCACTTGACCGCCTGCGCGAACGCATGAAGGTTAAGGGCATATGAAGGGTGTTACGTACAAAAAGTGTGCTGGAGGACAAGACGGACAAGACACGAGGCCATCGGTGAAATGGTGGCTCGACTGAACATGACCATTCTCAACAGAGGTAATGTGTCCACATTCAGGAGGCCTGGTTGTAGAGGTACGATCCCAGACGTAACCTTTGCAGCAGAGTGACTGGGAGGCCAAGTTAAAGACTGGCCCGTTTTGGAAAGGTACACAGCAAGCGACCACCAGTACATTGAGTACGCAATTGTAGACCACAACACCCTAGCCCCACCAGGGCCCCCAAATCGTAAGACAGCTCAGTGGAACGTGGGAAAGATAGATGAGGGCTTATTCTACACCATAATCGCCATTGGAAAGGGTTCCCTTCAGGCTACCACATATCCTACAGCAGAAGACCTGATAAAGGCCACCATGAACCTTATACAGCAGGCCTGCAATGCAGCTATGCCTACGAAAGGAAAGGACCAAAGGGGACCTGCTTATTGGTGGAACGACGAAATTGCAGATCTCCGAAGAACATGCCTCAGACGAAGGCGTACGGCTCAACGGACAACCAGGGACTCCCCAAACTTTCCCACCAGAACTGCTGAGTTCAAGGCAGCAAAAAAAAGATTATGGCAACCTATAGCCAGAAGTAAAGCTGCCAAGTGGAAGGAACTCACCGAAGAAGTAGAAGAAAACCCCTGGGGCCTGGGATACAGGATTGTGACCTAAAAGCTGAAGAGCATGTCAGGTGGGGCCAACCTGGATGTAGCTTTCAAGGACAGAATAGTGGATGGCCTCTTTCCTAATCACCCTGAACGAGACGGAGACCCTCCATATAGCTGTCCTACATGGCAAGAGATCCCATTATTTACTAAGGATGACCAGACCAGAGCGGTATCATCTTTTAAAAATAAGAAGGCGCCAGGGCCAGACAGAATCCGTGCAGAGATCCTGAAACTTGTGACCAGAACCAAACCGGATATGCTGCTCCGAATGTACAATAGGTGCCTAGTGGACGGAGTGTTCCCTTCCCAGTGGAAAGTCACCCGCTTGGTCCTGATCGATAAGGGAAAAGGAGATCCATCCTCTGTCTCAGCTTACAGACCACTATGCCTGCTGGATGCTGCGGGAAAACTATTTGAGAAGCTCCTCAAGCCCAGAATCATGGAAGCCATCGCCCTTGCAGAGGGTCTTGTCAGCAGGCAGTGCGGCTTTGTCAGGGGAAGATCAACCCTGAGCGCTATAAGGGAGTTGGTATCAGCTGCATGGGATACCGAGCATGGAAACCACCGTACAAGACAGATGTGCATAGCAGTGACCCTAGATGTGAAGAACGCCTTCAATTCTGTGAGATGGGTTGATATCATCAACACCCTCCAGAGGCGCTTTGGGCTTCCATCTTACCTACTGGCCGTCATATGTGCCTACCTAAAGAACCGCAGGTTAGTGTATGAGTCTGAGGAGAAGGTGTGCAGAAAGAAGATCACCAGTGGGGCGGCTCAGGGGTCTATATTGGGGCCCGATCTGTGGAATGTGAGCTACGATGGGATCCTCCTGCTGGGCATGCCAGAGGATGTGTTCCTGGTGGGCTATGCTGATGATGTAGCGGTGGTGATAAAAGACCATACTCTGGAGGGCCTCCAGTGGAAGCTCAACCAATCAATGAGGCGAGTCATGCCTTGGATGGAGGAGCATGGGTTGCAGCTTGCAGTACAAAAAACCGAAATAGTGCTACTGACTAAGAGGCACATCAACATGTCGCCCAATTTCAAGTGGAGGACGAAACCATTGACTCATCTCATTCGGTGCGGTACCTGGGAGTGACCCTCGACTGCAGGCTGACCTTCTGGGAGCACATCAAGCGAGCAGGAGAAAAAGCAGCGGCAGTGACAGCAAACCTGAGCAGGCTAATGGCAAACATCAGTGGACCATAGCCCAAGAAAAGGAAGATGCTCATGACCATAGCCGAGGCAATCATTTTATATGGAGTGGAGGTGTGGGCTGATGCCCAACAAGTTAAAAAGTACCGAGACCACCTTCGGTCAGTGCAGAGGAGAGGAGCCCTACAAATAGCAAGTGCTTAGCGTAACGTCTCCTTCTCTGCCGTTGGGATCATTACTGCCACCATCCCAATCGACCTCCTAGCAATGAAGAGGAAGCGTATCTACCTCCGGCGATCCGCACAGGAGTCAAGATCCCTTATCAAGAAAGAGGAGAGAGAAATAACATTGCAGCAGTGGCAAAATGAGTGGGAAGCTGATGACAGGGGGGCATGGACCCGCGCACAGGGGATTTCTACATCACTATGTTCCTGTCAGGCCATGGATACTTCCGGTCCTATCAGCACAGAAGGGCGCTAGCAGACACCGCAATGTGCTGGTACTGTAATGCACCAAACGACGACGCCGAACACACGTTTTTCCACTGCTCCGGGTGGAGCAGGGAAAAGGAGATCCTAGAAGAACAGGAGGGCAAAATCACGCCAACTAATGTGATCGGGAAGATGATCTACAGGCAGTAAACCAGGGAGAGGATTGTGTCCTACATAGTCCGAATCGTCAAGGCAAAAAAGCTGGACGACCCGATCCTCAGGTGAGCAATAAACTGGAGACCGCAAGAAGACACCAGAAGAGGGCGTGACTCCGCCCAGTGATCGACCCCACTCCGAAGTAATGCTGAACAAGTGATTCCGGGGTGGATTAGGTCAAGAGGATCAGGGTTAGTGGGTTTTTGGTGAGCGAAACCTCACACAGCTGCGGAGTGCGGACACTCCAAAGCGCAAGTCTTTTCCAAGATTTTCCCACTGTTTCCCTCGTTAAAAAGAAAAAAAAGTACAAAAAGTGACGTTGTATTATGATGAACCGTTGTGAGGAAATATTTAGAGATTTTCGTTTATAATTATCGGTGGTCATCACCCGATAAAAATAATTATAACCCGATAATAACCTCAAAAATATATAGTTATAACCCGTCACCCGTGGGGGGTAAAAAGTGCCACGGTGTGACGTGAGTGATGACCACTGAAATAATAATAATGATTATTATTATTATTATATGGTTATAACTATAATATGAGGTTATTATCGGGTTATAATAATTATTATCGGGTGATGACCACCAATAATGATTAAAAAAAATCGCTAAATATTTTTTCCTCACAACGGTTCATCATAATACAACGTCACTTTTTGTTCGTAACACCCTTGATATGCTTATTACCAATGATTAGATTACCAAAGGCGACGTGATGAAATACTATATTTATGACGAACTTGACACGTAAGTTGTTTGCTGAACGCAGAATCTGATGTTCCACAACAACTTTCATTCTGTACTTTAAAAAATTTTTTTTTTTTAGAACTGCCTTCTCGACGGCACGGATTGTCGCCTGTCGAGTGTTTGTTCTGATGTTGGAAAAAAAAAAATCGCCATTTTTTGCCCAATGATTTCGGCCATACTGCCGGGTCCAATTACGAGCTGTTGTTAGTCAGTCGACGCAGAATTTAATGCTCTTTAATTTACGTTAGCGAAATTGTTTTTGGATGCATATTTCAGGAGTAATAAGAAATAATAAGAAAAAAGACCAAAAAAATTGCATCACCGAGTACAAATCCCATGAATCTCGGCTTCCAGTACACATAGTTTCATAGCCGAAAATCCACGAATAGAAGCCACATTGATGGTTTCATAGGGTGAAGTCAGCAATCTGAACGCACAACGACATCCACAAACTTGGAACATTCAGCGTACACACGCACAGTTTCTAATTATCTATTCCAGAAGCAGTTACGGCTCACCCTTCGAGAGGGCTCAAGGGTGGGGTATATAGCTGAATTACTAGCCTCCTAAAGGGAACTTGCGTTCCTCGACAAAGCACAAGTTGTAAGCATGTTCCGCTTACTTGTTTCCCTAAACAACATCGTATCCCATATGTCGTGAGTTCCTCCCAGAACTACAACACTAGCAAACTTAAGTTCTCGCAAACCTTGTACAACCAACTTTAGTTCTCACCAATAAACAGTAAGAGTGGGGACGAGAGACGCAGGAGGTAGAGGCCCAGCCTGATTCCCCACCATCCCCTACAAACTAGGGGATGGAGGGAGACAGCCACTGGGGTCTATAAAACCCCGGCGCCTGCCTCTTTCTAGCCATTCTACGCCTCCTCTAGCCGCTGGCTACTCTCTCTCTCTCTCCTCTCCTAAAAGATGCTGTGTTGAGGTGGTGATTCGCTCATAACCCCCAGCCAAACCAACCTAAAAGATGCTGTGTTGAGGTGGTGATTCGCTCATAACCCCCAGCCAAACCAACCCAAAAGATCCCAGGTGTTGAGGTGGTGATTCGCTCATAACCCCCCTGGGCAAAACCTAAAAGATGCTGTGTTGAGGTGGTGATTCGCTCATAACCCCCAGCCAACCAATCCAAAAAGATCCCAGGTGTTGAGGTGGTGATTCGCTCATAACCCCCCTGGGCATATCCAAACGCCACTCGTGATGAAGCCCACGCCAATTTCAAATTCATCACAGTGGTGAACCCGACGTTCACTCAACCTTCTCCTATTCTCCCTCTCATCGTCGCTGCGATTTTCTACTCAATGACCCCTCACTTCGCTTCTTGGCCCCAATTTTAAATTCAAATCGTCAATTTTAAATGTTCAAATTCACAACCAGCCCTCTCATGTCAAAATTCACGCTCCACCCACAACGTCGGCACACCTAATTTGAAATTTCATTTTTTCAAATTTCAAATTTTGAATTTCACATTTTAAATTCACCATGGACTCGGACTCTCAGTCGCCTCCACTCCTCCGGCCAGCTACCCTCCAACCCCCCTCCACCACAACGTCCGACCCCCCCGCCGCTGTCGCCAGCCCCTTCTCTTCTCTGTCGCTCCCTCCAGCGCCTGCCGACGTCATGACTGCCGCCTCCTCGTTTCCGCTGTCGCTACCCCCCTTCTACTAGCATGACCCCGCCATCTGGTTCTTCCAGATTGATGCTGCGTTCTCCGCCGCCAGCATCCGCGGCCAAAAAAACACGTTGCTCCCATGTTATCTCCCTCCTCCCCTACGACATCCTCCTACAGCCGTCCGACATCTCGCCAGGCGCACCGGCGGCCTACGACGATCTCCGCTTCCGTCTCATCTCCCTGTATCAGCCCTCGAAGATAGCCAGAATCGCTGCGCTGTCCCAACCCCAACATCTCGGCGACATGAAACCTTCTCACCTCTTCCGTCGCCTGCGACACCAGCTGCGCGACGTCATGGCTGCAGACATCACGCGCACCTTTTGGTTGCGCGCCTTACCCCACCCCATCCAGATGGCTCTCGCCAGCCATCTCAACAGCCCTGACGACGACCTCCTCCAGCTGGCCGACACCGTACACAACCTCGCTGTGTCAGCCGCCGTCAACCCCCACCCTTCCGCTTCTACTCCACACCGGCCGCGCTCCTCTCAGCGCCGCCGCTCCCCCTCCACCGAGCGACGGGCCCCCTCTCACGATCGTCGCCGACCTCCCTCCACAGATCGCCGTCGGCCCCCCTCCTCGGATCGGAGCCCCTCCACGTTCTCCCAGCCCACTTCGGCCCCCACCAACCGCCGGGATCGGCCAAACTACCGACCTGCCGACCCCCCCCCCCCCCCCCCCCCAGATTGTTTTTACCACATAAACTTCGGGGAGGGGCTCGCAAATGCCAACCCCCCTGCGCCTTTTCCTCCAAGCAGGGAAACGCCGACGCCCGTCGGTACACCCGACGGGCACCACTCCTATCATCCACGGGGGGGACCGCTTTAAACCCCCCCCCCGCCCTGATCGCCGCCGCTTCTACTACTCCCGTTCCCCCCTCCCGGAACGCTGTCTCCGCCCCACCACCCCGACGGTCCTACGCCGCCGTCGCTGCGAACCTCAAACACGTCTCCTTCAGTGGCGACGCTTCCCCCACTCCACCACCACAACTCCGCTCCAACGCCGCTGCCACGCCTCCGCCAATCACGCCAGCCGCTGCACCTCCACAACGCCCACTCACCTACGCCGCTGCAGCCCCGAACCCCCTCCGCCGCCCCAGCAGACGCCATCATGCCCCACTCCAGCCCCTCCCATCAACGCCTCTTCGTGAAGTGCAGGAAGAGCAACGTTCCCTTCCTCGTCGACACTGGCCGCCTTATCTATTTTCCCAAACTCTATACTCCGGCGACAGGCGCGCTGCCACCGGCAAATTCTCTACGCCGCCAACGGTACTACCATTCCCTCTTATGGGAATTACCGTACTACTGTCCACCTCGACGGCTCCGCCTACGAGTGGATATTTACCGTGGCGGACGTGGAGAAACCCATCCTGGGGGCCGATTTCCTCGCTGATTTCGGCCTCCAGGTAGATGTCCGGCATGCGCGCCTGCTCGACCCTTCCACAAACAAACTACTGCCCGGATTTATCAACTCGGTAAATCCGGCAGCCAACCGTTTCACTTCCCTACTCGCCAACTACACACCCCGCCGCCGGACCTCCTCACATCTCGCCAGCATACAGCATCACATTGAAACATCCGGCCCCCCCCTCTCCGCCAAAGCAAGACGCCTCCATCCCCTCCAACTTCAACAGGCTCACAACCATTTCGACTGCCTCATCGCAGACAAAATCATCCGCCCCTCCAAATCCCCTTGGGCTTCCCCCCTCCACATTGTCCAGAAGCCCAATGGGGATATACGCCCCTGCGGTGATTACCGCCGCCTCAACGCCCGAACCACGCCCGACCTCTATAATGTGCCCCACCTCCGAGACTTCTCCTCCCATCTACACGGCGCCACCATCTTTTCAACCCTCGACATATCCCGGGCATTCCACCACATTGACATCTACCCCCCGGATATACCTAAGACCGCTATAAATACTCCTTTTGGGCTGTTTGAGTATTTGAAAATGGGATTCGGCCTCCGTAACGCTGCCCAGACATGGCAGCGTTATATGGACCAAATTTTGCGCGGCCTCCCATTTGTCTTTTGCTTCTTGGATGATGTCCTCGTCGCCTCTCGCACTCCCGAAGAACATTTCAACCACCTCCGCCAAATTTTAGAAATTTTCTCCTCCGAAGGCCTCCAAATAAACAAAGAAAAGAGCGTTATAGCCCAACCCTCCGTCCGCTGCCTCGGTCACCTTGCCGCTGCCTCCGGTATTACACCTCTACCCGACAAGGTACAAACCCTCCGGAACTTCCCCCAACCCCGCACTGTCACCGAGCTCCGTCGCTTCCTCGGAATGTTAAATTTCTATCGACGGCACATGAAACACGCAGCACAGCACCAGCTACCACTCGTCAATGCCATACCTCAGCCTGCTAAGAAGAATGACAATCGCCCGATCCAGTGGACCGATGAACTCACCTCCGCATTTACAACCTGCAAGAATGACCTCGCCGCCGCCGCTCTACTTGCCCACCCCAGCCCCCACGCACTCCTCTCCATCACTACGGACGCTTCCGACTGGGCAATCGGAGCTGTCCTCCACCAGCATACCGGCGCCGGGGCCCAACCACTCGGTTTTTTCTCCAAAACATTATCCCCTACACAAAAAAATTATTCCACATTTGACAGAGAACTGCTCGCCATCCACGAAGCCATCAAACACTTTCGTGACTTCGTGGAGGGCCGACAGTTCTCTGTCGTCACCGACCACAAACCCCTCACACACGCCCTCCTACAAAATAGAAAAACCGCCTCGCCCCGCCGCCTCCGGCAACTAGAGTTTATCGCACAATTTACCACCGATATCCGCTACTTGCCGGGGGCCGACAACTGCGTGGCGGACACACTCTCCCGCCCCGCCCCCGCGCCGGTATCTGAACTTCTCCCATTCCCTTCTCCCCAAATCATACACAATCAACAAAACCCCGATTCCGATCCAGCCCTTTCCAACTTAATCTCCGCCGATAAATTGCAACAGCTGCCGCCCCACGACCTCTGGTGTGACGTATCCGCCGACTCTCCGCGCCCGTACGTCCCACCGGGGCTCAGGCGGCAGCTGTTCTTGCACTATCATTCCCTCCACCACCCCGGCATCCAGGCGAGCCGAGACCTCATCAAAACGCGGTACTTCTGGCCCCACATGAATACCGATATCCGAAATTGGGTTCTAGGGTGCCAGAAGTGCCAGCAACATAAAGTCTCGGCTCACCCCCACGTTCCCCCCCACCACACCGAAGACTCCCTCCCGTGGGAGCATATACACCTCGATCTGATCGGCCCCCTTCCCCCCTCCGAGGGGAAGAAATACTGCCTCACCATGATCGACCCTGCGACCAATTGGGTCGAGTGTATTCCACTCGCCCATATATCCGCGGACACCCTCGTCGCGGCGTTCCTCAACAACTGGATCGCCCGCTACGGTCGATCAGGGGAGGCAGTTTGAATCCGCCCATTTCGCCGATCTCCTCCGCTCCCTCGGGATACACAAGATCCACACCACCCCCTATCATCCCCAATCAAATAGCAAAGTAGAGCGGTGGCATTTAGTGTTGAAACAAGCCATCGCCACTTCCTCCACCTCCCCATCATGGACATAAACACTCCCGTACGTGCTAATCAGCCTACGAACTTCCGCCCGCCCTTCCGATAGCATCAGTCCAGCCCAACGAGCCTTCAAAGACCCCCTTCGCCTACCCGCCGACATTTTTCTTTCCTGCACCAACCCGTCAATTAACAGGGAGCCCCTTCACCACCCAACCCCGGTTAACGACACCGGTTACCTAAAGCGGTTTTACACATCAACTCATATGTACCTGAAAGAGCCTGGCATACACAAAACCTTCCAACCTCTCTATGCCGGGCCCTTTCAGGTCATCCGCTCCACGAACAGCACGGCTACCCTGTTAATTGACGGGAAGCCCCACACCGTTCGGCTGGCACGCTGTAAGCCAGCTCCTGTCCTCCCTACCGACTCTCAACCGACAACTCAACCTCCCATCCCACAACCAGCACCGCCACGCGTCTCCCCGACATCGCCTCCACTCGCCGCGACGTCCCAGGTACCGGCTCCGTGCCACTCGCACCTTCACTGCCACTATGGCGGTGAAGAAGCCCCTCTATCAGCCTTGGCCAAAGTTAAGCCTGTTAGAGGGTGCAGCGTCTCGGGCCCCCCCACGACGCTCCTCATTCACCACACCACTCCACCCACCGACACACCTTCCCAACGCATCACCTCATCTTGCCTCATCATCTCCTTCGCCCCTACTACTTGTTCAAACTTCCTTCACCATGCCTTGTACATACTCTTCTACTACTACTTCCACCTAAGCATCACTGTAAATACTACCATACCTGCCCATACCACCTACCTCCTAAGCATCACTGTAAATATCTCCATTCACTACCTCGCTATTAATCAATTAACTCAAGTTACTTTAGCTATAAGTCAATTGTAAATACTGTTAATTTTCAAACAACTTGTTAACTAGTTTTAAGCGCCACAGCCTTCAGCTCCTATTGTTTGTAATCCGGCCCTCAGCCATGTAACTCTGCGCCCTCAGCCCTCATCAAACCTTTGCTCAAACTGGGGGGACCTATGTCGTGAGTTCCTCCCAGAACTACAACACTAGCAAACTTAAGTTCTCGCAAACCTTGTACAACCAACTTTAGTTCTCACCAATAAACAGTAAGAGTGGGGACGAGAGACGCAGGAGGTAGAGGCCCAGCCTGATTCCCCACCATCCCCTACAAACTAGGGGATGGAGGGAGACAGCCACTGGGGTCTATAAAACCCCGGCGCCTGCCTCTTTCTAGCCATTCTACGCCTCCTCTAGCCGCTGGCTACTCTCTCTCTCTCTCTCCTTACCTCTCTCGCTCTCTCTCTCCTCTCCTAAAAGATGCTGTGTTGAGGTGGTGATTCGCTCATAACCCCCAGCCAAACCAACCCAAAAGATCCCAGGTGTTGAGGTGGTGATTCGCTCATAACCCCCCTGGGCAAAACCTAAAAGATGCTGTGTTGAGGTGGAGATTCGCTCATAACCCCCAGCCAACCAATCCAAAAAGATCCCAGGTGTTGAGGTGGTGATTCGTTCATAACCCCCCTGGGCATATCCAAACGCCACTCGTGATGAAGCCCACGCCAATTTCAAATTCATCACACCATAATTATGTTCTATCCAAATTGCAAGAGAAAGCCCAAACGTTGAATAGAATCAAGTTCACATGAGCGATCAATGGAGTACGGGAATAATGGTTCTGTACCTATGGACTTTGTAGTGATTCCCTCACAAAAACCACTCCTGTAATATTACGAGTGATTTAACCAACTAAACGCGGAGAACGTTGAGCTGGTCAGCACTGAGGGTTTTCCCAAACCGTCAAGTGCCTCAACGGTCGTAACGGCCGATTGTGGACAGGGGACGGGTGGAGGAGTCCCTATAAAAACAGCCCTTCTGGCCCAGCTCTTTGTAACAGTTTGTTACCTAATTATTTCGCTTGATGTTAGGAGTGCGTTTTGAAGCTGTGTAGGTGCCTCCGATAAGATGGGTGAAGGGCTGGGTTTCTATCAGTTGGACTTGTGACCAGTAATCCGCCGTCGGGTTTCAAAGTAACTGCTAAACCAGTCATGTTCTTCCCCATCGATCCCGCTCGAGCGCAAAACCCGCAGCAACTGGGCACGATTTACACTATCAAAGGCCTTGGCCATGTCCAATAAAATCAATATTGCCTTGCGCCCATCATCCATAACACTGTGCAGGTCCCTAGTAATGGAAAAGAGAGCCTCATCCACTCCCACCCCCCTGCGAAACCCAAATTGCGCGTTAGACAATAGATTGTTTTGTTCGAGAAAATCATAGAGTTGCAGCTTTATCCACTTTTCAATAAATTTTGAAATGACGCTCAAAAGTGATATTGGACGATAATTTGACAAATCCAGAGCGTCACCTCCCTTAAACAATGGTATCACCTGAGCGACCCTGAAAGCCTCAGGGAACGTACGGGTGAGGATGCTGGTGTTTATCACATGCACGATGGGGACGCTCAGATAACTTGTCAATTGGGACTCGGCATCAGTTGTATTTATTATCAAAGGGACAAGTTTTTAGTAAATGGATCCTTCTGGGAGACCTTCGGGCTTATCCTTCTGGTAAGCCCACAAAAAGTGGATGGAGTATGGTGAAGTGCTCAGCGCATACTACCAAACCACGCTGTGCTACCATGCGACAGAGTGTGACAGTGGGGATGGACCCTCGAGAGTCCCCCTCCCAGACCAGCGAGATTATCACCGAGAACGGATATCGATTAGGCTTCCGCCACCGATCCCGTTTCCACCGGATCAAAAAATGACTCGAGAACAGCCGCACTGTTACAAGTTGGACTCGTTGAACGGGGTAGGTTTTCATTGGAGAGGGGGTGGGCGATACGGCGACGTTCAAACTTCATTATTCAATTCGATTTGAATACGCAGAGATAGTGACATCACCTTGATCTTGGTCTTGGTATTGATGATCTACTCAAATTTTGGGATCTTGATTATATACCTAACTAGCTGCGTACCCGCGCTTCGCAACGGTAGAACAGACACCCCCTGTATCCCCCCCTCCTCAACTGATCAGAAACCTTCCCCAATGCCAACCCTAACTGCCTTTAACCCCCCCCCCCCCCCGTTTCCTATGAACCCTCCCTACCTGGTTAGAAACATTCCTCAATGTTCACACAACAAATTCCCAAAGTTGCACTCCAATTGGTCAAGTAGTTTTGCAATTTCTGTAGACCCACCCCCCCCCCCCCCTCTCATAACCTGTACCCCTCTCCCACTAACATCCTGATTGAAGTACAACTTGAATGTACTCGTCGAGCTGAATCCAGAATCTAATTACAATCGTATTTACGTCCAACCGTTCAAAGTTATTATAAGCATAAACGTCCTCATAGAAGTGATTATAACACGTTTTTTAGTAGTATTTCATTCATAGCGTTTCAACGGATGGACAGATTCAAATGCGGATTTTTCATAAACCTTCCCAGATAAATTCTGCGTCAAATGGAACCAGCCGCAACTTTCTACGTTCAGCCGTTCTCAATTGATGCCGAGACAAACAAACAAACAGACACTGTTTTATTATATGTATAGATTATAATGAAACTACGAGAATTATATCTAGTTTTCAATAATACTGTAAAGGCAGTTTTGATACTGCTGAGGTAGAAAAAATGAAAAAAAAGAAATAAAAAAAAGAAAGAAAAAAATCAGCCATCAGCCATACGTTCAACGTTTACCTAGGTACCTGCTGTGTTTGATTAGCTTTTATCATGAAATAAATCTACTTATCTACACAAATTAAACTCATTCGGAGACTTGTGTTATCATCAATAATTAACCCACTTCAATACTCATCATCATGACAGTATGAAATCGAGCTGGTTGTTCCGTGATATTTATTAAATTTGATGAATGATGGTTATTTGGATTTCATTGATAGGTACCTTTTTTGTAACTTGAACAAACGTTATGCTTCATGGATAACAACAAATATTTAATGATAGGCTTCTTCCATCCACCCCACATTTAATAGTGGGCTGACATTTCCAGGACGCCGTTACATCACATTCTCTTACGTTTTTAAATTGATTTTGAACGGGAATTTCGTGAGACCACCCGGAGCATTGTACGTTCAGCAGTTCGGTCACAGTGAGGCCCTGATATTGTGCACCGAAATACTTCGTGAACATGATCGTGAATGAAACGTATACATCCAGCCCAGATAATAATCATCATCGCTAGGGAACCCCTGATTATAATCACGTATGGCTGTATAAAATCGAGTCGGTAGTTCCATGAAAATTATATTTCATTTGAAGAAAGTTGAGCATTTTCAATTTTGTGACGAACAAATTTTATGCTTCGTGAATAACAAAGACTAATTAATGACAGCATTCTTGATTTCACCGCATATTTATGAAATGTGATTGCCACTCCAGCACTTGATTTAGGGCTATTTTATAGGAAACACAGAAAACCGTGATCTACGCCGAAGGGCCAAGCTAAACAGGTAAATAATAAACCGTTGGTAATAATTTGCAGCGTTCTATCTTCATGGACTGGTGCTACTTATCGATGTTTAAATTATTATTTACATATAACATTGCATATAATATTACCAAAGTGGTGAGTACCTACATATTTCTATCTTCACCCATCTTGTATCTTGGACTCAATTGAATTTATTGGACTGCCCACAGCATTGTAATGCTTGCCAGTTTTTAATGAACGGATATCAGACAGGAACCACTCAACCAACGAATAATACCGAGTATAAGTATCAGGATGAGACGAGAGAAATTGTCTGAGCCTTCAACTTCCGCCCTCTTTGAATTTAACGATGATCCTGAAACTCTCCTCAAGTCGGGGAGTTCGAGTCCAATTAATCGAAATCGATTCCCTCCTCCCTTTTTTATCCCCAAGTTTTTCCCTCCAGGCCATCTGACACACCGGTCGACGTCACTGCGGAACTCGTCAGCTATCCGCAGTCCTTTCACAAATAGATTGACGTTGCTTTTCAAAGTGGGAAGTGCCGTAGTACTACGTGCACAGAGGGATAATGAGGGATATTTTCGGGATATATGCTGCGCAGACGTACTAAGCGGCAAAGTTGCTGAAAAAGGGTGTTTTCGACGAAAACGGTGCAAATTATTACACAAAGGTTTATTATTTACCTTTATAGATGTCCTTTATGCGTAGATTCCCCCCAGGAAAGCCCTAAATGGAGTAATGGAGCCGGCCCCGGAATTAGAGTTTCATACAAATGCGCGGGATTCAATAATATTCAATCATTATTTATTTATAGTTATTCATGAAGCACAAGGTAAATAATAAACCGATGTGTAATAATTTACCTGTATAGGTGCCCCTTCTACGTAGATATTATAATAACACATTGTGTAATAATTTACCGTTGTAAATGATGAATCTTTTGGATTTTGTTGATAGTAGGTACTTTTGCAACAACAAACGTTGAACTATTATTGGGTAAATTATTACACAACGGTAAATTATTACACAACGGTTCATTATTTGCTTTATGCTTCATGAATAACTACAAATGATTAATGATTGAATTATTGAATCCCGCGCATTTATATGAAACGTTTATTCCGGGGCCGGCTCCGGTTTTTATTGCATTTTCGGATTCTACATACTTTGAAACGTAAACAATCAAATGTCAGGGGGTGAACATTCTTTTCACGCTCGATTCCAAAGGTTCATTATTGAAAATAATAAACCAGAATAGAAAATCGAGCAATGGTCCCTCCTAGAGAATGGTATTCTCTATCGGAATCGACAATCAAAAGTACAACTATCCCTAGGATAACCCCACACCAACTGAGCGAAGTTGTGGCAACTTGATAACAGTTTTGGTTCGGTGTCTTTCTGCATGCTTGTGGGTCCAGAAGTCCTTGCCTCACGCATAACATCCTCAGTTAAAATAGGATTTTGCTGAAATTTTCAGGGATCATGACGGTTGAGCCTCAGGTGGGTTAGGTACTCAAGTAGCAGAGCGATCGGATCGTTACTGTCCTTTGAGCTGACAGACAAACTCGTGTGTAATAGGATTTTTCTATGAAATGTTTTCTTGAAAATTATGAGTACTTTTTTGAAAAGGTACAATGAGGTAAATAAGGAAAATTTTTTGAAGGTAGATAGGTATAAAAGGAAAGATTGGAAACAAATGTTATTTTATTATTTATTTATTCAGTACATAATATTATTAATCATTTATTTAGTACTTACGTAATTTAACTGAGGTACGTAAAACTTCTAATAATCAGAAAAATCCGAATCCTCATCGGAACTGCTATCAGTATCAGAAGCCCCCCCCCCCCCCCCCCCCAACATAAATTATGAAACTATCGATCTCCGATTCGACTAAGTGATCTTTTTGACGGTAGTCTTCCTCAATTTTTTTTTCACGTGTCCACACACATTTGCCCACTTTTCTGTAGAGAACTCAGAGAAATATTTTCTCAGGTGTACTTCTTTTTGACCAAGTGGGGTGCCAACAGATTCCCGCGCGAGTTTACCCTTTATGTCACCCCACACCAGTTCGATTGGGTTCAAGTCGGGATGATATGAGGGGAGGTGGAGGGGATGATGGCCTGCGTCTCTGATGATTTCGTCGACCTTATAAGTCTCTTCGACAGACGAATTTTTCACCAGAAGTAAAAGCTCGGCTTTAGTTAATTTTTCGTCGAACTGCACATTATTACTCGTCAACCACGAAATTACATCTGCCTTCAGAGTCGAACTGTTAGGTCTTTTGTTGGTCTGCACACAATGGTATTTAGCGTTGTCCATCACCACGACCGAATCCGCGGGTAAATTCGGGAGGAACACGCGTGAGCCACTTAGAAAAATTCGAAGTTCATCGAAGAATGGTAGTCTCCAGGTCTCACCCGATCTGTTGTTGTCTGGTTTCCAGCTTCCTTCATAATGCTGCCGGCTGTTCTCGCCGAGACGCCCGTCGCTGCACTAGTCACATCGCAACGTTGTATTTCGCTTCATCCTCTTTCTTCTTCCTCGTAAAATACTGGCACACATTGTACACAATTTCTCGTGTCTGACTCCTTAGAGCCCTGCCTATTGCGATAGTAGGTTTCCGGTTTCTTGCTGACGATGAATGTTGATCTTCCATCGCGAGATTTGTGTAGGCGACACACGGAAACTGACGGGCACAGGGGATCTTGATGATACTCACAGTTCAAAACTACGATGACGGGGATTGTGATGATACTCACATTTAAAATAAGAAGGGTTAGTACGACGATATAGGTAGGATGGTGAAACGAAAGCAAGATGCAAACGAGTAAAACACGATACGAACGGGAACGAAATGAGCTGGCTTGGAATGGCAGCATGGCTGCCAACATAACAGAGTAAAAGTCCCAACATTGCATCCCACTCAGGCTGCCGAGCCCTCAGCTTCTCCCATCCTCCTATAGGGTGCAGGATCGGAAGGCAATATTCTCGCGCACGGCCTCTAACAACCTCACCTATCCAAGCCTCACTTCAAACCTTTCAAACCAACACACTTTCATTCATTCATTCATTTCAGCTGTGATGTGCGTATTCAGGTCTTGATACGCGAACCAGATCAGTATCTGAGGACGGAGGCTGATGTTGATCATCCAGTTGAACTGAGAACTGGGGCAAGAGGTGACGGCTTCATCTGTGAAAGGCGCGTGGCCTTTTCGAACGTGGATGTGACACGACCGGGCTCAGGAGGATAAACTATATCGGGGACAATGGCGTTACACTCCTATTCGCCGGTGCTCCGATGGGGATTCTCCGCTCGGACCTACTGATAAACTCCGAGCATCCTGGATCCGACGTGTCAAATGAGGGCCTTCACCCCCATCGCTCAAAAGCCTGTTGACAGTCGGACGGGCCTCAGCGGCTCTTTATGTTATTACCTTTTTGGGGGCTCCAAGATTAATAGAGCCAATGCGGATTGGGTTGGTTGATCATGAAAATAGCTGTCACCGAGCGACAACAACATCACGGATGGCGTAATAAAATTCTGGCAATATCTTCGTTTGATTTGTATGTACGTTGCACAGGAACTTGTCTAGAACACAATAAGTATCACTTAGCCGGCAATGTTCCCCTGGATATTCATGGTTGGTGGCAGTATTTTATTTTATTTTTTTTATTTTGGCTTATTTTGGTTTATTATTTTCAATAATGAACCATTGGAATGAGCAAGAAAAAAATCTTACCCCCCCCCCCCACCACCACCACTAAATATGATGGTTTACGTTTCAAGGTATGTAGAATCCGTAAATGCAATAAAAATATTTCTGTCTGTCCGCCGTACGCCGTACTGGCCACTTTTCTCAGTTACCATGAAAAAAAATTGATGAAATTCGGATTATAGGTTCCGTTCGGGGTCTAGTTGGTCCTCGAAGCTCGGCGTTACTGTCAGTCATCTCAGGGGTTCGAAATAGGGGTTGAAATTTTCAGAACACCGTATCGAAAACTTCCGATTAAAGGGTATGGTTTTTTACGTTATTAAATTTATCTTAAGCTAAAAAAATTGTTTGAGGCCACCAAAAAGCACCAAAAAGCTTCGTCAACACGATCGTGAATCAAACGTTATATTATCCGGCCGGGATATCATCACTAGGGAGCACCTGATTATAATCAAGGATGGCTGTATGAAGTCGAGTTGGTTGTTCTGCGATATTATTTCATTTGATAAGTGATGGACTATTGGATTTTGTTGGTAGGTACCTACTTGTGAAACTTGAACAAACGTTGAAGTATTATTGATGAGTAAATTATTACACAATGGCAAATTATTACACAACGGTTCATCTACCAAAACCGCTGCAAAGTCCTTGTCACACGGGTTTATTATTCTACTGGACATACGAACGGAAATGTTGGCTGTTCATTTCTGTTTCTCTCATGTGAAATAATTGAAATACCTAGCTGAAATGGCTATTTCTGATCCACAATTTTGGCCCCCAAAATACAAATTAGGTACGCTCCCCCCCCCCCCCTTTTTTCATATTATCTTTGATCATTGGTAGTGTCATTTAATCGTCTTGATCCACATGTTGACACTTTTTCTAGTGTAATTATGCAAATTGATGGTGACTTCGGACGATTTTCCAGGTTTTTGACTCATAAAAAAATCAATTTTGGGAGCTGAACATTTGGTACACCCTCAATTTTCCACTCTTTGGTCTAAATTGACTTCATATTCGGTCTTCCCGTCCCAAAAACATGGAAAACGATAGCTCAAAAACTCATGTTACTAAAATACAAAGAGTACTGTGATGAATTTAAAATTCTCATCACGGTGGCGTGGAAGGTGAGTGAGTGAATTTAGGTAAGGAGAGAGAAGGAGGAAAAATCGCAGGCGGCTGTAGTCAACCGAACATCTACGACTTTTGGAGGAGAGAGAGGTGGTGTGGAAGGAAGGTGAGGAAAAGTCGCAGGCGGCTGTAGTCAACCGAACATCTACGACTTTGGAGGAGAGAGAGGTGGATGAGGGAATTTCACCTAGGCGGCTGTAGTCAACCGTTCATCTAGGTGAAGGAGAGGAAAGGAGAGGTCCCTTGTCTAGGCGGCTGTATTCAACCGATCATCTAGACAAGGAGGAGGAGAGAGGAGAGAGGAGGTGAAATTCCCAGGCGGCTGTATTCAACCGATCATCTGGGAGGTAAGGTAAGAGAGAGAAGAGAGAGCTGGTTAGAGGAAGTGTCGAATGAAGCTTGAGCGCCAGGGTCCGGGGTTTTATAGTACTTGGGGGCCTCTCCCTCCAGCTCCTTGCTGGGAGCTGGTAGTGGGGCCCCAGGTTGAGTAACCCTGGGTTCTGTCGCCTGTCCCCACTCATATCTTTATTTACGGAGCTTTAGTTTGGCGTTTGGATATTGGTGAGAACTTAATAGGATAGGAGTGTTCCCGGGAGGGACTCACGACAGAGGTCCCCCCAGTTTGAACCAATATTGGTGCTGAAGGCGCAAGATGACAGGAGCTGAGGGCTACGGCAAACAAGAGGTGGTCGCTGAAGGCGCAAAATGACAGGAGCTGAGGGCTACGGCAAACAAGAGGAGGAGCTGAAGGCGCAAAGTGACAGGGGCTGAGGGCCGATGCAAACAGAGGTTGAGCTGAAGGCGGTCCTTAAAAACTAGTAGTAACATGGTAGATTATAAGTAGGTAGATGATAAGTAGGTAGAACATAAGGTAGGTAACATAAGGTAGAATATAAGGTAGATGATAAGTAGGTAGAACATAAGGTAGGCAATATAAGGTAGAATATAAGGTAGAATAAGTAGGATGAGATGGCGAGAGTATATACAGTATGATGGGAGCAGTGGTCAGGATCCCTAAACATGTGGCATTTAGGGAAGTGATCGGCAAGGGTGAGATGAGGAGGATGAACAATATTTACAAGGTGAAAGTGAGCGGCAAGGGCGAGATGAGGAGGGTGAACAATATTTACAATAACGATATTTACAATGTGAAAGCGAGCGGCAAGGGCGAGATGAGGAGGATGAACAATATTTACAAACATGATATTTACAATATGTACAATATTTACAACCTTCGTGCAAATTCGGGGAACAAAGCGGAACGGGGTGACGGGAATCCGCCGATTCCTGGGTGCGTGTAGGGTGTGGTGTGTGACAGCGAGTGTGTGAGTGAGGTGTGTGTGCAGTGTGAGGGGAGGTGGGTGATGGGGAAGATGGGTGCCACCCTCTAACAGTCTTTACGTTGGTGAAGACTGATAGAGGGGTCCCTTCACTGCCAGGGTGGCGGTGAAGGGGGATAGCTGTTGGGAGCCGGTACCCGGGACGTCGCGGGGCGAGGCGACGACGTCGGGGTCCGTCGGTTGAGACGGAGGTGATGTGTGTTGTGTGTGGTGTGGGGGTGGGCGGGGGATTGGTGTGGTGTGATTGGTCGAGGAGGACTGGGGCTGGTTTGCACCGTGCCAATGGCACGGTGTGGGGCTTTCCGTCAATCAACAGGGTAGCGGTGGATGGTGTCGAGCGGATGACCTGAAAGGGCCCGGCATACAGGGGTTGAAAAGTTTTATGCATGCCGGGCTCTTTCAGGTACATGTGTGTGGCGGTGAAGAAGCGTTTGGGGTAAGAGGTGTCGTTTGTGGGTGTTGTGGAGTGTAGCGGTTCCCTGTTAATTGACGGCGTGTGATTTGGGGTGAAAATGTCGGCTGGTAGACGTAACGGGTCTTTAAATGCGTTTTGTGCGGGGCTGGTTTGGTCTGAAGGACGAGCTGAAGTGCGTAGGCTGAGCAAAATGTAGGGGAGGGATTTAGTCCAGGAAGGGGAATTTGTTGAAGTAGAAATGGCCTGTTTCAGGACCGAGTGCCACCGCTCTATTTTCCCGTTGGATTGGGGATGGTATGGGGTAGTGTGGATTTTGTGGATGCCGAGGGAACGTAGTAAATCGGAAAAGTGGGCGGACTCAAACTGCCTCCCTTGATCGACCGTGACTGTTCGCGGACAACCGTAACGGCTAACCCATTGAGAGAGGAAAGCCGTTGCGACGGTGTCCGCGGTGATATTTGAGAGTGGGATGCATTCCACCCAGTTGGTGGCACGGTCGATCATCGTGAGGCAGTATTTTTTCCCCTCGGACGGGGGAAGGGGGCCCACTAAATCCAGATGAACATGTTCCCACGGTAGGGAGTCGGGAATGGTTTGAGGTGGGACATGGGGGTGGGCCGAGACCTTAAACCGCTGGCACTTCTGGCACCCCAGAACCCAGTTACGAATATCTGTGTTCATGTGGGGCCAGAAGTACCGCGTCTTGATAAGGTCCCGGCTAGCCCGAATGCCAGGATGGTGAAGGGAGTGATAGTGGAGGAACAACTGCCGCCTCAGCTCCGGTGGGACGTAAGGGCGCGGTGTATCGGCCGTTACGTCGCACCAGAGGTCGAGGGGCGGCAGCTGTTCCAATTTGGAGGCGGAAATGAGATTGGAGAGGGCGGGGTCGGAATGTGGAGTTTGCTTTGATTTTAGGATTTGTGGTGAAGGGAAGGGCAGTAACTCCGCCACCGGCGCGGGGGTAGGGGTGGGTCGGGATAGCGCGTCCGCCACGCAGTTGTCGGCCCCCGGCAAGTAGCGGATATCGGACGTAAATTGCCCGATAAACTCGAGTTGCCGGAGGCGACGCGGGGAGGCGGATTTGCGGTTCTGTAGGAGGGCGTGGGTCAGGGGCTTGTGATCAGTGACGACAGAGAACTGCCTGCCCTCCACGAAGTCACGAAAGTGCTTGATGGCTTCGTGGATGGCGAGGAGTTCTCTGTCGAACGTGGAGTAATTTTTTTGGGTGGGGGATAGCGTTTTGGAAAAGAAGCCTAGGGGTTGGGGGGTGGCGCCGGTGTGCTGATGGAGCACTGCCCCGATGGCCCAGTCGGACGCATCGGTGGTGATGGATAAGGGGGCGTGAGGATCGGGATGGGCCAATAGAGCGGCGTCTACTAGGTCCTGTTTGCAAATTTTGAAGGAGGAGATGAGTTGGGGGGTCCAGGTAATGGGGCGGTTGTCATTTTTTTTGGAGGGTTGGGGAATGGCGTGTATGAGTGGTTTTTGATGTTGTGCTGCGTGTTTGATGTGTCTGCGGTAAAAGTTTAACATACCCAGGAAGCGGCGGAGTTCCGTCACGGTGCGGGGTTGCGGGAAGTCACTAATGGCGTGGACTTTGTCTGCGAGGGGTTTGATGCCCTCGGATGAAACGTGGTGGCCGAGGCAGCGGACGGAGGGTTGGCCGAGAACGCACTTGTCTGTGTTGACCAGGAGGCCTTCGGAGGAGAAGATGTCAAGGATCTGTTGGAGATGGCGGAGGTGTTCTTCCGGCGTCCTGGAGGCCACCAGGACGTCGTCGAGGAAGCAAAAGACGAACGGTAGGCCTCGCAGGATGCTGTCCATATAGCGCTGCCAAGTTTGTGCAGCGTTCCTCAACCCGAAGCCCATCTTAACATACTCGAAAAGTCCGAACGGGGTAATGATGGCGGTTTTCTGGACATCGGGGGGGTGGATGTTGATGTGGTGGAACGCCCGTGAAATGTCGAGGGTAGAGAAGATATTAGCGCCATGGAGGTGCGACGAGAAGTCCCGTAGGTGGGGAACATTATAAAGGTCCGGCGTGGTTTTTGAATTGAGCCGCCGGTAGTCCCCGCAGGGGCGGATATCCCCATTGGGCTTCTGCACGATGTGGAGTGGAGAAGCCCAAGGGGATTTTGAGGGGCGGACGATGCCGTCGGCTATGAGTTTATTAAAATGTTGCCGGGCTTTTGATAGTTGCAGGGGGTGGAGTCGTCGGGCTTTTGCTGTGATGGGGGGGCCGGAAGTCTCAATGTGGTGTTGAATGGTGGAGATGTGGGCAGAGGGGCGGCGCTGGGGGCGGTAGTTGAGGAGGAGGCGTTCAAATTGCGTAGGGGGGTGGTTGATGGCATGTATGAATCCGGGTATGGGTGTTTTTGTGGCGGGGTCAATCAGGCGCGCGTTCCGGACGTCGACCTGGAGACCGAAGTATGCGAGAAAATCGGCCCCCAGGATCGCCTTCTCCTCGTCCGCCACGGTAAACTCCCACTCGTACGCGAGCCCGCTCATATAAACAGAGGAGCGGTACGTCCCGTACGAGGGGATGGTGGTACCGTTGGCGGCGTAGAGAAGCTGCCGGTAGCAGCGCGCCTGACGACGGAGGATGTTGTTGGGAAATATTGATAGCGCCGCCCCTGTGTCCACCAAGAAAGGTACATTGGTTTTCCTGCAGCGCAGGAAAAGTCGCTGGTGGGTCGGGAGGGCGTTGGGTATAATTGCGGAGGTAGGTACGTGTGTCGGCGTTGGCTGGTCCGCCGCGAAGGAGACGCGAGGCGGTTTCTTGTCGTTCCGGAGGGGGGGAACGGTAGAGTCTGCAGGGGGGCTGGCCAGTTTGGTAGGAGGAGGTTTCGCCTTGTTCCGGGGAGGGGGAACGGTAGTGGCGGGCTGTGTGGTGGCCGGAGGGGGTTGTGCCCTGGAGGCGGGCGTGGAGGTTCCGTTCCGTGGTGGGGGAACGGACGCGGCGGCGTGAGTGGTGGCCGGGAGGTTGTCTGCCCTGTTGACGGGCGTGGAGGGGCCTTTCCTGGGTGGGGGAACGGGAGCGGCGGCGTGAGTGGCGGTCGGAAGGTTGGTTGCCCTGGTGGCGGGCGGGGAGGGGTTGTTCCGTTTGTGGTGGGGTGAAGGATTCGGCGGCGCTGCAGGCGCGGCCGGGAGGTTGGCAGCCGTGGCGGCGGCGTAGGAGGGGTAGCGTGGCTTGGCGGTGGTGGCTGTGTGAATGCGGGCGGGGGGGGTATGTGCATGGTCCCCCCCGTGTTGGCGAGGAGGGGGGCCCGCCGGATTTACCGGCGGGCGTCTGCGTTTCCCTGCTTAGGGGCGAAGGAGCAGGGGGGTTGGCACTTGCGGGCCTCCCCACCGAAGTTTACGTGGTAGAAACAACGGTTGGGGTGGTCCGCAGGTAGGTAGGCGGAGTTGGTGGGGCGGGCTGAGTTGGATGCGCGCGCAGCTGCTGGTGATCGACCTCTGCGCTGGCGGGGAGGGGATGCGTTGCGGCGCTCGGGTGAGCGCTGGCGGCGGCGGTCGGCGGACGAGTCGCGTCGGCGATCCGCCGAAAGTGGTCGACGGCCGTCGAGGGAGGGTGCCCGGCCGCGTTCCCGGGATTTTGTGCGGTCCCGGAAAGGCGGGGGGTGGCGCGGCGTACGCACCTCACTGACGGCGGCCGCAGCGGCCAAGTCATGCACGGTGTCCGCGAGGCGCAGGAGGGGCTCGTCGGGACCGTCGAGATGGCTGGCCAGGGCCATCTGGATGGGGTGGGGAAGGGCACGTAACCAGAACGTGCGTGCGATGTCGGCGGTCATAATCCCCTGCAGCTGGTGTCGTAGCCGCCGGTAGAGGTGGGAGGGCTTCTGGTCGCCGAGGTGTTGAGGTTGGGAGAGGGCGGCGACTCGGGCGATTTTCGACGGCTGGTAGGTGTTGATGAGGCGGCTGCGGAGGTCGTCGTACGCAGCGGCGGCGTCGGGGGAGATATCAGAGGTCTGCAGCAGGATCTCGTAGGGCAGTAACAAAATGATCCGGGAATATCGAGTTTTCTGGCTGCGGATGTTGGCGGCCGAAAACGCTGCGTCTACTTGGAAAAACCAAAGCGCCGGGTCGTGCGTGTAGAAGGGGGGTAGCGACAGAGGGAACGCAGCGGACGCCGTCATGACGTTGGCGGCGGCTGCGGCCGTAGCGGCGGCGGCGGCGGCGGCGGTGTCCGACGACGCGGAGGTCGGTGGGGAGAGCGTGGAGAAAGGGTTGTCGGCCAATGCGTCGGATGTCGCAGCGGCGGGCGGCTGCAGTGTGGCTGGTCGCAGGAGCGGCTGCGTCGGTGAGTTCGGGTCCATTTCTGTAACTAAAATTCAAAAATTTGACGTGGTTTTGAATTTTGAAATTCGCAATCGGCGGGAGCGGTGGTGCGTTGAGTTGAGAGTTGAGCGGTGAGGTGTGGGCCAAGAATTGCGAATTTACACTGACTGGTTGAAAGTTTGAATTTAAAATTTGGGACACCGAACTATTTGACTGGGGCGACACATGAGGTGGGAAGGTGGGAAGGAAGAAGGTTGAGTGAACGTCGGGTTCACCACTGTGATGAATTTAAAATTCTCATCACGGTGGCGTGGAAGGTGAGTGAGTGAATTTAGGTAAGGAGAGAGAAGGAGGAAAAATCGCAGGCGGCTGTAGTCAACCGAACATCTACGACTTTTGGAGGAGAGAGAGGTGGTGTGGAAGGAAGGTGAGGAAAAGTCGCAGGCGGCTGTAGTCAACCGAACATCTACGACTTTGGAGGAGAGAGAGGTGGATGAGGGAATTTCACCTAGGCGGCTGTAGTCAACCGTTCATCTAGGTGAAGGAGAGGAAAGGAGAGGTCCCTTGTCTAGGCGGCTGTATTCAACCGATCATCTAGACAAGGAGGAGGAGAGAGGAGAGAGGAGGTGAAATTCCCAGGCGGCTGTATTCAACCGATCATCTGGGAGGTAAGGTAAGAGAGAGAAGAGAGAGCTGGTTAGAGGAAGTGTCGAATGAAGCTTGAGCGCCAGGGTCCGGGGTTTTATAGTACTTGGGGGCCTCTCCCTCCAGCTCCTTGCTGGGAGCTGGTAGTGGGGCCCCAGGTTGAGTAACCCTGGGTTCTGTCGCCTGTCCCCACTCATATCTTTATTTACGGAGCTTTAGTTTGGCGTTTGGATATTGGTGAGAACTTAATAGGATAGGAGTGTTCCCGGGAGGGACTCACGACAAGTACCTACCTATTTGTATACCCATTTTCACTCATAGCACCCCAGGGTATATTCCGATCGGGCTGAAAAGTTTCGGGACACAACTAGGACCCAAATGGAGCATGTGTGCGAAAGAACGAATTTTTTAGACCGAAAATGAAGCCGGTACACATGATACGGTGGACGGCGTACGGCGGACGGACATTGCATTTTTGGAATCTACGCACCTTGAAACGGAAAAGAAAGGATTTGAGGGGGTGTTATAACAATGTTTTGCTGAGCGATTACATAGGTGTATTGTTCACAGAATAATAAATCAAAAGGAGCTGGATTTTGTTGATCGTTACTTTTGCAACTTGAACAACCCAACCGTTGAAGTATTATTCATGGGCAAGTTATTACACAACGGTTCACCATAGGTATTATCCACAGAAAACAGTAATCTACGCAGGAGGGGTATCTATTTCGCTCCACATCAACAATTTTCCTTTAGAACTTCATTATTTGCGTTTATTTTTGCCGTTTTAGTTACTGTTTGTCATCGGCTGTATTATTTTAGCAAAATTTAACTCGTGATTTAAGTAGGAACCTAGTAACGAGTTCGGGGTTAGGTACTAACCTACGGAGGGTCTACGATTCACATAATTATTACACAACGGTAAATTATTAAGCAACGGAAAATTATTACACAACGGTTCATCTACCAAGAAGGGGCTGGATTTTGTTGATCGGTACTTTTGCAACTTGAACAACCGTTGAAGTATTATTGATGGGCAAGTTATTACACAACGGTTCATTATACAGGTATTGACTACAGAAAATGGTGATCTACGCAGAAGGGGTATCAGTCTTCCTTCAGCTCTCGTAGTGAACGGACTTGTTTTCGTAGCTCTCTGATAAAGATGTCAAAGTGCGGTGTATGTGCTAGTGGGTTTGCCCACAATTCCTACCGTGTAACATGTGGAATATGTAAACTCGTTTTTCATATAAAATGTGTGAATATCTCGAAGGATGATTATTCATTCATGACGGAGAATAAAACGCCCTTTAGTTGTTCATCGTGCATGAAGGAAAGAAGATTGTCCCGTGTCGTCAGTGCCACCTCTGAAGCCGATAAGCAAGTTGAACTACTGAATGTTATTGAGGAGATAAGGGAGGAAATTAGGAGTTCTAATCGGCAACTTAAAGAGGAGATTGAACGCCAGGCCGGTGGGATTAATGATCTTGAAGTCCAGCTCAGTACTTACTCAGATTATATAGAATCTAACAAACAATCATTGGATCGTGTGGACTCTTCTTTGAAGGCTCTCGCCGATAAAGTGGACAATGTGATGGACTGTCAGAAGGGATATGATAAGAAGCTCGAAGAGCTGACTGAAATGATAAACAATGTTGATCAACAAGCTCGTGAGTCGTCAGTGGAAATTACTGGATATCCAGAAACGGCAAATGAGAATGTTCTTGAGATCGTAAGAAAGATCGGCGATGCAGTAAAGTTTCCTATTTCTGAGCAAATGCTGGATGACTGCTATCGAATTAAACCCAGGAATCCACGACCAGGTTTCCCGGGCACAATTGTTGTCTCTTTTGTGCGAAAATTGGATAAAAAAGGTTTTTACGCTGCTGCCTGGAAAATTAAAGATTTCAACACTCGGAACGTGGGATTCATGCTTGGAGAATCCAATAGAATCTACGTTAACAACAGTTTGACCCAGTACAACAGGAAACTTCTCGGCGCTTGCAAGGAGTTTAAGCGGCTAAAAATTTCAAATTCGTTTGGGTGCGGAACGGCTGTATTTTCTTGAGACAGTCAGAAGATTCTCATAGAATTCATGTCAAATCACTAGGAGCCTTGCGTCATCTTTCAAAATAGGTAATCTGTCACGAATTCGACTGCTGGTTAATGATATTAGTGTTTTAAAGCTTTGTACCCTATGTTTTCATACCTTGATTACCATAAGTTAAAGTTAGAAGTTTATATTAGAATAGGATCGCATATTGAAGTAATAATTTCACAAAAATTTTTTTTTTAAAAATGTATCGAAGTAATTTTCTTTCTGTGAATTAAAATGTCGGTTTCTGTAAATCAACAATTAAGAGGAGTGTTTGCTCGTGACAGAAGAACTTTAAATCTAGCTCATGTAAATGCAGAGTCTCTGATTAGCCATTGGAGTGAATTTGTAGAAATATTTGACGGCAGTAATGCAGATATTGTGGCCGTTTCCGAAACCTTCCTCAAGGAGGATTTGAATTCTGATGCTTTTGTAGTACCGGGTTTTAACTGCAACGGTGGGATAGGAAGGGAAGGGGGAGAGGAGGAGTGGCCCTCTTTATAAATAACGCGTTCTAATATCGGATAATTCTGACCTCTCCTGAAATTTATTCGAACTCACCCGAGTACATTTTTATAGAAGTCGATAGTGGGGTAAGTAAATTTCTGATTGGAGCGGTGTACAGGCCTCCGAAATCGAGTAACATGATTGAGGTAGGTATTTAACAATCTTGCTATGATTATGCATGATTATACGTTCACGGTAATGTTGGGTGACTAGAATGTTGATCTATTGTCAGAAACAACTGAAAAGACATTTTTGGTTAATCAGATTAAAATGCATAATTTACATTTTGTGCCCATGGGCCCTACTCACCACTCTGTTTTTCCCCCTGCTGACACCCAAATCGATCACATTATTTTGAACTGTATGAATAGGGTGTCAGTATACGGCCAATTTCCAGTGCCCGGCCTTTCCAAGCATGAATTAATATATTGTAGTTTAATAAATACCATTGAAAAGTTTCGGCGGAAGTATGTCAGCTTTCGGGACAAGAAAAATGTCAACTTAGAAGCACTTAAAGCAGAAATAGCGTCGTTAAATTGGGACTGTGTGCTGAAAGAAACAAACATTGATAAAAAAGTTGAGAATTTTAACAAAATGATTAGATTGATATTAGACAAATATATGCCAATTAGGAAAATTAACGTTTCAAGACCACCAGCCCCATGGATTACTCAGGACATAAGAAATGTTATGAAGGCAAGGGATAAAGCCTATAAAACCTACGTTAAGTCCAAAACTGATGACAATCGTAGAACTTATAATAAGCTTAGGAATAAGGTTCAGCAGTTGATCAGAAATGCCAAAGTAAAACATTTTCGAACACTTTTCTCCTTAAGCATGAGGCCCCAACAGATGTGGAAGATGATTAGGAGCAATGGGATTGGTAAAATTAAAACATTCTCTGAGCCAGTTTGTGATCTGAACAAATTAAATTCTTATTTTTGTGCGAATTTCGAACCTCTTGCAAAAAGTTCAACCTTAGATTTTTATGATAACCTCGTTGATCCTCATGAAGAAAAATTAGTGATTGAGCAACTATCTGAAGATGAAATTAAGGTAGCTATGAAGAGAATTTCATCGGGCGCTGTTGGGCACGATGGGATTCCTATAGATATTTTGATCCTCGTTATAGATGAAATTGCTCCTGTTCTTAGAAATATATTCAACTGTTCCCTTTTAAACAAAGTTTATCCTTCTGTATGGAAAAAATCCAATGTTTTGACACTAAGTAAAATTAAGACACCTAGTGAACCGAAGGACTATAGATGCATTAACAATCTATGTGTTCCAGGGAAAATATTAGATATTTGTATATATAACCGTTTATCGAATTTTATCAATGAAAAGGGAGTAATTGACAAGTATCAGGCAGGGTTTCGAGTGGGTCAGAGTACTGAGTTGGCGCTGGTTCGTGTACATGATGATGTGAGAAGATCAATGGACAATAGAAAAATAGTAATCATGTGCCTAATCGATTTTGCCCGTGCCTTCGACACGGTAAATCATACGCTGCTTGTTCGTACATTAAGAGCTTCAAATGTGTCGGATGATCTGGCATTGTGGTTTGAGTCATTTTTGTCAAACAGAGTTCAGAGGATTGTAACTCCGGATGGTAAAGCATCTCAGTGGTGTAATGTGTCCATTGGAGTGCCCCAAGGATCAAATTTATCAGCCCTATTTTTCATTATTTTCCTGAACAGAATTTCATCATGTTTCGGGCAATCATGCAAATATATGTTGTACGCAGACGACCTTCAGTTGTGGCTTGAAACGGATGTCGGTTCGTTTAATACAGCAGTGGGTGTGATGAATGGGGTATTGGCTCAACTTGTAACCTGGTGTAGTGATCACATGTTAAGAATAAATCCACAAAAATGTACAGCGATGGTTGTTGGTAATTCTGTTTTGCTAAATCAGATCGTCATCCTACACCCAGGACCAGGTAAGTGATCCATGGATTACACTACCCAAAATGAAAATGTTTCCTACCTAGAGGTGGGCTTGGCCCAGTGTTCGAATCGGATACATCTTCAATAAAACTGCGATGTATGGTAGTTATAAGCGGCGCTGCGCGTGTGGTAGTTATATGGATCAATGGTGAGAATGCCCCAAACAACCTACCCCGTTCTAACGTAATCGGACTCTCCCTGGAGAGCTCGATTCCCTTGTTCAACATGATTGAAATGTGTTCTCTGAGTATAATAATAATTGGGAACACGGTTTCTGCTTCCGCATTAAACGCGGTGACTGGATCATGTTCATCCACTCGCCGCCGCCCCGGAAACCACGGGGATCTAAAAACAAGGGAACGTGACTGTTGTGTAACGAGATGAGGGTCCGGTGAGGGATTTCCGCTTTACATTTTATTTTCCGCTCATCCCCAGCTCAGCTGCCGCTGAGATGTCTGACAACCTGAAAGCGCAAAACTCTGCTGGAGTTGGGCCGCATGGCGTGCAAATGAAAATTAAATGCAAATGAGATGCAAATGAGATGAAAGTGGGATGAAAATGGGATGAAAATGGGTTGAAAATGGGATGAAAAGGCGATGCAAATGGGTTGAAAATGGGATGAAAATGCGATGAAAAGGGGATGCAAATATACGATGAAAATGGGATGAAAAGGGGATGCAAATGGGTTGAAAATGGGATGAAAATGGGATGAAAAGGGGATGCCAATGGGATGAAAATGTATTAAAAGCGGGATGAAAATGAGATGAAAATGGGATGAAAATGGGATGAAAAGGGGATGCCAATGGGATGAAAATGTATTATAAGCGGGATGAAAATGAGATGAAAATGGGATGAAAATGGGATGAAAATGGGATGGAAATGGGATGAAAAGGGGATGCAAATGGGATGGAAATGGGTTGAAAATGGGACGAAAATGGGATGAAATGGGGGATGCAAATGGGTTGAAAATGGGATGAAAAGGGGATGCAAATGGGATGAAAATGGGTTGAAAGTGGGATAAAAATGAGATGAAAATGAGATGAAAATGGGATGAAAATGGGATGAAAATGGGATGAAAATATTATGAAAAGGGGATGCAAATGGGATGAAAATGGGTTGAAAATGGGATGAAAATGAGATGAAAATGGGATGAAAATGGGATGAAAAGGGATGCAAATGGGTTGAAAATGCGATGCAAATGGGATGAAAAGGGGATGCAAATGGGTTGAAAATGCGATGAGAATGGGATGAAAATGAGATGAAAATGGGATGGAAATGGGGTATGCAAATGGGTTGAAAATTGCGATTGCTTGAGTTTGATACTAACGACTGTGGGCTGAAGCAGAACTGGGTCTCGGGACTGGAAAGTTTCTTTCGGAAGTGTGGATATGCTCACCTTTTGCAAGCTAAGAACCATAAGGAATTTAGGCTGAAGAGAACGCTCATTCTGAATGAGTTCGTGGAGAAATGCAGGGAGCAGAACATCGAAAGAATTTTCTCCTCCTCGTTCAGTGATACGTATAAATACTTGGACCCGGCACGGCTGTCGGCAGACTATTTGAATTTCGACATGGATATACTCTGTAAGAGGGTGGGGTGCCAGGCACGCTTAGCTGGTACTCAGTGGTGCTCCCTGTACGTTAAAGGTTCAAAGGTAGCGTTTGATTTGTCTGAGGAGTGTCCAGTACGCCAGGGCGACGAACCGAATACGCTGAAACATTTCTTGAGCACATGTCCGGGTATGTTGAGTGTGAGGGAAAAATATTTCAGGTTGGACACCCTGTCTGCTGATATTACTACTAATATTTTAAATATAAACTCAAAAAAGGACGCTGCGGGCCTGTACGTCTTTCTAAAATCTGCAGTGAGGACCAGAATTCATTTCGTTAGCTGACTGATCAAAGATTGACTTGTTTATTGCTTCGTCAGTTGTCACTATTGTCACTAGTTCGCCATTCTCATCTATTGTAATTTCATTTTTGTTAATATTGGTTTGGTCTGTTGTCTGCTGCCGAGTTTTGGGTCTGCTGTCACTCTTCTTTATCATTATGTTTTCTCATAGAACTAGTATTCTTTTTTCTGTTTTGTATACTTTTTCAATTCTTTTTAAATTAGGGAGGTACGAAAGTTTTGTTCTTATTTAACTTTAAGTGTATCGATACTCCTTGTAATGTCGCAAGATAATACAAATAAACGAAATAAATAAATAAATAGGTAGGTATATGAGATCAGTATCGTTAATGCAG